>CM072876.1:13222500-13822500 GCA_036937835.1 Pampus argenteus | reverse complement strand
TTTGAGAGGCAGAACAAAGCAGAAGGACTCGGCATGGTGACAGAAGAAGGTTCCAGTAAGTGAACAGATGCGTTATTAGATGTGCGTTTTTTTCTTCTTAGCTTTCCAAGCTCCACATTTTGATGCTTTTTTTTTTTTTTTTTTGATGTTCAGTCAATGCCCACTGTTGAGACACCTGATTTTACTCTTGATTAAAAATAAAATCTTACCTTCCTCCCTCCACTTACTGTAGCTAATGCTGAACCATGACAAATGCATAACTTCCGTCCGTGTCCATTGTCCACAAAGCTGTTAATAAATGCTTATTCCTAATGTTTAGTTTTTGAATGGCCCTGATAGATAAAATAATCAAAATTTCATTGTCACCAATGTGAATTTTGATGAGGACAAATGGTTTGCTGCTTGTGCTGCAGTCTTGAAGTCACTGAAATGCCAGTGTTGTGTCTTGAACATCTTTTTTTCAGTAATATAAAGCAGGAGTGAGTTGTTAGTATCAACAGGAAAGGAAAAGGAGTATAAACCTTCTTTTTTGTCAACTTGTGTGCTGGTATATAGATCGTTGTGGTAGGTATTGTGGTGGAAGATGTATCCCGTCATCTACTTTTAAAGAGGTGATCTGTGATTGGCCTTCAACAATACAAAACATGCAGTCATAGACATAAACGTGGTCCAGCATAATTAAAAATCCTCTGGTTTTTCTCCAACACAAACACTTTTCACTTGACGCTTTTCACATCAAACTATGTCCGTCTTTTCATCATTCAGTCCTCTGCTAAACATCTCCACCAACTTCTGTGTTTAACAATTCACTGTTACTACTCGTGTCTCTGTTACCGTTATGAATAATTTCACCATGACTAAATTTGGTACTCATCTCGTTAGATGCAGCGTAGACACAACCCAGGCCTATGATTTTTCCCGTCTTAAAAAAACCCAATCTTTTTAACTGCATGACTTTGTTTTTCACTCGTAGCCAATATATATTCATATCTCTTCGTATTGTAACTCAATGTCCTCTCTTTTTGCTTATGTCTTTGTATATTGTTTGTCTCCTTCCTCTCATTTAAAAAACCCATCGATGGCAGTCCACACTCAGCGGGGTAAATAACAAATTTAGATCATCCTGATATGGCTATGCTTCCACCTTGAATGTCTTCTCCATATCTGTGGTTCATACTTCCTGCTTTATTTGGTACCCAGTCCCTCCTTCCCCCATACGCAGATGTCTGTGGGGACACACAGTGCATGCTGACTGATAGAGTGTACACAGAAACTGGATCTTCAGATCCATTGCCTGTTCTTTGTGTTATTATCGTTCCCATTCCCTTCATGTTAACATTTACTAATGCAAATCCTATTACTCAAATCTGTTGTTCTAAGGCTATCAGTACCACCTCCCAAGGGTTTGACTGAAGGTTTGTGGACTCTTCCACAGCCTAAGCAAAGCTTTGTCTTGGTTTGGTCTTGGGGCCTATTTCACAAAGCTGGTTTCCATATAGATGTTTAACTTTCACATGGTTTTATCTGCTCACAGAAATGTATTTTGCTCATTTTGTATAGCTCTGTTGACTGGATTATCTAGTTGATTTTAAAGTGAATTATTTTAATCTTGTCTGTCCTCTGCTCTTTTCTGAAATGATACCCTTCATCAGGCCCAATCCTGGCATGCATGTGAAAGTTATCAGGCTTCCTCCAGCTTATGGAAATGTCCTAGTGTTTCACTGTTAATGTAAGAGCATTTTTTTTACAAAACACACTTTGGATTCAGTTTTGAAGCTGAAATCTAAAGGCCCTGGACTTCAAAAATGTTTTGAACATTTGAAACCTGTCCTGCTTGCCTCATGAATTGCTTCTGAGGGGACTTTTTCATATTATTAGACCTCCTGTTCAGTAAATAAAGAGTTTTATTCAACTGTATGGTGTTGCAGCTGAATTCACCAAAGTCTCCTCTCTCTCAAGGTTCTAAGGTGCTACAAAATGATGAGTTTACTAAAGATCTGTTCCGGTTTTTGCAACTACTGTGCGAGGGGCACAATGGAGGTGAGTAATTATGTATTTCATAGTGTTTGTATTGCTTGTGTACTGCTCCAAGAGAAAACTAAAGAAGAAATTAAAAAATACTGACAATGAGGATCACAATACATGTCTTTCTGTCAGATTTCCAGAACTTTCTGAGAACCCAAACTGGAAACACAACTACAGTCAACATCATTATCAGCACTGTTGACTATCTGCTCCGTCTTCAGGTGTGTAAAAAACACAAACGTAGAGCCATGTAAACTTCCACTACCACCATCCTTATCATCGCAATCATTGTTATCCTCTTCTCCAGGAATCTATCAGTGACTTCTACTGGTACTACTCTGGCAAAGACATCATTGATGAAACCGGAAGACTCAACTTCTCCAAAGCTTTATCTGTAGCCAAGCAGATATTCAACTCACTGACTGAGTATATTCAGGTAAGAACCCTCAATCAACAATGTTAAATCTACAGTAAAGAGACACTTTAATCAAATATATTATAATGTGTTTGTCTTCATCTCCTCTAGGGTCCGTGTATTGGGAACCAGCAGAGTCTGGCTCACAGCAGGTTGTGGGATGCAGTTGTAGGCTTCTTGCATGTATTTGCCAACATGCAGATGAAGCTATCTCAGGTACAATAAACCTTTCATCAATGTTTGAACAAACATGGTTGTGGCAGGTGGACTGATATTACTCTACGAAACTTCCTGTGGCTTAAGCATTAAGGTTTTGGGTCAAGGGTTTGCAGTCTTGTCAGGAGTGTATGTTGTTTATGTGTGACATAAAAAAAGGTGTAAACAAGGATACACTTCTACTTGTAGGAGGACATTTGGAATGTTAACAGTTTTTTTCTTGCTTTGGGAAAGCTCCTCCAGAGCAAAGCTTTTAAGAAAAAGTATCTGATCTCCTTGTAGGATGCCAGTCAGATTGAGCTGTTGAAGGAGCTGATGGATTTACAGAAGGACATGGTTGTCATGTTGCTGTCTCTGCTAGAGGGTAAGAGCCGAAAGCTGAATTTTTTTTTTTTCTTTTTTTTTTTAAAGAGAGATAAAAGACAGCAATGATGCCAGACATTGTTGGTTGAACATTATAGAATATTTGTATGCTCTAAAAGTAGTCTAAGTTGTAAAGTCTTTGTGTATAATCACTCAAATGAATGTGTTCCCAGGTAATGTTGTGAATGGAACAATTGGAAAGCAGATGGTTGACACCCTGGTGGAGTCCTCCAGCAATGTTGAGATGATCCTCAAGTTCTTCGATATGTTCCTCAAGCTGAAGGACCTGACGACCTCCGACAACTTCAGGGAGTATGACCCTGAGTGTAAAGGCATTATTTCAAAGAAGGAGTTCCAGAAATCCATGGAGAGCCAGATGCAGTACAACCAGTCAGAGATTGAGTTTCTCCTCTCCTGTGCGGAGGCCGACGAGAACGACATGTTCAATTACAAAGAGTTTGTAGAGCGATTCCACGAGCCGGCCAAAGATATCGGCTTCAATGTGGCAGTGCTGCTGACCAACCTGTCTGAACACATGCCGCGTGACTCCCGACTTGCCACCTTCTTAGTTCTGGCAGAGAGCGTGCTTCGCTACTTCGAGCCATATCTGGGGCGTATTGAAATCATGGGCAGCGCAAAACGCATCGAGAGGGTTTACTTTGAGATCAGCGAGTCCAGCCGGGAGCAGTGGGAGAAGCCGCAGGTCAAAGAGTCCAAGCGTCAGTTCATCTTTGATGTGGTCAATGAGGGTGGCGAGAGTGAGAAGATGGAGATGTTTGTTAATTTCTGTGAGGACACCATCTTTGAGATGCAGCTGGCCTCACAGATCTCTGAGCCAGACGAGGTTGAACAACCTGAGGAGGACGAAGAGGAGGATGGATACAATATCATGGAAGAACTGGTTGGAGAGGAAGAAGGAGCCTTGGAGTCCACCTCAGCCTTCACCACTGCCTGTCGCTCAGTCAAGAGGAAGATCAGCTATGTCCGCCAAATTGTTTCTGTTAAGAACGTCCGCAAGCAGCTCAAGAAAATCAAGAACCTGAGCATCAAGGAGATCATCTTAGGCTTCTTCTCCTTCTTCTGGATGCTCTTCACCGGATTTTTTAAGGGAATCTACGGCCTCATTTTTGGTTTCTTCCACGTCATCTGGTCGTCCATGTTTGGTGGCGGCCTGGTTGAGGGAGCCAAGAACATAAAAGTGACAGATATCCTCGGAAACATGCCTGACCCAACCCAGTTTGGCATCCACGGAGATGTGATTGAAGGGGAGAAAGTGGATGCCATAGAGTCATCAGGAAGCTTAGACATAGCCATGTCACCATCATCAGACATAGTGGAGGTCGACGTGTTGCTGGAGATGCTGACAATGCCTAAGAAGGAAGGTGGTGGAAAACATGTGGAGCCAGGCCTGGGTGATGTTTCTGAGCTGAGTGCAGAGACCTCCACTACGGATCAAAAGAAGGTTTGTGGTCACAAATGTAGATATCCTCTGCTGTTCATTATGACCTCCATTCAGTCCTCCACAGCTCACAAGGGTTCTTTTCAATTTGATGTAGAAAGCAAAGCCTGCCGAAAGCCCTGAGAGTGAACCAGAGAAAGCAGAGTGAGTAATATTGACAGTATTTATCATAATACAAAACAAAAGAACTGTAAAGTAATTATATATATATTACTAATACAGCACAGAGAACAAGGAGAAGGAGGACAAACCAAAAGAGGAGGAGGAAGCTAAAGAGCCAGCCGCTGAGGAGAAGCCCAAAGCAAGATCGAGTCAGTCTAAAGAGGCGGCGCCTGCCTTCATGTCGAGTATCTTTGCTGCTCTGGATGTCTATCGGACCAAGATGCTGGTGAGCCCTGACGCAACATATTCCATCTAAATAGTTTCATTAAAAATTGTTGTTTTGGCACTCATTCCTTGTTTAAACACGGGTGGATAATTATAAAGCAGTCAGCAGTTGTTCTCACTTGTTAATCAAATCTTTCTTCCTCACAGAACTATCTGGCTCGTAACTTCTACAATCTGCGTTTCTTGGCTCTTTTTGTGTGTTTTGCCATCAACTTTATTCTACTCTTCTACAAGGTAACACAGTAACCAAAACCAAAACTCAGTCCTTTGTTTTCATACCACGATTGTTTGACCAGCTTATATAATACTAGCGTTGCAAAGTATTTTAAGGTACATTAGGCAGTTTGGCATTTAGCCTCTGGTCTTTCTCCTGGATTCAATGCTGAAATGCATGTGAACTTTACAGTGAACTTCTTCCTTTCCGTATGCTATGTAGTATCAGCTAACCAACAGCTCATTATATGATCAAAGGGCTGAGCATCACTTGTAATACTTTTTTTTTCAACCCATTACTTTCAGCAATATAAACTTGTGTATGTAAAATATGTATTCACACATATCACTTAAAAAAAATTTCCAGCTGCTTATAACTACATTTTTATGTGATCAATTGAAACATGTGTATAATACTAATAAATTATAAATGAGTAACACTTAAATTAAAGTTTTGATTCAAATCAGGAACTATCTGATGAAACAATAAGTCATAAGTCAAACAAATCTACTAATCTAATCAATGGCAACTTTCTGACAATCCTCATTCTATGCAAACATTCAGCTAAAGCTAATCAGATAGCTGATTTAGCCCCCTGAAGTTGGTATTTTCTATTTATTACTGTGCTATACCGACCCTCACATTATTCAGAAAATATCATAAAAATTATTGACCAAACAATGTGTGATTTAAAATGTGATGATCATTAACAATTCTCGCAAAACAAAAGGACAAAAGGTTCAAACTAAAAACAAGTAAAAAATGTTTACATACTCTTTACTCTATAGGTCACTGGTGAAACTGATGAAGAAACAGATGCTGAAAACGCCTGGGGTGGCGAGGATGAGGATGATGAGGACACGCTCTTCGACATGGATGAGTTTGTGCTTCACGAGAGCACCGGCTACATGTTACCAACCCTGCGCTTCCTGTCTGTGTTCCACACGGTCATATCCCTTGTTTGTTTGTTCGGGTACTACTGTCTGAAGGTAGGGATATTCACGACACTAATGCTGCTTCAACAGAGCAGAGAATCATTTCTTTGCAGATGATATGATGCCACTGTCATGTTTTGTTTTGGAGTTGCAGTGTTACTCATCTGAATGTTTTGCCTTTAGGTTCCTTTAGTGGTGTTCAAGAGAGAGAAGGAGATCGCCCGGGAGCTCGAATTTGACGGTCTCTACATCACCGACCAGCCGTCTGATGACGACATCAAGGGCCAGTGGGATCGACTCGTCATCAACACCCCGTGAGTCATGGGTCACACTTGATCCGCTATCCTTGGGCATCATTACAGAATTCATGTTTCACAACACAAGTATGTGTTGATGTTGTATGTAATGTTAATATATTATATTTACACATGGATGTTAATGAGACAAAAAGCATTTCTGGTTTTGCAATAGATGATTTTAGAAGGGACATAATATTACACTTTACATTTATTAATATAAATTGATCACAACAGCTGAACTTCAATTCTTCACTTTCCATTTGCAGGTCTTTCCCAAGCAACTATTGGGACAAGTTCATCAAGCGCAAGGTTAGAGTTATTGCTGTCATTACTAATTCAGTTTTCAATTGTTTAGTTATTTACATTCATCCTGTAACCCGTCTGTGAACCCTCGCACATCAAATCCACTTTAAAATGATTTAAATATAAATATATTCTCTGTTGCTACAGATTCTCCATAACATAAACTTCTGCCTCTCAGTTTGATGTTAACTGCTAGAGCTGATTTCTGTACATGTAGGTGATCAACAAACACGGTGACCTGTACGGAGCTGAACGCATCGCTGAGCTCTTAGGCCTGGATAAAAGCGCTCTGGACTTTGACCCCACAGTGGAGACTGAAGAGAAGGAAGCTTCTCTGCTCTCCTGGTGAGAACTCAACCCTTGTTTTCTAGCGCCGCCTTCAGAGCTGAATATATTACAATATGGAGACAGACGTGTGATTCTGTTTATAGTACATCAGGTGTCTGTATAGGCAGACCTGTTCACACATGTGCAGTCAGGGGGTGGGAAAATGTTCAAGGCAGCAGATTTCAGCATCAAGCCAATTGATTGCTTAACGCTCTGAAAACTAATAATTTTGAAAAAAAAAAAAACACTGAAAAAACTGTGAATCAAATATTAAAATAGTTCTTAAGGGCCTTTTTAATTTAGGGCTTGATTCAGGTCTGACCTGAACAGGTAAAAACTGGTGCTGTTGAATGTGAGTTTAAACACACACAATCCAGTATTTTCACATTTTACATATAATTATTACAACATGGATTGAATGATTGAATTATCTGCTCTTATTCCAAATTCAACAAAACCAGGCTGAACTAATAACATTATAGTCCTAATACACAAAGTTCATATTTGTTTGTCATGTCAGCTATGTTACTGTAACACCAGTACTGTGATTCAACATATTTGTTTTCTTATTGACAGGCTGAGCTCCATTGATACAAAGTACTACATCTGGAAAATGGGTGTTGTTTTGACTGACAATGTAAGTTTAGTTTATTTTACTGCTGTGATAGTAGAAATATCCAAAGTGACGGACAAAAACCAGCATTTGTCAATATTGAATGGCTTTTCTTTTCTTGCAGTACTTCCTGTATCTGATCTGGTACACCATTATGTCCATTTTTGGACACTTCAACAACTTCTTCTTTGCTGCTCATCTACTGGACATCGCTATGGGCTTCAAGACCCTTCGCACCATCCTGTCTTCTGTCACTCACAACGGAAAGCAGGCGAGTACTTTTACCACCAGAGGGAGCCAGAGTACAGAGCAACTGTTACTCCACACTCAGCCTTTTATGGCCGTCAACTGTCAACACCATTTTAATTTTATTAGTGTTTGTCACTGTCTACACTAGACCTAAAACAATAATGATCTCCCAACATATTCATTAAGATACCCGTTTTCTGCATATAAACCTGCATCTACATGTGGTTGATAGATAATAGGGACAAAACATACAAGCATCGTATTCATTCTGAACAGGAACATAATCAAATCAAGAAATTAACTTTCTTTTATACGTCTATGAAGATTATCATGTCACAGGATATTCATAAGCAGTCATGAGAAACTTATTAAGGGAAAGGAACAGACATAAAAACTTGGGAAAGGAAGATTAAAATGGAAAATCTTCCATTTTAATCTTCCTTCCTTCCTTTTTTATTCAAGAGGCCTTTTTTATTTCTCCTGACCTTTTGGGAGTCAATCTTGTTCACACTTTTCTCTCACAAATGTGATGGATAAACAGTTATAGCTAAACAGCTAAAACTAAACGATAAATGGTTGAAACATTCAGCTACCTAAAGGTAGGCTTGATCAACTGGACCTAAACACTGAAACACTGACAAACAATTTAATTATCTGAAAAAAATGTTGTATGAATATTTTCTTTTATATAATCAAGTGTTCAATAACAACCAGCTAAAATCAATTCAAATGATCACGTTTGGAACATGACCAGGGGTGTAAGAAGGGTTACTTTAGTTCATCTGACAGGGCTGCAGGTTGGGAACTGCAGGTTTAGACTATTATCTTTGATGGCTTGAATATAATTCTCTGAAGGTCTCAAAAGTCATTGAATACTGAAGAAAGCTGCTCCTGAAATCCTCAATCCTGCTATAGAGGCGTTGAAACTATTGCAGTTCATGTGTGCTCCAGTTCTCTGACAGCAGCTGCAAATATTACCTTTTAAAATCTAAATTTTAACAAGAACATTTACGCTTCCAGTGAGGCTGTCGTCCATATCTCAGCTCAAATTGTCACCGGGAATAACTAAAGTAAAGTTAAATTGTTCTGTCCGTGCAGCTTGTACTGACTGTGGGTCTGCTGGCGGTGGTCGTCTATTTGTACACCGTGGTGGCCTTCAACTTCTTCAGGAAGTTCTACAATAAGAGCGAGGATGAAGACGAGCCCGACATGAAGTGTGACGATATGATGACAGTACGTCTGACCACCTCTGATTATTTTATTTTTTTATCATTTATGAAAAATGAGTGGAATTTTAAAATGTTTTCCTTTTGTAGAAGTAAAGAAAAAGAGCCAGCAGCCGTCCCCCAAGGGCAAATGTTTGCAGCCGGGAGAGATTACTTTAGCTTTTCTGGTTTACTTGAACATTTTAGTCTGCTGGTCTTCATCAGTCTAAAAATACAGGATGTGACTACAGGGCTGATGTGAAAGTAATTAGTGATATTATTCACTTGCCTGCCTTGGTTAAGATTTTAATAATGATTCCTTTTCAAACATATTTTCTACATAAAGAGAAGACACTGCAGAAACAGGTTAACTTTGCTTTGCTCTCCTCTTTTTAAAATAACTGCTTACCATTTCTCTGGAGTTCATACACATCAGTCAGTTCTTCTTCACGCTTTCAATAAATGGCATTGAATTCTCAGCCACATTGTGGACTGAATTTAGATATGAATAACAAACCTTTTCATTTTCATTTCTGCCTATCGCAGCATGAAATACATCTGCTCTGCTCCGCATTTCAACTGAAATGACTCGATCTCTTATTCTTCCCTTTTTGCTCCTGCCAGTGTTATTTGTTCCACATGTATGTGGGTGTGAGAGCGGGAGGCGGTATTGGAGACGAGTTGGAGGACCCAGCTGGAGACCCCTATGAACTCTACCGCATCCTCTTCGACATTACCTTCTTCTTCTTTGTCATTGTCATCTTGCTGGCCATCATTCAGGGTACATAATGTTTCTCAGGTGGTTTACAACACAGATCATATTTGTTCATGTGCAAAAAACATCATCGGAAAGTTGGTAAGAAACTAAACCCTGTTCACTGCCAGGTTCCTTTTCATTCCTTCTGTGTTTTGATAGTTGTGTTTCATAACATGCGTCCTGCTTAGTTCTCCTCTGACACACTTTTACGAACTCCTTCAGGTTTGATCATTGATGCCTTTGGTGAGCTGAGAGACCAACAGGAGCAGGTGAAGGAGGACATGGAGGTAAGACTTAACTTTCAAATATTACAGCCACAAAACATCTTTATTGTTAAATGTTGATGCAAAAGGATAGATGTGGAGGAAAACGCCTGCGTAACTCAAAAGAGGTTTTTCATAATCGACTAATCGTTCCTGTATTTTTAGTAGTTTATTAAATGTAAATATTTGATAGTTTTGTTTATACATAGTAAATATCTTTTGAGTTTTAGGCCAGACATTCATAATCATCATTTGGGTTCTGGGAATATGTGATTTATTGACATATTGAAAATAATCAGAAGCAAAATCAGCATTGACCCCCTTTTTTATTCCTTCTTCAGACCAAATGCTTCATCTGCGGGATTGGGAACGATTACTTTGACCGGACGCCTCACGGGTTTGAAACCCACACCTTACAAGAGCACAACCTCGCTAACTACCTGTGAGTGCAGAAAACTAAACCCAGAAACTGATGTGATTGATTAGTTGAGATATTTCTGATATCCAGCATGAATGTTTTTTAATAAAACTCTCATGTCTGTGCAGGTTCTTCTTGATGTACCTGATTAATAAGGATGAGACTGAACACACGGGTCAGGTATGTGGTGAGAAATGCTCCGCAGTACAAAATGTGATAATCTCAAGGCAGCAAAAGCAAACTGTGATGTTTCTGACTCTTGGTTCAGTAGCTTTTACTTGTGCAACGTTTCAACCCACTTGATATGTTGCATAAGTACAGCTTAGCAAGAGGACGAGAATGCGTGGGTTTACTTTCACTCTTTTTGATATTAACTTGTTATTATCCTGCACCTGAGATTCAAGTTTGTTTTATTTGATGTCCATGCAATGGTCTTATGTCACAAGAAATGCAAATAAAGCTGCAGCTCCTCCACACTGCAAAAAGAACCAAATTCAGCTTGTACCTAACAGCCGACATTTTTTCTTGTTTACAAGCACATTTGATATACGTTTAGCGGCTCATTTAGATGCTTGTGGTTGTACTTGAATATGTTGTTTAATTTTCCAATATGTAGCCGCTTGCTGTGGACAGTGCGAGTCAAGTTTTTGTTAGTTCACCTTTAACAAAAGTTGTGGGACACAAAAGGTAGTAAATGGTCAGAAATTGAACCATCAAATTTAGTTTCTACTATGAGTTAAGCTCCAGAAAGCATCATCCAGGTCTTTTATTAAAACCTTGCTGCCCTTGTCTTTCAAACTCCAGTGTGTAACGGGCTTTTTGTACTCTGTAGCTCCTCGTAACGATTCATCAACTCCTCTACAACTGTTTTTCCCCTCCCTCTCCAGGAGTCATATGTGTGGAAGATGTACCAGGAGAGATGCTGGGACTTCTTCCCTACTGGAGACTGCTTCCGTAAGCAATATGAGGACCAGCTGGGCTAAAGAGGGCTTAGCTCCTCGCTCTACTTTCCATCCATCTGAAAGAGACTCTGAACTTGACTTCACCTTGTTAACAGAACCTGAACACTCGCTGGACTTTCTCTGCTGCCATGGTGTTAAAAAAAAAAATGTAAAGGAAAACAAATCAGAAACATTCATTTTGAATTCAAATACACACAAAACATAATCTGAAGAAAATGGATGATTGGACATGTGGGAGTTGTGCATCTAAGTCCTCGTCCTCGTTACTGAGAACAGTCACCTGCCACGACGCCTCTTTTGTGAAAATTCTTCTTTTGACTCACATTGCCTTTTCACTTGCTTAAACCCGACCTGTTGCACAATTTGTTGTGTGTAGACATTTGATATGTGTGAAGGGTTACAGCGTGACAACTGAATGTCTGAATATGCACAATTTCTAGATTAAAAACACCAGAATGTTAGTGTCACTTATTACCAAACCAACTGTATGGATGTGTGCTGCTCGTATTGATCACTATCGATCCAGTTAACTCGAATGAAATGAGTGAGACCTGCTCTGCCTTTAAAAAAGCTGGTTGACATCTGTCAGATGATGTGAGTTGGTAACAGAAGACGGTTCTTCCAGGACCAGAGATGACTCACTTTTAGATGTTAATCAAGTGCCAAAGTGCCTTATGAGAAACTATGCAAGATCACTCATTTTTGTCCCTCCTGACACAAGCAGTGCTCTAGTTCTGAGTTAGTTACAAGCAGATTTAGCTTGAGCGTTTTGTGGCTTTTAAGTAAAGAAAGAAAAAAAAAGAAAACATTTGTTGTATAAAATCTAAATGGTCGTTGTGTAAATGTTGCTTAGTTCGGTTTTGTTCCCAAGCTGTGGTGTCCTGCCCGCCTGCACTTCTTTCCACAGTAGAAGAAAAGAAAAGAAAACAAAGCTGGTTTTCTAGGATTTATTGACAACAGAATGGTTAACTGCTATTGTAATGGCCATTTGTATGTATGTAGTAGCTTTGGTAAACTGCTTTTCTTTTGATGAGAGGGAGAAAACTAATAAAGTAATTGACGCAATAAACCAAACGTGTCATACGTGAAGCTGTTTCACTATTTGTTCTTGTTCTAGCAGCTGGGACCAGTCTGACGGAGACGCTCCTGTAACTTACACAATCTCACATGGAACAGAGGATTCCTCACGAGCATGAGCGGGAACATTTTGACACGTTCCTCACAGATGTCCCGAGACGTTCTGTCTCATCTCTCCACCTTCAAACATACTGTCCTTCATTCATCTGAGGAGACTAGACAATAAAAAAACTTGTGCAAGTCTTTTGAATGTCTGTAAGACATTTCAACTCAAGTTGAAGGACTGACGTTATATTTCATGCGAGGTTACAACAGGCAGTTTGGTTTTCTTTTTAAACACAAGTTTGTGTGGCTGCTCTGTTATTTCAAGCTGCTCAAGTAGTGTTTGCTGTACTAACCACACTTTTGTTGTTACCATGGTAATCACAGGTAATGCCAAATCAACCAGGACTGAAATCTTAAGGATTACAACTTTAAATTTTAAAGTTCATGTTCCTTTGTATCCTGGTTTTATTCTTTAATGAGCTCTTGTCTCCTTGATGGTTGATGGTCAGGAGATCATGCTGTCCAGCCAGTCCTCCAGGTCCTCCTCTGTCACTTCCTGTCTGATGGAAGAAGACTTGGGAGGTGTGACTTCTTTGTTTTTCACCTCCTCCATCTTCTCTTCTATCGCCTCGGGTACCGCTTCCTCACACGCTGCAGATTCAAAGAACACATGAAGGGAAGACTGTGACTCTTACTGATGTAAGTGTATATAATGACATATTCTCAAAGCATGAATGTCCTACCTTTCTCTGGACCATCACTCTCCTCGTCTGCAACACTGACAGACTGGTCTCCTGAAACCGGTTTCTCTAAACCGAGCAGCTGGTCCAGCTCTTCATCGTCATCGTCATCCACCGGCGGCTCAGCGGCACTCGAGGAAACCCGAGTGTGTGATCCTGACACTGGGTTTGAAGCCACGGGGACTTCCTGGTTGGCGCTGAGGACTTTTAAAGTTGTGGACGGAGGGGTGAATGTGGCAGCTTTGGGCGCTTCCTGTTTAGGTGCGAGGGTCATAGTGGGCAACTCTACTGGTGTTGAGACCTGAAACATCAAGGTAAGTGTTAATGACTGCAATAGAAAACATGGACAGATTGACCCAGCATGGAGCCAAAGTAGCTGTTCAGTCTCTTACTGACTCCTTTCTTATCCGCTATGTGTCCATTACCTCCAAACTCAAGTACACACACTATAGATACACGTATTTCACTAAACCAGCAGTGCTACTTGCCCCAATTACACATGGTATGAACAGAGGGAAAGGTAAGGTACAGGTAGGTCATGATGCAGAACTAATCCCTGCCATTAGCAACTGACATCATCCTTCAGTGAAGCATGCTGCTTCCTGTTGGAAAACAAGTGTACCACTAATTAAATTACAGCAAACCAAATGACGCTGGCTGGCTTTTAGGGCCTCTTGGGGTTTTGGGCCCTGTGGTATTTGCCCGCTTTGTCTGGTTGGTAATCCACTCTTAACAGGACATACTGTGAGCTCTAATTTCCCAGTTTTTGGGATTAATAAAGTATATCTATCTATCTAAATTCCTGCAACCTATTACCAAAATCATACGTTTCCAAGCAGAAAATGCCAATAAAGTTTGGTTTGTACAAAAGGTGCGTTTGGTTTTGTACAGGACAGCGAAACGATAGCAAAGGTTTTAAATTTAAAGTGCTTATTTCCTGGATAAAGATTTAGCCTAATCCTTGTCTAAGGATTTGTTATTGATTTGTTTTTTTGTCTCAGACTGGGCATAATCTCCATCAGGGAATCCAGTCAATAGTCTCTCTAATGTTTCACACACTACCTGGAAAATGCAAAAGTATTTTTTTCTACAGGAAATGTTTATGAATTAATTATGCAGTGAAAAAACATTATCAATTAATTTTAATTAAGTTTAACCCATGAAAGCTAAACACTTGAAAATTAAGATTCTTCACTTTTCTCTTGAGCTTCAAGTGACCACAGCCTGCTGGATGTCTAATGATGAAGGGATTCATGCACCTGAAGCAGCTCAGCCTCCAGGTTGAGTCTCTGATGGAGAGGCACTTCTTGAAGGCTCTGGGCCAACGCAGGGAGGTCCACAAACGCCACAGACATCTAGAAAGAAGACAGAAGATAGTTCTAAACATTATATAGGCTATATTTACATATTTAGATGCTGATGGGAAGGTCATTTGTTTTGCAGGTTACGGTCATAAATCAAAGCATTGCCAAGTTGAAATTTTGAGCTGATTAAATACTAAATTTCATGACGATCCATCCAGTAATTGTTGAGAAATCATACTCAAGGCCACAAATGTCGACCTCATGGGGGCGCTACAGGAAAAGTCAGTGGGATTCGGTGTCTGGGAAATCATAAATATCTGTACAAGATTATAAATATTTTAAAAATGGACACTTTGGACACCAAATTTCAAACCTCCCATCAGATATCACCGTATGAAGAGTCGTGCTGCTTCCTAACTGTCGCGCATTTCTAACCCTGATGTAACGAACGATCTTTGGGTGAAATCCATGAAAGACAAAGACACAATACACAATACACAATAGAGGAGACAGAGCAGAATATAGATTTACCTGACTGGCTGCAAATGAGTCCATCTCCCAGTCTTTTTCTTCTGAAAACCGAAATTGAGTGAACGAATCACCTGAGAAAAACACAGTTTGATATATATTAGTGCTCCAGTAACTGGATCCTGGCTGTTACAGTTCAAATTAAGACTTATGCTCAGTTTTTTTCATTTATTTGAAATTCAAAGACGACTCTGGGCTGTGTGTGAATGATCCTCTTGTTCATGTGAGCTGAGCGAGCCGCCTTCACACCTAAAGCTGTCATTTGCTTTGTGTAAACAGCTGATCAGTGAGAGAGCTAAAGCAGTGCTAACATGAGACTCCACTTTGCTTACAAAACAGCGACTGGCTGAGGACTCTGCAGAAGTAATAATAAGCACGAATGACAGCGGAGACGCGCGTTCAGCAGACAGACACAAGATGAGAGAAAACGGACGTTAGAAGACGTTATATGAAAGAGTGTGAAAAGTCAAAACGTCCAACGAAAGGACACAGCGTCACATATCTGTGATGCGGACGCAACAATCTTTTTCTTCTTTTTCTCTTTTTTTTTGAGGTAACAGAAGAAATTGCTTTTTAGTTTATATCTATAAATCTTTTGACATTTTCAGGACTTTTGTGCAATCATATCAGGTGACTACAGGTTAACAGCCAAATCTTCACTATGATGAAGAAAAGCAACTCGACAGCTAACAGCTCGCGCTCATAGAGAATCTGCAGCCCGCTAAACCAGAGTGTGAGTTTTATACTCAGAAAATACATCTATGAGCGGGTCAGTATAGCATCATATTATAGACTGAATTTCTGAGGCAGATTTTTGAGATGATACAGCAGAGTTTTACATAAACATTCATTTTTGAACAGGATCCCTTAAATTTAACTAATGTGCGTCTACCTCACATTGAGCATCTAGGTCTGATCTACAACAAAGGCAAATTTTGAAAATAAACGAAAATATTTTATTTTATATTAATATAAAACATGAGGGAAAAATGCCCCAATAAATAGAAGGTCTTGTGTTGTTTAATAGGTTGACTGTTTTTACTACTTATTTAATAAATGCACATTAATGTGACTTCAGTTTATGTGGCTGTCACCTCTCAGCCGGCAGCAGAAAAATAAACCTGAAACAATGAAAACATGAACACACGGCAGGTTTTATCTCACTATTTTAGATCAAAGCACTCTGATGCTGAACAGTGAGCAGGTGAAGCAGCGCTCGGTTTTTCTTTTGTTTTTTTGTTGTTTTTTTAACAGCAGACACGGATCAGTCTGCCACACACAGATGGACGGTCAGTGGGAGACCTGACAGACGAGCTGCAGTCAGTCGCAGCCTCTCACTTTGTTCCTCCTCCCTGTGTGCGTTATATTAAAGACACGCCGTCTTTCAGGCGGGATGCTTGGCACCATCTGTAGTTGTCCTTGATTGCTTTGCTTTACGGGAAGTGACGGGGGTCAAAAAGGAGAGGCTACAGGAGGGCTCTTTGTCTGCAGGCCGAGTCCCTGCTGTCAAACAGGCAGAGAAAAGATGATTTATGAATAGAAGCATTTTCCAGGTTACAATGACTGCGAGGCGGACAGATAAGAGAAGGGAATGTCAGCTTTATGTGACGGGTAAGGAGGTGGATGCCTTTATGTTGGACTGCCTTCTACCCTCGCAGGTAAAGATCTAGGCAATAAAAAACTTTGTTTTGGTGGACGAGAGACTGAAAACCTGATTCACAGCTGCTAGTATCACTGAGAACAGTCCAAAGCTCAAGATACTGAATTCACAGATATACAGAGAAGCTGGAACCAAACAATGTTTAGCAAATGATTCATCGATTATCAAAACAGTTTGATTATAATCAACTAAATAACTGACCAACCGAAACTGAAGAAATAAGTATTTTTTGAATATTTCACATCCGTTTTTTCTAATTTCAAGTTTAATATATTTTTCTTATTTGTTTGTAGTTATTACTGATAATGATTTAATTTCCAGTCCAATACTAAGAGTGGACGATATGGATAAAAACCTTTTTATTATGGTTGTGATATATGTCCATAACGCCCTCATCGAGCAGCAACCGTCACAGCTTGAGACTGAAGCCGATGAGGAAGTATCTGAAAGTGTACTGCCACCGATGGCCGACGCGGGAGGGAGGGCAGAGCCTCAGGCGGCCTCCATTGACACAAGGTCACTTAGAAGCAAGATGGAGGAACTCCAGGGGCATGTTTTCAGTATCCTAAATCACACGTGCTCACAGAAAGCTGTCTCCATAACGATATCCCCGACTCCCTGCTTGAAGTTGAGGGTGGAGGAAAGAGGTGGAGGCATCCGTGTTTGTGAGTAACAAGTCTGACGTTGATATTGTTCGACTGTTTTACCTCCTGGGGGAGTTTGGGAACGTCATCATCTGTGCCATCAGCTGCTGCGTTATATGTCAACATTTTTCATTTTCATTCTGAGTGAACTCGGCTTTTCCCTTCCTGGTTTTGATCAATACGTTACGTAATGTTAAAAACACTTACACAGCTAAACCCAAACCAACAACACAATGCATCTGATACCAGCATGAAAGTCTGTGTGTAAACACAGCAAACCACAGGTTAAAAACAGTGACTGTGTGAAAGCCATAACTAACATGATGAAATGCACTGTTAGCTCCTTTAACGGCATGCTTACAGACAGATGAGAGGCGCTGATGATGCTGCTAACAATCTGATGCTGAAGTATCTGGAAGAAGAATTTAGTTCAGCTTGTACCCAAAGTAGCGACTCAATCTTTATATCTACTTCATGTAAAATAAACTCTCTACGGGGACAATAAAGTATCATATCGTATGCTGGCTGCACAAAACCTCATCAACGTTTCTTCAACGAGTCATCATGGTCTCAATCAATAAATTCAGGCCCTCTAATAAATGTGCTGATGGTCGTTTTGGAAATGATTGCTCCGTCATTAGATTGGAAGCTGTATAATGGGATCTGATGTCTGCCGTGTGGACAGTGATTGACAGCTGTGACTGACAGTACTTTTTAAGATTTGTATTATTCTCAAACATCATCAGTATGAGCCTCATGAATCCAGTAATTCTTGGCTTTTAATGTAATCACAGAATGATGATGTGATCATGATGTGGAGGAAAACCTGTATAATCATGTCATTGAAATGTTATCATCTGCACTCCAGCGTTAATGGAGCGGCTGCAGGATTCAGCGTAGGACGTCCTCGGGGTGCCTCGGTTCATTCCTCTTGCTTTGTTGTCATTGTTCATCAGTCTAAATGGAATCTGTGTTACTAAGGTGAATGGGGAAATCTGCATGGAGGTGAAATTACCCTTCAGCAGCGGCTCCAGGAAAGCACCCCGGCCTCTCACTCATGTTCACTCTTTTTCCGGCGCGTGCTACTCTCTGTTTAATATCTTCTCAGACCCTAATCCTCCTCTTCCTCCTCCTGCTCCTCCTCCTCCTGCTCTGTCTCCTTCAGTCGGTCTCTAACGGACAGATCTGCTGACACCGGTGAACCGCCTCTCTCCTACACCGCCGAGCCCGGTGTCATCCTGATTCTGTGTCCATGGAAATACCATCCCAGGTAGTTCGGAGGCACTGACACAACCATGGCAACAGCTGCCAGTGAGGATGAGAGAAACTTCTGTCAAACCTCCACAAGACGGAGAAAGACAACGGGCCGAGAGGAGGGATAGAAGGAGGGAAGAGGAGGGGGGGGGGAGTGAGAAGGTGATGAAGAAAAATGAAAGGCTGAGGAAGGGGAGGGAGGGGAGGAAGGGGAGGGAGGGGGGAGTCTTCATTCCTCCTGCTCGTCCAAACAGATCTGAGACTTAAATCCTCTCTGCGGTCTTGGCTGACAGTTTTAATAGCATAGTCTGACATCTACAGAGGATCTGTTGCTTTAATTCTATCATCAATCTATGTGAGAAACAGGCCATATGGTTTCAATACGTAAAGACTGGATTTAAACAGCTGGATTTAAAGATATCAAACCATCACCTTCTCCCTCGGCAATGATTGAAATGTATCCATAGCAACAGAGTAGTTGCCAACTATTAATGAATGAAAAAGTTGCGAGTAAAAGCAGTTATGCACCGTTTCTATTCATGCCGTTATTTGTTTATCAGCGCAGTCATTCCTGAACGATTCACATACTTCAATGTGGCAATGATGGAAAATATTACTATGATAATACTGCCTGCCGGTAAAGCCGCTGACCTCACTGTACACAAATATAGATCAATTCATAGTTGGACTGATTGTCCAAGTACGTCAATGGCAGTCGGGCCTGTAAAGCTCACTGAGTTATTCCACAGTGAATAAACACTGCGTTACTCATGCTGTGGGCCAAGGTGCTCAGCTGGCATTGTGTAACTTGTGTATAATGTGGTATCCTGCCTCTTGACATCTCGCTGGCTGAACCCCACATTAACAAATGCGGCTTTTTACTTGGAACCCCGGCTACTCTGAGCTATCTATGGCTCGCTGATGCACTCTGCGCTGGCCTCGCTCCTGGCTTTCTGTTCCGCTCTGATCTTTTCCTGCTCCGCTCGACTCCGCTCTGCTCTCACCCGGACGCTGTTCATCTACGACCCCTCTCCTCCGTTCTGCTGTGTGAGACTGTCTAGCACTGGCACAGAGTCAGGATGGAGATGAGACACGCTGGATCTGCATCGCGTCGTGATGAACGGGGTGACGGGTCGAGGAAACACATACAAAATGTAATGAGACGACTGTGAGCTTATGACAAGACAGAATAAATGTTTTTAACAGCTACACCGGCGAGTCTTTATTATGTCCTCACTATGAGTCCTATTATTAGAGCTGAAACCATTAGTCCATCAACAGAACATTAATGTGAAATTGTTTGAATTTCATGTTTTTCAAGCACACGTTTGCTCGCTGCAGCTTTTCTCTGTTTAACATTTGAAATTAAATATTTGCGACTGTTGATATGACAGTTCAAGACATTTCAGGATGTCACCGTCACCTGGACTTCAAAAGTTTATTGATTAAACTAGACAATTATCAGGAGATTAATCGATGATGAAAATAATCATAAGTTTGCAGCCCTGAAGCTTGACTGATTACGTCATTTTTAAAAGGTTACATCTTCAACCACACACAAACACGTCAACTAAAACATGACTCAAAGTACTCAAACACCAAAAAAACACATTTTACATTTTAATAAAGAGCTCAAGATTTCTTTTATCAATATGATGAATATGTCAGGCTGCGTTTTCATATGTGTGTATAAGGTTTGTGCTTAACAGATGCATCATGGGTTCTCCTCCTCACCCACTACGTCACCCAGTAGAAGAATGATACAGCTACAATTAAGCGCTGGGGAAAAAAAATAAAGTGTTTTTCTTTTTTCTCATAGTCTGTAATCACCTGTAATATAGTTATTGGTTTCCCATCACAGTAAACGGAAAATACAATGCAAATATTATATAAGGGTTTAATAGAAACCCTTGAAGGGAGGAGGATTGTGCTACTTAATATGGGCAACTCGACATCTGGGAGATGGCGCTAATATTTAGTGCATTTACAAATATTTACAAATACAGGGAATATCGTATGTATACACTAATAAGAAGTATCTTTGCTTACGTGTCTGCAGAAACTCTCACCTTGTTTATCAGAGCATGAACCTCACAGAACCGCACACGTCACAATCATCACAGACGCACACCCTTATTGACTGGACCACGCCTTAGATATACAGTTTGCTGCACTGAGGCGTACGGCTGCGGTCTGGTCACAACCTCGTGACGGGTTCAACAGGAACAGGAGGGATATGTAAGGAGCAACAGTATCGCTGCCCAGTCTCCAGTAACACCTACAGTGAAATGTTGACATTTTATCAGACTGTAAGAGAAACACACACGCATTCCCCGCGCCGCCTTCCTCCCCTATTTGCTGGTAGAGTAATGGTGTGTGATCAGTGAATGACTATTTTAAACTGGCCGTCATGGAGCAAGACGTCATATAGAAAACTGAAGGCCGATTGAGTGTTATTGTTACCATGACAAAGCCCGTGTGATGTGCTCGCCGGCACTGTGCGACCCGAAGAAGAAGGACAAGATGGAAAAATGTAAGAAAAGAAGCGGTGAAGGAGGAGGAAAAGCTTGAAGGAATGAAGGGTAGAACACAAAGGAAGTTTTTGTTTTTGCGATCCGTGGAGTCGATGCCCTTTCCGAAAGCTGCACATGCTCCCTGTCACGCCTTTTTAACCAAACCAATTAGCCCACCACGACATGGCGAAAAACCCCACTACACATCGATAAATCACTGTCTGCACTAATTGCAATTAAAATCCTGAACAAACCAGGCGAGACAATAAAGACGGCTGAAGCTATTTACTCTTAACTTTTAATGGCGCTCGTGTGAGGCTGTGTTTATGTCAAAGTCATATCGGAACGGCTCCGATCCACCCGGGGGCCTCGCTCTCATTAGGCATGCGTTTTATCGGTGAACTTGTTTGGAGGTAAGAGGCTGCTGCTCCGGCACCAACTACCTGGGATCTAATCGATCATATTCAATCTGATGTGGAAGTCTAAGTTTAATTTGCACAATAGGTTCTTTTAAGTCCCGAGGTAACAGTAGGTGTTGTTTTTCATGCAACGCATGAAATGAAGGATTGCTTTGATCAAAAGAAATACGTGCTGTACTACATCCTCCCTCTGCTAGAGGAGCGACAACAATATTGGAAAAATACAATTCAAAATCACAGACATGTTACTATGATATACTGTATATGGACTGCAAAAGCAATCCATAGATAAAAGGTACATTCAGTGATACCATCGAATGATAATAATCAACTAGCCAAATTATCAACTAATTGTAGCAGCTCTACTCGTGACGGTCGGCTCTTTCTTTGAAACACCAGCGGTCACAGATCATTGGTTTTCTTATTATTGCGGGCAAATAAATAAAGACTGCTACATTGCGCTCGCTCTTTATTTGAGGAATGGCAACACGCATCGAAGCGAACAATAAACAAACACCAATTTCAGAGCTAAAGAGCCTATTATCCTCTATATCAAACAAATTATGTCCAACGATAGCTGTTCTTTTCATTATGTCTACAGCAACACAGCCTCGCTCTGGGCCAACAAAGAGCTGGTGGTGAACAGCGGGTCAAATCAGGTGAGAATGAGCATGTGTTAAAACCATCAGAGTGAGAGTGCCGGGACATCTGGGTCCCTCATTACACACACACACACACACACACGCAAGCAGCCTCAGCTATAAGATTAGCTGAATAGACAAGTAAACAACTAATACTGATCAACACCGTTGCAATATATGTGTGAAAAAAAGCAGCCTGCTCTGAACTGTTTGATGGAACCGTCTAGTTTTATCGTTTAGCTGATGTCGTTAACCACCTTATTAATCAATGAGAATCGGATACAACTGAAAACAGAAACTTGAAATCAGAGCCTTCATCACGAAGCAAGTCTTTGTTGAATTCACTAAATCGATGGGAAAGTGATGGCAGGAAGCCTTGCCAGCGTTTCTTCTCTATTTGCTGCAGGAAAATAAGAACAATGCACCCACTGGCAGCTAAATAAAGACCTCAGATTTGCCTTTAAAAAAAAAGAACTGCCAAAAAGCATGAATGTTTCAATCCTTTAAAGACTCGGGCAGATAAGATGTGACAATCCAGATGAGATATCCACACCAGCCACCCCGGTGATCCACCATCACACACCACCTGCACTCTGTAAAGACACACTTCAACACAAATACAGTTTGTAGAATCATTTTCAACTCTTTTCTGCTGCTGTTGTGATGAATGAACAAACGTTCTGTCCGAGCCTTCAGTCTTGAGTGGCGTACTGGCAGGTTTCATGATGGTGGTGAGCCTCTATTAGGGCTACAACGAGTATCATTTTCATTATCAAATAATCAAACAAATATTGTCTTCTATAACTTGATCCGTATTTTAATAACTTTGTTTCAGTACTTGCATCACTCAGCTGATTCACTCTGCTCCACAGTGGAAGTTCTTAACACTTGACAGGTACAACGGCAACCGCTGGACCATAGTCCCCAACGTATCACAGACACGTGAAAACAAAGTTGCACACAAATTGTTGGACTGAAACACTGCAATCAGTAATGAGTAAATAATAAAAATCAACAAAGTGGAGCAGATCCAAATTACACATGCAGAGATGTTGCATCATGGTAATCAACAACTTGAGTCAATAAGCCCCCAGGGAGGCAACATTTTACCAACACATCCTCTCATTAACACGACCCACAGACACATTTGCTACACCTGTGTGATATTGACAACTTACAGACGCCAATTAAAGACCATTGCAAGAGAAACGTCAATCGCGAGTTCAAAACCTATTCAACACTGATGTGAAAAACCATTTCATTTTGATTCATGGAGGTGTTAGATGTATCGTTTTTATTCACGGCCTATTGACAACTTTATCTACACGTCCGCATAACACAAACAGACACTGGACAGCCACAAAAATGTCAATGAATAAATGGTCAAACAAACAGTCATGATCCAAGGTGTCCATCTCTCAAGACTTCCTTGCTAACAGTGTTTTCTATTTCAGTCTTACCTTTCATGTATTATTGTATTATATTATGCATTGCTGCCTTTTATGTATAATTCTTTTAATTGCGTATACCTCTTTTGGCAGATGGGCTAACATCTGCCTCGACTGAAAAGCACTTTGGATCAACTCATGTTGTTTTTAAATGTGCCTAATAAATAAAAGTGGATTCACCGCCATTGCTGGATTTTGTGTGAATGCAGAGCTTCATTCTGTCCGCTGTGGCCTCTCCGCTCTGCATGTGTGTAGCTCAGCCCCACCCTCAGTCAAGCAGACATACACACACACCCGCTGCTCTTCATACATCCATGACACAGTACGATTAGTGACACAGTATGGTTCGGTTAGAGTTATGGGTCTCTGGTTTGTCATTCTGGTAGCAGCGACACTACAAGGTTACCAGGGTAACCAGGCTACCTTGGCTAACCTCGGCCAGCTAGCATACATCCATAAACCAGAACGTTCTGAGTGGAACCTGCATTCTATGGTGCATTATCGTTATTAATGAACTGTTTTGACAGTAATCTTGAGTAGCGGTATTATATATGCGTGTATCTTCACAGTGACTACATGCGCTGGATACTGTCTACTATGGAGTACTGAGGTTTACTAACCATGGCTCTTTGTATGCTTGGGTTGGTTCTGCCTTGTTCACCTGTGGACTTAACGATCAGCATATTCTTATTTATAAGCGTATTCTTTGTCTGCTTCTATTTTAACAACGGATCCTTATTTGTACTATCTGTCCTGTGGGAAAAGGGGCGTTTAAGTATGCATGGAATCAGTAGCAACATGACCTGAATCTTCAGGAGCTGGTCTCACTGGATGCATTAAAAGTAATTCTAAAAGTCTTGGAGGCACATCTGGCTGTAGATGTTTTGACTAATTCCAATACTGATGAATATTTGATATTTTATGATTCTGTAATTTGTTCTTTGTTTTTCATTGTAAATTGTTAAAATGTTTTTTTTATGTCTGCAACTCTGTTAAATGTGCTGCTGTCCATCGAGGATCCTCTTGCTAAAAGACATTTTTAATCCCAATGAGATGTCTCCTGGTTAAATAAAGGTTGAATAAAATAAAAAAATGACTTATTCATATATAATAAATAAATAAAATGAGAGACACTCTCAAACCTAAATAATGAGGACAGTTCAAGGAGGGACTGTTACGATCCGTCTTACATCAGGGGTCTAAGTGATAATAGTTCATTCAGATGCTACTTTGAGGCAAGGTCATCTTGTTTTACTATTGTACCTAATGTCTGCTTACAGGAAACTCAGTGAACTCTCTTAGGTGTTTGTTTGAATATTTATTGAATATTTATTGAATATTTATTGAATATAGGACTTTTGATGACAAATGTTACGTTTGGTTGGTCGCAGCTAATGAGCAGCTTGATGCGATATTAAATGCAAAAATGGTAAGGCAGGAGGACGATGACAACCAAATGCTTTTGGAAGCCATGCATCTGGTGGAAGGCTTTATGTGCCATTATTATCAGCACGGCTATTGTTATTTACCACAGGACAAGCAACACAGTGTGGGAGGTGTGAAGCACACAAAGCAATTATCTTTAGGTGAGGCAGAGAATCACACCATTAAATGACTAATTTAGTTTTGTGGGGTTTTTTTCCTCAAAACCACACTCTTGAAATAATTGGCTCAGCTTTTGAGAATGAAAAGTTATTTGAACATACAGCTCTGACATAATTATATATCATTTGTGGGCAAAAATCAATAGTCAACCTCTGATCACTGATAAAGATTGGCAAGATGAGCAATTCAAAAATCTTGCATCAGGTTTGTTCAATTTTATTTATTTATTTATGTTGGTTTTTATGTCATTTGAAATGACATTTGCACCATTTTTTCTACAAAAGGTAAAAATAAAAGAAAACGTTGTATAACCACAAAATGAGAAATATTACATATTTTATTCACATAGAGTGCATGTGAGTCATAAATGTAATTACTTCATTTTAAAATATATTTAAAAAAATAGACATTACAATTTTTTCCAAATTTAAATTAGATGCGTTATATATATATATATATATATCAAACACTGTGTACATTATAGGCAGCCGACGACGAGCACTTGGGTTCAGATGAGGTAAGCCAATCCTCCCAATCATACCACCTATACTCCTGGTCATACAGAGGTGACCCTAAAGAGGCGATCAGCTAAAGGAAACAACAGCCTCAGGAATTGTCAAATTAAAACCCCTCACCAGACCCCAAAGATCCAAACAAGACAGAAGATGGCATTGAGACAAAGGCCACATCACTAACATTTCCTCCAAAACTGAGGACATCAATCTACCATCACATGAGGACATGAGGACACATTTATCCAACAGCAGAGAGAATTTCACTCCCCAATAGCATGCAGATAGACTAAAACACTACTTTCTTTCTCTTTTTGAAAGACTGAATTGATGCAACTGATAAAAATACAAATTACATTTCAGTTGTAAAATAAATCCACTGTCTTGTAAGAATCTAACGTTCTCCCAATCAATCACTTGCACCAGGACACGGTGCTGATGTCACAGGGGCCGACTGTGTAGGTGGAAGCCTGTGATGAGCCCAATCTATGGAAATCGAGCAGTCATATCTGTATCTGTGTACCTCATTACATGAACTCCCTCAGGGATACATTACACATGCCTCATATTCTTTTTTTTATTTTTTTTATTGCATTTTCCTGATAATCAATAGTGAGCCTGGGGCTTTGTGGTCTATGTGAACATGCATGATATATTCACATGAAAGAAAAAACTATTTCAAAGAAATACACAGTATCCGCTCTACTCGACCAGTTCAATCACACACAGTGAGGATGAAACAGCTGTGGTCCTTTCAGGATGCTCAGGCAAGACATGATTTCTGAAGCAGCCAGACAAATAGTGGAGCTTCAATGGGTCCTCCTGCAGGCTGATGGGCGGGGAGACGATGAGCGATGATCACCAATCCCTCCATTATAATAGCTGCATAATACAGCGACTATTTTCAATGCTAATACCTTTGTTGTGGTAAAAAGGCTTATATAATGCATGCATGATGTTTCAAAATGCATCAAATTGTCACTTTGCTTCTAAAAATGCTGGTTCAATTTCACACCACGTTTCATGTTTCAGTTAGGGCTGCGAATAATTGATCAATTATTTGATTTGACATTGTTTCCTCAATTAATGGATGAGTTTTTTTTTTGTCGTCACAAAGATAATCACTGCTATCATAGAGGACTAAAGAAATCAGAAAATATTATCATTTAACAATATGGAACCAGAGATTTGTTGTATTTTTTTTCTTATCAAAAAATTACAAATAAGTGATTAATTGATAATCAAAGTAGTTGCTGATTAATTTTTTCTGACGATCAACCTATAGTTGCAGCTCTAGTTTCAGTCATTTTTAAACAGACTTGCCAACCCCGCTGTAGTTCTGGGTTTGAGACGAAAACAAGCATATTGAAGGCATCAGCGTGGGCTCTGAGGACCTGAGAAATCTAACAATTAATTGACTAAACAATAAATTGAGAAAATAATCAGCAGATTAATCAATAATGAAATTAGTTCTTAGTTGCAGTCATACAGTCGAGTACCATGACGCTTTACTAACTGGAGCATTTTCCACATTGCATAGTGGCTGAAAAAGAAAAAAATTGTTTTTATGTTCTCCATACTCAAATTCACATGACAACTTGTTTTAAAAACTAGATCTAGACTAAACTAAGTTTGTTTTTTTAAATGGGCTAACAATGCTTAGAAACATTGTCCAAGTATTGGTCTTAGGACAATTGCTGATACGGTTTTTAAATAACTTTGAGACTAAAATAAAACAGAAATGTCTATGAATGGCTAGTAACACGAACATATTCATCCCTGCTGTTTACTTGGATGAAGCTTCAGGTCATTACTAGTGTGGTGTGTGCTGACGACATGATGCACGACACGTGACGACGTGTTACTCTCATTGAGTCAACAGCAGTCTCTAAGCTGTCCTCCACTGGAGTGGACACCGCCTGCCGATAAATAGCCGCTCATGAATCCAGCAACGAGCAAGGAACAGATGAGCTTTTTAAAATCACGATGTCGTCAAATCACATCGAAGAATCTCTCGTATGAATATATTTGTTTGGATTCATCAACGAGAGGCTGAAAGGTGATTTTAAAAACGACAAAAGCAAATAGCCAAAAGAAAACTGATTGAAAGTATTTGCTGGAGGGTGTTGAACAGCTATTATCCTTTCCTCTTGTCAACAGTAGATCAATCGCTTGTTATTGATCTTTCTCATGTTTCCTCTCATCCTAATGATACATACACTCCCAACTCATTACTAATCCCACATGGCTCAAGTAATTCTGCCTCCCAAGAAGGAGTCATTTGTTAATTAATATTACTGCTAAAATGCTGTTTTACTTGATCTCCACTAAACTCTACATATCCTCTCAGTGCCTTTCTTTTCTTTTCTTTTCTTTTCTTTTCTCACCTCCCTCTATAGTTACATCTACAGCATAAAGCTTATTTGGACAAAAAAATGTTGTATACAAAAGGAACAGAAAGTAGGGCTTTATTTTTTATTATGAATCTGGTAATTTTTTTTTTTTATTGATCACTGTCAAATGACAACAGTCCGCAACACAATGATATTCAGTTTGATATCACAGTGGACTAAAGACATCAGAAAATATTTACGTTTAAAAATCTGGAACGAGAGAATTTGGACTCAAAACGATTAATCGATTCAGCAAAATGGTTGAAGATTAATTTTCTGTCGATCGACTAATGGATTAATCGATTAATTACTGCAGCTTTAACTGAAAGCTCTCGCTATTGATGTCAATAGAGGCAGTTAAGATTGCCAGACGCACTGTTTAGAAGCCAATCACCAGTGTCCACTAGTGCGTCCACTCCGGCTGCTTTTAAAGGGGCACACGTCTAACACGTTGGGGGTTAACCTTGTGTGAGGCCGTGTGAGGAGCACAGCAGTGAATGCATCGCCTCTCTGCTGAAGACATACAGCTGGAAGCACCTCTGATGCAAAGACAAACAGTCGGCCTTTTCTGAAGTGCTGCTGACACCCACATCGACTCCTCCTCCGGCTCCTCCTCCCCTCCCCCCTCTGCTTCATCCTACTCCTCCACCTCCTCACCTCTTCCACCTTCCTCTTCCATGTTGCTCGGTGCCCTGATACAGGATGAGGCTTCCGGACATGTGGGAATTTCTCTTAATAGTGTCTCACGGTTGAATCTGCACGCTGGTGAGGACGTTAGTGTGTTGTCCATCCCGAGCAAGCAGGAGAAGAAGCCTTACTGGAGACAAAATCTCATCCAACCTGGTCAGCCTCAAGGATCCTTGGAGTAGCTCAAACTTTGCAGCGTGAGTGAATCTCCGTTTTCTTCTCAAAGATTGTTGAGGTCACACGTTTGTCTTCGGTAAAAAAAAGAAAAAGAAACGGCTTTGACGACATCTTTACTTGATTATCACAGCTGAGGACGAGCAGCCGCCTCCAGTAATTCACCTTCCTGTTAAAAGGGTCTGAACACAACGAGGCTCCTGAGCTACTTCATCACATGGACACTGACACTGAACAGCTGTTGCATTTACCATCATATCTCAGGAACAAACGGGACTATTTAGAAGTTATACCTACACAGTCATGTTGAAAAACTTGTGTGTATCAAAGCGCCTCGCACTTAGCAACTGGTAAGGATAAGAGACGGTGTGATGACCTACCTGTATTTGACAAGTGTGTTTTTCACCTCGTTGGAGAGAGAGGAGCACAGAGGGAAAAAAAAAAAAAGTCAGCGAGAGGGAACAGGGGAGGAGAAGAGAGAGCCAGCGAGGGAAGGTGTGAAAGCAAAACGCTGTGAGAGGGAAACAGAGCTACAGTAAAGAGAAAGATACAGGGTGTGGGAAAGTGACACAACTCCAGCAGACTGAAGAAGGAATAAAAGAAAAACCAACGTATCAAAGAACTGGCCAGATGCCCGTTTAATGCTGGAGGATCGTGTTTGGTTGAGAGAGAAACAAGGGGTGAGTATATATATATTCTGTTTCAAGTGGCTAATTACAGCAGGAAATTAAACAGTTCACAGGAGCAGCTGTCAACTCAGCCTCCTAAGTGTTCAGTAAAGATCGTATTGTAAATTCTAACATCATAAAATATTGATTACTGAATAGTAAATGTAGCCCGAGTCACTACATAATGAATCACGGAACAAGTGCTGGGCTTCATCAGTTGTCAACCAGAGAAAAAAAACAAAAAAAAAAAACAGCTTTCTGCACCTCACAAAGATGATTAAACTGATCCCAAATCTTAAAATATATTTAAATAGCTTCCTGTGTAGAGGTGTGGGGGTGTTGTGTGTGTGTGTGTTTATTTTTTTTTACTCAGGAAAAAGTGGGAGGTATGAGGAGTGAGATGATTTGATTTAAGGCATCATTAAAAACTAATGGGATGACAGGTCACATGACCGACTTCCAAATACTTGTTCCATTGTCTTCTTGGAGGTATAAACACTGCGAGCTTGGTGCAAATAAGTATTAGAACTGAAATAAAGCTGGAAATGAGAAATTAGTCGATGAACAGAACATTTATTTTGTTAATATGCTGCTTTTCTGTGTCTGCAGTGATAGTAGATAGTAGTATACTGGGTGTAAGTGTGATAATAGTAGATGCAGCCATCGTTTTGATCACCAGGAATGCCGAACATCCACTAATATCAGCTTCTCAAATGTCTCGAATCTGTTTTATTATTTTGAAATTTGCGTCCGAGACTGTTGGTCAGTCAATGCGAGCGCCGAACGCCAAACGATGACAAGTACTTAAGGGCGAAAGTGGGCAGACTGTACTGCGGGATGATCCTCATGAAGTGCCTGTGATCTAACCTTCTGTCTCACTCCATCTTCAACTGGATTAATCATAATCAGACAAACCTGCACCTGTAATGCTTCGTTTCCTATTTTTGCCAACCAGACAGTACATTGCCAGCCTCATTCCTCTGCTTTGACGCCAGTCTCTTCCAGTCTACATGACTAATCAAGTATCCGTAATGACACTGGAACATAGAAATTAATGGCATGATTGGGACTATTCATCTCGGTTAGGAAAACGTCCTTGTGTTTGTCAATCTAGTTAGCTGAATCACTAAAGCTTTAATGCGATTTCCATTTGTCTCATTATGATTGAGCCTTGATAGGTGCCCATTAGTGGCCTCTGTAAACTACGGCTGCGGGGGAGGAGGATTGATCCTTGTGGTAATGTGTACAGATAGATGACCGTGTTAGGATGTAAAGAACTGGCCAGCAATTCCCTCCAGTCATACAGGCACATGGACACACACACACACACACACACACACACCAAGGGAATTGCACCATGTGTGCCACCCGTAGCAACAGCACAATCAACCCCCTAACAATGTGAGAACCAAGACGAGACCCTGACAAAACTGCCTTAGGGTTACGAAACAGTTGACAGTAATTAATTCCTTGAGGTTATGTGGCGACTGATGTGTTTTAATTCAATCAACACAAATGCGGTTCACCAAAATCCCACTCCGGTTTATGTCCGCTAAAGGTCTCAAGGCAACGAGGCACAAAATTCATTTTAAAATGCGTTGGTTGTGAAATATTTCAGAAATTTAAAAAAGAAAGAAAAAGAGGTTTCATCCTTGAAAGTAACCTCAGTCACTGTTCAGTGTTGGAGTCACTGAATTGTCACCTCCTGACACAGAGAGTCTCAGCATTGAATTGTAATACAACGTGTAATCACAATCAATCCAAACACATGAATGCTAAAAGCCCTTGGGATGTTTGGACAAGGAGTGGGGCAACATAATAGCCATCCACGAAGCCACGAAACAACAGAAATCAACATGACCTTCAATTCAAATCAAACATGTCTGTTTACATAATTTCCCTGTCAGGCTCCATTTTTTTTTTCCAAATCACACGGTGAACAGTGGAGCGTTGGGCTTGCAGCACAGGTTTGGCAAACAGAAAGTCGGCCACTGTATTTCCCCTAACAGCTGAATTATATATTTAAACAGAAATGGTACGGCACTTATTAAAATTGATCTTGTGCATTAATTCCCCCGGTCGCATTTACTGTTTGTTTTCATGCATTTATTTCTATTGCCTGAATAAATGCACGCAGAGACAAGATGAAACTTTAATGCCGTCTTTGGGGAAACTGAGTCACTGCAGCAGCATGTGCACTTAGGTACAACTAAACAGGAGAATCAGTTGATACATAGGCTAAACAAATGGAGGTTATATAAACAGCAGCGACAGGTTCTCCACTAGAACGTGTTGAATGTATGAATGAGTATGGGATGTATGGACTGCAGCCTTATTACAGTCTGAAGTACAAGGTTGTGTGATGGAGAACACACTGAATATATCAGCACAGTGTTTGTCAAGGCTGAATTTGGAAAAACGGATTTGTTAAAATCTTGTTTCATCCTTTCATATCTACATTTCAAATTTTAGGATTGTATTTAGTAATAATAAAACAATCATATTTCAAGGGCCATTTCATTCATATCACGTTATGTGCAGTAAACAGGGCTGCAACTGTTTCCCTGAATCCCACGATTTCTTTTCAAAAGTCCAAAATCCAAAAGATAATCGCAGAAGAGTGTGGAGATATTCACATTTGGGAAGCTGTAACCAATTTTTTTTTTTTTATGCTTTTGAAAAGGTTGCAGCAGTGATTATTACATCGATACATTTTCTGATTAATTTTCTCTTTTTCTATCAACTAATTTGCTGCAGCTCTATTTTTAAAAGATATTTTATAAAATAACGGCCCAGACATTCACATCAGAAGCCTTTTATATTCATTGTTGGGGATGTGTTCGATGCTGCAGCCATATAAGGACTTCCCCTCACTGAAACTGACTTTCTGACCTTGTCATATTCTGACATGACACGTCGTAACACCATGTTTCCTGTATGACAGCTGGGCTGTACTTTAGTGGAAACTATAATTACAAAACTGGCCTCTGAAGCCTCGGTAACCTGTTCTACTATTGAGCATTTCTATTATTTCTCCATCAGCTACATCTGACACTGGAGGAAACGTAGCCCTCGCTGAAGACACTGAAGCCACCAATCCTTTCCTCATTAACCAAATGTATTTACAGCCGTTTACTACAGGAGTAACAACGCATTGATCTCTATATATCGACAAAGAGAAAAATATCTATCCATATTTATTTATTTTGAAATCCCTGTGGTGCGTTATAAATGTGGCTCCTTATAGTGAACAGGAGGTATATTTGTATTATTTTTTATTAAAAATAGTAGAGTGTTTTCATTTAAATTGATAATTAGTTGCTTTACGTAAAAGTCAGAAACTCATAATTACAGTGACTCCGATGAGATGAATGCTGCATTAGTTACATTTATATCTTATCTTATCTTATATAAGTTAGCATTTAGCCCCATTATATGCTACTGTCATATCAGACCAAATAAGACTGCGTGTATTAAAGGGAGCAAGAGTTCAACTTTTACAAAGCTTCAATGCTTTCTGCTCCTAAACATCAAAACTGTCCAGTTTAGTTTTGGAGTGTAAATGTATGTTTCATCAGTAGAGTATCACATACTGCTGAGGAAAACCACTTGATTGAAAGGTTGTAACATAGCCTGTAATCTCACTGGCGCTCAACGCCTCCACCACTCTTGTAGGTAAAGCTGCGCTCTCGACCTCTCTGTCCCGGGATTTTGTATCTTGTAAGAATTGCAAGATACATCACAAAAGAGGTTGCTGCTCTGCTCTAGGGCATTTCTATCCTGAAATGCATCACATGTGCACGTATGAACAAGTTACAAGGAACAGAAGCACCTTCTGACTTCTACCCAGTCTTGCCAATAAAAGAAATCAAACACTCAAACACTTTGGATACGAACAACGATGGCCGTATAAGCTCTGCAATAAGAAGCGTTCTGTAATAACTTTGGCCACGTGTTAAAGGGAGGTTTCTATGGTGAAGTCCTGATTTCATGGCCATCTTAATTGGCCAGAAAAACGACTCTTCAAAGCATCACCTCCCACGTACAATTAAAGTATCCTCTAGAGAGCGGCAGCCTCTTGCTGTACGGCATGACTAATCTGACAATGTGGGCAAAACACAGAGACGAGAGATAGGAGTCAAACAACTCACAAGAGCACCTTTGGCATTTATTCTAACAAGAGAAAGGGAGAGAAGGACACGGCACTGCAACACTGTACAACTCTCTAATGCCAAAAAAACAGTCCCATAAAAACAGTTTAAACTCTCTTCCTGAGTGAAATATGGCCTCGTAACTTTCTCCCAAAACAAAAGTAAGTCTGAGCCGTTCACAGCTCTTCAGTGTGAACTCCTGGATATTAGGCTAAACAAGACATTACAGCTCAAATAACCTTCAGTCTAAAAGCACTCCTTTTCAGTTTAACACCCAGGTTCAACAAAGGTCAATGATCTGAGTGAGCGAGTTTGCTCATAGTGCGGCAAGCTCTTTCTTTTTTGTCTTTAATGGCTCTCTGGAAGCTGTTGGATTTTATTATATATTCTCTTTGCCAGCAATGCACCTGATATGCAGCAAACGGCACGCAGCTATGCAGAGAATAACAAAAACGGCAAATACAAGGACCGGAGCAGACGCGCTTCAATCGTTATGATACATGCATGAGCCTAGTTTGACGAAGCAAAAGCCAATACTTCACATATCTGATGACGCTATGATGATAAGGGTGCGTTGGGTGTTACGGTGAGGACATTATGACGTGTGAGCGCGAGTTGGCTCCCATATTATGATTTCAATTAAATTCTGATTAATTGTAAATCTAAAACCTTTTTCTAATACGTTTCATAAAATTATTTCTCTTTCTGTTTTTTTTTTTAAGGACTAAGTTGAAAATGTTTTTCAAGATATTCCAGTACGGTGAACCACAATTTCACTCAAAACAAAGAGCTGAAAGACGCTAAAATGCTCTATAGAGTTGAGGGAGAGCTGCAGGGTTGAGTGATAACGAGTAAAAACATTTTAATAAATTGTTTATATGATTATATTGACTAGTGAAGCTTTAAACCACTATCAATCAATCTATGTCTTCTTTTACAAATGTATCTATAAGCTACTGGGAAGGTTTACAGCTATCTTTGTCTGACATACCCCAACAGTCCCATCAGAAGTACCCTTTCACTGTACCCCTTAGATAGGATGTCTTCATGGAATCATTCACTGCAGAGAAAACACAAGAACACTTCTGGACTCTACTTGGATAGATGCAGACTTCAGGTCAGAGTTCGGGGGGATTTTATCCGGGCTCGATTGCTTTTCCTCAGTGTCCCTTCTGTTCAGATCTGATTTTTATACTTTGAATTTCAGCGTCTGAATTTGTGCAAGCAGTGTTTTTAACTTGACTTGAATTTTTACATCTGAATTGAGCTTATTTAAGTAGCGCAGCTTTAATATAGCGTTTGAATATTAGGTACGTGAATTTTCTATTTGAATATTGAGCCCTAAAATAGAGGTATGCTGGGAATAAAGAGCAATGATCATGAGCATGGAATGACTGGAAATGGCTTTGCTAAATCACGTAATCACACAAAGTATACTGTACGTTTGATGACCGAGGCTTTGTTCAACTCACTGCTTGTTGTCTTCTACATCCACAATAAAAGAAAAGCAGCTGAAACTAACCAATCACAATCATCTCAGTCTCTGCGTGGTATCACCACATCATCTGTACTTCTGTCCTACACTTAGAACTAACAAACCAACAGGAGTCGCTACTGTGCTGGAAAATAGATGACACGAATATAAAATGAGAGAAAAAAACAAACAGGTTTCATATTTCACATTATACACAGCATTTTGGAAACGTTATGGGAAAGAAAAAATAAAATAAAATCGAGTAGTTGCTAAAATGAGACTTCATCCCTGTCTGTCATATTTAAAAACACGTGTCCCTCATTATTCAACCCAACTTGAGACATGAGCTAAATGTGACAGTCAAATTAGGAAGATCGATTAGTCCCGAACATGAAAACATCTCGAGCTTTGCTCTAATAAGATGGCATTGAGGCCTCTTAGTTCCTCCGGGGGAAGAAATATTAACAGAATCAGGGAAGAGACTGTGGAGAGCCAAGGGGGGGGGGGGGCAAACACTGACAACTGAGGCCGAAACTAACAAACGGAGACAAACAAGGATCTTGTTTTTGCAGCCAGCTGACAGCAGTGTGTCCATACAGAGCAATTAAAGTCCCTTAAGACAACAGACGTTTGCTTTTAACTAATTAGGATACGGAGACAACTTGAGAAAAAGTACAGTTAGACTCAGCGGAGTATTTGACACGGTCATTTTCCACATCACTATTCAAAAGGCAGCTAATGCACAAATTAAATGATGTTTATTAAATAGAAAAAACACAAAAGCAGTGTACCCTTTACGCCACTTCTTTAATGCACTGGTCTCATCATTATTAAAAATGAAGACTGAAGACAGACTGAAGCAAAATCTTCTCGCAACAAATAGAAACAAAGGAAAATAAGCCTTTGTCTTTATTACTCGTTATGGTCTGTACCACTACACCAGAAGAGATGACTGCCAGGCCTACCTAAGTCCAAAGAAACAAATTTACTTCTTCACTTCTATCCTTGAGATAAACACAATGTGTACAAATCTAGTCACAAAACACTTTGGATTAAAGCACTTTTTTTTCCATTTGCACTTTTCACTGAGCTCTACAGGTGTGGTTGGCAAAACAAACACAAGCTCTTCCAGTCTTCTGTGTCCAGATCTTACCTGCAGACTCCAGCAGGACGTGGTAATCTGTTCCTCTCTGAGTGGGCGTGTCGTCAGTGGGCTCCTCCCTCTCTGACTCCTTATAACGGTCCCAGTTTGACTCCAGTTTCCTCCTGGAGAAAACCTCCATCCTGTCATCGTCCTCATGAACGTTACCCCCTTCATCTTGATCCTGAAAGAACATGGGAGGATTCACAGTGAGAAATGTGCTTTTCAAAAAGGTGCAATATGTAAGATAAGATTTGGCACTAACGTAGTGTAACATAACAGTGATATGCTGCCCCCAGTTGGTTTGGAGTGTCGAGTATGAAGATTGCACCTTTAAAGTCATACCTGTACCAGGGGTGCCTTTCATATTGTTCATCCTAAACCTAAACGTTTTAAGGTCTTGATATAGAGAGAGGTGAGACTTAACAACACATAGAAATGGGAATAATAGTGCACATTTTCAGACAGACAGTGTGAAACAATCATGCCTTGGGGACTGTAACTGAGATTTCCCCCCATAACAATAAATAATAAACTGGTCATTAACAAATAGCTCTTATTCATGACCGGTAACTAAGCCTAACAAAGCTAAACGTCCAACTATATGACAAACAACACGTGTGTCCGTGCCGAAATTGAACTCATTAAATTTGTCAGAGTCATAGATTTGTTCCCGTTTCGTCACATAGCTGCACAAACCTTTAATGATGCTGTCATGGAAATGTATGTGTGACATGAGATGTATCAGTTCCATCAGATTTGTTGTTTTCTCAGTCAGAAAACAAACAAAAATAAACAAACAAAACATGTTTTTCCCAGTACCAGCAAAGACAACATGGTAGCTATGGATCCACCAAAGGAGATTTTAATAATTGCAATCAAGGAGCCCCCATATACTAAAGTAGATTTTGATGATTGCAATCACAGAGCCCCTATTGTTTCCCTCCTGTAGTTACCATGGCAGGAGCATCAACTGACTGAACATCCCGATGGGAATTAAGATGAACCCTCTTATGTCATTATGCGCTATGATAGAGGCCATGGAGAACATTTCAAGTGCTTGATCTGATGATGATGCATGCCAAAAAAATGATTAATCTTTCTCAATCTAAATGCGATACGCGCTGACTAGATATCATTATATATATCATAATCACAACGCAATATACAGTAGAGATGTTGTGGTTGTGATCAAGGTGACATACAACACACTTCTGTAATGCACAGCAATGGTACAATAGTGAGAAGATGCTTGTAGTACTGTCTGTATATACTGGTATCATATCATATGTATCATATGTATATACAGTATTCATGTATCAATATTCTAACAGCCATTAACAATCATTGCCTAAACTTTCTCTAAAATATATCCTATTAAAATAGCTTTAAGGTTCATGCTAATTAACTTCCAGAGTACTTTGGTGTAAAAGAGTTGCTACACTGGCATTATTACACCGGTGCTAATTAGCCGAGTTAAAGACTTTTATGAAGTTTTACATCGTCGTCAAAAATATGTGTCTGCGGTTTTCTTGGTGACGCAAACGACTAAATATTAGTAGATTTATAATTCAGTTTGGCAGAGCGGGATAACGTAGCTGCTTGTGGGACGCAACTTCCACGCTTCTCTCACCCGTTGATGGAAGTCCGCCCCACGGGTGCCACCTCCGCGCCCACGGCCGCGGTGGTGGTCTCTTTTCCCCCGGCCGCGGTGGTGTCCTCCTCTGCCTCCGCCCCGGTGTTCACCGCCAAAACTGTCGCCGTCGTTTCCACCCCGGCCGCCTCTTCTCCAGCTGCCTCCTCTACTTCTACTCGGTCTACCCTCCATTGCTGTCAACTGAGCCCGGACAGTTTAGGATGTTGCACAACATAGTTGAAGAGACTGAGTGTTACATTGAACGGCGTCGTAGAATACATTTGGTATTTAATGGTTCCGAGTCTCATTTTAAACCAAAATATTGAGGATAAGGGTGTTTTCAAAAAGCAGAAAATTATATAATTTTACATTTTAAGTTAGTTTTAATTAATTATATTATATCAAGGGTTTATCCTAGTAGGAATAAATATAAACTTTTTTTTTCTTTTTGTTTTTTTGCCTGATGTGTTTTTGTGTATGATGAAAAACAAAAAAAAATGCAAATATATTACCATTAATTTCATCAAAAATGAAGCAGCTCAATTATGACAAAAAGCAACATTCTGCTAAAGAGCTCCATTTTAAAACACATCACACAAACACAAAATAATAATAATAATTGTGTCGTTTAACTGTGTTTCATTTCATTTCAGGGAAAACTCTTAACTCTACGTGGAGCCACAGAGCAGCACTTCAACACAGCACCATGGATGCAGATCCTCCAAACAGCACTTTTGCCAACACGTCACATGTCCACGTTGCTCCTCACAGCCTTTGGGAGGTTATCACCATAGCTACGGTGTCGGCCATTGTCAGCTTGATAACTATTGTTGGTAACGTGCTGGTTTTGCTGTCTTTCAAAGTCAACAGTCAACTGAAGACTGTTAACAACTATTACCTACTGAGTTTGGCATTCGCTGACCTCATCATAGGAGTGCTGTCCATGAACCTGTACACCACATATATACTGATGGGTTACTGGTCCTTGGGGAACCTTGCATGCGATCTCTGGCTAGCAGTGGATTATGTAGCCAGCAATGCTTCAGTTATGAACTTACTCGTCATCAGCTTTGACAGATACTTCTCCATTACAAGGCCACTGACTTACAGGGCTAAGAGGACTCCAAAGAGAGCTGCCATCATGATAGGCCTTGCATGGTTGGTGTCTTTTGTCCTCTGGGCACCACCCATTCTCTGCTGGCAATACTTTGTTGGAGAAAGAAAAGAGTCTCTGGATGAATGCCAGATCCAGTTTTTAACCGAGCCGGTGATCACATTTGGGACAGCCATTGCTGCTTTCTACATCCCAGTCTCTGTTATGACCATACTTTACTGTAGGATCTACAAGGAGACTCAGAAACGGACAAAGGATCTGGCAGAGTTGCAAGGGCTCGCAACCGATAATGTTCCAGAGGGGACTAAACCACAAAAAACGATAATTAACTCCTGCTTTCATTTCACCAGAGAGAGGAGAGACCGGAGTCAGGCCTCCTGGTCTTCATCTACCCAAAGTAACGCCACTAAAACTACCACTAGGTCAGATGACGCATGGGCGAAAGCAGACCAGATCACTTCTTTTAACAGCTACACCTCCTCAGAGGAGGAGGAGCATCATGTATCAATAGAAACTCCATGTGGCTCTTTCAAAGATCAAGGTAGTGGACAGAGTAATAAAAATGGTCAGGTGACTGATTATACAGAAGATCGTTATTTTTCTTCCGCTCCAAAGAACAGCAAAAAGTGCATCTCATATAAGTTCAAACCAGGCTCGAAGGGTAAAAACGGCAATCCAACGACTGCATCTCCGTGCCAACCTGAAGCAGAGCAGCCCCCCAAAAACGCCTCCCCTACCTCCTCCACCACCACCACCACCACCTCCAAACCCATGGACCCCGCCCTGAAGATCCAGATCACTAAGAGGAAGAGAATGGTGCTGGTGAAGGAGAAGAAGGCAGCCCAGACCCTCAGTGCCATCCTCCTGGCCTTCATCCTCACATGGACACCGTACAACATCATGGTGCTCATCTCCACCTTCTGCGCCAAGTGCATCCCTCTGTCCCTCTGGCACCTGGGTTACTGGCTGTGCTACGTCAACAGCACCATCAACCCCATGTGCTACGCCCTCTGCAACAAGACCTTCCAGAAGACCTTCCGCATGCTTCTGCTCTGCCAGTGGAGGAGGAGGAGGAGAGGCGAGGACAAGCTGTACTGGTGTGGACAGAACCAAAACGTCAACAATAAAATGACTTGATGTGGTACTGCAATATTATTGCAGCTTTTGTCCACATGTGAATTTTCTTGATAGACTGTACAGTTAGTGGTCGTCTTCAGCATGAAGTGCTGCATGTGATTTTTTTTTTTGTGTTAAAGTACATGTTGGTGGAGAATGAGCTGAGCCCGATGCAGCCTTTAAACCACTGTTCCAGATTGTTGCAGAAAATTTTGTCTGAATCTCATGAATATGGAGGTCAGAGTGTGCCACCAGAAAACACTTTAATCATAGTACCTTAAGACATAGGTATTTAAAATAAATTTAAAAAAGCTATTATGAATCAATGAGTAGCAACTGTATTGAAATGTTGCAGAAAAAAATAAAATAGAATTAAAATAGCCAATTAATAATTATATTTCCTTATGTGGAATAAAATGCAATGGAATCGCAAAATTCATTTTTTTGTCAACAATTGTTTTTTTTGTTTTTTTTTTTATTGCAAATCAACATAATAAATCACAATACACATACATTTCAACACCTTTCAAACTGGCTAATTTACCGTAATGAGTTTTCATTATTGTTTTAATATTAACATCATTAATCAGTTTATGATAGTGCTGCTCAACATTGATTAGTTTATTATTGTATTATAATCAAATACTATGAAAAATCTCTTATTATTCCCGTGGCACACTTTGAGCTCATAAGATACATGACGGTGGCAACATATTTATACAAGATTTAAGGTTTAACCTCATATAATCCTCCTTATTCTGTTCCTCACATGTACTGTATATAAAAGACATACTGTAGACCTTCTACACGTTTGACAATTATTTATTGTATGAGGGGCACATTCTGTTGATTCTATTGCATTGTACACTTTACAGATATGTTAACTGCTTAGTGTATATCAGTGTTCACTAAATGTTTTATCTGTTTGTTTTATTTTGCCAGTTGCAACTGATCTTGTGCTCAAGGGCTAATCTGTACATTTTGTGCATTTACAGCTGCATTAGTTTCACTGTGGTAATATGACATATTTGTGATTGTTTATGGATCACAATTCTACTCTTGTCAATATTCATATTACTGTAAAAAAAAAAAGAAAAAAAAAAAGATTTCAAAGTCAGGTGTTACGTTCAAGACACATGGTATTTAAAGTTAGAAATGACATAATGAAGCCTGACTGCCACCATGTCTCTCTGATGGATGAGTTATGTTGTAAATTATTGCACTTCTTTGTCTTTTAAGATGTAGTGTCAAATGTATCTAAACTCTGCCTTTTGTTCTGCTCAGAGGCAAAAGTGCTTTGTGAATGAGCCTGTGCTCCGTTTGTCTGTTTGTGCAGTTTTGTGAAAGTGAGTCTCTGTACTAATATGAACAATGAAATACAAACTCAGAGAGTTTGAATTATAACTTTGTCGTCGGCATGAACATATTTGTGAAAATGAGTTTAATCTAATCTGATTTGTACTCGTAAAATTCCTTTTTGAGAAATCGTGCAAATCTTTGCAGTAGTTGACCAACAAAACAAACGTGTCATGGAGAAGCTGTGCAGGTCAGAGCTTAAGAGCTTCTCCTACAGGTCATCACAGGTCATCACAGGTCTCATCGGTCCAAAACCAAATGAGCCAAAAGTCTGATACTATATGTTTGAGTAATATTGAGTAAAATCTATAGCGTTTTTAGTACAAATATTTGACTTTTTTATATTGACCTATCAAATACACATGGGCTTCAACTAACAACAATTTTTTATTATCGATTTATCTGATGTGATAATTTTCTCAATTTAACTCACTATAAAATGTCCTAAAATGGAGACAAATTTCAAACATGACTCATAACAACACAAATAATTAATCAATTATCAAAATAATTGCAGATTAATTTTCTGTCAGTGGACAAATCGACTAATTTTTGCATCTCAAATATACAGAGCCACAAACAGTCCGGGGAAGAAAAGTATTGAGATATTGACTAATGGGTTAGTTGATTAAAACTATAGTAGAATATATTAGAGGAGGGTTTTTTTTTTTTCAAAAGAAAACACTTGTTCTTCATCTTGTCTCTTTAAAATATCTTGTGACTCCTAGGACTATCTAGGGGGTCCCAAGCCTCAGGTTGGGAACCACTGCCTTAAAGAAGACATACTTTTGTGATTTTTGGCCCGTTTCACACAGAGGCTGAACCACGGGGCTGTATAAAAGGGCCAATATAAGATAAATAAAGAGTTTTCTAAACTATAAATCATGCAAACATATTGCAATAGAGTCCCATAATATAAATAGTCCTGGAAATGTACGCATGTCCCCTTTAAAGCATATTGAAGCTTCATCCACTGATCAACTGAGGACATTTATCAAAGACACATTTTATTATTGACTTTAATATGGACTTTACTGTCCGCTTTATTAAATTATTAAAAGTAAAGCCAGTTACACTTTCTAGAGATCCTGAAAGCAACCACACAGTTATTTCATTCTTTGACCTGCCAGACAATATTGTATCAATTTATACACCTTAGGCACATATGTACAGTATGTGAATTCTGGCCATACAGTACACCACACAATAATTCAAAGAAGTGAGGACAGATGATCGCTTTTAAACAAATAACAAGGTCTGAAATAAAAACACAGTTGTTATATACCATTGCAAATTTATTTATCTAGGCTTTTAAATAAGAATTTAATAGTCTTAAAATTCAATTTATCTTCATTCACAGCATTTTTTTTTCTGAGATTCCAAAAACAAAAACTGAATATATGTTCTCTTTCATGTAGTAGAATTAGCAGCAGTGAAAAATGCACACTGGAAGATTAACACAGAAAAGAGTAGTAGTAGTAGTAGTAGAAGTACAGAGCAAAGAAAGAAGTCTTTAAGAAATGCAGTGCAGTATGAAAAAAAAAAATCTTATTTTTGCTCAGTTTCCAATAGTATATAAGTAATCAAGATGTGCTCAAAACATCTGTTAATAAAGAAAAACTGTACATTAGACCCAGAAGAAAAAAAAAATTGGACACTTAAAAATCTTGCTTCATGGCATAACTCGTGCTTCTTTATGCAGATTAAGGTGGTGTTTACAGTACTACCTCCGCTTGACAGCTGGCCTGGTGCCCTTGCTGCTGCCGCCTGCCTTGCTGGAGCCCTTGGAGCCAGAGAAGAGTTTGGTCATGAGCTCAGAGACATCTGGAAGCTCGGGGTTGGGGTTCAGCATGTTCATGGATTGCTCCATTTCCTAGAAACATGGCAGTAAATAGAAACAGAATTGTCAAGACGTGAAGGCAAGACAGATCATCCTTGTTGTTTTTTTTATCAATCTATCACAAAACTAAAAATGAAATAATAATAAAAAAGTATTCGTTTGACTACCGATTTATATTAACTAATTATTCTTTCATGATCATATAGTGCTAATTGTTAAATGTTTATTAAACTGATCAGAATGAGTCCTCTTTATTTATACCCCATGCTCTTATGGAGGTTTTTTTTATTTATTTATTTATTTTTTACCTTTCTCATCTCTGGGTCGTTGGTGTTTACCACCTTGGGCAGCAGAACAATGATCAACAGAGGCAGAACCATCATCATAACCTGCATAAAAGGAATAAAATAAAAAAAACAACATTTAAAACAAGAGAGCCAGAAACACAAGACTAATCTCAACACTAGCAGCTGTGTGGTGTCTACACTGTGAGAAACATGCTGACAAGTATTTACACTACATGGATTAAAGATGGCCATATTTAACAAGAAGAACACAGTGCGAGTCTGATTTTAGTCAGTAACATACACATCTCTCTATCTCACTACAGTGTACAAACACAATGGAAATATATATTCTGCAAGTTCACTGCAACTCCAGATATTTATTTACTTACCATTGGGTTCATAAGGAAGTCTGTCCAGCCCCAGGTTTCCCTCTTCATGAAGTAGGTGTGAGGGCCACTCGCTCTGACTTGGAGAGGATACGGCTGGCGGATAACTTCTGAAGTTTTGATGTAGTTCACAAGGCGCGCCCTATAAAAATGACACGTTTATTTAAGCGACTAGGCGCCTCTGAACAAAATACCTCTGAAAAGTACTTATGAGTGTAGCAAGATGGTTCTAGTGACATGAAACAGTATTTATATACGTTTGCCAATAGTAAGATCTTACCTCATTTTACCCTTGGATGTGATATCAACACGTACGGGTTCGAATCTATAATTCGGTGTAATAATTTCCACAACATAGGATCCTGAAGGGATGTCATTTACAGCAAAACTCCCATCAGTTCTGGAACAAGAGATTGTAACACAATGAAATGAGAGAAGGTTAAAAAAAAAAAGTGATTTTATGGCCACACGTTAGTTGATTAATACATTTGCTGCCAACAACTTTGGAATTTGTCTTAAGAAAAGAAATCCAAATATTCTGACTCCAGCTTCTTAAAACGTGAATATATTCTGGTTTCTTTCGTCCTCTATGATAGTAAATAATATATCTTTGGACTGTTGGTTGGGACAAAAGACACAAGAAACAATATTTTTCATAATTTTCTGACATTTTATAGACCAAACATCTAATTGATTAGTTGCTTATTGACATATTAATCAATGATGAAAAGAACTATTAGTAAGCACTGTACTTAAGTACAATTTTGAGGTACTTGTACTTGAGTATTACCATTTGGTGCCACTTTATACGTCCAGTCCACTACATTCAAGAGGAAAGTATTGTACTTTCTACTCCACTACATTTATTTAACAGCTTCAAATGATGATCTGACACAATGCAGCAGCTACAACAGTAACATGCTGCTCTAACACTGATGCTTCAGTATTAATAATGTCATATAAGGGAAGTATGAAACTGATAAAAGGTTTTCTTATTATTTCTCATGTTTGCTGTAGCTCTGTGCGACGGCAACAACAGAGTCGTCTCTTGGGGCCGAGGATTGTGTTGTTAACAGGCTCAGCTAACGTTACTGCTAACGGTTAAATTCAGTGACAGGTCAGTTATAATAAAACAGCTGTGTTATTGTCCCGGTTGCTTAGTTACACCCACGTTTATTAAGCTGTTAATTACTTACGAGAGTCTCTTAAGACCTGCCAGATACCAGCAACAGCAGCTCAGGCGAACGTTTAGCTTAGCTGGCTATGCTAATGCTAATTAGCTCAGATAAATAGTACAACTGTGGGCATTTCTTACCTTAAAAAGCCCACGTATTCTTCACCTTCCACTAAGACCCGAGCCGATGAGACCCAGTCTTGCGTTTTCACCCCAGGAACTATTGCTCTTCCCTCGATTTTGAACCGGTCTCCGTTGGTCTGTGTGGATACTCCTGCGCTAGGCCCCGTGTCCATGTCGGTGAAACACTGCACCATGACGAGCGCAGCCTGCATGGAAACCCACAGCAGCGACAACCTTTCCCTGTACAACATGTCGCCTGTCTTTGTTATTAAATTTAAAAAATCTAGTCTAACTATACTATGTGTGCGTTAATATGTGCCCAGAAGCAGATGGGGGAAAGCAGGCGAAGACTCAGCTGTCTGGAAATGACGTCATGTCAAAACCCCTAAACTTTATTGTACAAACAGTCACATTTAATGTTGTTGTCGACAGTTCGTGTTTAAATAAATTACTCACTCGAATATTAAAAAAAACAAAAAAAAAACAAAACAACGCAAAACAGAAAACCTAGGTGTTCTGTACGACACTAAGATGGCATACTATAATTTGAATATAAAGACCCCAAACATTAATTTAGTTTTCAATTATAAATCAATATAGCCGGTTTTTGGAATATGAGTGATTTGATTGTACGTATATGATCAATTATTACATAAAAACGCATAATTACATGTTTTTTATTAGTTTTTTTTTACTGCTTTCCTCTTCTTGTCATTTAACTGTACTACTCATTTACACTATTAACACAAAATAAAATTTTATTAATAAAGTTTCAACAAAATTAAAAATACAGACTATAAATATGTAAACCTGAAAAACCTGTTTGACCATTTTGGATAACTTAAAGAACAAGTTCACTGGGGAATAGCCGTTATGTTAATTAAATATAATTACGCTATGTAATAATTGCATTATTAACAAATATTTAATGCATTAAGTGTCCTAATCTAACTCCCCTTAAGAGATTTCTGCTGCAATATACAAGCTAACAATAAACCATGTTCACTACAACACCATAACATTTGTTTTAGTTTTTTCATCAAATTTATTTAAAAGAAGATTAAAAGAATCACTTGTTTTTACATTTTACATTATACAGTCAAATGTCATATAAGGAGGCAAAAATGAAAAACACGAGGAGCTCTAATAACTTAAGACTGCTGCAGATTCAAGTTCCTGATTCCAAAGAAGTCAGGCTAAAAACATCACAACAGCGGAGCATTCATTACATCCACAAGTGCATTTGCTTTCCATGGCAGAGAGTGGTGTAGTGCGACACAACGAGCTTGGCACTTCATAGAGCGACGTACATCCAGTCTCATGGAGGTCAGCTATATGCCCCTTCACAAGACGGTCCACTTCAATGTGAAGCAGTCATTTGCTGTGTTCTTTGTTTTGTTTTTTGTTGCAAAAAGGCTCCCCTGGCCCCTTTTTAAGTGTCTTCAGCTCTAACTTAGGGTTTCTGAAGTGTCATGTTCAGTCCCAGTTAAGAGGCTTGAGTTTGCGGGGCTGAAAGAACCAGTCCAGTTCTCTGGCATCATTATCAGTTCAAAACACAGCCATGATCCGGCAGTAGTGGTTACATCCTCAGAGTGCTACATTGACAACTGTCAGGGCAGCTGTGAGAGATAAGCCTCGATGGCCTGCAACATGAAGTGAAGATAGCATTAGTTTTCTTCACAGCTAGTGTGAAACATCTTGCATGCATTAAAATAATCTTAGTCTTACATAAACACAATGAATAAATCACAGTCCCAACATGTTTCTGCACTTAAGTTTCTTTTTTTCCATTACACACAGCACAAGACACTGGATTATTTTGTAAATGCCAACTAAAAAAAAGTATTCATTTGACTATCTGCAACTATTACTTCAAACTTTAAATTAGAGAAATTATTTCCTTTAACAGAGCTCATGAATCATAATTTTCTTTTGTGGTTTAATGCGTTTCAGCATGAAACAGGATGTAAAGATGGAAACTTTACATCACTGAACCACGACCACAATACAGGTTAGCAAGCCATGTTTCATGCAGGGTTCTTTTCATGATGGGAGTGGTTAGCTGTGTCCACCCAAAATCAACAAGAGGTCTTAAAGACGGCAGGAACACCTCTGCAGTGTCTGGTAACACTACTACACAAAATGTTCTTTTAAAAACCTTTGCAGGGTGGTGTTGAATTAACTCCACTGCAGTTGATTTAATTGTGTTTCCTTTTGAAAAAACATATTATACGCAACAGACATTTTTCATTTCACAAGACCATCAAACAAGTAACTTATATAGACTTGCATGCTTGACACTGATCATCTAAACAACAAGATTAGCACGTTCCCTCTGTATTTAAATTGTTATAACTTGCAATTAAAATGGCATTTTGAAAATCTTTTGCAACTCTTCTAGACTTTATTTAAAAAAAGAGCTACACCAAAACCTTTTCAACTATACCATTATGATAACATTCCTAACAAATGCTGCAATAGTAGCATCTTCTCACCTTTGCCAGTTCACCGGTAGATCCTGGAACCAAACATAACCTGGCTCCTTCCTTCCACAAGTCCTTCAGCCGCTGTTTCATGACTTCAATATTCCTGCAAAGCGCATACAAGCATTATAGCAGCATGCGTCAGTCACTGACTGCAGAAACCCCAACCAACTCCTCCACCACTACTAAGAGCTCTCTGATACAAATTAATCACAAAAGCTATCAGAAATGTATATGATTATCTTTTAACTAATATGTTGTAAAGCTGGATTTATGAACTGAAAGACACTTTTCAGTTAAGAGCTTTCTCTCTTAATGATCACAATTTTTATAAAATTTTTATACACATTATGACAACACAATTAATATTCTAGTCCACATTAAAGGCAGCTGAAGGTTTTAAAGTGGGTCAAATAATGCTGGACCTGAATGGATTGCATCACAAAAGGCTTTAAAAAAAAAAAAAAAAAAAGGATTTTAAAATGGAAACTTCTCAAGTCAATCTGTACGTGCTTGAGCCCAAATCCGATGTACAAATGATCTGTTGTCGTTACGAGGAGGAAGGTGAGGGAACTCGTCAAAGCCAGACCTAACCTGTACATTTTTGTATTTGGTTGTATTTAAAAATGCCCACCTGTCTTCAAAACAACTGTCCCGCAGTCTTTTCTCATTCTTTGAAAGTTCTGGCCACCATTTCCTGATGACGGATTGAACCCAGTGTAAACCCACCTTTATGTGTCTTAAAAAAAAAAAAAAAAAAAAAGGACAAGATTACTCAGATCAGTTAGTAATATTATTATGTCAAAGACATCTATGAAGATTCTCAGGTCAGTTAGATATCTACAACTAATAAAGGCAAATGATTCTGCTGTTTTAGTCTTGAAAGACAGTTTTCAGTTTAGTTTATCAGCCTCTTGGCTGTGTGAAGATTTGTCTTTGGGACTAAAACAGCAAACGTACTTGCCTTTGATTTGTCTATATGATGTCAAGTAGAGACGGAGATCGCTTGGCATTTATGTAGATACAATTTAATGACACTTACTCTTCATATTTACTGGCAAGAATCACTTTCACCTGGGGCATGAGGTCAACGCAGCATCCAAGTGATAAACATGGTGCTTCAGTTTGAAGGCTGAGACAAACAAAGAAAGCAGGCTGGTTATTAGTAATACGAGCGGACGGATAAAAGCAGAAAGCAAACCGAGTTCAAATAGTTGAGTGCAGCCTCACACTTGCATGTTCAAAAGGAGACTTTACTTTAAAAACAACAGCGATATTAAACAAGCTGTAAGATTTCCTCTCTGGTAAACTATATGTTGTATTTCATAAAGGCTACATTTACATGAAGGCAATGCCACAAAACATTTAGTTTACACCACATTATCTTATTTGATACAAATCTGGATTCAAGCCATTGCAGTTGAAGCCAAATCATTCAAAAGGGAGAAATCGAGTAGCACACAGATGAAACTTACCTGTTTGTTAAGACAGGTAAGCAATCAAGCAGCACCCCTGTGTCTTGAATTCTGGGAAACCAAAAACATAATGAACCATTATGTTGTGCTCAAAAAAATTAACACTATTAATCAAAATGAGTGTCAAATAGGGGTTAATATTTTACCTTATCAGATAGGCCACTAATTCACTGGCGTTTCTTCGCCATAGTGTTTGGGCTACTTTTAGTCGGAGATTCCTTCCAAACAGGACGTGAGTCATAGCTTCATGGTCCTTTGATAGCTACATCAACAAAGACAAAGAGGGAGTTCAGTGTCAGCTACAGTGCTGCAAATCTTATAAAACCTATGAAAGAATTAAAGGCTTTGACATTACACAGCAGAGAAGCACATTTTTTAACATAAGTTCAGCTCTGTCTCACCTCAGTAAAGTCACTGTACTTGGAGCTGGCTCCTGCCATCTTGGAGGCCTCTGCAGAGTTCACAGGGAGCCCGCAGTTGTCATTGTAGTGAATGCCCCGCACATCATCAGAGCACGTCAGCTCATTTTCTTTGTTGGCCATGCCGGGGTCACAGGCACGGCCTACATCTGATGTTCTGCGGTGCAGCTTCAAGCCCACCTCCACCAATGGGAAACCCTTCCTCTTGCAAGATGTCAATCGCTTCGCTTTGCCTGGACTGTGCACTTGAAATCTGTCAGGAGCAAAGTCAACACGGTCCAAATGCTAAAGCTGAGTGAACTCGGCAAATCATAAAATTCAAAAGCCGCTGACATAGTGATAATGGTTATGGAAAAGGTGCCTTAATTGGTCCAGTGACAGAGGGGGATTATCTGTGGGGACAGACAGTGAGTGAGTGATCATAATTAAAGATGAATCCCACAGATGTGGATCAGAGACTCACCTTTCTTTATCTAATTCTTCCTTATTTATAATATCCACCTAAAACAAAAGGATAGGGGATGAGGCCACCGCTACATGCTCTGCTGCAGCACTGCACTGTCACTTCACAGTCATCAGGATTTAAGAGACATACTGGACAACCGTTTACACAATAAGCCATGATATGTGTTCTCCATACCTGCTTCATGTTCTTTTCATCAGAAAGCTGCAGGCAAGATCGCAGAAGGCCATTGGTTTTATTCTGGTTGACCTTAAAGACTTCCCGTTGCTTACCAGTTGCCATAATAAGAGACACTGTTGGACAAACAATTGTGGTGGAGGAAAAGTTGATAAGTTAGTTGTCTCTTAAGTTTACGGCAGGGACTTTTTTTGTGGCCTAACAACTTCTTGCTATGTACGTTAGCTACACAACCTGCAGTGTGATTCTCAAAGACCAAAAGCAAACATTCAAATACACATAAACATGTTATTTTTGTTTGTGTCAAAGGCGTTGGCTCTGCGATACGAGCATTAATGTTAGTTACAACATAAAGCCCTAAATGTCACTATATGTTGATTTAAGTTGCGTTAGCATGTTTTCTAACATGCGACCAATAAGGCAACAGTACAACACTGCATTTCGTTACGTCCTTCAGCTAAGTGAGCTAATGTTAGCTCATGTTTGAGAGCTAACTTTAAAGCCGCATTTAGCCAACTGTGACTGTTAGCTTACAGCTCAAACATCACGGAGACGTAGAAACTGACCAGCTGGCCCGCTAGTGCGAGCTAACAAGCTAACTTAGCCTTCCAACTAAAGGAACATATGGCTTAATAAATAAGTGTTGCCACACATTATTTTAACGATTTAAACCATTTAATTAAGTACCAACCGATCCATCCTGTCAAATGTCTTGAAGTCTGCCCGGTTGTGTAAAATCCCAAACATGAAAAACTGGTTGAACTCAACAACAAATTTCTCCCTGCAGGTTCGCTAGCCTTTTTTTGAGTTTTCACCATTCAAATGAATACACCGCCGGTGTGTGGGGATTGTGGGATTGATTTTGGCAAAGAAAACTGGAGTTTCAGCGACGACTGCTGGACATTACGACACTCATTTCAACCCCGGTGCACCGCGGCGCCACCCAGCGGGCTGTAGTCTGTAACGCAGGTGTGCTGCGCCTGACTTTAACTATGGATTTAAAGGACAGGTTCACTTTTTTTTACAGCAGTCAGGTGTCCTCGCTGTAATCATTCCTCCTGTTCACACTGGATATTAAAAGATCCCATTCATAATGTGCTTTCAATGTAACTGATATATATGTGTGTGGATATCTGACGCATTTACAGTCTGTTCAGCATCCAGTTCCCTCTTTGTGTTTCCTCGGACAGTGTTTCTCTGAGACTTTGGCACAAAAACACTGTAATGTTGAAAGATATCTGCTTGGTTTGACTCATTTGGATGGACTGAAGCTTCATATTATCTTTAAATACATGTTTGCAGAGAAATAGGATTTTGGCTTCCATCATTTACACTGTAAGAGACATTATGAAGGGATCTTCTAATGGCAAGTATGAACAGGAGGAATGATTACTGCAAGAAGAACCTGTTTCGCTGTTCATATGGGCTTCTGGCTATTGTTTTAATATATAAAATTGTGAACCTGTCCTTCAACTATTGAGTTACAGTGACAATCACCCACCCTGTGCTGTATGTATTCATTAATATGTTAATGTAGAGAGAGCTGCCAACCTTAAGAAGAGGTGTGTGCCATTCAAAATAATATAAAACTGTGCTTTTACACACCTGAGTGTGAGAATTAAAGTGAAAAACACCTGCACACTGTCTTGTTTTCACCCGATGAAGACCGAAGACCGAAGACGTTGCATGAACTGAACGTGAAATAAAACAACAGTGAGCGAGTCATTGTTGAATATCTGCCCTTGACAGGATTTTTCCATATGGTTCATCCACCTTTTTTTTTTGCGTCTCACAGTCAAATGATCCAAACCACGAAACAATGTTCCCTAAAATAGGAAACGGGAACAAACAAGTTACACAACTGAATTAACAAGCAGCCAAGAAGACAGAGTGAGTTTTTTTCTGTTTTAGCCTCTCACATCTGATGTGGTCTGGTTTAAAAAAAAAAAAAAGTTCTTGCTTTCACTGCAACAGAAACAAAGTCACAGGAGAGACATGCAGTCTACCTTTTAAATCCACTTTTATATCATCTATACCAAAAGTAGAGATGTTCATTTATTTGTGTTAGAGCTCATTATTATTATTATTTATTATTCTGGAAATGTCTAAAAGAATATGACTTTCCCGTGTGAGTCAGGTCTGGTTTCACTGCTCAACCATTTCATGAAGTGGGTTCAGAAGCATCGTGCATGGCAGCATGCAGCATGCAGCAAAAAAAGCGAATGTAGATCTTATTGAAACTGAATAATTCATCAAGAGCCTGGATGTTGTTTTATGGTCATCAAATCCTCTTCACTGCAGGGCCTTGAGCAACGTATAAATTATGGATAGATATCGGCAGTTTAGGCTTGTGCACAAACAAACAAAAAAAATAGTTTGCCGTCAGCAGTATTGTGTTTTTGAAATATATGTGACACACCTGGCCAGAGCTAATCTCACTCAACCACGAACAGAGTGGGGAAAATTGATTTTTGTGTAAGGTGATAAATGGAAAGGATGTAAAAAGTAAAAAAAAAGACTGCATGAAGATCTGCAGGGTAGAAATATTACAGTAAAAATGGTGCACTCTCTCGATCCTGCACTTTTTCTTCACAACATTGTTTATTTCACACGTGTGAGTGATTTTTTGGTTGCTCTGTTATGTTATGAAGGAGGAAAATTACCTGGCACGTTTTAGATACACCGAATGCCAAAAAAAATTACAAAGCAATTCCGAGTGATTGCCTTCATCATCTTCTCAGGACGATACTGTCTCTACAAGCCGTGCGTGCTCATTGATAGGGATGAAAATGGAAGCGGTGGCAATGAAAAAACAGCCTGTTCCACAATCACAAGCACAACAGTCCATGCCAAGGCACATTTAAGGAGAACATAGTGGTCCAACACCCTGCTGAAAGACTTCATGTTGCTGTTCCCTTTATTTTGGAACTTAACTGCAATTACCTTTGTTCAGAATCACGGCCGACTCTTTCCTCAGACGGCCACAGAAATGAAAATGAGCGGTGGCTGTTTCTGTTTTAGCAACGATCAAAGAACGAGTCAAGAGTGCAGCTGAACGTACCAACTCAAACACACCAGTTCTTGGAGATACAAATGAAAATAAACCCAAGTAAAAGACATTCAAATCACTGTGCTGTTAGTATATATATATATATATGAACGACATCCAAAACACACTTTTTCCCACTGGGTTTGATGGAAGCATTAGATTTTTGGTAAACGTTGTTGAGCAGTGGTAGTATAAAGAAATATAATGTGGCTTGACAGAACGACTGAAATCAGAGGCCGTGGTGGAAGGGGAACGCTAACCCTACATTTACTCAAGGTCAAGTACAAATTTCAAGTACTTGTACTTAAAACACAGAAGGAATCCGAGCAGACACAACGTCCTCTTGATCTTTTTTTGTCATTTAATTATTATTAATTCTAATTAAATTCTAATACTACTGAGTCAGATATAAATAGGCTGCTCCGGAAACTCTGACTGCCCCGGACAAATGCAGCCGCCCCCTCCCACAGAGTCAGTAAGAGTATTAAGAGATTTATATTAGCAGGGAAGCATTTACAGTATATGACAAGGCTTCCTCCAGATAAAAAAAACAGACTTGTTAGCGTCTGTAGGTGTTTAAGGTTCAAGCCGTGATTTCTCTGAGGTGCAGGAAAACTCTCTTCGTAATCACTAAAGGTTAAAACTCTTAGCGTGATGTGCTGATTGCTGAGATGCAGCAAGTCTTCAGTAAAACATCATTTAACCTGTGTTATCGTGCTAGTCTCAGTGTTATCGTGCTAGTCTCAGTGTTATCGTGCTAGTCTCAGTGTGCTAGTCTCAGTGTTATCGTGCTAGTCTCAGTGTTATCGTGCTAGTCTCAGTGTTATCGTGCTAGTCTCAGTGTGCTAGTCTCAGTGTTATCGTGCTAGTCTCAGTGTTATCGTGCTAGTCTCAGTGTTATCGTGCTAGTCTCAGTGTGCTAGTCTCAGTGTTATCGTGCTAGTCTCAGTGTTATCGTGCTAGTCTCAGTGTGCTAGTCTCAGTGTTATCGTGCTAGTCTCAGTGTTATCGTGCTAGTCTCAGTGTTATCGTGCTAGTCTCAGTGTGCTAGTCTCAGTGTTATCGTGCTAGTCTCAGTGTTATCGTGCTAGTCTCAGTGTTATCGTGCTAGTCTCAGTGTGCTAGTCTCAGTGTTATCGTGCTAGTCTCAGTGTTATCGTGCTAGTCTCAGTGTTATCGTGCTAGTCTCAGTGTTATCGTGCTAGTCTCAGTGTTATCGTGCTAGTCTCAGTGTTATCGTGCTAGTCTCAGTGTGCTAGTCTCAGTGTTATCGTGCTAGTCTCAGTGTTATCGTGCTAGTCTCAGTGTGCTAGTCTCAGTGTTATCGTGCTAGTCCGGCTTTCAGAGGGGGTTGGCACGATAATCACCTCAGTAAAATGCTCTTTCAAGAGGTACTGCTAACAATTTAGCAGGCTGGAAACCACTGGACGGATTATTATGAAATTCTGTTCAGACATTCACGGTTCCCCTCAAGATGAAACTAATAATATTCCCATCAGCCTCAGCTGTGCTCAGCTGCTAATCACCAAATTGTTTACAAGCTAAACTAAGGTGGTGAACGCAATCTACAACACGTCAGCATGTTAGTGCGACTGCGAACTCTTAGTCTTATTCATTTATTCAAGTATTTATTCAGTAATAACTCATCAGTCATTCGTGTTGTTGATTCACTACTTGGAGTCTCGCCAGATTTCTGAATCTAAAGTCATAGATAAAACACTTTTCAAAGTGTGAAACAGTGAAAGCCATTAACAAGTTGAAGCACAGAGCTCCTTCCCTCGAGGCCACAAACAAGCAAACTTTCTCTTATCAAGAGATTGAGTGGACACGCTACTGAACTTGCTAAAAACCAATCAAGCATGCCTCCTAATCTGCCTTTTCCTGTGTCCCTCCAGTCCTTCATAAAAGCCTTCAGATCAGGCAGCGAAAAAGGTTTGGCCTGCTGCCCTCGAACTTACTCGAAGCCATCAGAGCTTAATGTCCGTAATTGTGTTGACATTATGTAAGACTGTTTTTGAGAGGTACTTCACACACACAGCATCTGTGTTCTCTGAGGGGCTTTCTGCCACGATGCAGGAATTACAGTCCTTGTCCAGAGACCGCAAAAAAAATAAAAATAAAAAAAATAAATCAAAGGGATGGCAAAGATCTCAGGAAGGAAAAGGTGGCAGCGACTTCAGCATTCCTGTCATATGATTCAGGGACAGATGCCCGGGGACGGCTTGAATTTCTCAATTTACATCCTCTTCTTGAAACCTTGTTGATCTATGTTGCACCTCTTCTCATGAGGCAGCTGTCTGTAGCAGAAGGCACGCTGATTTTATCGAGATAATGATGTATGGATGTGGGAATGTTTCCATGCAATGTCAAAAAACTCAAGGAACTTCAGGAAATCACTCAGATGAGGTTGTTTAGATCCGGCCCTGTTCAGATTTAATCTCGTTTATTTTGAGCAGCAACTCTTCCCTTATAAGTACTATTCTATTTTCTGCATAAAATTAGGCTCGTCGTCAGTTTATTTGTTAGTCAACCAATGGATTTTTGCATTTGTTTGTTGAAAGTAATCTGATAGATTTATATTATTTGTGTAGCGATGGTTTCTACCAACCACAATCATTCATACAGAAACCAAAAAACGTGCATCGAGTGTCACGGCTTGAAAGCAGCCGCAGCAGGCCACAAAGAACAGGTTGAATGTTTATTTCATGCTGTAGGAATGATCCAACCGGCCTGTCTGGTCCTGTTTTCTGTCCAGTTTATTTGCAACTGTAGGCTGAAGTGCTGTTTTTTAATTTCTTTTGCCTCTAGCTCAATGTGGAGGTACACTTGGATGAGTGGCAGATCCCTTTTTGTCGTACTGAGTCGGAATATACAGATCTCCATGTAGGTGGCCCTTTACGGCAAACAGATGCTGAACGTAAAAAAAAAAAAAGTCTCTGAGAGCTGACACTAGATGGCAGTGTTTATCTGTATCTTCCAGACATCTGGCTGAGTGTCTAGACAGGAGGGTCTTGCTGCCAGCAGTTGTGGGATCCAGTCGTTCAGTCCACTTTGGATGGTCTCACAAAGATTTTTTTTTTACACATTTACAGAGCTGCCAAAGTCTCTATCCCCAAGAAGCCTCAAAGCTTATGCAAAGAAAAGTCACACAGTGCACAGAGTGAAAGAAGCTCACTGCACATCTTTACCAGATTTCATCTTTTTGAATAACCCAAGTAGAAGAAACCATGGACACAGAAGAAGTGTTTTGTTTTGTTGTTTTTTTTGTTTCATTTGGCATCAGACTATGTCCAGCGGAGGGGCAATTTGAAAGAATGTCATGCTGGAAAATGAAAATGAAAGAAATGTGTTTCAGGTTGACATTTTGCAGAGGTAATGATGTTAACAAACAATCTGCTGATAAGATAAAAGCAAGGAAAACCTGCTTAAATGAGGAGCAGGTGGCACGTGTGCTGGCAGGTATGATGTGGATATCAAACAACGGCGGGTATTGTGGCTCAAGTTATTTATCTAAGAGGTGTTAATATAAGAACTCAAAAAAAAAGTTGAAGCGTTCGTGTTCATCGTTCTGGTTGTGTGGCCTCCAATTTTAGTGTTTTGGATCAATCTCACAGCTCTCATCTGTAATTTCTAGTAGCAGCGGCCAGCTGTTTTCAGTGAAAAGGTTCTGATAAAGCACTGCACGCTACCTGTTCAGCACCAAATAGCTGACAGACAAAAGAAGCATTTAGGAGCTAAAGATCCAGATGTTCCTCTCAGGAGTTGGACAGGGCCAACACTGGGCTGAGACGAGAGTGAATGAAGGTGACAAACGTGCATATGTTAATGTATTTACCAGATGAATTGCCCCCAAGTGGCCAAAAAAAATATATATATATCAATGAATGCATGTTCAACTGTTAGAACAGGGGTAGAATATCTCAACTCATAACCAAATGTAGAATCAAAGGTCACATAGATTTGTATTTAAGATATTTCACCGCTGAAAAGCTTTTTTTTTTTTTCCGGCTCTGCTGAGTTAAACCAGCAGAACCTCTGGATCTGCTCTAAACTTAGATTTAAACATCTCTCCGCGGCCCAAACTGCTGGTTCATATATGGCCGTCAAACCTTTGGAATATGCTTCTAGCTGAGATGAGCTGTTTCCTATGGTGCGAGAAAATGGATACTGGGAAACATTATTATGTCAACATTCATTTGACCGATTCATGTACTGAATAAGTGTGCTGATATTTATACGTTGACGTGTGCTTGGACATGTGTTTGTATAATTGTTGTGTGTAAAAGTGTGACGGAGATGTATAGATGTAATGGTGTTCCATGTAAATGAATGCTTTCAGTGTCTGGTGATTGTTTTGTGTGTATCAGCCGAAGGACAGGAATGCAGAAAGCATTGAAGAAAGGTGTGTTTTTCTATGACGGCTGCATGTGTGCTTCTTAAAATTTGAAGGAATGTAAAAGCCATTAATCAGGCATGCGTGACATGTTCTGTAGGATGTCTTACTTTATCATTTCCAACTGGGACCAAGGGCAAAGTTTTCAGTAATTCAATTACACCGCAGCACAACATAAAAAAAAACGACGCGAGAGCAGCTCCAGACAAGTGATAACTCAGAGCTCAACCTCTGTCACAGAGAGAAACCCTGAATCACAGCTGCCCTGTTCACATTTGACCTTTGACTGTCATTCAACCCTCTTACCTGTTCTGCATTTTAAGCAGCCCCCCCTCCTTCCTCTCTTCCACAGTATCTGCTTATTATTTTTATGGTAATACATCTCATTTTGAGCACTTGTCTGAGTGCTACTGCGGGATATAACATTATCAAACGCCTACATTAGTCACAATAACCGTTTGAATTCAGGATGTGAAACACAGGCCAGTAAAAACACACTTGTGTACCTTCACGGCATGTGCACAGGCTAAATGATGATAAAGTGCTCTCACACTGAAAGCTGCAAACCACATTTCATTGCTGGTATGGAACATATGGCCCGAGGATCTCCTTATATTTATATTTTTTTGGGCCAGAGTTTTATAGATTGAATTTGTATGGATGTATGTCTTGGCTTGAGGTCTTTGGAAATGTTCTGTACTTTGGTCTTTCATAGTGCAGAGCATGAAATTGACAGGAAATAGATGGAAAGAGCTGTTAGGATTGTATTTGAGGCTACAGTTTGGACACTTGTTTTGAACAGCGGCATGGGTTGAGCTGGGTGAAGGGATACGGTGTAGCTGGTGTCTCAATGCATTCGGCTACACGCCTTCTACCCACACGGAGGTTATTTGGAGAAGCAGCTTTGTTTTGTTTTTTTTTACCAAGGATGAACTTGTTGCCTTAGGCTCTGTAGTCATTGACAAGACCTGTGCAATTTCCATCTTAACCCCCCTCCCCCATTGCTCCCTACCCTGTCAGCTGCCTGTTTTGGTAACCCCAGGATCCCAACACCTTCACCTACGGGCCAAAAGGAGACATGCAAGAGTGGTGCCCCATACAGGAGGTTAGCTGTCAAGTCAATATTCCAGAAGAGTGACTACGCTAAAGTTTAATTTTAAAATTAGGAAAAGGAAGGAAGTGTGCCGTGCAGTGTGACACGGCAGGTTTATGTTGCACTGTCATTCAGGATGTTCCTCTTTAAACATGGCTTTGGATGATTGTGGATTTCTGATGTATGCACTCATGCATGCCCGCAGCCCTGTATGCACGACTGTATGAAGATGCAAATAAAGGAGAGAGTAGGTATGCTGTTTTTGTGCCATTTTGTACCAAGTACTTCCCCAAGTGGTCATTTAAATATTTCAACAATACACGATTCTTCCAGTAGTCATCTTTTTTCTTTCTCTTGTATTTTTATATGCAGCTTTATGCCACTGTATGTTTTATTTCTCCTTTATTTCACCAGGATAGTCTCCCGTAGAGCTGTATCTATTAATCTCTTCGTTATTTTTTCAATTCATCCATTAAGTCTATAAAACTTTAGCAGTCATAAATGGTTATTGTGGAAATTCCCAAATTTTCCAGAACCCAAAGGGGGGCAACTCCAGACTGCTTGTTTTGTCCAGACAACAATCCAACAGTTAACGATGCACACAAACCAAAGCAGTAATCCTCACAGAATATTTGGTGTTTTTTACTTGATTTAACGGTTAACGTTAATCTATTATCACAATGCCGCAACATTACCATAACATCCAAATCCAATTTGGAATCCAATTACAAAAAAAGCCTGTATTTTGTATCTACGTGTGCTCATATGTGTGTTTTTTTTTATAATTACTCGACACGATCCTCAAGTACAGCTAGGTTAATTTTCTGTGAGGGAAAGTATGTAAAAGCAATAAAGAAGATTCATGTTTGAATGCCTTGAGACGTTTTAAGCAGAGCCTGGTACCATCAGAGGTCTCACCTCCATGAAACACTACACTCCTCCTCATGTGGTCTAAGTGTGTGTGTGTGTGAGTGAGTGTGTCTCTGTGTGTGTTTCCCTTCAAAAAAAAGGAGAAAGTTTCCATTTGGCTACTTTCTGGATACCCCCCCCCCACCACACTAGTTGTACGTGCCTCGCCTGACAACTCCACCGGGTCTCTGAAGGAGCTACCATCTGCATGTTCAGGTGCTAATCTCTTTGGCTGGGTTTAGTCTCAAACTTCACTAGTATTTAAAACACTGACGTCCAAACTAGAGCCAGAGAGGGCTGATATACTGCCCTTCCAGTGAGCAAACAGTCATGGAAAATCACTTCACAACACAAGAAAAACACACTTGTGTATATCATATACTAGTCCAGCATTCTTTATCAGTTTACCCTGCTGCAAAAGGAGCAAGCTGCACGAAAACTAAAAGCTGCATATTGTCTGTGTGTGTCATTCGAGGCTCCAAAGCGGTTTGATGAGTGACAACCTGCAAACGTTTCTTCCATCGTGCAGTGCTTTCTCTCCGCCGTACCGCGCGGCCACAGCTGGACTATAACAACGTTTCCACTGCTCCCCTCACTCACCCGTCCAGGCTCAATGAGGAATAATTGGACAAACCTGGACCGAGCATAAATCACGGACCACTTAACCAAAAAAAAAATATCTGACAACAATTTGAACTAAAAGGCTTGAGTTAAAGGGAGTAAACAGCTGAGGGCAGAGGAGGAACACTCTGCAGATGCATTGTGTGTTTGCAAACTATCCGAGCACGCTACAACTAACAACCATGCAGAACTAAACAGCTCTGTCAATGAACTGCATGTAAACACCAGGAACAGACTGTATCTTTGCTTCTGTAGCGACGGCGTGTCCAGCCGTGTGAGTGTGTAGATGAAAAGTACATGTGTGGGCCGACACATGTGTCCTCTCCAGACGACCAGGTCGTCAGCACATTGTGCCGGTGTGTGTTTCTGTGCGCTGTCACCACTGTGTGTGCTACCGTTAGAGGACAGCCCAGCCTCCTACTGGCACCAGACACACAGCAACATGCTGAGCAGATGTGAGAAAGCCGCCCGGAGGCTCTCTCTGTGCTGCTGGAATAACACTCTGCACATCAACACATGGCCATGTGGAGAAAAAGGGAAAAAAAAAAAAAAAAACACTGATCACGTTCTCTGCAGCATGCCGAAGTCCTGTCCTGTGGAGTGGAAAGGTCAGCTAAGAGACAATAAGGCTGAAGAAGTGAAAGCACCTGGTTGTTTACCACAAGTGTTGATCCTTTTAAAGCCAAGAGTGAAGTTTTTAAATGACCTGATGAGGACACACACACAGACAGGTCTAGTGCATTTGTGCATGATAGTAAGCATGATTACATGACTGACGGCTACACTTTGAGTTTTGTGCAGCAGCAATGCTTCGAGTCTAAATAGTGCCAGATTTCAATGTAGAAGCAGCAAAACAACAATCAATAAAAACAGAAGTCTGTTCTTCTACTTATGCTGAATGATTACGCAGAGTTACAAGTTGATTCTGACAACAAGAGAACAAAAGCTAAACTAGAGATTTTCTCTTTTACTCTAGCGGTTTCCAACCTGCAGGTCTGCATCCCAGATGGGGTCGTCAGATGACTCTAACAAGGTCACAATTATTACTGGGGTATGAAGTAAGAAATGTGATACATAAATTATGTTTATTATTACTCAAATGTTATCTAATCTTGTGATGTACTGTTTAGCTGTAGCTCTTCTCTACTTCACGAAGGGCCACACGGACACAAGAAATGAATAACGGCTGCTGTAAATCACTGCTGGCTATGTAAAGACTATTCCCGAGGAGGAAAACAACACTGCATGTGTGTGTGTGTCTATTCGTGTGTGTGTGTGTGTGTGTGTGCAGGAGGTTATTAAATTGGCACAACAAAACAGGGACGAACAGACAGCAAGAATATAGTGGAGCCTGGATAAATTAAGACACTCCCCACCAAGGATTACATCATTGCTGCCTCCATCTCGGCTGCTCACACTTTCACCCTCGCCTCACACTACATCCCTGCTAGCCCTGATTACTGCAAGAGTATCTCAGGTCATGAGACTTAAACACCAGTAAATTCCTTCCCTCTGCAACCCCCCGCCCCCCCTGCCCCCCCCCCCCCCCTGTCCATTAATGCAATGAATTACCAAGCAATCCCAAACATGAGCAGAACGTCCAGACGTAGGCTTGTTGAAAGAGCTACAGTTCCCGCTCTGTGGTTTATCATTAAACGATGCATACGTTAAATGTGATCGGTTACAAGCTTTTTGCCGCCTGGTGGAACGTTTTGTGGTTTGTGGGAAATATGTGTGAATTCATTTTGTTGGTAAAACCCAAACTTCCTTGATCAGTAATTTGTGGTTTCATTGACTCTTGACGGTGACAGTTCCTCACCTGTTGCTGCCAGACGCTACAACCTTGCACACGTGCAAAGTAAAACACATGCACATAGAAGACCACCGTTGTCACTCACGGATGCTGAAATCAGACAAACTGCATAACAACAGCACTGCAGCCTAATAATTACTTTCCCACTGATGAAAACGAGTGTGCTGCTGACAAAAGCTCTTAAAATATTGGGAGTCAGTTATCGTGGCGCTAATCAGCAAAGCAGATCTCGTGTTACTCTTGCACGTATGGGTTGAAAACACACATAACTTAATCAGTGACATTCATGGAGCCGGGATCTGAGGAGTTAAGGGATCACATTACCCAGGTAAGGCCCAAAGGAATGTGGCCTTTACTGTACACGTTATCAACTCACGACACGGGGCCGATGAAAAGGTCGACCTTTTTGATGATTACACATGATGTAACTGACGACAGTGACATTCTGGGTGCCACGTGATGCTGGGTATGTGAAGCCACCTGGCAGCTGAAGCCACAGGAGAGGAGAAAGTGTTGCTTCTCACAAAAACTACAGATACAAATCGCTGACCACATCCCAGATTTCTTCAGAAATTGGTCAGAATTGGTCCGGTGTTGTGCCCGTTGACAGTTGTTTTGTTGAAAACAACTGATTGATCAGAGGTTACAAAGCACAATGGTAACATCATATTCCTACACAGCCTGCTAGCTATGCAGCTACAATCATGAAAAAGTGTCGATAAGCATGTATGAGATCAATGCAGCTGCAAAAAACGTTATACATTGATTTACACATTACATATTTATTTGATAAATGTATAGCAAAAGCTATTTGCTCCTAGCAGCTGCTACCACTACGAGTTTCCTCTTCATACAGATTTACTATCTGTACTAAAACCCACCATTGCAACATTGCGGGTGACTTTGTTTAAAAGAATCATGGTACCCTCTCAGCCAAACATTGACTGATCCTCATATGGTGCACATGAAGGAGCGCGGGCCCCCGTGCTACTGAAGAGGCCTTTTGAGACATCTCCTCTCATTGCTTTCTGTCTGCAGGTCTAATCTTCTGTGTCTGTGTTTACCTTCCATCAGAAACTCAACCTGCGTTGGCAAACGTTGCATAACCGGCTCATCAAAGCGTCACTTAAAGCTCCTGGGTGATCACACACACACATGACTCTTTTTTTAGGAGTTTTTCTTATGTAAACATTCTTGTTTGGTGATTTGCGCAACTCTCCAGTGACTGTATTTATTCATAAAGTTGAGTAATGAAATTAGGAGACGTATTTTTTTCATTATCATTGCAAGGTTGAAGTATTATTAGTCATTATTACCTTATCATAGTAATACAGCGCGGCAACCTCCAAACTAAACTAAAAATTAAAGCCAAGGCGGAAGTGACAAAAACTGCAATTCCTCAAATGGCCACTTGAGGCTGGCTCCAAAAGTCAGTCAATTCCCATAGAAGTTTTATATAACTCACCCATTAAAATGTTATTGAGGCTTAAAGTTATGCATAATTAAGGGCATTGCCTTTGTGATTGACTACCATGGCAACAACGCTGCAGACTAGAATAGTAGTATAGGCCTAGCTGTCGCCAAAATTAGCATTAGCATTATCACAATTAACCAGAGACTTTAAATGCACTGTGCATCTAGCAGCTAGTGTTAGGGTCAGCTCCGCCCTTTCATCCAAATATGGTCACTTCTGGCTCCAAGCATCCAAGATGGCGACGGCCAAAATGCAAACTCGAGGCTTCAAAACAGGAGCCCACGAACCAATGGCTGATGTTGCATTGATTACATCCATTATTTTATACAGTCTATGATAATAACACCCTGTTGTCATGGTGCAAGGAACGCCATAAATGAATGTATAACGATGATATAAATATCAAGGCATTATTTTGATAAAAACATAGGTAAGTTTTATTTTTCACCTCTTGTGACCCTACATTACATAACCTGCCTACTAAACTGAATTAATTAAAGGGACTTCCTAAAGCCAAGTATGCAGTAAAGTAACTGCAACTTAAAGAAGGCCGTTTATGCTGAATTAGCATGCATCATTCATATGCTTCATTTGATATTTATAATTTAAATATTATCTTAGTCAAATGAAAAGATATGAGCGGGAAAGCCTCAGCATTCCTACTCACTCAATCCCACAGTTTGTTTGTGTCCATCAGCTCCCCACCCTGAAACGGTCAGAACAAACTGAGATACAGAATATTATGGAAAATATTTCCAGCCAGAGTTTACAGAAGATGTTCATAGTTCATGAGGAAATGTGAGCAGCGACTGTCCGGCCTGAGTCATGGTGGCCAGGCCACAATGTTTACAGTTTCGACTTGACAGAAACACCCAAAAAGGACAAATATAGATCAGTAGCTCTATGAATACTTGCTTTCATGCTGTGTTTTATATAAGATCAATTAGATACATTTATGGATTTTTGTTGATTATTAAAACTACAACATGTTGATTTTATAACTTCTCTTATTTGCACAGTGATTTCAGATGTTGAGTTCAAAAATTGTTTTTGGATTCTTGACGGAATTTCGTCCTTGATGTTGATTTTGCAACCTCATTGCAATATTGTTATTGTTCATAAGTTACCCTGCACTGAACTGAAGACATCCAACTGAGACCCGAGTTAACCTCATCTATCTGTCTCCAAGACTGCTGTCTTGAAGATATGTTTTGAATATGTTTTTGATCATTTTAGTTTGTTTTTTCTTTTTCCTCTCGTATTATGAAAAGCTCAATGTGTGTGAGAGAAAAAAAACAATGAATTAATTAGTAAAAAAAGGGCTTTAAAATGGTCATTCATAGTTCATACCAACAATAATTGTACAATGATAAATGACGTGTCTGTCAATCATGTCTGCCAGAAGCACAGTTGGCTGGTTGGAAAATCGCATGCTTTTTGCATTATAATGAAAGGGAAAAAAATATCTTAACATTACTCTGGGCATATGTGTATGGTTTCTGCAGAAGCAATTTTTTATTACTGAATTTTTGTTTTGGATCTTTATACTAGGACGTCCAGACGCAAGCGATGGTGGGTTTTCAACTAACAGCTGTTTTGTTTTGTGGAGAACAAACAGCGATGGCCAAGTTCATGTGATAATTTTAATATTGGTCGAATTTAACCACTGAATCCAGGAAAGCCACACTCAGAGGCTCAGAGCTTTGCAGTGACATTTTAAATCGCTGCTCTTTGATTCCCTGAGCATCACGGGCTGGTCAGCAGATTGCCAGGCAACCTTGTTGGGATCAGCCAGGCCAGTTTTGTCACCGGCTGGCGGTCACCATCTTGCATCATCTGGCCGTGGAGCTTCTGCATATAATCTCTGCAGGCAAACAGAGTGCTGTAAAGGGCTGCGCAAATTCTTAATATTGAATTTTTCAAGCATCAAATTTTACCTGTCCAAATTTAACGATGTTTCCATGATGGAAATGAACAAATAGATGCAGTTAGTTATTATCTGCTTGTTGTGAGTTCAGGAGGCTGACTGAACTCTCCCAATGCTCAGGTGCTCCAAAAACAAGAAAGGAAATCTTTCCAAAAGCCAATTAAAGTGATCAGTTACAGTTAAATGAATCAGGTCCAGTCAGGTAAGCGGTCTGGGGAAGCTGCTGTTTATTTAAATGGAAGAGGACGATAAGTTAAGTGATATAGACGGGCTCACGGTGAAGGGAAGGACAGTGAGAGGTAGAAGTCAAAGACAGGATGCGGGTAGAGTTTGTCGAGGAGATGGCTCTTGAACATGAAAGAAAAAGGAAAAATGCTTCAAACAAGACCTCCTTTCCAAAATTTATTTAATATTGAATTCATGTTATCTTGTGTAAAGACGAGAAGCCAGACGTTGAGGTACAGTACGAGGGGAAGCAGGAGGGTGTCGGATGGTTTGTGTGAGTCCACTCAGAGGACCTCATACAATGCCCCTCTCTGTCTGCACTGCTCAGCCAGCTATGGTCCGATACTCCCTCACATACCCCATCACCATCCCCCTTACCACCAGATATGCTCTGGGGCTACAGAAACAGGGGGGCTCGGGCCTCTGCATATTTCTTTTTTTCAGGCTGAACTCAGTCTCCTCAGAGAAAAGGGCCGTCTGGTATCCTTTTTTTTTTTTGCTCCGGCAAACACACTTATATCATTCTAAGAATGAACATTACACCTGTGCTTAGAGCAGAAAAGCACATGCATGCTCACATGGACACACGTCACAAGTGATGCTCATGCTGGCGTTCAGGCTACCACAGTGTTATCATCCCTGATCCAGCACCGTAGTTGTGCGGTGCAAACCTGGGATTTATGCTTTGTGATTTTGAGCTGTATAAATAAATTTGAGTTGATTGTCAAAAAAAGTCAATCGCTGTCTTTGTTATCAGAGGGGGCCAAAATAAAACTCATTACAAGAAAATCATAAAATATTTTTTCCATCTGATCAGTGGCCAAGAAGATTACCTTCCCTCCAGTGAGTGAGTTCATATTTTAAATGTCACATGGTCAATATAACGTACATCCCTCCTGATTTTCATTGCGTTTACACTACACATTTATAATGGTTGCAGCTTTATAAACCTGCTGTAGATACTTTACATACATAAACTTTATATCTACTTCAGATATATACCTTTATCTGGCAAAATACACAGGCATTATATGAATGTGCATTCTCAACAGGCCACTTCTGCAGGTGTGCAAACTTGAAACGACCAACCCATCTCACCTGCCACCTCGTGTTTTTTTTAGCTGCAGCTACTGCTCAATGCTTAAAAAGGGCTCAATGTGACAGGACACGACACACCTCAGCTGATCAGTATCAAATATCCAGGGCATAGAATGATAATGTAACCCGTAGGAGTTGCAGAGCTCAGGTTTGTTTGCAAAAACAGTGGACACGTAGGTGACGCACCAGGTTGAAGTGAATTCCCAACATGTGCTTGATCATGAGGGAATCACGCGATCGGACTGATCCAGGGACATCCATCAATATCTATCAGAGAAGCAGCAACAGAGCTCCTTAAAAAACGACACAGTCACAGTGAGCATCTGTTGAGCTTGTTATGTAACTTTTAATGAGACTGTGGTTTTAGGGTTTGGCTTCGGACAGAGCAGCGCTGTGCTCAGGGTGAAGGAGGAGCACTGTCATACCTTCCTCTCTGTAGCTCTCTGTGACGGATAGTATATACGCATATTATTGGAATATGTGCATAACACATTAATGTTGAAATCTACTCTGTTTTACTTCCCCCTCTCCATCTGCTCCAGCTTTCTCCTCCTCTCTGAGTGGTGACAGATCTCCTGTGTGGTTGAGGACGAACTCATATGTGCAGCTAAGTCTGACTGATAACAGTACATCTGGCCATCCTAGGTCCCTGTTTCCTGCAGCGCTATCACCAGCAGATGTTCTCCCCTCCTCCCCCCCGAGTGAGACAGTGAGCAGTCGAAAGACACTTTAACGTAGCTGTAAATTCTTGGGGACTCTGTTTTTGTACTTGCAGGTGCAACAGGCGGTCCACAAAAGATATAACATGGTCAGCTTTTAGTACTGTTGCATTTTTTGTCGACGGGATGTGCACGTACAAAAATGTGAATGAACAATAAAATATGTTTTGATTTCTTGTGCCTTGAAAGCACACTTAAATGCAAAGGAAAAAAAAGGTGCCACAGTTCACATGAGTGTATAAAATGTAACATTCAACTGTGCAGATTAGTTGTAAACAGCTTTGGCTGACAGAGTACCACAATCGGCACAGTGGTGTGTGTGTGTGTGTGTGTGTGTGTGTGTGTGTGTGAGCTGTGTTAAATGAGAGTGTGGGCCGTATTCACATGCATTCACACTGTTTATTTTCATGATAAAAGACGGAGGAGACAGCTTTACACCAGGGTGCAGTAAGCTGCTGAATAATGTGGAATAACAAAAAGAAAAACCCAGCTGCTCTCAAGCATACAGACGCAACAAAGACTCTCTCACTTCACTCATCTGTTCTCTTCTAATTTACACCTCTGAAAAACAGACCCCTCCAGTGTGTGTTAGTGTGTATATGTCACATGTGCCCCGCCCCCCCCTCAGCTCGGAGGTGGTCAGCTCTCTCTCTGAGAAGAAGTAGAAAAACAAACGTGAGGACTCAAACACTCCATGCAGGGAATTTTGGAAAAAAAGGTGGAATTAATACAAACAAACTATTATTTAAAGTTACATAAGTTTATTACACCATCCCCATAGACTGCTATTATAAAAGAGACATCTATAAAACTGTTGACAGGATTAGTGGAAGCAAACCTGGAAGCTAGAAAACTCTTTTGGCAATACACAGCATCTTTGAGTCCGGTATCCACTTCCTATAATACATCCACGGTGAACCCTGACAGAATGAAGTTGAGTGTGTTTTATTGCAAAAAACTTTATTCCAAGATGAACTATAACATGCTTGGTTTCCACAGCCCAGACTGACCTGTCAGAAATTTATTACACTTCTGAATCACTTAGAAAACACTCAACAAAGTACATAAAAACTACTCAATTGTCGCACCGACAGTGTTTAAACCTCTCATTGGAAAGGTAAATGAAATGTTTTCCAATTAAATTCCACCTCTTCTTTTTTGTCCACTGTCTCCTCTGCGCCTCGTCTGTCCAGGTGAAGGTTCAGGGAACAGAGGCCGGCCTTCAGGCTGCCTCTCTGAGGCCTCTGGCTCTCTCTCTCTCTCTCTCTCTCTCTCTGTCTCTCTCCCTCTAGAGGCCCCCTGGCCCACTGCTATCTTTTCCTCCTTTCCAAATGAAGTGGGTAAAGTCAACACGTTTGGAGGTAGGAGGAGTAGAGATCTGCTGGGGCTGGAGCCGCGAGACAGGCCTGTGGTTGTCAGCGGGGAGGGGGCCGCTTGCCAAACAGTTGTGAGCGAACGAACCAGTCTCTGAGTGTGTCCGCATGTAACAGAGAGGGTATATAAACGCTGCGTTTATTTGCTACATGTTTCTTCATCTTTGCTGTTATGATAAGACGCGCAAACACTTTGCAGCTGACTGGCAAATAATTTGGCTTCAGAACCAGACTTACAGCCCTGGTGATCCAGACACACACTGGCCCGAGCAGAGGATGGAAGGGAGTACTGGGAGTGTGTGTGTGTGTGTGTGCCCTGGCACTGTACCAGTAAGCAAATACAAGTGATATGAGCCTCAGTAACCACTGACCCAGATCTGAAGACAGAAGGCCTCACAAGTACAGAAATACATTCGTATGCTGTTCACGCCGTCCGCAGGAAGAGGAACTGGTGCCACACCGCAAGGATGTTCTCGTTCACTGACCGAGTCAGATCAAGTGAAATGGGTCTTTGTGATGATTCAGTTTCACTGATCGTAACAAAATAAAGTCAATTTATCTTAAGAACATATTTGGGTTAGATTGATATAGCAGCACGACCCACCTCAGGTATGATAAGGAGATTCCTCTTTGACCACAGATTATTAAATTGTTCTGCAAAGTGAAATTATATATCTGTTGAACATTTTATTCATTTGATTGTTTAATAATAATCATGTGAGGAGAGTGTATCGCAATGACCTGAATAAAAGAGTTCATCTGATTCTGAGTTTTTTCTCAGCTGGAGGGGGGGCGCTAATTTCTCAGCAGGAAGACAGAAGCCGGGTGCTGAGAGCGCAACAAGGGGATGTAATTAAAAGAGCGCCTGTCAAACCTCACAGTGATTGTCAGGTAAACAGTAGAAATAACCTGCTTACATAACAAAGTAATCTACCAAAAACAAGAGTTTTATTGGCCAGTGTAGCGCATTGCCTGACGGATTGTGGTGAAAAGTTGATCCAGCTTTGACTCTGCTGATGTCTGCTGTGTCAACACATCGGCCCTGTTGAAATGTTGTCTCTCTGAACACGGCCTCAGTATGAGTGGGAAGTCCTCATGAAGGTTTCTGGTCCTTTTTCTTGATAATTCTAGTCATACCAGCGCAGTTATGAGAGGCAGCGGCAGAATACATTACAGCCACATATATAATACATACAGGAGAGTGTCTCTTTAACGTCAGCTGCTGCTTCTGCGTTCATGTGTTAAAATGTGAACAGTTGAGTACATAAGAGTAACCTGTGATGACGGGTTACCAGCCTATAAACACCTTGGCCCTCAAAAACCTAAAAAAAGCCTGTATTTGGTAAACACTATACGTGTTGTTAGTGGCTGTCAGCTGCTCGTTTTCTGTCAGTTTCACACACACACACAATCTATCACACACACACACACACACACACACACACACACACACACACACACACAGCCTTTACTATGAAAACACTCCCAGACTCACATTGGATCTTGCAGACGCGGAACACCTTTTAACATTAAAAACAATTACGCAATAGCACACAGTAAAGACCACTGAAGAGATTAACAAGCTCCACAAACAGGAAAACAAGGATATAAACACAATTATCCCATTAGATAATGAGCCTTCATGTGATTCTGCTACTGCGAGTAATATTGGGGTTCCTGTTAACACCAGCTAAAATGATAAGGTCTCCCATGTGTTAATATATTAATATGGTGTGAGAGATTACATCACGTATGAGGCCATAACCTGCATTATCCCACTCGTTAACAGTCTGGTAGCACTTAGCTGATGATTCCACAGGGGAAGGAAGCTCAGCAGGTCAAAAATCTTTGCGTGAAGGTTAATGTTTCAGTTTTAGCAGCTCGGTGGCCTGGACAGAGGCTCGCAATATGCCAACCCTGAACTTCTCAGGAAAAGGCTCACTTGGCTTTCACACACACCTACCAGAAGACTCAAGTTATCTGACCTCCTCTGAGACTTGGCTCTCAGCTGATGCTGCTGGCGTGTCGGGCCGCGAGCAGCTGCTGCTGTTTGACAATTGCTCAGCTTGTTTGCAGGCACTTTGACCTTTCAGAGGCGGCTCGTTACCCTGCCGTCACGCCGCTTGCCGAGCGCCGATGCACTCGGGAACACCGACCTGCAACGTACAGGCAGCTGCACTGCAAACAGTGCAAATCAAAGGGCCGATTCTACTGCACAGCTTCCCCTACAAAGCTGCTGTTGATGCATGAGGGCCAGACGTCACTGGCAAAGGCGGATGTTTGGCACGGGGAGAAAGCTGAGCTCTGTTTTCGCTTCTACACCTCTTGATTTCTAAATTTGATTTTTTTTCCACTGTCCAGGTGCTGAGGTCAATATATGTATTCTCCTTTTGCAGCCATCCACAGAGAATCCCTGCAGTTTACATGAAGGGTCTTTATATTCATTTCACATTATCCAGTCCTATTCTGTATCCTTTACATTAATGTGGAAACTCCTTCATCAAAGCAATTGCTTGCAATGTATGACTGCCTTCCCATTTCCCTGTTGGATAGCATTATATCAATGTCTGGTAGAAGTTATATTCTAGCGTCCAACTCATGAACAGATATTAGCGATTATGATGACATAGTACAAGTATTTTGGCAATCTGTGTGTTTTTGGCACATTTTCCACCTCTAAACTTGGAGTAGATCGTGCTCCCTCTATCTTCTATCCTCTGCCTTGTTCTATGTGTGAAGTTAACATGAGAGATTTTAACTGCAGCTCAAAACAAGAACCGGTCCAATCTGTGTTTTACAATGAGACACTAGAGTTGGTGGTTCCATATTACTGACTCATTTAGATTAGGGCTTTGATTTACCAGCCAGGGCAGCTACAGTTATTTTTGAGAAATGTATCTGATGAAGAGATGCTGTTATTATATAAGCCATTTTTTTACTTTTTTTTTTTTTTAATGTTTCCTGTGTTTGTTTTTTCATGGACTCTTTTCTGTATTCTGGAGCGTGGAGTTTTAATTTATTTTTATTTTTTTTAATGTTTTGTTTCCCAGAAAGTGACATCTTCCATGAAACTAAATTTTAACTGGGATATTTCCAACTTTCGAGCTCGGAGTGTTTCACGTCTCACACCGTCAACATAACAGTTAACACGGTTGATCACTATAGCAGAGAGTTCTCAAAGTTACGCTGTGTCAGTTGCGTTGAAAAAAGCTTGAAAGGTATTGCAAGATTAACCAAGGATGATGGGACTTAGTGGACAGTCAGTTGAACAACAGTTGTGAGTGTAGCGTGTTCAATTCTTCACTACATCTACCAGACATAAACAAAAAGACATTTAGCTGTCACATTATTCGTTCTATTACTTTCCGACAGTCAAACACACACACACATGTTGTTGCCCCGTTGGAGCCTGACTCAGTTTGAAATAAGCCGCATTTGTAAATATGCTGCTGTAAATTTGGGCATACGGACCCGACTGTTTGGTTTAAATTCCGAGGTGAAGTTCATTTGTGTCGAGACGTCGCCGATGCGAATTTCACGTCTCATACCAGGCACGCGGTTTCACCACACAGAACGAGGCTGTTTCAGGTTAGCGTGCAGCCCTCTAGAAACTGAACTAAATGTTGTATCAATGAAATTAAAATATCATTACTTTCAGTGTTCATTACAATACCCTCGTATTTCTATCATCCGTAAACGACAGGCAGTTCACAAGTGACACGTGTTGCCTGAGATTGAACTACAAGCTCGGTGTAAACGACTGGAATCCATCTGGACATGTGTGCCTACTTGTTTTAATCATGGCATATGCAGGACAAAGAGAGAGAAAAAAAGCCTCTCAGCATTTGCGGCATTGCTGACATGCATGGGACAAGTTGTGGAGGGCATGGGAGGTAGATGTCACCACTCTTGGTAGCACTAATATTTACATTGACACACTTTGTTACAGTAATTATGGATTTTCCAGTAAATGTGATGGGAAAAACACCCATTTGATGGCCCATCGTTTCACTTTGGATTTGTTACCGTTGACAGCCCTCTCTTCTTTCCACATAACCTGTGGCTGGAGAGTTTGAGCTCTAAAGGCTCTCTCTCTCTCTCTCTCTCTCTCCCTCTCTGTCTCTCTCTCTCTGTGTGTCTTCACCACAAAACAGGAAAGAGAAGACAGAAGGGAAAACAAGAAGATAGAAAGAGAGAGGAGACAAAAAGGAGAGGGGAAAAGGAAGAGACGTGAAGAGAAACAGATAAAGAGTCGGTGGCAGACAGAACTGAGGCTGTAGGAGCTCCAGTGGAGCACAGTATCAGTCTGTTCCATGAATCCGGCTATCACAAAGATACTCTTATGCAGACTGTAAACTCCTGGGCCCATGGGAGAGGGAGAGCCCAGACAGCAGGCACGGAGTGAACCCGTTGATCCAGACGGAGGAAGAGTCACGCTACTGTACAGACTTCCAAGTGTGCGCCGGTAACGAGACGATCAGTGAAAAGGTCCCGATAACTAAGATAATATTTCTTTTTAAACGAGAAACTGGCATACTGTACTGTGGAGCCAGTGGAGGACACGGACACTTTTATTACAGATTACATAATAGTAATTTAAGGTTTTAATACGTGTTGTTTTAAACTTTCAGTGTGTGTGGTGGTTAAATGTCCTGGCATCGCAGAGACGTACATCAAATCAAATCAAATAGCGAACACGTGGACGATGGAGTGGATTTATTACTTTCATAAATGATACAAATCTAAAACTGTCATGTTTGCTTGATGTATAATCTGACCAGTGGCAGTCTTTGTTTTCATTGGCCCGTCGTCCGGACCTTTTTATTAAAGTGTCAGAGTCTTAGTAACACGTCAACCCAACAGTTCGCAACAGAAAATGTTGAATAAACATATCAGCAACATTGCGAGAGAAGGCAAGATGAAAAAGTGTAAAAAGAGAAGCTTTGCACAATAAGCAATAAAACATGTCCTCTATATGTTTTGCATGTTGAGACATTTATATCAGAGGAAAATTAGAATGATTTAGCTTTGTGGGTTCCAGACACCTACGGCTGCACATGACTGTGTTACACGTGTTGTACATCATCAATCAAACTACATCAATCAAAAAAAAAAGAAAAAAAAAAGTCAACTTTAACCCACCACCACAGACACACAGACACACACGCTCACACAAGACGTAACTTCTCTCGGCTGCAGCCCTGACACTGAAGATGATGTATTTACATATCTAGCAGCAGCAAGAATTAAACAAAAACAAAAAAAACTGAGTTATTACTATGAGCTATGAAAGCTAGCATGCCTGAACAAAGAGCAAGTGTTGCATACATATAGCACACATTGGACACATATAGCACACATTGGACCTGCTGTACAGACAATAATAAAAACATCAACCTACAGCAGTCATGATGTGTGAATCTGAGTCCACCAGTTACAGGAAAAAAAAAAAAATCAATCAAGATGCTGCCAGAATCAGATCCAACAAATTTCCCTCCCTGGAGAGAATACAAAGAGCACCCTTAAATATGATAGCGCTGACAACACAGAACAATTAATCTCTCACAATATTAGCTTATGTTCCTCCAGTGTGGAGAGGATGAATAGCTGGACCAGAGAGCAGGTCAGCCTCTGTAGGTTTAGCCTGATCCTCCGATGGATCAATCAAATCCCAGCATTCCAGAGGGAGCTGTTTCTCCAGCGCTCCAGAGGAATCCCTGTACGGGCCCTGGAGGAGGAGGAGGCCCGACACTCAGGAATGTCCTGGGATACTTTATCTGATGGGCCGAGGCTCTGTAGGACTACTGCATGGTAAACTCACCCAGGTTGACCCTGGCCTGAGGGACATTTCGTACCCCTGAAGACAGAGCGACCCCGAGGCTCCCGGACAGAGCATCAGTCAGAGGTCGATGATTATCACAGGGTTCTGACAACTTGAACGATTCACACCACGACTCACCTGCAGAGGTGACTCATGGTCTAACTCTGAGTTTCAGGATGTCCCTGGTGCCATAAACCTTCCTGCTTGCATCTGAACTAGAGCTGCAACTAATGATTACTTTCTACTGTAGCATAGCAAAGCAACTGAATCATGATTAATGGGGTTTTTTTGTGTTTAAGTTTAGGCACTCAGAGAACTTGGATAAGGTTAAAAGAAAATTATTGTCTTGGTTTAACGTCGAAAAAAAAGTCAACAGTGACTTTTCACACAGGACATGCTGACTTTATTAAGGTTTAACCAAAACCATAATCACAAGTTTAACTGAAGCGCTTTTGTAGCTTAAATACAAGCACACACCGGACTAATGATGCGAACCCGGTGCTCCGTTGTCCTACGTTTCGTACGACCACCTCCCTGTGACTTCTATGTGGTACAAGAAGCACACGAAGCACTTTGTTTTTTGGAAAAAAAAAATGTTCTCACCAAATATAATCCTGGTAGCAATAACATTTCCCGCAAAACATAACTGGCAAAACAAATTAGTAGTATAATGAACTTAAATTCTAGGAGACAGATTGTTGTTATTGCATGTGAATTTTTTTTTTTTGTTGGCTGTACAACGTTTGCACTGAATCTTCCCTGTTGTCTGTGCAGATTAGTAATATATCCATGTAAAACAAACTAACGCTCTCTCTCTCTCTCTCCCCACAAAGCATCTCTACAGATACTTCTTAACCTCTGCTAAAACCTCTGCAGCAGAAATAAACACTTGAAGTTTTGATTAGACGGTGAAAATAGATGTAAAATGAAAAACATTGCTATATTTACATTGACTCTTTACATTTTTTATGGGCCATTCCAACAACTTGGAAGAAGAACAGAGATGAGGATGGATCCAAAGTGAACCACAGAGAGTGCAGTGCAGCCAAAGGCCTGTGACAAAAATACTAAAAACCCTGCGGAAAGCGTTTTGTGACTTCAACTCGATGGATATGGTGTGGAAATGATTCTGGCAATGATAAATCATTTTTCCATTTCTGAGCATACTTTCACTCACTTCACCTGTCATTTTTGTTATGTAACGTATGAAAGACGGTGCTGTAAAAAAGAAACACCCAGCTCAGCGGGTGCCAAAGCAAATCTACACTGAGTGGACCGAGCAGGTAAATGCAATTGAAATGTACTTCCATCTAATTCCATCTAACACATGAAAACACATGGCGCATGGAAAGGGGTGGATTAGCATGCTTTAAAAAGCCATTTCCTAAGTGTTCAGACAAAATAAGTACAGGAGGATGATGGTGGATTTTTGGGGGCCCCAGGTAAAGAACCATTCCTTTGGTGCATGGATATGATGAAGCATTTGCTTGAAAGACTAGGCGAGGGGGCCAGGAAGGTGGACAAGAGTGCTGAACTCTCACTCACAAAGGCACCATTCTGCAGGCGCAGCGAGAGGAACAGTAACACCCAAGGAAAGTATGACACTGGAAGTCCAGGTAAACATTTTCAAGGCGGCTAAGTTTACAATTGCATGCAGGCTCTTTGTCGCCTGTGCTCTTCATCCGTAATGCCCAGGATCGGCCCTCTAAATGGAAGGGATGTGAGTAGACTTGAGTGCCGGGCGTTGGTATATGGCGGTTTATTTTCTCTTTTTGTGAAAACATTCCAGGCAAGGGTGAAGGCAGACGAGAGATTGGGAATGAGAGAGAATTAAAGAGATTTTGGAGCTGTGAGGCGTGGGAGGCGTGAGAGACAAAAAAAAAAAAGAGCGAATGTGCAGTTAGCGGTATGTTTAAGGGGTTGCAAGAGGGGGGAGTACACAGACACGGGCAACAAGCCAGGATGGACAGACCGCGAGCGCTCCCTTTGCAAACAGACAGCCGTGTGTTCGGCAGGAGCTGCAGTGAGGGGGCCCCCCTCGCTCATGAAAGCTTCTTCATAAATTGGTAAACCTAGAAGACCGGCCGCTTTTCCCCCACGGCGCTTATTTTCTCATCCCGATACCTTAATGATGAAATGGGGGCAGAGGGCAAACATGACGCACACAGACATCTCTTTATAAGGCTGATGCACACCTGCAGAGGAGACATACTGTCCATCAGGGGAAGTAGGTGGAGGAGAGTGGGGTCAACATCCTGCCACAGTGGACCTGTATTCTCCCCCCCCCCCCGCTGCATGGCACAGGGGTGCCTACTGTATGTACAGGCCCAGGTGCTGCTCACTGACGGACAACAGTCAGTTCATGAGGTGCATTTGTTTCATAACTAAACGAGCACACTTTTAGTTTCATTAGTGGTTGGGCTTTAGGGATCCATCACTTTGATCCAGACTGAAATATCTCAACAACTGTTGGTTTCCTACGTGAAATATTGGAGGATGAAGTCTACTGGCTTTTTTTTTCGGAACGTTAACATTTGTGGTTTTTAAGTGATATGTGTTAAATCTGTTGTCACGAAATTTGGCAAACAATTATGTTCCTTACAGGTTGAATTGCTATAACTTTGGTGATTGCGCAAAAGTTTGGTTTATAACCATATAGGGGGTCTTCCCTGCTGTCCATCCTCCCTCCCTCTCCATCCCTCCCTCCACTATGAAGCCCTTTTAGTATCAAGATAAAGCGCTATAGAAACATAATCCATTAGTTATTATTATTATTATATACCTGCAACTAATGCAGCCTTAGATGTGCTTCATGCTTTGTGATGATTTAACAAATGTTTGCATGCTAACAAGCTAAAGCTAAAGATGGTAAACATCACCTCCTAAACATCAGTTTTTGTTAACATTTTTATTGAGTGCAACATGCTGTATAAATGCACACTATAAAGAATCAATACAAGATGTTACTGGAGTTGTTACAATGCAAATGCGTCAACTTGTATTTTGGAATATCATCAATCTCTCAGAGTCGCTGGCAATTTCCTACTTCCTGTATTGTAACTGTTTACTGCTGTTCGGAGGCTTGTGTTCATGTTGACGTGATGTCAAGTCTGCCTCTTGCACTGAGAAAGGGGATAACTGTGTCCTGGCCGAGTGACGGCTCTTCCTGTCTGCCAGAATTTATCACAGGAGGAGGCTAAACTCCCTCTCCTCCCAGAATTATCCTCAAGAGACGAATGCATCTTCATCAGAGTAGCTTCAACAACCCAGTATGAAACGATTGTGATTTATTTGATCGGGCAAAGCCCCACTCGCATGAGTCATTTTCAGTTGTTCTGTCTGAATGATCTGCTGTAAATCCTCCCCACTTTGTAGATTAATAGAAAACATGGCAGAATAAAAGGTCTACAACACACACACACATTTCATAATAGTTTGGTAATTACGTCAGCACTAATTGGTGTTTTTTTTAGCTATTTAGTACACACATATCGTTTTCTACAGACTCATCCTGTACGTGATTATATTGATATGACGCACGATTATGCTTTATTTGAAGGGGAAAATAAGTTTCACTGCCCCGTAACTTAAAACGACCATAATATATCTGTGGATGGTTAATAGTATTGTTGATCATTATCAATGACTCAACAAGTGCTTTACCAGGTTAAAGAGACTTCGGGCTTCCCAAATGAACTTTCCAGGCTTTCTTCTGTTTTGGAATAAAAACTCCCACTGGAGGTTAGGGTTAGGCTTTGTCCAACATATTGAAACTACAGTTCAGTTTTAGCAGAGAAAGACAAATGATGCCGAAAGAAATTCGAATGATACATTTACAACTAAAATGTGGAGTAAAAGGTGAAGGAAACGTCTTCCTTTCTCTGTGTAGAAATTCTCAGATCGGTCTTCTGAAATTCTAAGACTGGAATAATGAATTTGCTTTGATAGCTAAAGTAGTACTGAGGTAACAAGAAGGTCCAATACAACAGCACCTGCATAAATCTTGATATTATATTTAGGAAAACGTACACGTTTCCAGTTTTTGTTGACATTGTCAGAAATGATATCAAGAAGTGCCTAATATTTTGCAACATGCATGAAATAACATACAAAATATTAGGAAAACTCATTTATATCATGCAATCCAGAACACCACCAGTATAAAGGACAATGTCAACAAAAACTGAACATTGCACTGGTGTCACTTATAAAGTGCATGTGTGTGTGTGTGTATGTTCTGAGTTATCACTGAATTATGATTTAAAGAAGTCTCATAATTAGATTCAATATTTATACTACAAATCACCCCCTCTTAATTGAATTGCTCATAATCAAAAACACTCACATTACAATAAACGTGTCACAACATGTGACTTGCTTTTTTTCTTTTCTTCAGGCCACTGGATCAGATGATTGCATCAAGCGTCATAACATTATCAGCTTTTATCGATTTTCCCGACAGGAAAAGTACTCAAGTCAATAGCTTCAGCATGCCTCAGCTGTGAACACAGTCCACATCACTTATCTGTAAGGCTGGCCACCGCCATTTACAGTGGCAGGGCATAAATATAAAAACGACTGCAAAAAAACAATCTCAGTGGGTGGCAGAAAATGAAGAGAGGAAAGGAGAGAAACAGTGAACAGTGAAAACAACTGCTTTCAGATGGGAGCGAGTCGATGGATGTGTTTGGAGTATCAGGGTGACGATAAGACAGGAGAAGAAATTGTTAAATGGATCTGCTTGTGCCGGGAGACTTGTTTACCACGGCTCAGCCTCACATGGAGCTCAAAGACGGCGAAAGAGAACTTCGGCGAGGCTGCTCTCAGGAAGCAGGTCAAACCACACATATCCATATGGAAATTCAATTTGTCTGTTACTTTCGCAGCCCCGATCCAACACCCAGGAACACCCACAGATATGTCGTGGACTCTACCTTAAGGGCTCCATAGAGAGGTTCTGATCCAGTTCTGGAGGTGGGAGGGAGGTTGGGGGGGGGTTGGATCTGACACAGAGGGGTTTTCAGGCCCGGGCTGGAGGTCCGGATTTACACTACGTACGAATACATGTCTTTTGCTGTTGGCGGAGTATACAGGAACCGCTGCTGGATGTGGGCACCGAGTCGATGCTGTCTTAGCCAAAGAAACCTGAATACAGGGACGTTGTGTTTAGTTTGGTTCGCTGTAACTGAAAAGCTTCACACTCACTGTACCTGAAGAAGGAAACGGTGTTGATGTATCATAACAAGAGTGTGAAAGATTGATTTATTAGCTGTAGGGATACTCTGTGTAAAGTCAAACAGGATTTTCTGGCTGAGACGACCCAACTAAAGGCCACATTGACAGCTCGGCAGCTAGGAAATACAGCGGCTCTCCTTTTGGAGCCATTACTTGATATTCTGTCTTCATCTTGTTCTGACTTCTAGCTCCTCCTTCTTACTTATTTGTTTGTTTCTCTCCCTTTTCCATATAGTGACAGTGTAGGCTGCAATATGAGGTAAGAACAAATTTCAAAGCTCCCTCATTTATCCATGTGAGGTTCAGGAACCATTTCATTTCACCTGCACTTTGAGCAAAAGAATCAGCATCTAAATGTCATCAAATAATCTGCTTGACTCTCTCTATCTCTCTGTGTCTATGTCTTTCTGTTTAATTTTCTTTCCTCATCATCTTGTTCTGTTTCCTCCTGTCCTTTGCAATTATATAAAATAATGAACTCAGAAGAGGTAAACCTGCTCTTGGTGTCCATGTCATGCATTCGGCTACTTTTCAATAACCACATGACTCCTTGTGGATTATCCTGTGTATACATACATACATACAACAGGACAATCTGTGTATCCCTTCAGGGCCAGATAAAGGGGTTGATTTATTCATATCGGGAGGATTTCATTTCACTGAAGTCATCTGAAATTTAAAAAAAACAACTAATTTTGCTTGTTGAGATAATCATACAGGTACTGTATGTGTCTGAATGCCTCGTTATTCAACAGACTCTACTGTGAGACCCAAGGGAGAAGTCTCTAAGATGTTATTCAGCAGTAACCTCAGTCACACACTACATCATCTCTGTCTGCCACAAACCTAAAGTCGGGAAGTTAAATTCACTCTCACAGACTCAGCAGAGTTCCCTGTCAGATGGCCCTCTATTTGCAGCTCGTGGAAGGTATTTTGCTAACCTTTTGCAACTGTTTTAAGTAAACATCTATTTCCAGGCAAGATTGCAAGAAGGTTTTTACCTTTTACAACGATCGTTCTGTCCTTATCGGCCGGATGCTAACAAGGGCACCGGAAGTAGAGGGTCCAAGGGGACAGTCGCCCCAACACCCTCACCCACCTCGGTAATTTAACGAAAAAATTATATCTAATTCCACAGGCACTAGTTAGCTGCTTTGTGTTTGGAAGTATACCGCCACCCTGTGGTGCAAGCAAGCAATACTTACTCAGAAAAAGTTAAGTTAGAGTCGGGACAGTGTTTTAAAAAAAATCATACCCCATCCTTAACCCTGGGATTATCATTGTTGCCATGACGGCAAAGATAACTTCAAGGACATATTAACTTTAACCTTCGCCACATGTCTCTCTAATCACTTTAACAACGTGATCATTTTAACATAAATCATGACCATTCCTGAAACCTAACCAGGTTTTAACCACAGCGTTGTCACATCATAAAACATCATCATGTCTTAGCAGCGATTTGTACTGGTTTTGGAAAGAACAGACATTATGTTGTCCTGCTGATCACTGCCAATGCTAATAATAGAAAAGAAAAAGAAAATGGTGTATTAGAGTTTAAAACTTTTGTGACATTTTTCAGAGTTTCCCGACATGTTTAGAACAAATGATAAACTGAGAAAGTAACTGGCAGATTAACTGTGGTGACAATATTTGTTAGTTGCAGCTCTATTCTACTTAGACTCTCTTGTCACGGGTTGCATATTTTAGTCGTGAGCGATTTAACAAAAAAAAAAATGTTTTCCTTCTCCCAATTGATTTTCCTTTTAATAGTTTTTGAAGGCATAATGAGATAAGAGAATTCAGTATTTCACAATGTACTGAAAGCAAATTTAGAAAAGAAGGGTAGCAGACATATTTCCTATCGCTCAGATTTGTCTTGTGACTACTCGGTGGTTCCAGCCGCCCATGTTGAGAGTCACCGATTTAAGTGTTTCTTTCTCATTACAGTTACAGACATGGCAACTGACAGCATGACAGTGTTTAATGATGACATCCCATGTGGCTTAGTGGTCAGCTGTTGCAGTAAATGGTTGGATGTGCCGATTTCACCGCAGCATCTATTTTCAGTAAATTTGAGATTCTCAGTCCAGTAACACAGCATGATCTGATCTTCTGCTATGAATGAGGATGACAACAAAAGCTTGTTGCATAAGAATCACAAAGAGAAGGCTGGGAATGTTTAATACAACATCTGGAGTCTATTCATCAATTTCTTATTGATGGTAATTATTGCTGTGGGAAGAACAGTGAATAACCTCTATCATATGCAGCCAGGCTGACAACCTTAAGCCTTCTTCACCAGTTGTTTTCACTTTCACACTCAAAAGTGTTTTTGTGTGAGGAGAGTTTAGTTGTCCTGAATACTTTTTTTCTTTTTTCTTTCATAAACTTAAGAATATTTTCTGACCGTCCTTGAGGGATTTGTGGATGGAATAATAATATGTCAGTCTTTCTTTAATTTTTCATCGTGCCTGCAGGGTGAAAGGTGACACGTGAAAGCTGTGAACACACTTGTGAAGTTTATAGGGCTTCTAAGGATGAAAACATTTGGGGAAAAGGCACAAAATGGTGAATGTTTAGCTTACTGAAAAAGCTGCAAATGTGCAAATGGATTCATGATTGGAAATTGCAGCTAATTTATGAGACCATCTGACTTGGCATACGGCTGTCAACAAAGGCTCATTGGTGCCTTTAAATCCAACATGCAATCCAGTATGATTTCATAATTAAAGTGACAACACGGCCTTAAAAAGGCTGTGGTGTTTTTTTAACCATGGATTAAATCATTATGAGAGATGTGAAAGGGGGTCGCCCATGATGACAAAACCTTACTGTTTTGTTTCCAGCAACAACAGGCATTTGTTCTCAGTGAAAAAAAAAAAAAAAAGAACACACCCGTACACGATGTGCCCGGCTTCAACCAGCAGAGAGACAACATTAGCAACTCCCCGGTGAACATAGTGGAGCATTTCAAGCACCAACATTAGACTGAAGTTGAAGATGGCTTTAAGCGGTATGATGTCACTGCTGCGTCGTGGAGAAGTCACATGGTGTTAATTAAAGCCTGGATACTAAAGTCGGACAAGAAGAAGGAGACTTCCTGTTTTACACTTCCGAACTCCGAACCTGTTACTTCCCATCACATATAAAGAATGCAAAAAGAGGAGCTGTTCTAGGAACCACACCGTGTCAGACCCTCCCGTCAGCCTGTTTGATGGTCAAATCTGGTCCATGTATTTTAAACACAAAGAACAATCAACATTCAGACCAACATTAGCAACAGAGTTGAAAAACCCTGTTTGTGAGTATTATTGCATCTGATAAGCCTTTAAATGCATTCATCTGTAGCTCCAACTGGACTTCCTGGACTGTATTCCATTGTCTCACTGTTACCTTAAAAAAACCAAAAAACATTGTCCTGTACATTGTTTTAACGTAGGTTTGTCTTACTAAATTTATAAAGTGACAATATTAAAGTGTTAATTATATTATAGCTTGTTGCTGCTGCCAAGTGGAAAAGAAATGATTCCAATTCGTTTTGCTTCAAGTGCAGCTTTCAGACATTTCTTGATACTTTTTAAAGAAATAAATGATTGAATACTTTATGTCCATAGGGAATTTATTAAACGCACTCATGACATCCTCCACTCTGCTGAGGTCCTCGCTGTATCTCTCTCTGTCTAATAAATTCTTCTTCCACCCCCCCACATGTCAAGGTTCAAATATCATTAGGCTTGAGACTTTCCATGCATCTGTTCCGTCTCTGCATCTCTTAAATTATACCCTGCTACTCTTTGTCTTCATCTTAAAACAATAGGATGAGGAGTGGGCCTCATAAAGTTAAGGGCTCATCCCTCCCAGTCCTCTCCCCCCAAGTCTTCCTAATAGGAACCTGGTGTTTGTTCAAAGACGAGGATAGAGACCCTTGCCTGGGCAGATTCCTCAGGAAAGCCCTTGACTTTACTATCAAAAGACAGCAGCGGGGCGAGTAGGTATCATCACCATTGTCTCATCAACATTGGATCAGGCCACAGCCACTGGAAAACAAGGAGGAAGAAAGGTCTTAAGTGTCTGACCAAAACATCTTCCTCTCAGGTTTACGATGCTGAGGAGGGAGATCAGAGGGAGTGGGAGTCATGTGGCCACAAACTTGCTTTGATCGCCCTCGCCAGCCTGGCTTTGAAATGTTTAACACACGGAAAACACCATTCCTCATCAAAATAGTGCTTCAAAGGAGAGAGAACACGGGAGGCACTGTAGGTGCTTCCCTGGTAGCGGAAAAAGGCTGTCAGAGAGGGGCCGGGTGGGGCCAAATAGGCAAGCTTAAACATCATAATGTGTCTCTTTATGACCAAAAATACTGACCGTTATTTATAAATGAGAAGAGGCGCACTTTTCTATGGAGTTGTGACCAGCAGAAACTAATGATGTGAGGTATGAAGTGAAATCCAGCCATTAGGTTGGCATCAAATTCGGAAAGTTTGGCGGTTCTTTGTGGAATTCGTCAAATAAAATGGCCTGACTGTTTCTCACATGGAGTAACGAATGTGGCACCTGGAAACTGGCATCTCTTGTACGGCCCATTGGCATCATACAAAAGTAGGCCACTAACTGAAGTTGACATAAGCACTTGAACATCATTTCATCTCACAGTCAGTATAATGGAGCCTCTTTCACACTGAAAACCTGAAGTTATGTGGACGTTACCCTGGTGGAGCTGGGTCCGGAGTTGCTACCATCAACAAAATTATGCGGCATATCCCTACTGTCAGTCCATTTGCTTTAAATAGAGGTTTAAAGTGGGGGGAGTGGGGGGTCTTCTAAAGCAGAGGTCTGTCTGGGAGGACTTATAAAGGCTTTATTGCAAATAAAAAGCCAACATGCAGCTCGTATAGATTCCAGGTTTCTGGAATGTACCTGCAGTAGATGGACCTGCGGGAAGCCAGACACGAGGATACTGATAGCCACAGGACAGCTGTAAATTATGCACTTTTTTTTTACCAAAAGTAGGAGTAAAGTATATCACTAAATGGCTTTGTTATTGAGCTCAGGCAGAGACTATAGATTTTGCTCAAGCTCAAAAACTTTAATTCAAACTGAAACAAAAAAACAATAACAAAAGAACCAAAAACCAAAGACGAGACCTTGTGGTTTTCTTTCTTTGATGGATAAAATAATGTGATGTCACGTTCAGTTATTTCCAAATCAGCAACAATCATCAGTAACTATAACCTCAATAAATGTCTTTATACACTTCTAAATTGATCTCACATTATTGATATCATCTGTATATTTTTAGTCTAAGGTTCAAGGTTAACTGATTCATTTGGATTTGATGTAACACAGAATGATGGAGCGCCTCTTCTCAAAAAAATATATATGAATGAGCTTTTCCAGAAAAGTGAAACAGTAAAATCCTTGATCTCAGTCCAACCGGCTCAATATTAGGAGAAAAGAAAATAAGAAAAAGCAATTATTTGGATTTATGAAACTGACTTCCATTTGCATAGATTGCACTTTGGATTTGACTGCATGCGGGTCCTCAATCAAGCACGGAAGTAGGTAGATGTTATTATCTGTTTTACTGAATACGCAGAGTGATTAATCAGTGGTGCAGACGGTATGAGGAGCGTTCATCACTGTAATCATTTCCCAGGAGTTAAGCCGGTTACACGCTTGAGGTAGCATCGTTTGACTGCTGACTCAGGGAAAATAGTGCTCATGCCAACTATGACACACTGCATGCCATCAGTTTCAGGTGTCAGGAATGTCAACCTCTGTTTAAACAGTGACACAGACCCTGTGTGGTGCTCACCTGCAGCCACATTTTTGTTAAACTTTATCCTGTTTTTGGCACATATTGTCAATAAAAACCCACTGACCTGTGAGAGCGCTTGTGTATTAGGGCACTCACACATTTAATGGCTTTCCAGGAAGCCTGATTGATGTATTTGTACATACTGTACATACGGTATATGTCCAATTTGGCACGCAAAGCTCAAACAGTAAACATATTGGGGTTTATATATATATATTGCTACTTGCTTTGTTGTCTCTTAGTTTTTTTTTCTACTAAATACAGTACAGCCACTGTATGACTGTTATACAAGTCAACTCTGTAATACAAGTTACCAAAACTGTACAGTCACCCTTTTTGGCCACAGCACAGCAGCGGGTTTAATCAAGGTTGTCTGGATAAATGCCAGCTCAGCTGAGTGACCTCCATGGGGAAACGGACAGCTCCTTTTTGTCAGCTAACTCTGCCCTTTTATGGACCGTAGGAATTTCCAAACATGCAGTTAGTTAGCTGTGCTGAGGAATGAGGGCAGCGTCAGTGTCATCAAACAAACAGGCAGACAGACGATGCTCTGAGAGGAAGACGTCAGTTATGTCACAGCCGATCACGACAGACGATGCGAGTGTGTGTCTGCTTTTAGACAGATATGCTTTCACACTGATATTCCTACTTGGTATAGGCATATGGTCCCCTTCAGATATGATGATGAACTTCCTACTTGACCACAAATACGTAAAGACATGAGGCACTATTAATTATTTATTTTTGTTTGTGCTGAGCTGTCAGATGCAGAAGTCACAGTGCTGTTTTCTTCAGACTCAAGTTCAACGACTCCGAGTCTCTTAACGGTGTAGTCGCTCTATGGACGTATCACCTCACAGTGTGTAGAAGAGGGATGATTACCAATGCACATATGGATACCTTTTTTCTGATATTTTATAAAAGTGAATTAAAGAAACTGAAACCTGCAGAAAATTCTTGTGCAATCTTCTGTCATGTCAAGTGCAAACTCGCAGTATGTCAGGAATGCCCACAAATAGGAGCTGCAGGAGGTGACCAAAGGAGCACAATGAGGCTAGCAAGCTAAACCAGAAACACAACAGGACTATTGTTCCTTCTGGCAGCAATCCGAGCTGCTGCCTTCCACACTCACCATGCTGTTTTAGAACAAACTGTTTTTGTTTTGACATGAGAGTACCCCCATCTCCCCTTAGTGATGATGATCATAATAATTATTCATGATTATGTCGGCACCAGCAGTGTACTGGCCATTGGACATACTGGGACAAATCTCGGCGGGGGCCAGTGGACTGTAAAAGAATCTCTTTTCTGGGCCTGTGGACCATCAAAACAAATCCCTTTTTTCTCTTCACTAGCCTTCTCTGTCTTTGGGGTGTGCGTGAGAGTGCGCTGCATGTGTGTGCACCCTTCTCTACCCCCTTCTGAGTGTATAAATTCAGGGCATTCTAACACTAATCAGCACTAATCTCTGACATACAAAAATATCATTAAAAAAAAACCAACAATTTGTATGCATAGTTAGACTCTGAGTGTCACGCTCAACACAGAAATAATCTATTTAAGCCTCTTACAACACTTCCTTCCTTATAATCTAAAACAGTTTATATTTAATTGACTTTACAAAAAACCCAAAAACCCTCAAAAGTCACAAGATGTACTTTGTCTCTTATAAACACAGAGCAACGATTCAAAACATATTCAACACATGATTTATTTGTTGAATAAGAAGGATGATGGTTATCCTTTAATCTTTCACATCCTCCTGACAGTCTACAAATTCAGGCCCAAAACTAAATCTTTATTTCATATGGGGTCAACAGAAAACTTTTTTTTTTTTTTTTTTTTAAAAACAGTCCGAAAATAAAGTTATTAAACTCATCCGAATAATGCGATTGGGCAGATGGAAAACGCTCATGAATGCAGTCTTGGCATTTACCAGAGCTTGCCTTCGTCAGGGACATTCTCATCTGAAAGCGTTTAGTCAGAACGTAGTGGAAAGCTCGCTTCCATCGCTGCTGATGTGCTGGCAGTGGTCGCTGCCGTGAGCTGGGATAGCTGAGGCAGATTAGCAGCTGGCGGCGGGTACGCAGAGGTCAGCGGGCCTCCGATCTGACTGCCAGCGTAAAATATATGATCCTATATTTTGTTTACTACTAACCCTGCACACTGGCCACTTAATCTCCATAGACGTACAGCACGTCTTGAAGGTAGTGCACGCTACAAGACATGTTGTCATATTGATGTCGGGGCTACACAAATGTCACAAATGATATCAGATGTAATAATAATAATAATAAGATAATCAGTATTCCTGCCAGAACAGAGGACCATTTCACCAAATCTGCCGTTATAGTTGGATCATTTGATATGGTGTTAATCCCGTTTTTTGTGTAATTCCAATCTTCTGTCATGCCAACCGTAGACTTGCAGTATACCAGGAATGTGTTTTCCCAAATACTTGTGCATCTTGTTTTAGGGTACGATAAAGTCAAACATCTTGCGACAAGGTCAGCATGTGTCCTGGAACAGCCAGGTCGAGATATGATATGACATGATCTTATGCTGATTTGATCTCATAAATGTGTTTGGGATGTAGTCTGCACATGGTTTTAGTTTAGGACACAAGTTTTCAAAGGCCAAGGCACTGGCAAGAAAAATATTTTCTTTCCCTGGATTTGAAAACTAGCTGTAATTTTGTTGCTTTTTAAGCTTTTGTTAGGTAAATAAAAATTAAGTAAAGACTTTTTATTGCTTTTCCAGTGCTTGTGTCAAAAGGTGTAGGATATCGGGAGGATTCCAACAAGATATAGAGCCTCCTGACAGTCGAAATGTGCGGTTGTCAAACTGTGGGTTGAGACACCCTGAGGGGGTCACAAGATAAATCGGAGCAGTTGTACGATTCCTTACAGTATAGGAAAGGAGAAATAATTCTCTGCTACATAAAATGGGGTTATGGAAGAGCTTGTTTGTTTGTGCGTTTTCGATTTTTATAACTTAATTGTTATTGTATTATATTTGGATATCAAGCTATGGCGAGACAGCTTGACCTCTAATAACGGTTAACAACATACGTCAACAACCACAGCAGCGGCGGGCTTCCACATTAGAGCAGCTCCAACTCCAATAAATGTCTGAGTAACAAAAACTCTCCAATTTGTGATATGAAACACATTGTTCAGATGAAGCGGTTTCCAAACATTTTGGCTTTTGACGTCTTACAAAAATAATCTGGGTCACATTTTAGATGTCTATGAGTTATTAACAGCTCCACCATATGGTGATTTTTGCCTTCTAAACCCACATGGTTTCATTTCAATAAATGTTCAAATAATCCAATATTTCATCAAAAATTAAAGATTTGGAGGAGCCCAAAACTTGTTGGGAACCACTGGACTAAACTATTTAACTGTATATAAAGTAGTTGAAACTAGCTCCACCCGCAGCAGCTACAACAGTAACATGCTGCTCTAACACTGATGCTTCAGTATTAATAATCTAATGATGTCATATATAATAATATATCAGAGGAAACAAAACACTGCTATTACTGTAATACTGTAACTACATCAAGCTGATAAGTATTTTTACTTAAGCAGTATTTTTTTATGCAGGACTTTTACTTAAGTAAAGGATCTAAACGGCCTTAGAAAGCTACACAGGAGCATCAAATAGGCTGAACACTGATTAAGACTCGGTGACATCATGCTGTCCAGAGGATACTGTCGGTCTTGAGCTGAGCCAGCCAAACATTCCAGCAAATACACAGGAGACAAAGCAAGATGAGGTCCAAAAAGGTGTCTCTGTTTCATACCTGACTGACCTGTCATGTGCGTCATGCATTGAGCTCGTTGGATGCACATCTGAGGAATGTCACAGCATCAGTGTGTGATAATGGTAGGAGACCTAATGAAAATCTTATCTTTGCAGACTGGGTCTCCTAATGTTTTTTGGACAAAGTGAATGGAAGGTAAAAAACACTGTGTTTTCATATAGTATAGTCTAGTCTAGAATAGTGTAATGGTTTTGTAAAAGAGTGTCCTGTTTAAACTCAATAAGGAAACAATAATAATAACTGGATGATAAGTCCAAACATCTCAATTTAAACCCTGTTATTAATTTAGAACATTTTATTATAACACACCAAACAAAATAAAACCCCTCTCTACCTCTCTCTCTCCTCCCAAACAAATGTCACTCAATTTTACCTCCCAGCTTTCTTACAGTCATGGTGGTGGTGGAGCTAATAATATATCAGGTATGGAATTAATGCTGCGGTTCAAAATGAGAAGAAACTTTTCTATGGATGTCAGTTACTGAGACACAACAAAGGCAAAACAAAGCCAACATGTGTCCTGCAACAGACTAGTTAAGGCTTGTCGTTAGCCTTGCTGGTTGACAGAAAAGCCTTTAGCTATGTCGCAACGCATAACGTAAAATAGCGAGGACTGATTAAAAAAACCTGCAAATTACCGAATCCACCAGAGGTCCTTCAGCATCAGCATACAGTCATAAATGTGCACAAAATATTAGGCTGATTGGTCCAGAAGTGTGCGGGATTAGCACACACACACACACACACACACACACACACACAAACAACCAAACACATGATCCCCTCCGGCTGAAATGATAATAGACAAAATAATTTCCATTTAAGCCTGAATCAAATAAAGTGACTTTTAAGTATAATGCAATAAGATGAGAATTCTTGGGAAAAAAGATCATTTTGGCTTTTTCTTTTGACTCACTATAATTTATAGCACTTAACCACAGTTTAAAAAAAATAAAATAAAACAATTAGTATTCAGAACCACATAGTTTAAAAGAAAAAAAAGAAAAAATGTTATGTTTTTTCCAGATCCTGTAATTACTACTGCAGAACTATTGCAGCACATTTCCACACAAATACTTCACACACAGCTGCCTTTCACGTGAAATAAATGTCAGGGTCATCCAACAAGGAAGCCACAGACGAGCTTGTTATGATAAAAAAAAAAAAAAATCAGGGAAAATTAATTTTAAAATTGGCAGATGTGTGAATGGTAATCAAATTAATGATTAGAATAACTGGAAAAGCTTTTAACAACTGCAAGCTAATGAGATCAGAGAGAGAGAAAAAAAATAAGTCAGTTGGCCTTTTTAACAGTTTAAACAAAACGTGTCAATTTTTTAATTTTTTTTTTAAGTTAATCTAATCAGGAGCATTTTAGGAGCATATTATAACCGCCACTGCTCTGTTAAACAAAAAGTAAATACATACATCGGTTTATACATTAATAGATTTTTCTGGCCACTTGGGGGGGCCACACAGCCCGCTGTAAACACGACATTAACATATCATCACCTTATAAAGTTGTCATGGTGAGTGTTAGCAAACAGCTGCTTGTTTACTCATCAAGCAGACACGGAGCAACGTGAGCGTCCGTTCAAGCCTAATATTCACTCTCCTTTTGAATGAGCTTTACTTGGTGTACTGCACTTTGGATGTGTGACCCTTTTAGCTGCATCACCGACATGTTAATCTGCTGTTGTTTGCATTCAACTCAGCATGCATTGGCTGGATATCTGTTAGCAGCTCTTGTCAGCTTGTGTGGGAGAGATATAACTGATCATCTCCATGTGGCAGAAAAGCAACATTTCCTATTTTACAGCTCTTTTACACTGAAACGTGACACGAGCACGCGCACACATGTCAAAACGCCTAATCATGCTGTCAGAAGATAAAGACGTACTGTCAGGAGACAAACAGGAGCGTGTGAATGTTTTTGCCTGCCCCTGGTGGCGGCAGCAGTGAAATATTATTTGTTGTTGGTAAAGTGTCAGGAAGAAGAACAGAAAGGGAACCGTGCCAAAAAAAAACAATAAAATCTCCAATCTGGTCAACAGCTTTTCCTACTAAATGAGCTATAGAACTGGTTTAAATCATGTTCTCGGATCTCATAACAAGTGCACACACACCCACAACAAACATAAACACACACACACACATAAAGTGATAGAAACTGAACCAAACAATTCAACAACAAAGGAAACCGACAGAGATGGACTTCTGACTTTGGTCATAATAAGGAAATCAGACAAAAAAACAAAAAAAACAACTCCAGTCTCACAAAAACACTTGGTCTGTGGTGGGGGAAGATTCCCTTTTAGGTCACTATGGTAACCTGTGTTTACTCAGATGACGGAGTCCTGCACAATCTAATCATCCTTTCATAAAGATAGAGCTCCCTCCATTTACACAGAGAGCAGGAGGAGAAGTCTGCCTCTCCGTTTGATCTCTCTATTCTCCGTGTGAGGAGAACTGTTTTGGTAGCAGCAGTCGAGCAGGCCTTCTCCATCCCCTGTGAGTTGAATTCATCACGCAAAAGAGAGGAAATTCTCTTGACAGTAAGTGGAGCCACGTTTTTTTGGCCGGAGACGCACGAAACAGCACTTGTTTCATTTCTTTTTCGACAGTTGCTGATGATCTCAAGAGTTTGCCCGTGTGGACCTTTCCATCGCCTTGTCAGTGAGGGAGCATTTAGGTCCTCTGCCAACTTCTGCATGACCTCCAAAAAGCACAGTCCTTCATATTATATATTCATAGCGGAGAAAGCGCATGAGCAGGAAACCAATGGAAATTCACTTCTGGGGCATTCAAGAGTATAAAACAGGCACACGAGTGAATAAAAAAACAATGACTGTCCAGCTTGCTTTTAATGGAAAAACTCTGCCACAGATAGATAGATAGATAGATAGATAGATAGGTAGATAGGTAGATAGATAGATAGATAGATAGATAGATAGATAGATAGGTAGATAGGTAGATAGGTAGATAGGTAGATAGATAGATAGATAGATAGATAGATAGATAGATAGATAGATAGATAGATAGATAGATTGATTGACATATACAGCCACGCATTGATAATCTATAATGAGCCCAGAAAAGCTGCATGTTTAAGGAGGACTCTGTGTGACCTCATCCACACTGTTTGTCGGAACATACGCTCTTATCTCCTGCCTGTATTGCTTGGCTTGCTGTGCTCTCATCTACACACATGCTTTCAGAGCTCAGCCCACTCTGCCTGGTCCTGGACCTGCTCAGGCCACCCACTTCACTGCCAAACAAGCCCAACTCTGTCAGCTGTAAGTAGCAGAGTGGCTGCTTCCTGCTTTGAGGTCCATATAGCAAACCCACAGCTAATTATCTCAGCATGGGGAAATAAATGTGTTTGCATGAAGTCTGTGTTGTTACTGAGGGAAAAAAAAAAGATGGAGGTGGGGTGAAAAGGAAATGAAGCCTGGAGCATTGAGACAAATGTAATTCTAAAGTCAGTGTAGCCTTTAGTGTTTATGTCGAAATGGCAACGTGATGAAGTACAGCGATGATGGTGCGTTAAAGATGCAAAAAAGTAGCTGAGAAACACTTGTTATCTATGTACGCTAGTCGCTAACTTCGTCTGCTTGCTGTTGTGGCTGGGCAGCTGGTGTATCGTAGTTTATCAGAGCTTTTTTGATAGAAATATTTACTTGCTTCTGTTTCAAAGGTCAATGAGTGCACAATTTGATGTCTGTGAAACCAAAACAATGAGCTAAAAGAGGCTCAAAAGCTCCAAAGAGACTGTAGGTATTTGACTGCTGCAACATTTCTATGCCGTAAATCTAAGAGCTTTTCAAAATTTCACTTCATTCACATTTAATCTTAAGCCATATATGTGTTTTACAAAGGAGGATTTACACTGTTCCTTCATATGCAAAGGTCAGACACCAGATCAGACTTTCACGCAGCAGCTGTCGGTATTCCGAGGCATACTTGTCTGGCACATAAGCTCCGAGCTATTTTTCCTGAGGCTGTTTTTTCAGGAAAAGGGAATCTACCAGATGGAGAATGATGACACAAAGAAACGGCTGCGGAAGACAGGAAGCACTGTTAGGTGGTACCAAGAGCCCAGTCATCCTTTAATAATTCATGAAGTGAAATGGTTACTTGAACGTTCCATCCTTTAATTGGTAATTGTCTTAAACTGGTAATTCATGCTGGGATGACACCTTGGATCAGCATGTATTAAGATAATTTTTTTTGGTCATCATCCCCAACTTTAAAAATGTAATCTTATGTCAGCTGACTCCTCACAACAGTACACTGATTACTCAACAAGCTTAGCATCACATTGTGTGTCAGATCTGGACATAATTACAGCAGTCATTAACCCCTCTCAAAATATTTAACCGTCTCATTATCACTTTATAACAGTGACGCGCTGCAAAGCTACAAAGCCGGTTCGGTCATAAAGCACCAACCCAAAAAAGCAAAAGTTCCCGTTATGCAACCATCACCGAACAGTGGCACACACAAGAGCCAGATGTGCAAGCACATCGCGTGGGATCTGCTCAAACAACAAACACTTTTGTAAAAACAAAGGCTAAATAACACATGGTATGTGAGTCTTAAACTAAAATAAGATTGTTCCTTTTTCCCCGAGACTGTTTGTGACATCTGTGAAAGCACACAACTTGTACTTTTGTTAAATGCAATGTAAATAAAATCCCAAATGAAAACATTTGACTTCATGATGCCTAATAATGGACACAATGAAGTGCTTTCAGCAGCGAGTCATGTCATCCTTTGGGTATTTACAGCATTGGCATCGTAACAATAAACCTTTAAAATCTATTTTAGGGAAGCTTTGTTCCATTTGACAATCTTTAAAATTCAACCCAGGTACAATTTTGGAAATTTGTTTTCGCGTACTGAGAGTTAAACAAGCAATTTTAATTCTTTAAACCATTATGTCAGGCCCCGTTCTCCAGGGGTTTATCCAGAGAAAAGTGACTTTTTAACCGTATATCCTAGACAGTACGAGCAATGTAGAGAGTGAGAACAGGAGGCCCTAAAACCCATCGAATTAGAAGCAAATGGTCCAGAACCTTAAACAGGAAAATCACATTAACTACAGTCCAACCTGTGGATGTAGTGGGAAGTTTTTGGGGTTTTTTTTTTGCCAGAAATAATTTTCCATATGGAAAAAAAATGATGTAACATGTCCGGCGTTTGCTTTTTTTCTGTAAAGCAAAGTGAAAATGAGAAGGGCGCCGTGCTGGTCCTGGAGCCTACACATCTCCTTCTCTGGTCGGAGACAGGAGTGAGTAATAGAAGTGGGTGATCCTCCAATAGAGCGCTACTTATAAACTATTTGATTGACTGAACACAAAATGTAGTACAATCATTATTAAAGATAGTACAGTTCAAATTTGGTTTTGATATGATTGTACCGGCCATGTTTAACACTGAGATCTGGAAACCCTTCATTATTTTTTATTGATATATCTGTTCTGATTAAGGGTCCTTGAGTAAGACATCAACTCTGCAGCAGCTCCAGCGTTGCTACTTTGCTCTACAGTATCAGCTTATGACCTTTGACCTAGACTTAATATATAATTAATAGTATCAGTCATGGCCCTCTGTGTCCTGGTTTTCACAGATGTTAGCTGTTGGCTCTGGCTGTGCGGACAATAATTCATGTTTCCACTTGCGTGGCTCTCTTCAGAAGATGGGACACTTTGGTTTGCCACGGCCCCCATGTTACAGTGTAGTGACCCTGACATTTTGGAGCCATGTGGTTGCGGAAAAGAATGACGTCAATTTTGAACCAATTTGAAGTTACACACATTCAGGGATATGATCAAATGACTTATTGTTTGGTTTTATACTGTCATTAAAAACATGAGATACACTCAACAGGAGATGCAGCTTGCAAAAACAAACACATTCTCTAAATGCACTGTAACATTCTTGTTTAAATGATCTTTATGTAACCCAGTTAGATTTCATTGAGATTCTCATTTACGAGGGAAGCCTGTCCAGAACAGCTGCATCAAGTTTACTTCTTCCTTCCTTTAGTAAGAGAAGGCCAGGGAGCACCACAATAGCTCAGCCTGTTATTGAAGTTCAGACTGGCTTTTCATCACCAAAAATGCACTTTAAAGCATGTATAAGCAGAGGAGTCTATGGATTACTTCCCTTTTATAACATGTTGTTGTTGAACAACACACATGTAGGAGCCATGTTTGAGACCGAAGAGGCAGAAGTTTAGCTTGAAACTAAACTCGTTGGGAAACTGCTCGCCTCATCTTTACGGAGCTTTATAGCAAGTTTCAGCTAATTACTTCTACAACTGTTTTAGTTTCAATCATAACTCTCTTGTAGAATTGCATTCGGCCGCAGTACGGCGAATAAAAGAGCTGTAAAAATGCACGAACGGCAAACAGACACAGTTAAGATACTAGCTGGTGAACATGGTTGAACATTTAGCACCTACAGAACCAGATATTTGGGTAACTTCGGGTGGGCAGAGACACAACTCTAAATGATAATGTTGCTTCCTACCTGCCGGATGTGTCAATAAGCAACTGTTTGCAAGCACCATATCAACTTGACGATTTGTCAATGACGCGTTCACGACTGCTGCTGCCCCCACGTGGCTAAAAAGATCTGTGTTTTACATTAGTTGCCTAAACTTAAGCCTGGTTCATTTGCCATAAAAACAGTGTTTCTCTAACTTCAACCGTACTGCGTTTGACATTCACAGATATGGTGGGAAGAATCTCTGAAACACTGGCATTGAAGAAAATATTGTGAAAGCACAAAATCCAGAGTTTCGCAGAATCGTCCAACATCGGTGTTCTTGTCTGGCGATGGGGTCGGATAAACAACGCTGAGTTCTTCATGCTGTCATGTGATTCAGCTCTGGAGCCAACGCCGCCACATGGGGATGGTTTCAAATTCAGTTGGACGAAACTAAACCGAGCGCACAATAAGTGTACATAGCCTTTGTTGCCGCTTTTGTTGTGCACATTTGTCAGGCAGAAATGAACGGTGTGAATATTCACTGCTGATAACCGTATGTGGTAAAAGGCTAAGAGCAAGAGAAAGAGAACGCTAAGAGTTTAACGTCTGTCTGAATGATGCCAAAGTGGTTTTAATGATCTTTAAGGAACCAAAGAGCACAGACTGTCATGCTACAACTAAATGAAAAGGCTCAAAGTATAATAATAAAGGCTCTCATATGGTTTAAAGTCCACATCCGGTAGGTTTTCAGGTCAAGAAAATAATTTATGGTTCCATACATCACAAAGAACAAAAGTATTTTTGGATTAATACACAGCTCTTATTGCTGGGTCACTTCACAGTTTTAATCGTGTTATGTAATAAAAAATAAAAAATAAATTATTTTGAATATTTGAAACAAAATTTCAAACTACAACTACTTGAAACTACCCTCATATACCGTATTATTATTATTATTATTATTATGAAATGCATAACTCGGAGACAATAATGCGAGGGTAAATATATGACTCTGCTGAGGAAGTGTTTTATAATAGTAGGCGGATCGCTTTTAACGCTGACTGTGCCTGAAGCCTCTATTTTTCCTCAGAGGCAGCCTCTCTGGATCAAAGGCATACTTGTCCAGTCCGGGCAGTAATGCAGTGATTTTCTCCAGCTCCTGTGATACATTAGGCCCATATTATGTAACAAGACTTTAGACTGCTAAAGGGAATTTCACCCAATTTTAAGGTACAGCATCTTTACTTTCCATCAGATTTTAATCCCAATGGACAGAACCAGGTCAGGGTGGATTTATACGTCCAAAAAATCAAATCAAATCAAATATTACATCACAGTATTATGGTAAAAGAATTGTTTTATGACCTTGAAAATGTACAATTAGAGGACATTGAGTTACATTGACATCCTGTCGTCATGCAGTTTGACGTCATCACAGTCCTGGGACAAAATATACTGACCAAATATCTGGGGTACAGCTGCTTGGGGAAATCAGCATTGGTATGTCTTGACCAAACAGTTATCCTTCACACAATAATAACCTCAGAGCAATTAGGCTGCATCTGATAGCGAGCAAGTACGTCTTATCACTAAGTGCTCCGTGCTCTGGCCACGATCAAGGAAGAGTGGTTCAACTGGTTCAACTGTGGCCTATGGAAAAAAACAAAAAACAAAACATGGAAGCCATGTTCATGTTGTAAGATAACAGAATATCTATGTGACCTCCTTTTCCTGCTGCTGACCTCAAACACTGCTGCTATAAGACTGTGATTTACAGGTTGTAACTCAAAACATGAAACAACTGTGTCATGAGTCCCCCCCCCTTGTTTTCCCAAATAATTATTATCTATCCAACAAAAATGTGAATGTTTACATGCCATTATCAAAATAAGCTAAAATTAAACATATGTGTACTACGCTGTAAATAGACTTCAATACCCAGAGCCTATATGTGTAGAATAAAACATATACAGTTCTGGTGCCTCCACATAAGCCTTATACCATTGGATCCATGTTGGAAAGCAACCAGAAATTTCTGCCATCATAATAATAAAAAAAAAAAGTTCTAATCACCTAAAACTGCTAGACATAATTCAATGAATAAGGTGCGAAAGTACATCTCACTTTATTCACGCAAGTTTTACTGTCCCTGTTCTCTTATCTATCTAATACCCAGCATCTGTGTGTGTGGAGTGAGTTTTCATATGTACTTGTGTTTTTAAACTGACGATTATTTTCATTTTCGATTAGCCAATTATTAGATTAGTTGTCAGATCTGTCTCAAAGCCCAACATGCAACCTAAAAGGTCTTTACTCCAGTTCACGACCCCCAAATATCTGTCATAGATAAAAAAAAAATAAAAAAAAATGGTGACTTTCTGTCAACTAACTGTAATTACTTTGTAACGTTGCAGCTCTAATGTATTTATGATACATCTCTTGAAGACTGATTTTTCATTCAAGGTGAAACTTTTTCTTCCATGTTCTGGACTCATTGTTCATTGCTTTGTGCTACCTAGAGATGCTTTTTTTTTCTTTTCAGAGAACGGTGCACCAGCGTGGCCATTTGGAAGCCACATTTTAAGAATCCGGTATACTCGACAAACAAGTCTACCAAAAGGAGAATGAGAGGAAAGGAGGAAAGGAAGAAGAAACCCAGATACCCATCAAAGCAGCGGCCAGATTATATGTCACGTAATTGTAACCAGAAAGGAGAAAGTCGTTCTGCAGCAGCATCACTGTTTTCCCTTTTACTTTCGCTTCAAAACATTACAATCGAGATGACACAGAAGGACTGTGGCTTCACGGAACATTTCACTTACGTTTCCGTGAGCCGTGACATCCAAGATTTTAGTGTCTACATTTTCCTGTGGATTATCTGGGTTTGAAAACTGATGCATCAATATAATATAAACTCCAGCATATTTTGTATCATATTTCGGTTTAAGAGTGAAGTTCTGGCTCCAGCCGCGAAACACTCAATCATGTTGTTGTTTGTTTATTGGCTCAAGTCGCAGGAAAACATTTGAGGACAGTTAACTGGAAGTCGAGGCGTAGATTCCAGTGTATTTCACTTCAGTGAGTGGTGACAGCCCAGATGTAGTCGAAACCAAGTAAGGCTTAGCCGTGCACGTCTCCAGACAGAAGCTTGGAGAGGGACAGTAGATCAGGGAAGGCTTGATGACAGTGAAGACAGTGAGTCAGAGGGACAAAGACAGAGCCAGACAGTCTGAACATCGCCGCAGGGGAACAACGCTTTTCATCTGTTGAAGATCCTCTGCTTTTCCCATGAGAATCAGTCTCACAGACGACACGAACACAGATAAGGCCCTGTGACCAATATGAGGACATCAGAACTTTAAAAAAAACCAAACACATATACTATACATGGATTAATATAAAAGATCCACAGATGAACCACATAATATTTAGGTGCAGGGAAATAGTCTGCTGAGGGAACCAGCTGTGTTGTCTTTTTTTTTTATGTTGATCATAAAATAAAGCTGCGTGATGTGTGCACTTCCTCTATACGCTCTATGTACACAGCACACACAGGTAAGACAAAAAGAAGTATGTATTTGTATTTTAAAAATGTGGCGATTTAATCTTTTGAAAGGGTCAAGTAAAAACAAGACGTTGCGCAAGAGTATTTTCCATTCTTCTGTTGGCGCGCCTACAAAGCCGCTCATTCACGAACCTCCGGCGTGAGATGTTGGAAACGTGTGAGGATTGCCAAGGACATTTTTAATGATAAAAGTGAACCAAGGCATAACGGCTTCTTTAACTTCTAAGAATCGCGCTCCTGACGTACCATCAATCAATCTTCAGACGACACGACTGTGTAACCATCAGCGTGACTTAGGGGGAAAACTTGTCTTAGGCTTTTTATTATCTGTGAAGTGGAACAACTGTGGCGAAATGCAGACAGATTTTTTAGTTTTACAACTTAGTAGCAGAGATATGTTTTTTTTTTCTTTTTTCAGTAGCCATGGTGAGAGAAAAGAAGCTCCTCGGCTTGTTTATATTTACTTACCCAAGAATTTCAGACTATACGATAGCTACTGAAAGTGTGGATGAACTCTTAACCAGACAGCCATGGTGCAGGTGTTTGCAAGGTGAATTTACCAGAAACATTTACAAGACTCATAGTGTATGTAACAAGTGAAAAGTTAATGTTTGACAAGAAATATAGGCAGAATTTAGGGGGGAAAGTAGACATTTTGAACAAAGCAATATGTTTCCTATACTCGTACGTTTCTGATCAGATTCAAGCTTGAACATGCACTGAATGAAAAGATATGAAATCCTGCTACTACTGTTTGTTTACGTAGCCTCTGGAAGCTAACCAATCAGAATCAAACGGGCTCATCGGGAGCTAAAATGGCCCGAAACTACTTCTTCTCCCTGAGATTTTCTAGTAGAGTCCCAGAATAAAAACTTGGAAGTTTACATGATACCTTCCTGTTTCAGCATTTTAAAGCTCACTGTTTTGGTTTTATGACCTGCTACTTTACTTTTCAATGAGTATTGTTTCCAGATGCTGTTTTTTTTTTTTTTTTTTTAATAAATCCTCTGTATGTTACGTGCCCAGCACCACACGGCAGACAGACAGTTAGAATTTGGCAGCTAAAGAGTCGGATATCTTTCCCAGGAAAAAGACCTAAAAGGAGAGTGAATATTGGACTTGCAAGCACCAGGTGACCAGACACACGACTCCAAACGAGTGCTAATGATAAATAGTCAACGTACAACTTTATATGGTGATAATATGCATTACGAGTTGTTAAAAATAGAATCAGAATTAAGCAATTTCCTGTGAGAAAAACCTGATAAAACATGCCTATGCTTCATCATACGTTAATAACAATAAACGTCTTTTGCTTCCCTTCAGGGAGACACACTAATGTAACGAACAAAAGGTGTGAAGTTGCAGCAGTAATTACACAAAACGTCTGTCTGGGTAAGTGTTTGCATGCTAATTTGTAGTGTATGTTCAGTGACAGCCAAGTTGTGAGGCCCTGAGCGATAAACAGCGTGCGAAGAGATGGTGTCAGAGATTATCTTCCAGCTGCTTCACCCTTCATTATAACCTGTTATCTCAGCAGATGCTGGGGGGGGGGGTATTAAATCTGAGAAATATGTTAACCCCCGGAGGCGTAGATGAGTCTCCAACAATGAACATCATAGTTTGACACGCTTCACAAACGTCCAAATCAGGAGGAAAACCCGAGGCAAGCAAAGACAAGAGACCGTCTGCTAATGATTTTTTAAGGTGAAAACAATTTTGAGAGAAATGTTTGTTATGTTGCACGTCATCTGAGAAAGAGAAAAGCTGCGAGTGGACATGATCTGACAAGCTGGAACTTCTACTCTGTGACGAGCTGAGCGCACTCATGGATTTATCAGACTCCATGTGGCTGTTTTATCTTCCTGACTAATGATATATTTTTAAATCATAATGATGTGCTGACATCCAAGATAACGGCTATAAAATTGAAGAAAAAAAATTCTGTTTTGGTCTATTTTGGTTTCCACGGTGACAATGTTTTGATTTGATCCAACTCGTAATAAACTTTTTTTTTTTCCCCTTTTTTTTTTTTTTTGGTATCGTGTCAAGTTTAAGGTCCCATCATCCAGTCACAGTCTGCTTATGAACCAACTCACAATATCAGTGAATGGAAAACACGTATTAATTCAAATTCTGATAAAATTTGCACCAAATGTGACCACAAGTGGCATCATAACTGGTTACAGATTCAATATTTTAGCAATATTGGTTTTTTTTAGGACCTGTATTTTATTAACTCCTGGAAATGTCCGTTTTCCCCCGTGATACATAAATCAAAAACAAAAAAACAAACAACAACAAAAAGATTAATTGTGTTCACTCTTGACACTTACTTTATTGCGCATTATGTTTTGCCAGTTTTCCCAGAATGCTGCTTTCAACACAGTAATAGCTACACTTATGTTAAATGACCGTAAATAGCTCAAATTAAATTATCTTTTTTTAAATTTTTATTATTATAGCCAATTTAGAATTAGCACTGCTCATACAGGCAATGCTCAATATTCATTGCTCATTACAACCGCATCCAAGGCCTTTAGTAGCTACGAACTACAGTTGTTATTTGTCATTTTTATAGGTACATTTGATTATAGTGTGAATAACCTCTAACCACCTGGACTTTGATGAGTTCCAAAGAATTTGGGGATTTTGGAGAGCGTTACTCCAGGCCCTAAAACAAACCCGGGCGAGGATAACTTTGATACCTCGGACTGCTGCCACCGGTGGATTCGCTGCTGTGTTCATACGTTTTGTTGACAGAATTGTGCAATTTGTAAAGCCTGTAAAAAAAAAAATCCCACATAATAAGAATGGAACTTCCCCTATGGTAAATTATACTTGCATAACAAAAAAAAAGAGGTGCTTTAGTTTAGCTCACCTTTAGTTACATAATTTGTCCAGTGTTGCAGTAGATGGAGAGAAAAATTACACACAAAACAAAAAGTTTATTGTTGAAGTTTTTGCATGTTTAACCAAATAGTGACTGAAGAATAATTCAATCTAATACCAAGTAATGTTAATATTTTTTGCCTCAAGCACACACAGCATGCATGTCCAAGTTGACACACAGACACACACACACACACACACACACACACACACACAAACACACGTAGCACTGATAAGGTGCTAGCAGCCCTTTACTTGAATACACAGTCCCTGTTATGTCTGGCTTGTGTGTCTCAGGAAGGAGACAGGAATGCAGTCGTGGGGCTATTTTGGTTTTTTTTTTAAAGGTGCACTGAGGTTTTGTGAGCTCTGACCCCGCGTGCGAATTCTGACGTAACACTTCGTCAATATTTGGAGGCCCACTCTTCTCCTGTTTATGGCCGTGACTGACTGCAACTACAGTGCTCAGTTTGAGGAGATCCTATCACACGCTACACACACACACACACACATATACATATAGGCACAGACACACACACGTTTCATGACTCATTGGACGCCCCTTACTTACTAATCTAAACATAGTTAGGACTGAATGAAAAGATGGAATAGGAATTATACTTATAGTCTTTCAATTTTAGTTAGTAGAGAAAATTATCTAAACTTTCCCACACTAAAAAAAAAATGTGTGTATGTGTGTGTGTGTGTGTGTGTGGGTACACAGAGGATAAACTGAGCCCTCATTCATCCGTTTTACAGCCACCTAAGGAGAAAGTCGCTGGCTTTTCCTTGTATCATGTCACTCTTTGGCTCACTGCTTGGTTTAATTAGAACATCCAGTGTAGTAATATCATCAAATGTGCAGACAGTCAATGGAAAATGATCACTAATGAGCTACCATGGGACAGCAGAGGGTGTGGACCACCCAGCACTGCATTACCCTGGCACACTGTAGTCATCATCATGCTGTCAAAAACTGCTCTACACTCATCAGTGATGAAATACAAAAGTAACAAAGGAAACGGTCCCCCCCTATTATGATGCATAATTTAGCTTTAGTTTCTGTTCCTGCCCGGAGGAAGTCCTGTGATTTATGTTGGAAAACACATAATGATGATTGATAATTTGATTTCAGCTTCAGCCCCCCCCCCCCCCCCCCCCCAAAAAAAAAAGGAAAAAAAAAAAAAAAAATCCCTTGGCCTCTTAAAAGTTGAAGCTATGTAGGGAAAGGTCTGAGCAGTCAGTCAGTCACATACTCGCAAACAGTTTGGCCTTGAATGTCTCCATTCAGTCTAACCAGAGTGGTAGGACGGGACAGAGCTCAAGCGATGCAGTAGTCGAGTAAACAGCTGAACAACATTTCCAAATCTGCACATCTTCATAACATTTCCAGAAAATATCACACTTTTATTAAACAACACAGCTACAGCTGTTTAATCATTTTAGGATGCTCCAAGTTGTCCAAAATCCCCAGTTTGCTTATAACATCATGACAAAACAGACAGTGTTTGAAATGGAAAAACAAGTCTATTAATAACTATATCTGGTTTATGCTACAATGCTGTCTTCTCACGTTATTTATTTTTACACCTTTATTAGAGAACAGCGTTCAACAAAGCTGCCAGGCTGGATGCAAACCAGAGACATGTTTAAATAAAAATTTTAAATCATTTTTGGATTGCAACACACAGGGTGAGCATGACTTCACTTTCTGTTCCGGGCATACTTACTTCACTATATCTTTACATAAGAAATAGTTGTTTTCTGCTATCTAGTGGGGATGAATGTTGCATGTTGCACCTTTAAATTGTTCTTTCAAAGCTCTTAGAATTTATTATTAAAACGCACACCATTTTTTCGTTTGCTCTGGTCCACATTTATTTTGAGTAATGTTGCATATGTTTCTTCAGGTTATTATTGAACTGTATAAGAATCAGAGTGTAAATCTCCTCACATCTTTTCAAATGCTCCCTGCTAGTTAAACAGCTGCACTTTGAATTTCTGAACAAAGATAAGGTTACTTAATATGAATATGTAAAGATCACAGACAGATCTGAGTGTATCTAATCTCAAAAAATGCTTGAAAAACTGACACTAACATACAAATATTTGGATAGGAGAGGAAACTCAATGAGTCTGAGGTTTTTTTTTTCTACTTGTGGTAAATATGTGTCCAGTGGAACCAAAACAGTGAGCTAAAAGTAGCTAATACACAACGATACCCAACATAAATGTTTGTCACTCAACAGTAAATACAGCAAGAGGGAAGTAGACAGGCTGTGAGGAGACATCCTCTCCTGCCCTCAGGTTGTCCAGCACCTGATGTTCCCTCCAGCATCTGCTCTCCATTCCCAACACTGCGAAGCACAGGGTCTCTCAGTGGGAGGGAAAGTCACATTATATGTGAGCCTGTCTCGGAGCAAGAAGCTTTACAGAGATATGACTTTTTTTTAAAAAGCTCGGTAGGTTGATGGTCATCATGGATGTTCATGCAGCAGATTGAAACAGATGACATTCTGCCCAAAAGGGAAAAAGAAGGATTTTTTCCAGGCTAGGCATGAATGGTGAAGTCGGAGCAGGATTTACTGAGAAGTAGATTGTAGTAATATGTGGTTAGTTGATCAGTTGATTTCTGTTTATACCTGCAATTAACTGCTGGGAAACAACCTGATTTTCTACTTTTCCTAAATACACAATACAAGGGCAACATTTTATTAGAGCTACAAAACTAACGATTATTTTCAGTTTTTGTGATTGTTTCATCTATAAAATGTCAGTAAACGGTGAAACATGTAGATCACTGTTTCCAAAAGCCCAAAGTGCAACATACAATCATGTAATGATTTGATCTATTAATTATCATTTGGGGTTTTTACGGTTCAACAAAAGAAGAGCCTTTACCTCATTATTCCATACATTATCTGGTCTGTGTTTGATATTTTGCAGATGAGAGAAAAATTAACGTCGAGGAAGGAAAGATGTTATTGATTCCAAAACACATCGCAGTGAGATAATCACAGAAAGTCACACTACAAAGCACACCCAGTGAGTACTGAATGAATGAAGTGTGTTCTCCAACTAAACAAAGCAGCATCTGGTTCGTCTTGGTGGAGTGTGTCCACCGAGCCTCAACCCGTTCTTCATTATGTACCGTCTACACACGCCGATAGATTACAGAGCAATCTATTTTAGCTAAACACTTTGTTTATTGTGTGAGATTATCATCAAATGTGCATATACGTGTGCATACAGTAGCGTGTGGACACACTGTCGCTTTGTTTAAATGATTTGATTGATGCGACACCGTGAACCCACCGTGAATTACTGGCAGAGGATTAAATGACATACACGATGGGCATTTAATGGATGAGTTGGCTGAGTCGGTTCACCTGGCACTGGCTCGTTCCTTATAGATGTCGGATAAATCAATGGTTCCCATAGAGAGGGGCCCTGTTTATATTATGAACGAAAAGCATAAGCGGATTCTTCAACATCAGGATTCAGGCAATTGGCAGCTCAGTTTGGAAATAACTTGTAGCATGTTGACAGATATGGAAGAAGGGATTTAATGATGTTACAAGATGGCACACCCAACAGGCCAGAAGTTACGCAAGTTCGGTACAAGTCTTCTGCAGAGCAGCTCGGGAATCATGATAGAATATGAACGCGGTTACGCAAGTCGCTTATTAAAAAGCCTAATTGGATTTTCATCTATTCTCGCAATCGCCGGCATTCTGCGGCTGTAGAAAGTTATTGTCACAGAAGATCCACAGAAGAGTATGAAGGGCGAACAGCGCCTCCCTCCTGAATGCGATGCATCATGATGTAATGATAAAACTAATGCTGTGACTAATATTTGGCTGCAATTCCTATTAAAAAAAAACGCTGAGAGTGACAAATAAATTTGCTGATTACAAAGGAACCTTCTGCCAGTTTATGAAACAGAGTTTACGTAACAGTAGGTTTTACTGGGTACATACAGTACAACCCAAACATAATGGGAAGACGTAACAGGCCACTCGGACTTTAAGAGCAGTGGAAAACTCATAACTGAAGGTTAAAGATGACCGTTTGAAGACTCCGTCACTGGATACTTTTTTTTTTTTTTCTAAGAGATAAATGTGAAGCAAAATGATTGTACCGTACTACCCATGCTGATATTTAAATTTTTGTCAGCCATACTTCATTTTAGTTAAAATACAACCTGCTGTAAATACACAAAGTTCTGATCAGATTAAAGCTTATTTGATTTGCATTGAAATAATTATATCTTACAAGACACCCCGTTCCAACAGAAGCTTTGGTCCAAATTGTGTCGAGGCAGTGGAACATTAATGTTAAAGGACACGTCTCGGACGGCTGAAGCCTCATATTATCTTCAGATACATTTTTTTAAACATATTTTTGCTCAAACCGAGAACTGTGGATTTTGTCCCCCCCATCAGTGATATTGTAAACACATTTGGAGGATATTTTCTAAAGGTCAGGATGAGCAGGAGGATTGATTACAGCTGACAAAAACATGTTTTTTGTTCATATAGGCACCGGACTATTGTTTTATTGAAATGTACAGTTTAAAGTGGGATATCAAATGTGTGCTTCCTCAGTCTGTCTCCACAGCTAAATCAAATTAAGACCCATAAAAGCGGGATTTACAGAAGGGATGTTGAAGTGTGTGAAATCGGAGCTGCCTCAACGACAGCATTGACGTGTTTTACGATTCCACCAAAATATATCATAAAAATCAATCATTTCTGTCATTCTGCGGTTTTCCGTTTTTTGCTCAAACATAAAATAAAATCACCAACTTCAACCCTTTAAATGATGAACTTGAATAGAGCGAGCGAACGCTGCTCAGTAACGGCTCCAACACCAGTCGCTGTTTTGCTTTTGATGGAATCACACTGGGAGTGTTGAAAAGCACACATTCCATCACATTTCTTTGTCTGCAGCCTAACTGGGGGCTGCTGTGATTTGTTCTCTGCCTGGTGTTATTAGCTTTATCTGCACCGAGCCTGCCACTGAAATATGCTGCTCCTCGGTGCTTCTGAGACCTCATTTGCAGATACGATCTAGACTAACTTAACCCTGCGTCTATGGCCTGAATATCATACCGATAGGCCGGGGCATCTGAGGCTAATTCGTGGCTAGCTGTTATACAGAGTCGTTTTCACTGCCGGGACTATTACGTAAGAGCAGACTGGTTTTAATAAAAGGCTTTTATAAGATGCCATGGAATTCTTCTACAGTAGCAGCAGAGATGAGCGCTTCAGTAAACTGCGTTATGGTGTGAAACGAAGGACTGTGAATACATTTATAGTGCAATGAAGTTACAGGTGGTTTATTTAAACAGCTGTAAAGCTGGACAGCTTGCTGGACTGCTCTCCTCCTCTTGGCCTGTTTACTCTCTAGCCACCATTAAGGTCAAAAAGACACAATAAACCTCTAGATTGTCTGAAGCTGCTGCTCTTTAACCTCACAATCCAGATAATCCCGTCAAGCTACTTCAAGTGGATTGAGTGAAACTCGCAACACTTGTCTGGTTAACAGATGGGTTCAATGATCTTTTTGATTTTCACACCATAAATCACATGTTGTGTTGCATGCAAACCTCAAAACCTCAGCCTTACAGTATGTTCTCTTGTTGCCTTTGAAGAGCCACTGTTAAAAAGGAGGATGAAAGAGTTGCGGGCAGGGCAGGGGGAAAAAGGATTCTGATGTGGCGAGAAGTATTTGTACACTGGTGCAACCCTGCAGGAGGTTGTAACAGTTAGGTGCTTTTAAATTACAGTAAATAGCGTGAGCGAGAGAGCTTAAAATGTGTGTGTGTGTGTGTGTGGTCTTTCGTGGTGTTTAGGGGTGTTAAGAAGACAAAATGGTTTGCATTTTGTTTAGTTTGCATGGAATTAAGTTCCCAGAATGGGCCTGAACAGGTGAAACACGTAACACTAAATCCGACAAATCGTTACCACATTAAAACAGCCAGGAGGAAAAACTTCATGTTTGACAACTTTGTGTAGAGAGTGAAGCTGCGCAGTGTTTTTCATTACCGCTGCAAAAGATCACGAGTCATATTGTGCAATGTCTAATCTATGCAAGACCAAAATGATTTGGATGGTGGATATTTTAGTGCTTAAAAAACAAAAGCGGTTGTGGGATTTATTAAACGTGGGCAACGAATAGTGAAATATTTTGACTTATTATGGACGGCTGATATGATACTGAAAGACAGCAAAACTGTCTGCATGCACAATGATAAATTATCTATTGACAATGTGTTTTGAATGTGGGAATAATGGGACTGTAACTGCACACCTATAACAGAATCTGTATTTGTTTGTTTCTGATTTTTAGATGACCACAAGTACGTTTTCTGAGTCTTTGTTCTGTCGATCAGTCCAGCGTGTGTTGTGCCCTGTTACTACTTTGGGAGAAATAGAATAAGAACAAGGAGAACAACCCATCAAATGAATCAATTGACAATGTGATGGTTTCATTTCCTACATCTGTTGGGCTTTAGAGCTGTCAGCAAATCTGCTGAATTGCTTAATAGCACAAAAAGGAAATTGCTTTATGGCAGATAACATATCATTGTTTTTCTGGTGCTAACGAGTAGCAGCGGCATATTTGTGACTCGAAAGAGTGCAGTAGGCATTATGGGGGATGTAGTTTTAACTCGTCAGCTGCAGGTTTTTAAGGTGTCACAACTCCAGACTCGAGCATTTTTTGTTGTTTCAATCATATGTTTGCATTATTAGTAAAATTATGCCTAATGCATGTTGAGAAAGGAGGAAATAGTCTGGCGCAGTTAGAGAGACACATTTATATTTTAACCAAGACAAAACAAGGAAGAAGAAAAAAAAACAATCTGAAATGCGAACACACAAACACAAATAAACAACCGTTGGAACGGATGGCCGTCCGATCTGACATGGTCGCGAGGAGGAAACAGAAATAAACACTGCAAACAGTGTTCAGAGCAGGCCGGTGCCCTGGCTCCTGACCTGTAGGAAGTATTTATATATACGTTCACCTCGTGTTTTGAACTTTGACCATGTAACAGTGTAACAATCACAGAAAAACACACACAGAAAAAAGCACGCTATGTCCCCTTTAAGTAAGCTGTGATTAGAAGACGTGCATCTAGCTGCTTACAGGGTCGCAGCGGCTGCAAAAAAAAATGTAACACCGAACTGTTTCGCAGATGAAGACAAATATGATCCATCTTCAAACTTCACGTTTTTGTCTCCTGTCAAGTTTTCTCTTCCTGCCAACAAGGTCATGCTCTGTCTGCCGGCCCTCTGCATGCCTCGGCCTCCCTGACCTCATGCACTGCTGTGGGGTTTTTTTCTCCTCTCCACCATTCATCATTAGTGTGTTGTGTTGCAGAATGTCTGGCTGGCTGGCTGGGGGATACGTTATCACCTCCTGTCATGTCATTAACACTGACACATGAGCATGACATTCAAAAATGACTTTTGCAGTCATTCGGTTTTTTTTTTTATCAGAAGATCATCACAGAGCTTTTAATCAAATTGCGAAATAAACGTAAAACGGTATTTCTCCTTTCGAGGACTGAGTGAGGGAGCAGGTTTGCTGAATACCTTTCAATCCGAGTAAAAGGCAGCCACTTATTTTTTGGGAATGTCATTAATTTCCTGCCGGTGTTGTTGGATTCGGTCAGATTTCTGTTCTGGAGTGTATAGTTTGGCCGAAACCCTCCGAGATGATGGAGGGCAGCCGCTCACTTCAACGTCTCTTATTTCTCTTCAGAGAGCAGGAGGGAAAGGGGATGACAGATACTCTCACATGGCTAATAAAACAGCTGGAGAGCACTCGATTTCCTGCTACCGATTCTTCTGAATAGAGGAATCCTACTGAGGCGTTGAACTGTTGGGTCTGCGGTGAACCGTGCCTCAGGTTGACAGGATATATTGTTCTATCAGCGTGCGATCAGAGAAGATATTTTTATGCGTGTATGTAGCCGAGTGTATATGTGGACACTTTCTGATGGAAAAACATGCAGCACTGCTTCTTTTAACTAGATCTCATAATCACTTCCTGCCGCAGAGAGGATGTTACTCCCCCCTAAATGACACCATTTTTGAAGGGCAAGGACAAAGATAAGAGCTGATAACAACTCGTTACATAATAATGTTTCTAGGAACATGGGTGGGTAGTGAAGACAAAATATATAATATATTCTTCATTCATTATATATTGGTAGTTGTATACTATTATATGCTACAGAGGGGTGACGAATTAAAGAAAAACCTGCATAAATGAGTGGAGAAACCAGATACTGTGGGGGAAGTTTTATAATACTATTTAGTTATATTAACTAACGAATTCAAAATCACGGGAAAACTTCCTATTGAGACTTTGATTGATTGTGTGTTTTTAAATTAATATGTACTCAAGCATTGATAATATTTGTAAAAAACATCAGAAACAGGTCTTAAGCAACATTTAATCAACTGAGATAATATTCATCTTTACATTTGTGTGCCAACATTAAAATATGGATTACATCTTTCACTCCCTCTAGACACATCACAGTATTAAACAGTTGATTCTATTTAATGAGTTGTTGTGTTGGAGCCGCACACACACACACACACACACACACACTCATGGTGCTCACACAGACACACCCTGGAATATTTGTCCACAGATTTTTGGCATAACTACGTCTCCAGGGATGGCAAACATGTTCATAGGGCCATCTCACAGCTGAGCTCCTGTTCCAAACACATCCTCTGTCCCGTCATAACACGCCTTATTCAATCAGCTCACATTGATTTCCCTCCTCTGCTCCTCAATGGGTCTTTATGGACCATTTTCATCACACAAAACCCACCTTTGTCCACCTCTTTCTGGAAGAGTCAATCTACATTTTTTATTTTTTATTTTTTTGCAAAGAAATTCTTTGATGTGTGGATGTTTCCACAGGGATTGACGCGGTTCAGGTAAACGAAACAACTCTTCCTGCTAACTGGGTCACAGTACCTCTGCTGTTTTGTGTATTACGTAATTCGGTCTGTCAGCTGGGGGAAAATAAAACGGGAGCGAAATCTTTAAATGTAATAAATCAAACAAAAGCGAGATAACACATGTTTAAATCCAGCGCTGTAATTTGCCACTGACACTTCCTCTTGGTTGAAGTAGAAAAATAATCAGTTGGCCAGTAGGGGCTTCTGTTCTGGGTTCCACAACACCAGTTATATTATATTCATAACAGCAGGCAGAATGACTAATGACAACTAATGAAAAGCTAATTAGGGACTAGCCGAACATGGTTTTGAAGTTGCATTTAATCAGCACTTTGTGGCCCAACAGGTTTAATGTTGTGTGTTCTTGAAAACTAAGAGCCTGTGGAGAGAAGCGCACTAATGCAGGAGGTGGAGGAGAAGATGCCTGGAGGACACTCAGAGATAAAACTGTCTCGCTAAAACACTGATTTGCGTGACCCGAGCCGTCAAAACACACTCTGCAGTGTGATAGAAAGAGTGTTATACTTAACTACTCTCGCCTACTTAGGCTATTTATGTTGACTTGGATGAGAGCATGTTAGAGTTTATGGTTACGTCAGTGTGTCACTGTTGGCTCGGCACATTTGTTTTATAAGTGTCTTGCAGGTGAAGCATTTCTCAGCTTTCATGCATAGACTAGATTATGACTTACATAATGTTTTAAAAACAGCAGGGCCGAGTAGCTGGTACTTGTGCACATTAAATCGACACACCGAGACGACAAAACAGCTTCACACAAACGGCACTGATAACACCAACATCTGACACGGAGCACGGGGGGGGTGGTTCTCCATCTGACGACCCTCCATGTGCCACTCATTATGAGACAGTGACAGATACACAGAGGCAGAGGAACCGAGATAAAAAACGGAGTAGAAATTAATTAAAGAATCCATTCCAGGCATAACTGGGTTCGGTGAGCGGGCAATGTCAGTGGCTTTGTCTTATGTAAGCTAGCACCTGGAATCCTTGAAGCATGCAGGCAATGCGGTACATGGTCATGTGATACGAGGCCACCGCCTCATCCGAGTGGTTAAAACACTGGTTGCCTGTATGACAAAGTTTAACTTATCCAGGCTCTCTCCGGGTTATCTGGACTTACTAAAGCTTGAATTGGTGATCCTGTATATCTGTGTCACAAAGCCGGGTTACAGACCCGCTCTATTTTCATTCAGCGTTTCCCCGTCCTGTGACGAGTGTGTTTATATGAAGTAGGTTTATAAGCCAATTACATAACACATCAACACACGCAGAGCTGAGTGTTGTATATCCAGTAAAATTAAACTGTTGAGCCCTGTAAGGAAATTAGGCCATCAGGGTGGCATAACAGCGCACAGAACTTTAATGAATGAATGAATGAATAAGACTCAATGAAAAAAGTGGAAATAAAACCATATTAATATAAAGTAATAGGCTATTAATAAAAGTGGATCTTGGTAAATTGTTTGTATATTCAGCATACTTCCTCTAACAGTGGCTAGTAGTCAAACTCAAGCGCTAGAAATATTATTCTGCATGTCGGAGATTTAACAGAGCAAACGGAAGCAGATCAGAAAACGAGGAGGCTTTGTACTAAAATATGAGCAGATATACAAACAGAAGGAATCAGAAATTAGCCTGCTTCCAATGAAGGCCTGGTACCCTCTGCAGTAGAGGTGAATAAAGGCCTTGGCCACTATTAGAGAATAATAGTTTCTAAACTAGAGACAGTGTAACTAAGTAAATCAAGAGGCTTAAAGGAGTTGACGAGGTCTGTCTGAAGTGATTTCTGTGGCAATTTCTGGGAGATTTTTTTTTACTTTAAAAAATTCCAGCAATAGACATTGTGTGCTGGAGATTTAGTGTACCCAAAAAAAGAAAGACCCAAACTGATCTGCTCAGGATCCTTTTTGTCTTTTTTTATGCAGTATAATTGCTATTTCTCTCTCGCTTATCCAGCGCCACGTAATGATGCGGTATGAGAGTCAGGCTGTTTCTGTTTCGTGTTAGCTGCCTTTGACGTGGCGATGAAGCTCACAGATAAATTTAGGGAATTTAACTTTGTAAACATGTATGAGAATCTCGCTGTTGACAAATGTATAAGTGGTTTCTTTTTTTTTTTTTTTTTTTGCTCGTTCAATGGCCTCTCCAGACTAAATCTCGGGACCACACAATGATGTCACAAAACAACAATTAAACAACAACTGTTTGTCTTAACTGTCAAACTCTTGTATAAACTGAGAGGGGGGCTCCTTTAAATATGTGGCTTCTGTGGTGGCCTAATGCTTGCAATAACATAATAAGGAGGAAATGGCTGAGCAACCGCAGAAAACATGGACACACACACACACACACACACATCATGTCCATGTTTCTCTCTGTAGCTCTGTTAATCTTTTTCTTTGTTCCTCATTCATTGCAGGAATCTGGACGTCTGGTCGAGTCTCATCCCTTCCAGCTTCATGATATATGATTACAGCTGTAGTGCCACAGACTTCTAGGACATTGAAGACATTTACTTTGGTCTGTATAACATCTGACAAATAAGTTAAACGATGGATCTAAGACAATAGATTTGCAGGGTAATTACATGTCGGGGGATTCTGAGGAAACACAAAATCTCTCTTTCTCTCCACTCGCTTATGATTTTATCTTGAAGTTGGATTACAGGAGAACAATGATCCTCTTTAGTCATTTTAAAATGGATCAAGCCGTGTTCTTTGTGTAACCCAGTGGACATCAAGCATAAAAGCTGGCCCTTTATAATCTTCCTATCAAAGTCCCTGAACAACAGAGGAGCCAGCAGGCCTGCGCTGCTCCCAGAGTGAGACGTGTAGAGGGATTTTCAAGGTGTACGAGTGGTTGTTAATTGATAACTTAACCCCCCCACAAAGAGTCTAATTCTTTAAACACTAACATTTTGTGTCAAAGTTCACTGTTTCTTTTAAACCTAAGGATCACTGCTTATGTACTGTTAACTTTCCAGAAATCCCATTGGCGACTCCATAGGGAATTATCACACACCTATTAAGCACTATATAGCTACCTGACGGGCACAGAAAGGTACGCCAAAGTTGGAAGTATTTATCTCCACCTCGTGTACAGAAAGGTTGTGTTGCAAAGACAGAGCACAGCAATTGTTTTATCATGTGGGTGGTCAGAGGTATTAACAGCTGCCGTGGCCTGATCGCATTTAGATAATATTATACCGAGGTATTTCATTATGCAATCTCTAACGAAGTGACCTTTGTGAGTTTTTTTCTCCTTCTTTATTTCCTTTTTACTCCCAATAGGCTGACAGGACCTCGTAGTTTCTTTCGAAGATCCTTAAAAAGGTTTTAAGGGTGTTGAAAGAAATAAAGAGGAAGTTGCTTTGTTATCTCCTCTCCTCCTCTCAAACATCTCATCCGTTTTTGTTTTTTTCCCCCTCTCCTCTGAAAAGCAATGGAGCCGATGCTGTCGTCTCTAAGCACAACCTGTCATTGTGATCCACATTTTCCCAAGGATTACTGTCACTGGTCTCTTCCTTTTGGCTAATCATGGCATCACTCACACTGTCCTTGATTACAGTGTCTGGCAGGTCAACGTGGAGGTAATCGCTATTCACTTTCTAATCCCTGTTCTCATATTTGAGAGCTCAAGTGGATCTTCTCACCAGCCATCACTCCTCTCGCTTCTTTTTTTTTTTGCCTTTCTTTTATTTCTGTCTGTTCTCTGTCCCGTGCAGGTCAGCAGCACAACAGGTCCATTCTCCGCACTGTCCCCTCTTCCCAGTTCAATGCTTGGACAGGCCATTAAGTGCTTTAATGAAGCACAGAGGCGTGAATGATTTCAAAGAGAAGCAATGTCACCTTTGAGACTTGTGAATGTGTTTAATCGCAGGTTTAAAGTATTAAAAACCCTCTGAGGACAATATTAAAGTTGAATCAAAGGTAAACTGTGTTCTTAGATAAAACTCTTAGCGGGATCAAAAGCGTGCCACCGTGGGAGTAAAAACTAAATGTATTATGAAAGCTCTGATCTCATTCCAAGGCTTCTGTTACTGTGACTTTAACTCCATAAACAAAACTTATTATCAGCAATCACTGACTTCAACTTTTGTCAATTGTCATGTGATTTTTATTGATGGTGTTGTGTTGGAGGTGAGGGTGGAGTGGATGGAGTTTATGTCAGGAAACACACCTTATGATGGCTTATTGATGATAGACCATAATTCATAGATGACATGAGGGTTGCCTCAAGATGAGATTTTTCACAGAAAGCCTGCAGATACAATACAGGGCTGACAAAGTTCAACACACACACACACACACACACAAAAAAAAACCCCCTAACTATTGTAATCATTCACATAGTCCTAAATCTGATATGTGTAAATGAACCCTTTATTATGTGAAGTATTTCTGTTTTCCATTTTCCAAAAACATTTCTTTTTCTTTTGTCTTTGAAAGAACATTTTGTTCAACCTGTTGACAGGAAGGTTCAGTTTGACCTGTATTGAATTCAACAAAATATGGAAAAAGTCAAGATGTTAAATAGTTTCCGAAGGCACTGGGGTTTGCCTAAAAGATGTTTTGTCTTGGCTAAATATAACAAAGACACTGGTTTGTCTCCTCTGAATTCATAATGGAAATATGGTGGGATTAGGTTTTAATATGCAACCAAAAACTAAACTCAGCTGGATCGTCTCCCACACACACACACACATGTGCATTACACATGCATAACACTTGATTGTTGTTGGTTTTTTTTTTTTAGGCCATCTTCACAGTGAGCAACAAGTACAAGCTTCTCAACACACAGACTTATCAGCAGAGCCTCTCAGACCTTCAGTAGGTCAGGAGGTGAAGAGGCAGTGATTAGCTTGTCAGCTCCTCTCCTCTCCAGAAGGACCGACACACTCCAAGTGCACCCTTGAGACAAACTCCCTACAGCCTAAGTCAGACAAGACTGATCTGTCTGCACACACAGATGCTCTACCCTGTAGCACTTGCCAAGCCTGTGGCACCTGTTAATAGCTTCCTCCAGTAGCTCCTAATGACCCTCGACTACTGTATGCTGCAATACTGTATGCATGGACAAGCACACACAGCGTATACATGTAGGTAATGAAAATACTTTGCTGACTTTTTACTGTCTTTTAATGTCAGCCTATCAGGCACAGCATCCAATTTGACATCCAAATTTTAATACATGATCAGTATTGGTTCCTTATATGCTGTATTAATTGATCACTATGAAAGAACGACTCCATTTAGCTTGTTAGGATAATCTGGTAATCACAATCCTAATGAGCCGCTTATCCTGCATTAAGGAAAAATGAAATAAATCATGAACCGGATCCAAACAGGAACCAGCTATCAGAGCACAACCTTGGGTCCTATCAGGATGAATGGCGTCCAGCTTCAGCGCCTGGACGCATACAATAGGAAGCTATCACAGTGACCTCTGACCTGGACATGTGCTCTTATCTGCACAGATATTTCAGTGGCCTTTCTTGTCTGTCAAATTCAGAGGCTGATGAAAAATTCTCTTTTGCAGATGTCCAACAGCATCTGCAGATGAGGTCAGTGTCTTGTCTGCTCCTGCTGAGAATCACCTGGACAATATTCTTTAAAAACATATCTCCAGAACCCGTGAGGCCATTCAAAAGTCACTATAAATTCCTTCCACACAGGGCTTTTACCTCTGGCCTGGGCCTCTGTCCTTAGCCTGGACTCACTGTTCCAACTACGTATGAGAGGACTCTTTCTTCAGCATGGCAGCTTCTCTCACTTCCAGAGGGTTCACCACCAGGTTCTTGGGTTTCCGCCATTACAAGCCATGATCACCCCTTTGGCCACGCATCCTTGCAGGTGTTTCCATGATGGAAGTTTTGAACAGGGTCCATTCTGATCCCTTTGATGCCATGCAAAAATGTCAGCAAATGTAATTCTTGCCCCTGTTGGTCTCCACTGTAAAGATGTTTTCAATGGACCAATGATGTCTCCTATCTGTGCATGTTGGATGTGTGTACAATGTTATGCAATTGTATACATTTATTTTAGATTAAACAGAAACATCATGAGAATATCCAGGCATGTCACTGCAGGACAACCTGTAATGTTTATCAGGACATCATTGATGTTGTGTTGCCCTTGGACAGCCAACCTGGAAAACACTTCAGTGACTTCAGTCTAAACTATCAGTATCAGTTGCCCTTCATAAGTCCATATCAGTGTATATGGCCTGTATCAGTGTTTATATAAATCTGCAGATTATTTCTTTCCTTGCTCTCTCCCACAGCTCAACCATCATCTCAACCCAGTTGTGCAGTCCAGACCTGTCCTCTTGTCCATAAGGAGACTCCAACTCTGGATACATATTGAGTGGATATGAGTGGTATTAGGGTTTATTAAACAAGTGCTGCTGTGCTCTGGAAACCCCTCTGATATAAGATCAAGATTCGACATTCCAGCCTTTGATGTTGGTGCTAGTTTACCCCTAGACTACTATATGGAGAAGAAGGGAAAAACAAGCCCGATGTAATTATGGGTGAAATCATTTCTCCTGACTTCCTGTTATTGAGAACATGCTGCAAATAGGCTGATGGCACGGTATCAGGCACATTAACAATGTTTCCTCTGACTGGGTAACTACCGCTTTGATCTGCTGAGAAACAGTCACACACACACACACACACACACACATACACACACACACACACACTGCCAGTTCTGCAAGAATAATGATAGGGAGAGGGATGGGTAGCGAGTGAGAAAGAGTAAAATTACATGAAAACAAAAGAAAGAGGAGAACGAGATGCAGAGAGAAGGAAGGAGTGTGTGGCCAGAATTATAGCTGCACTAAGTGATAACTTGATGTAAAACATAAAAGCTAAATCACCTTAAACCACATTGGGCTACAAAAAAAACAAACAATAGATTTGATATGATTGATATTTGACACCTACATTTTAAGCGTTTTTCATTGGCATGAACATAAATATTTGCCAAATTTCACGGAAATGTTTCCTGTATTGAGATATTTCAGTCTAAAGTGAAACTGTCAATCTGCTAGTGGCTCTTCATCTGGGAACCATGAATGCCTGCAATAAATTAAAATTGGCAATGTATTCAAACTTTGATACTTTAACTGTCAAACTATTACTACTATACATATATGGGCTTTAAATTCTCTTTGGCTTAAGCTTAAATGTGATGTGATGTTTTTGCCTCAAAAAGTCTGTAGGTAGTACTTGTAGGTAGTAAATGTGTTTAAGTCTGTGCCATGCTGCGGTACGACGTCCCAAACACCGCAACCAAAATGAGTTTAAACATTTATTGCAGCTGGTAATCTATGACCGACAACCTAAATGGCAAATGATATACCCCCACATAAAGATTAAGTAAAAAATAAAAGGAAAAGGGGTATCCAAATATTTATATTTAATCCCAAATTGATATGTTTGTGTATACCGTTTCCCCCTAGAACTTGTGGTTTCCCACTGCTTGCTGGATCGAGTTAGAACCGATCCACTGCTGTAACGGCACGCAAACTGTAATTCGAATGCAAACACAATTATAAAAGTGGGATCCTCCACTATTATTAGTGGTTGGAGTCTGAAAGACAGCAAAGGCCGCAGCACCGTATGTAGCTGACAGCACGGTGCTCCAACAGCGAGTTGTAGTTGTAGAGTAGCTTGATCTGAGACGTGGAGACGGTTTGGAGCAGCTACGGTTTCAGTAAACCAATCATCCCCGACATATTGGAAGTCAAAGAAATAATGAGCAAAGAAAACTACAAGAAAAAACGCAGGACAAATGTGAAACCCTAAACTAGCCAAATTAAATAAATTGGTCTCGGTACCAAACTCAGTTTAAAAAAAAAAAAAAAAACATGGCGGAGAGGTGCAGTTCAGCCTCCAAAATCTGACACTAATAGATTCGTTCAGTTTGCGGCAGCCTCGTGTCTCAAGTCTTGATTTTGGCTGATCTTCATGCATAACAGACATTTTTTTTTTTTTTTTTTTTAATATTCTGGCAACTGAAAACCTCAAACAAGGGTAATCCAGATCTTATTAGAGGCTGCAGGTTTGTGGGCAGGTACAGACATCACTGAGTCACATTTGTTATTACACATGCTCAGTTTTCTTCTGCTAATATTATGATATTGTTTTCACTGTCATCTGCAGTTACAAGCACGCACTAACTTTTTTTTGTTCCCCTTTACTAGTCCACTTTATTTCTACTGCATCCATCTTAATTAATGCCTATCTGTTAGCATGATAAATTAGTTGAGCAACTTTGAGGGCATGTTCAGGTACGTTTCTGGCGGATTTAATGTAATTCCCGATATATGACGAGCCTGAGATCCAACATGAGTCATTTAAATAAAGTGGGCACAACGCTATTAGTGTTCCAACTCCTGCTAAATTAACTGTGCTAAATACGCTTCAACGTGCAGCAAAATGTTTAGTCACAAGGCCAGCAACGTGACCACTTGGTATGGGCAGGGTGCATGGAACATGCTTTCAAAAAAAGAAATAGGAATGTTATAGGGATTGCACCCAATTAAAACAAGGAACATATTTTTAAAAAATGACACCTGCATTTTCAATTTTTCCACTTTTTTTTTTTCTCCACCCCCTCCACTTTTCATTAGTAGGGTATTAAATGATAAGTGCGCTCTGTTCTAAAGTTAAATTCAAAGTCAATTCACTCTGACTCCATCTGTGCTGGAAGTCAAAGCCAGAGAAAGAAAATGCCCTGAAACATATTCTGCTTGGACACAATTAGCTTCTTTTATCCCACAAAAACAAAGCCACACGCTCTTTCACCCTCATCCTGCACACGTTTGGGTCAAACAGTGTGTCTAGCACCGCGACATCTTTTTCCTTGGATTGTTTTTGTTGATGAAGTGTGACTTTCTGTAGCTGGAGCTGGTTGTTAATTACAGGTCTTCCAAACCATTGATACTGCTGCTGGTAGCATTAAATACATCACAAGTACTTCCTGTGTGACAAACTATGGAGAAAATAAAGCCAAGCCAGACAGACTTTAAACATTCAGTCGTTGGTTTAAGTTCGAGGCTCTGTTCACATCAGTATACTTTGGTTGAGTCATTCTTCCAACCATAACTGTGATGTTTTTCAGGGCATCTTTTTTTATTGAAACCAGGCAAGTCCTTTTCTAAAGAAGTGAATGACGCCAACATATGTTGGAAGAGAAAGACAACAACCTACTTATTACCTTTTGCAATGTAATCCATCCAGTAAATGTCAAGATGTTTCACTGGATGAGTAAAGACTTTGACCTTGTGGTGGAAAAATTCAGGGGATTACGGAATTCCGTAGGATTCATCCTTTGGGGAACAAAAATGTTGGTACATTTTATGACAATCCATCCAATAGTTGTAGATGTAGATAGTAGTTGTAGATATTTTGGTCTAGATCAATAGTGGCAGACCTATAAAGTTGGTGGAAGCAGCTGAGCTTTGGAAAAGTAGTGCATTTCAGCTGCAAATGTCTGCACACACACTCTGTGAAGTGCGTGTGGCACTTCACACATGCAACGGATATTTTGTTCCATTTATGTCTGTACGGATACAGAAAAATGGGGATTCCCAGCATCCATTCTCGGAAATAAGCGTTTCAAAGGTTGCCTGGGAAAGATTTTATGAGCACTTTTTCATTCAGGGACAAACTCAGACGGCAGACATTCTTAGCATTCCTGCTCCCTTCCAGTAAACACCAGTGGGGTGTTCAAAGTGGCATTTTACTTCTGCTCTAACTTTCTCTGACAGCAGCCTGACGCATCTAATGAGTCATCTATCCACTGTTTGTCTGCGCTGTATGTAAATCCATACAGTCAGAGGGGGTGGGAGACACAGGTGAGACACATCCTCTCTGGATTTCATTCTCTCTCTCTCTATTTGCCTCTGTATTTTTCCTGTCTGTTTTCTGACCACAGTAACATAACTGGCATTTCATTTGAGGTTAATCACTTCTCTAGTGAAAAACCACTAGAGATTCCCAGAAAAATTCCTTTGCACTGTGCAGGGAAGTGTCTCTTGTATCGGTCTATACACATGCTCCATACACACATGTAAACGCGCAGTAAATCATACCCAGCATGCTTCAGAAGTCAAGTTATATGCAAATCATTCAGTGTAGACATCGAGTCTTCACATGCTTTGTCACTGTGACAAATACTCTGCATACTTGTGGGGCCCATTCACTTGGGGTGTAAGTGGCACATTGGAGACACACAAGCTTACACCTGCACATACAGTATCAGGCACTGTAGTAAATCACTGGGGCCTTAGCACGACGTTCCTGGTTACTGTAATGTACCTACTCACAATTTAGAAAGATGCCCCTCAAAGATATGTATTTATACCTCAGGTATGTTTGAACTACTGACTTAGGGAAAAGTTCTATTAGGCCTTTTTCACCGATAACAAAAGGTGGACATACTTGCTGCTTCAGTTTCAGGCTCAGTGTATTGTGCACGCTGGTGCTCACAGTCACACTGTCATGGCTTACTGTGACACGACGGAGCAGAGCCATTGTTCATATGATTATGAAATCACAGAATTCCCACAGCTCGCCCCCAGAGGCTGAAAAAACTACAACGAAATGCTCCCTTTGATCGTCATTATCAGAAACTTTACTGAACCTCTTATAGGGTGATTTTGGCTTATTACGAGGAGGTGGATAGATAGTTGGAGAAAAAGTTGCACAAAGCAGCAGGAGAGCACTGGTTGAGACCACTAACCTGACATGTTTAACATCACTTCGGGCATCAGGACTTCTGGTCTCACCAAATGGCATATGGTGATGGAGACTTTGGTATATGCACTGCAACGTAATTTATCATCATCATCATCATCATCATCATCATTCAGCCATCAGCTGTGAAACTTGCCCACAGTCTGAGATCTTACAGTCCTCATAAAACCAAAGCATCTTGACAAAACAACATGTGAAACAGCTCACGATTGCTTCGGGAATTATTTACTTCTTTAGGCAGATTCCTCCTTTGATGCTGAACAGATTCAAAGGCATTATGATTGTTTGAACTGTGCAGATGGCATCCTCGCTCAATTAATCTGAACTGAGCGCATTGTATAATGGAATCACATCCAAGTAAAAACATATTTTCTAAGATTTTATGTTCTTTTGCATATTTGTCAGATGTGCAGCGCAAACCACAACATATTAATAAATTGCTTCGAATCATCTTGCCATAACTAATAGAATGTAATTGATATATATAGATGGTTTACGTGAACTAAGAATATTACAGGCCCCATCTGCCTTAATAAAAGACATCCTGTACTGAATGGTGAAACGGTACAAACTGGAGATGCCAGAGACAAACTCAACTTCACCCTTAAAAGCAAGCTGAACAGCTGCGGCACATGTGTGTTGGTTATGCAACAAGGTATCTATCAGTAAAGGTATTGCTGGTGTATGCTCCTCGAAGCCAACTAGTGCAAAAGAAATGCTGATTCAAGATGTTGGACCTGGGCTGAGGACCTATAGCTGAGGACATGACCTGGCAGTCAGCACGAAGAGCACGTTTTTCTTTAGACGGGCCAATAAATAAAGAGACACAGACAAATTAAAGCCATATTGTGTTGCTGTCTCGTAGCCATGACCAGCTCATGCTGGGTGAATAGTCCATTGATGAAAAGGGGAAAGAAAAAAAAAATGTGAGGAAGAGAACATTTGAAAAAACAAAGTGTGAATCATTTTTTATTGGTGCTACGGGCAAATGACCTTAATGCTACAATTCTTAAAACATATCAGACACACATTATTAATCACAAAAACATGCCTAGAGGGGATCTCTAAGATTTCAGTTCTGGTTACTGGTGGTAGTGGCAAGTAAGTAAGTTTAGGTTATATCGACCACTAAGGATAGCAAACATGCACTGAGCCAAACAAACATTGTTTCAGCAGCATGATACATGATTTCAGTTAAAGAAAAGAAAAACAAACTTTTCCTCTTGGACTTTGTGTTGTATATAGTGTCTTCTGGATTTTGGGTTTAGCATTCCAAAAGACATTTGCTTCTTAAAAGTATCTCTACACTTGCATGTGTTCATTTTCTTCATTCACAGCACTTCACAGACAATGCTTCAAAACCAGACAGAAAGCTGGAAAACTGCTTTTTTTCTCCACTGGAATGGACTTTTAATGAATTTTGAGGGAATACCGATACCAATAATACACCAATGTGAATGTGAAATGAGAATTCATTGTGTAAAAGAGGTCATTGAGGTGGAAACCCAATCCTTGTCATATGCTTCACTATGAGCCAAATCCCTCCATAGATGCTGGTGAAAAACAACAGGCACTTTTAACCACAATGTATTAAGCTTTTTTTACTATCTTTTCCATCAGGGCCTGCATAACCTGATATAATATCCAGGCCTGTGTTAATAATCACATCTCAGCAGGGTTCCTATACTCCGAGCTCAACAAGCATTCCTTAGCCGTGACTGTGACAGTCTTTCACAGAGATCGGGACTGCTCCCAGGGCAAAACACAGCTCCATCCCCAAACAAACAATGGCTTTAACTGATGCAGGAGAGCAGATCGGAAGCTGGTGCTGTGATAAGGGCCTTATCCGAGGTGTATCAAAACAGCCAAAAACGCCTGCAGATCTGACGATTGGAGTAGAAGGAGGTGAATGCACCCATTGAGGTGGAAGCAAAGGTCACTCTCTGATTGACTTGGGGTATTATTTATAGAGGTGTTGTGTATGGTATCGCATTTTGTGTAAATCACTGCACTAACTAAGGCAATACAGACCATATTTTCCCATTTTTGTGCAACCTGTCTCTTTCAGAATCAGAAAAACATTATTGTCAAAGTGATGGAAATGTGTTGTGGCTCACTCATATCTATTCAATAGAGGTAAAGAATAACATAGGGATGCTAACTTTATACTGTATAATGCTTTTCAAAAATATAAAGTTGTGCTTTACAAAAAGATAAACATGTACGGGGAGTGTAAAATGATGAGTCTAAAATAGTGTGTTTATAAAAAAGAAATAATAGAAATCAAATATTTGGCTTGTCTGAATAAATCACCATATTCCACATTACCAATACAAACTGACAGACATGTTGACAGAAAGCAATCAGTGCAAAAAAACCTGTAGCTACTTTCCATGTCTCATATTCTTCTTCTTCTTTACAATCAGGAGGAGTACAACGTCTCGAGCCCAGATCGGCTCTTTGTCAGGTTGAGCTTGAATTATGGTACCGTCTCTAAAAGTAATGAAAAAGAAAACCTTCAAACCCCTTGACATCTAATATTTAGCGCCATGTATCCGTGTAACTTACTGATTAGAAGCTGTTTACACTGATCTAAAGACTGTAGTCTTTTGTAGTCTAGAGCGAAGTCTGAATCATCTTGAGGTCATGTTTATCACATGTTGGTACATCCTAAAACATGTTATCAAAAGTACATGACAAAAGATTCTGATATGAGTTTCTGACAGGCTCATCCTTGACCAGCGTTACTTCATCTGAAGGAGCAACAGTCACTGAGCTGCTACAGAAAACTCCATGATGGTAACGTTGTAACTTCTATCTTATTATAGCCTGAAAACAAGAACTGCATGAAAACTTGTTTGAAAACTTTGGTAATTTACAAGATAGAAATGTCCCAATGTTACTGGAATTCAGATATTTAAAAAAAATCCCATAATAAACTGTTGTATTTCAATGAAAATCCCTGTTTTATTTCCTTTGGAACCACTATTAATGTCTGGGAAGACTTATGCTAATCACGCTCAGATTCCGGGTGAATTTTCCGGCCCATAATTTACACGCTTATTAAGACTTTAAATGTTTTCATGTGTTTTATAGCACTACATGAGACACGTGACCAACACACTGCTTGCAGTACATCCAACAGAGCCTATCGGCGGGCCTCCGTTTCAACTCAGTCTGCCTTTGTATCACTGCAAGGTCAAGCTGCACATCTATTGTTTCTCTCCTGGGCAAGATTATGGTTTGTTTAGTTTGATATTTCCATGGAGAAATACACAAATGAAACAGATTACAGGAATTCATATCGTACTTGAAGTGGGAGACATTTTAGCTTTCAGTGATTCTACAATTAATCATATTTACTGATTTCACACAATAACACAAATAACAGAAATTAAAAAAACCTACATTCATGAAGAAGAACACTCACTGAAATGGTTTGTTTGGTTTAGAAATAATGAAATAAATAAAAAAATTTAATTAAAATAAGCTTTGTTAGCACGGGACCGTTTGTTAAGTTTCATATCAGTGTTTTGTATTCACAAATATGCTTATTGCATGTCAGGTCATGTCAAGAGTCTTTCAGGGAGCTTGAATTGATAATATCCAGGAACATTTAATCAGATAGCTTCACAACAATATGTTTTGTATGCCAGCTGACAACATTGATTGCTTATATTACATAATTATTTACCATATTTACTGTTCGTCATTTAGTATATGTGTATATGTATAATGTAAAGAGGTTGACGGGTGATGTAGATTTGTTGCATGTTGCATATGTTAAGGTTGTTAGTATCTGCACACGTCCTGTTGGTTGAGGCGTGCGTAGTCTGATATATGTGTAATTTTGTTTCTGATTGGAAAGGATGTAAGCAAGGAGAGCACAACAGTTTTCGACCGTGCTCGTAATTGTGATTTTTTTTTGTGGATTACTGCAGTTTTGTATGACTTTATGTTCAAAAGAAATGTTAAAATAAATCTCAAGAAAGAAAACTGGAATTTTTCCTTTGGACAAAAGACACGTGTCGACTCCCTCCTTGTGATATGTAACTTTAGAGGGAAACGAACGAAACGAACGAAAAAACACTAAATTACCTTTTCATACACTATATTGCCAAAAGTAAAGCTTAAACTCTTCTGGGAAGGCTGTCCAAAGGTTGCTTTCCACGCTGGAAATCACTGAGCTCCTGAGACCGGCCCATTCCTTCACAAATGTTTGTAGAAACAGTCTCCATGCCTAAGTGCTTTTATACAACTGTGGCCGGGTCAAGTGATTAGGACACCTAATTCTGATCATTCAGATGGGTGGCCAAATACTTTTGGCAATATAGTGTACGTACTATATAAAAATAACTTCCTGCCCTGTTAAAGAGGCTTGACAACGAGCAACAGAAAGATTGGTAGAAGCAAATTCAACCTGCGCTGGATCAAAGTCGTAGACTTGACTGCTATTGTGCCGTAAATCCTGTTGATATCCACACAAACACGACCCCTCTGACTCCCACAGCTGAGAGGCAGGGCCATAAACTCCTCAGCACTTCCATTCAGGACTGTGCTGCTTTTTGGACAGGGCCAGAATACCATGAAGAGTGATTATCTAAATCATGATTTGACTCTAAGACTGCAATGGATAGATACCATAGAAAATAAGAATTCTAATAACGTTGGTTAGTTTTGCAGGATCATCTAATATCGTTTCCTTGGCGATAGTTTTGCATTATCATTGCATGTCTGAGTGTTTATTTCCTCGGTTTTATCCAGCAAAACACACTCAAGGTCTCATCTTAGGCTTTAATACATGCAATAACAAAACTGAAAGGAAATGTATTTAGGCTAAATCTCATGCTAAAACAGATCATTAGATTTTGGATTTACATAAAAAGTTAATCACTGCAGTTTTGTATATCTAATCTCAACAATATAACAAGACTGATACACATGACACTGTTGGTGACAAAAGAGTCTTTCTGGCTGGTCTGCAATGTACTTCTGCAGCAGTAGCACTGTTGTGTTTTGAAGAGTTATCACAGTCACAAAAGAAAAGGAAATGATTCATTTCTAATATAGCATCAAATACTTTGTGATCTCTGTGTTTGAAAACTCAACACAAGCTGAATCCTTTGGTGGAACTGAGGAGAATATGTTGAAAAACAGTTTTAAGAAAAGACGTTTTGTCAAGCATTTTCCTATTTAAAAGTCATCCGACAGAAAGACAAAAAGAAAACCCCACATCCATACCAGCAACAATTAATGAGTTTGTTCTTCTTAACGCTTCTATGCAAACGTTCAAAGTCTAATTAGAGCCACTCCACCCTGTCATGTCCGCCAGTGACTTCCTCCAGGAATGTAGTAATCGCACAGAGAAATCCCAACGAGAGAAAGAAAGAAACAACACGCTGACAAGTTGATGGCAAAACATGAAGCTGTTTACGCTGCTTAATGAATGTCTTCACTTAATAACAAAACGCTTTTATAAACGCCAGTCTTATTGGCGTCAGATGTAACTCATGGCGTTCTATATGACGTGTGATTATCACGGTTTTATTACGCTTGGAGGCGGCGTGTGACAACTGCGCGAGATAAAAGATACAGTAAGTTAAAGTGGTGATACTGGATGAGATACTCGCAGTGTTTCACACACAGACACAGCAGAGCAGAGGACACGGTGAACCAGGTGAAGTGAAGATTACTCACTGCTCACTGCTGTTTTAGTGCAATAAAATGTAAAATACCAATAAGTACTCTATCAAGCCAACAAGCATGTAGAAAAGCAAACCACAGCGAGCCGGTTGGGCTAAAAGCGAATGTTACGAACAAGCTAAAACGAAGCTGTTTGTATGTCTACAGTCTATTTATCTTAGATCGCCACACATTTGGCAAACTCTTATAAACTTAGTAACTGAGACAGACCAGCCCCTCCCCGGTATCTGGGGGCGGTGAATGAGGACAGAGGACGGGATGAATGACTGATGCTGACTGATGTTTGTGTTATTCATTAGGTTTTTTTTTTTTACTTCTTTCCAGTCAGATATTATTGAGTTTATAGTAGACTTTGCTGTTCCTGCTGTGGAAAGAGTGTTTAGATTTAAAATTAAATTAACTCTTGTCTGTCTGCATTTATTGTTTTTAAAATGACCATTAACAAAAAAAACAAAAAAACAGATGAATTCTTTAGTAATTAAAAAAGAATTGAACGGGGTCAGCTCTACACTCACTACAAATAGAAACCACTTATTCCAAACAAAAACAAAACTTCCCGTTCAGAAGATGATTTTTTTTTTTCTGTTGAGAGTGAGCTGTGATGAACTGAGAGAACAAGGTCGCTTTTATCCGACATACACACGTCCTGTTATTGAGACGCCAATACGTGCACAGACGCAGATAATAATATTTGTTTTTCAGTCCATCAGGTGTGGAGGTGTTTCGCGACGGAGATGACGTGTTGCACTGCGTTAATGAGTCGGGTTGGAGGTTTAAGGACCCCCCTCTGTGTCAACACAGCAAAATAAGCTTTTATCAGTCTGAACACGGCCTAAACCCGTCATCCAAAAATCCTGGTCTGACGTGTTATACCACTCATCATAGAGCTGAGACTGACACACTGAACTGAACTCGTGAGCAAAAGACAGATGAGATCAGCTTGCAGAAATGTTGATATGGGTTCAAAGACAAGGGGAATGCAACCAAGACAGGTGGCCTTGTTTGTGCTTCACACGAGAGGTCAGAGCATTACCGTGACCTTGGTGACAGGACGGGAAAAACAAAAAAAAAACTCCAGTTTCAACTCCAGTTTTGAAAAAGAACCTGATACGAGCTGATAAAACAAACGAGTCATTAAAAACATGGATCCTGAAGACTCGTCGTGTCCTGAAAACATGAACTGCCGTCACATAATCAGCGCGTCATGGTCAGGCGAGTACTTGTAAAAACAAAGTATCGAACAGAAACATCCATTTCTGATGCCACAACATGTCCTCGGGTGGGTTGCACCAGATGAAAGTGAAACGTCTGACATTTGCCTGACATGCTCTCAGTGACCCAGAGATATTAGAAGAAGCTTAAAGAAGGGATGATTGACAACCGCGTCAGGGTTCTGAGAAATACACAGTTCACTCACGTGCTCAAGACGCGGCGATGAAGTCAAGAGTTTCTCATTTACTAAATTAAACCTAAAATGTTAATTAATTAATCAACATCGTTTCAGCATTGCAGTCTGTGGTTTTCTTGGCTTGGTCTTATTTAATAAATGAGAGACATTTTTTGACTCGCTTCGCTTTTACAGTTCATTTTCTAAACATTATCAAGAATGACTGGAAGTTTGAGTTCATAGAGTTATAATCCTTGAGACACGACAAGGCTGGACTGCGTGCATGTCAACATCTCAACGTATCTCTTTGGGTTTGTGTCCTCTTCTTCACGGTCATAACCCTGAAAGACCCCCGACCACACACACACCACCAACACCATGCCGCTGTTGCTTAGCAACTTCATCAACCGAGTCGGCAACACAAACCTGGTTTGTATCAACTGTGACTCACTCACTTCTTGAAAATGTTTAGACTAATGTGAAGAAAATAAAACGAAGAAGTTACATTTGGTCAGAAAGAAGCTCCTGTTTACTGCGATATTCCAAAAATATGAAAAAAGTAGCACGTCTTAAAATTCCACACGTGTGAGGTCAAAACATTAACATCTCACTTATTTATTTGGCTCACATGACGACAGAAAAAAACGTTTAGGTATTTCGGCATCGAGCCTTCTTTAGCGCATTTGAAGTGTACATGGTTCAATTCGGTAATACATACACAAGGTTAATATGAGGAAGATGTTTATTGGGATTCTTAGTTAGTAAAAATAAACATGAAGATAAGAAGGTAATTAAGTCATTTATTTCCTTGTTGTAATAACATGAAGAATAATTAACTAATGTCAAAGTGGAGTCTGGATGGTCATTTAATTCTGGCACCAAACGGACCTGAAGGAGCCTGCAGGCAAGCAGACCATTATTCATTAAGCTCTGCAGCAGCTGTACACGGAGGACGAGATGAGAAACATCTTTTCCTTCCCAGTGTAGTATTTATATGTGATGTCAACTAACTCATAACATTATCCATAAATGGTTGGTTAAATTTAATAAGCTTAAAAAGCTATTAAATTAGCTGCTGCAGGTTTTTCCTAAATGCTTGTTATGGGGCCCGGAGACGTCTGCTTAATCTTTTTTTAGCTTAAGCCTTTTTTTAGTTTTGTTTTGTTTGATTTCTCATGATGTTTAAAAGAGAATAGCTGCTTCCTAAAGTCTTTAAAAACCGTCTCCGCGGAAGAGTCGGACCAGGACAAAAACAACTTTGGAAACATGTAGTCTGTACGGAGCGCTGTTATTTATGAAAAGCCGGAGGGTAAAATATAGAGAAAAAAAAAAGAAAAAAGAAAAAAAGAAACTGCAACCAGGGAGGCTTTAAATAAACACTTGGATGAATGTCTGCGTGACAAACATTTTAACATCTGTTTTGTTACACGGATTTAGTAAACAAAGGATTTCTCGCTCTGAGACCGAATACGTCGGGAGGTTCTCAGCGTCAGAAAAAAAACCTGCCTCACATGAGCCTTTTCAGACTCCAGAACGAGTACAACATAACCTCTACTGTGCCACCGAATCTGCACGCTGATAACATGAAGTAACATGACAGGCAGGATGTTGCCTCCAGCCAGCAAACATCTGGACACTGAATGGAAGGTGTCACTTTCAATTCAATTCAATTCAATTCATTGTACATATAGTGGAAATACAAAGTGTAAACACAGAATGATTTGCACTTCCATTCGCTTCAGCTGTAGTTGTGAAAACTATTATGAAGTAATATATCTTATTATTATTATGAGGTTGGATGTCATGACAGATGGATTAGGCAAAAATGTACCTTCCTGACTGGTTATTTTTTTGAATACATTGACCATTCAGAAAATCTTTGATAAAATAATATAATACTGTACTGATAGGACAATATAAACATTGCATATGGATCCATATCGCCCACTAGAAGCAGCCACTGGTTTTCTTTTTAGTCCAGCATCCTATGTTGTCCTTACAAGAATTAACAGCGCCAGTAGTTATTTGTTGAAATGCCTAAGACGACCTATGTTTACAGAAATGGACCTTTAATAGCCGTGTGAAATATTTTCCCATCCATCAGAAACAAACCGAACAACACGCACACAAACTCTAACCTTTGCTGCTCACATCCTCGTTTTTCCCATCAACAATTCAGCATCAGATGAGAACATGCTCAAATATGTCTGGTCTGAAAGGCAATCACTAACAGCATATTGTGTCATTAACTGTGCGGGACACTAATATCTTTCAACAAGTGGCTCCTGAGTGAGCAGTTGGTCAGAGGAGCCATTGAACCGCCAGTTGCTCACTCATGCACTAAATAGTTGCTGAAAGATGCCGTCTCACTCAGAGTCTCTCAACCTGTTGGTTGTGATCCTCGGGGAAAGGTCACGAAGAGGTCGCAGGAAAGCTTAAAAAAAGGTCGCCTGATTCAGGGGGGAAATAGTCATCAGAAAATAATTTTAGAAAGAAACGAAAAGATGACGGTTAAGATGTGAATGTGATAAAAATGTCGCCCCCAGAATAGGCAGAAATATCACAAAAATGGCAAGAGCTGCTGCCTGAGGGGGGCCTCATTTCAGTCACCCAGGTAGAAGCAACCGCTTCAGGCTGGTTCAAACAGGAGTGTATCAGGCAAATGAGGTGTGGTGTGTGTCCTTCAGTAAAACCATTACACCTGATGTAAACAATCCAAGGATGTTTGGATGAGGAAGATAGTGGCTTGCCAGGGTGTGGAGTGCCCGTACCCGCGCGCAGTGTACGAACAAGCCCTCACTGAGAGGCTATTTCTGACTTTGCACGTCGCTGCCAGGTCCTGATCCACGCCCGTAACTGCTGGCATTTGAGACACTCATCTAATTGTGTGTTGCCTGATTTTTGGCTGTGCAGGTCTGGACCGATCCTCCCTTTTGTCCATGCCCCCCTTGTGTCTGTTTCAACACTGTGTTTCTCTCTCTCTCTCACTCTTTTTTTTGAACACTACAAGAATTTTCAGGGACATTTCAGCAACAAAATTGTGCAAAAAAAAAAACAACAAACTGTGCTGTTCACTGTGCCTATGAAAAACATGAGAGTTATACAAAGTCCGTCAGAACCTGCCATGTGAAAACATCCTTGATGAGCTCAGGTTTTGCTTTCACCGACGATGCAGGACAAGGAGGGGTATTGTTAATGCCTCTTTTTGTGTTGAGTGAGCTGAGAGGCAATCAGAGTGATTTCTGTCTCGCTCTTACACAGATAAACACGGCATATGGAACAAGGCTCCCAAGATATTTATGTACGCTGCAGAGGTATGCTGGGAATGTGGACATGGCAGGTGACCTCTCTATATCTCCAAATAAGGCCGGCTGACAGCTGTTTATTGCCGCTTTTGCACAGGTCACAAAAGTTTGTGTTTGTTTATCGGAAGGAATGTGTGCGGAGCCGTAAAAGACGGCCACTGTTTGAAATTCCTTAAAAATTGTCTATAGTAACAAAGAAAAAAAAAAAAGTTTGTAAATTGATGTTTTTAAAAACCTCCCAACATGTGTGTGTGTGTGTGTAAGAGGAAGGCAGGGAATGCATCATGCATCAGTATATGTAATTTTCCACTTGTGATGATGCTATCTAACATTATGAATCCTACTGTTGGTCCCCTTCCTTTCTTGATATTTGTGAATATGAGTGAAATATAAGTGCTCATCAGCCATCATCAGGTAAAAATCAATTAGTCTTATTGTTTGGAAAAAACAGCTGCCTGTGGAACTGTAGCAGTAAACAGCTGGTTAACAGCTGCAACATCTTTACTGGTCAAGACAGGTCACTGTATCAATGCACCAAATTTGGAGAAAACATTTTTACTGGAGGCCTCATTAGAATTAAATAGAATCGGCAGTTACGCTCTCAGCAGCAATTATATCAGATGATTCAGAACACCCAAACATCTTTTTTCCCCATCCCGCTGAGCTCTGGAATGCAAATTACATTGTCCATGGACGCCCATGAAAAGAAGCTGGCACACCGTGACCTCCTAATAGGCTGAAGATGGAACTGGATCAAGAGTACATTCCTAGACACTATTAGATATTTAGAAATCAGCGGCTGAGCCTGTGGCAACCAGTGTCTTTCCCCCCAGTGCACAGGACCCGACTAATGGTCCCGGCTCAAGTGCAGTAATGTCATGGGTGAACACTCCAATGAGTAGTTTATTAGGAATTAGTGAGAGCAGGGAGGCGGCTCAATGAAAGACGCACACAGATGGTCGACTGTGGCTCTGCATCGCTGGAAAATGGATTTTGAGCGCAAGAATGTATCAGATCTAATTGCGTCTGTCCCATATGGGCTGAAAGTGCAAACACAGTCCCTTAATTGTTTGAAACTTTAAACCAGAACCTTCAGCGTTTCCAATCGGAAAGTAACATACATTATGAAAAGGTTTTTTTAACTAGTCGATCATTTGTGATAAGAACAACAAAAGGCGGTTTTTAATTAAAAGGTTGCTGTTGCTGACATTTTTAACTTGTATAATAGCATCATTTGGCCACTGAAGCTGTGTGTTTGGGTGCTTTGTGTTGATTAATTGCCGTAAAGAAGCAGAGGGGTTGGCGGTGTGTGTGTGTGTGTGTGTGTGTGTGTCTGGCTGGCTGGGTGTTATATTGACTATGGAGAAATACCAACAGTGATCTTTCATGGGAGGTTGTGAGTTTAAGCTTGGCGCACCTCTGTACACCTTCACATGTAGGATCACTCCACTTTGGGCCTGCAAGCAATGATCAATTTCATTATTTACAATCTGATTCATGGTTTTATTTTTTTATGTCTATAAAAAAGTCAGAAAATTGTTCAAACAAAAAGCCCATTTAACAGGAGCCGGTGTGTCTTTACACAACCGACAGTCAACATGAAGGGAAAGCAGGAAGTTCTTGAGAAGCTGGAACCAATATGTTTGGCGTTGATGCCTTGATAAATGAGTCAGGGGTAATATGCGATCCAATATCCAATATGCACGCAGACACCGACTACATTGTGCGTCTGCATACATGGATGGAGTTTGCACGTTAGTCGGCACATATCATCATCATAAATTTGATGCTCACTGAAACGGACAGATGACAAAATTTCTCGTGGTCGCGGCTGATGTGGAAAGTTTGATTTAGGCTTCGTGTGATTTAAACAAAATGACATGTTTAAATTAATTGTTTTGCCAGACGAACAGTAATAAACCCAGATTTCAGTTTACAATGATACACAGTATGTATAGAACAGAGAAAGCAGTGAATGTTCACTTTTGATAGACTGGAAATTGTAACTTTTTTTTTTTTTTTTTTAAATGAGACTTTTCTAATCTAACTTTCTCTCTATGCAACAAGAAAACATTCTTTTTTCATTCTCGCTCTCAATCTCTGATGACGGAGCAGCAAATGCAGAGTTAACGCCGTGTTGGATTTACTGTAAATACGAGCTGCTGACTGGAGGGGAAAAAAAAAATCCCCTAAAGTCACCTGCTTGGTTGTAATTGCAAGCAGGGTGTGGGAATAACCCTCCTGCTTGTGGCTTGTTTCCACATATCAGTGACCAACCATCAAAAAAAAAAAAAAAAATGCAACAACGTCAATCATCCGTCCTGTTTAACCCAAACCAAGGTCAAGTGTACATGGAGCCCACCAGATCAGGCAATGGATGTGACTAATTACGGCATCTGTCTGTATAACTGTCAACACGTTTTACCTCCAACCGTTGAATCATCACCTTACTGATGCCACAATTATGAGAAAACTTTGGATGACACGGTGTGATTAGCGAGGTGTGTCCGATATTCGGGTAAGAGCCAAGGAGCAGGTCTGGAGGCCGGTCAGGACCTGTCGAGATACTGAACCAGAGGGCAGACAGAGGTTACGCAAAGTTTTATCAGCTGTCATGATATGGTTTCCTGTGCGAGGATGCAATATAGTTACTGGCAGTGAGATGACACTACGTGCATGTATATAATGTATTGCTCCTCTCCTCTACTTTTTTTTTTCTTCTTCACTTCTTTCTTCTCCTCTCCCCTTTTTGGTCATGTAACAAAAACAAGAAAGTAGAAGACAGGAAAAAGATATTAAAGAGGAGAATGTGTTTTGTGTGCAACACGCGGTGAATGTGTGTGTGTGTGTGTGTGTGTGTGTATCCAGACAAATTCTCCCTTGATCCTTTTATTTATATTTTCTCCTGCCAAAATCAGCAACACATTTTCTGCGCGTATGCTTTCTTCTTCAGAGGCCAAGCTTACAAAATAACAACCAAACACTAACAAGAGTCTTTAAAAAGCTCTCAAATCACGCGTATCACAAACACGACTCGGTCCATTTGCTCACTCGGGGTTAACACCTATCCGCACAGACAAATCTTTATCAGTACATATTTCCATATTACACTGTAGACATGTCAATTGTCTTGGCACCTGAGGCATTGACAGTGTGTTGGACGCAGGCTCAAACAAGCCACCTACAGTCTCCATCAGGTTTCCTGATCTGAGACTGAGACTTGCAGGCACCAGAAGAGTCAGCTCAGCTCTGACCTCAGGACCCCTCAGGGTCCGGGTTAAACCTCCAGACGTTTAGACCGTCGTTCAGCTCCATCGCAGGAACCTCATACGCCGCTACGCACCTGCGTGTTAAATCCATTGCCAGCTCTGTCACATTACATATAAAAAGCACGCGTCTTATGCATCAAGTAGATAAATTACACTTTGTGCAGCCAAGGGAGCTTCTTTTACTCTCGTCACTGTGAACGAAGCAAATTCTCCATCAAAAGGTAGATCTGTCTACCATCAACAGGTAGTCAAAACACTGTCTGTCTGCTTTACACAGCAGAGGAGACGTGTTATAATAAATGTCGCCTTTTTATACCGGCTGATAAATAACGGAGGGATGAGTTTATCTTCAACTGAGCCAGAGGCTCCCAGACTGAAAGAGAAGAAAGTGACAGAAATGAATCAAGTGAATCTCTTCCAGAGAAGCACGGCTTTGTTTCTGTTGGCTTGATACTGAAGTTCATTTCACCAAAGAGCAATAAAATGGAAATAAACCTGAGATTCAGTTTAAAAAACAAAACATTTATGACACTCTCTTGTAAATAAGATGTCATATCATGTTTTTTAAATTTAGTATAAACAGTTCAGCGACTGTTTAGTTTATGATTCAAGGATTTTTTTTGTGTTTTTTTTCTTCTTCACCAACCTTTTTCTATCATCATGAAGAATGTCCTCCCACATTTTCAAAGACTTAAATTAAGATGGTAAATATCACCAGTTCAATGATTTAAAAACAAACAAACATATATCATATATATGTACAAAAACTCAATAAAAGCAGTCAAAGTCTAAATGAAGGTGAGCAGCAGCACCTTGAACTGCCTCAGGCTACTCTCCAGTGAACTCACGTCGACTCCTAGTGGTTAGAGCTGGAACTGCAACCAGCTGAGGATAATATTTAACATCTGACAGTCAAACTCCAGACAGTTCATACGTTGATGACATTTTAAACCAGACAGAAAAAATGTTTTTTTGTTGTTGTTTTTTCAACTGAAAAAAATACACAGGTCTGAACACTCAAAATTATATTATTATTATTATTATTATTTAAGGATACAAAATAAAATAAAATCACAATACATACAAATAGAGTGATGTGTGTTAGTGCAGACATCAGGTAGTATCATAGTAGATAAAGTGAAATATATATATTGCTATCAAATAACCTCAAATCATAAGAAACCATTGCAGAACCACATGGACAAACTGTGCCTAGGGATATTAGAAGTTATATTATATTTATAGGACTTATAGTTTGATCTCATTGTAAAGCAACACAGATCTTGTAGAAAACTACATTTCTTATTTTTATTTTTTTTAACTTATTGTCATTTGTCACTCTGCATACCACAGGAAGAGTATTGGAGTGTTACTGTTTGTAGTCTGCGTTATGGGAATCTCACAGATGGGAATGTCTCTGAGGACTAATAGATGGACCCAGTGAGAGGAAACAGTGGTCCATTAAAAGTCTGAGTGCAACATACTGAAGTTGGTCCTTCGTCCCGCATTGGAAAGAGCCAACGTCCCCCTCCCTCCCCCCTCCTCTCTCTCTCTCTCTCTGAACTATGTGGATAAGCTCGTCCCTTTTTCTCCCCTCACCGTGATTGGACGAGGCCACTTCTTAGGAATGGCATCAAACTATTTAAATAGCACTTTGTCCCCCCTCGGCTTAAAAAGGGAGTTTTTAAGCGGCTGATACCAGCAGGGACAAGTTTTCAATCAAGAAGATTTTTTTTAATCATTTTATATTCTGTTTATTTCCCTGATTTTAACATTGGAACTTTTTTTTTTTTACCCCCCTTCTTTTTAAAAAATCAATATAAATCGATTCGTGGGGATTATTACTGGATTTCTACAATTTTGGGGGAATTTTTATTATTTTTGTGTGTCTGCTGTTGTTTTTTTGTTGAACAGGTGAGTTACACGTGTTATATAAGTTATAATGAATATGACTATTTCACCTGCTGCATACATGTTTTTGCCTGACGCTGTCAGTCATGTTCATGCTGTAGTTTATGGTTCATGTTGTCGTTGTCGTCGCAGGTAGCCGGGTCACACCATGAAGTTGACAGGGATATTTTTGTTACTGATGCTTTGGACCTGCGAGGGTGCGAGAGTCGCAGGTGAGTTTGGTTTAAGTGATTCAACTTGAACTTGGAAAACTTTATTTCTCTGTTCACATAAGAACCGATTTATTGTTTTAATGTAAAAATAAATAAAGAGACTGGTGTGTTTATTTATTTTTTATTTTTTTTAAGTCCACATTTCATTAAAAGTGAAGTGCACTGCCAGACAAAAGGCTGACTGCTTATTATTATTCACCCGCAGAGAGCCGAGATGACAATAGCGTGTATGACTTGTTTGAGCTCGTCCAAGTCCCCAAGAAGAACCACGGGGTCACCCTGGTGAAAGGAGACGACCCGTACAGCCCCGCCTACAAGATCCTCAACCCGGACCTGATTCCCCCGGTCCCCGAGAGGGCCTTAAGGGACCTGATCGATTCCATCCACGCCGAGAGGGGGTTCCTTCTCCTGCTCAACTTCAAGCAGTTCAAACGGACCCGGGGAAGCCTCCTGACCGTGGAGAAGCGGGACGGCTCCGGTCCCGTGTTTGAGATCGTTTCCAACGGAAAGGCGAACACGTTGGACATAGTTTTCTCCACCGAGAACAAGCAGCAGGTGGTTTCCATCGAAGATGTGGATCTGGCTACGGGCCACTGGCAGAACATCACGTTGTTCGTGCAGGAGGACCGGGCGCTGCTGTACGCGGGATGCGAGGAGGTGAACACCGCGGAGCTGGATGCGCCCATCCAGAGCATCCTGACGCAGGACACCCCTGCCGGCGCGCAGCTCCGGATCGGGAAGGGAGCCGTGAAGGACAGGTTTATGGTGAGCACTATAGACTGGAGATTGCGTTAGAAAGTGTAATGTTGATTTGTATCGCTTTAATGTTGTCTGCAGTTGTTTTCTTTAAATTGCGTAAATATGTCCAAATGCGTAAAAAGCAGGACTGAATATAGCAAGTAATTGAACGCTTTCGCCGTGATGCGATGATAAAGAGGTTTCATTTGCTGCTGCGACAGGTTATATTGAACATTGATGCTTACAGGGGGTCCTGCAAAACGTGCGCTTTGTGTTTGGAACAACTCTGGAAGCCATCCTCCGCAACAAAGGATGCCAAAACTGTGAGTAATCATGCGCAACAGCAGCAGCAACTTATTACTTTTCATCCTGATTTATAGCTGTGTGGGATGTGTGGCACTTTATAATAAATAAAACTTAGATAGATGAGTGTACAGATATGTGATTTAATTCATGTTACTGCTCTATCCTCAGCCATGACGACCGACACCATGATCCTGGAGAATCTCAATGGCTCCTCAGCCATCAGGACAGAGTATACTGGACACAAGTCTAAAGGTAAACACTACTGCATGTGTATCTGACATGTCGGAGACTTTCCATGATACTCACATCTAACACTGACTGGACTACAACTGAATAAGAATGCAAATATTTATGAGCCGTCTCTCTGTTTTTTTTTTGTTTTTTTTTGCTATGATGAAGACCTGCAGATGGTCTGTGGCTTCTCCTGCGAGGACCTGGTCAGCATGTTTAAGGAGCTGAAGGGTCTCGGTGTGGTGGTCAAGGAGCTGTCCAATGAACTCCACCAGCTGGTAAGGGGGAAACTCACTTGACTGGCTGCGTGTGTGTGTGTGTGTGTGTGGATGTGTGGTCATCACCTATGCACAACTCTCCAGCAAAATTGCATTCAACACATACTTATATTTTAAAAACTTGGAAAATAAGAGAGCCTGTTGCAAATAGTTTCTCTAAACTAAACAAATACATAACTCATCTATGTTAATATATCTGCATATTACCATCTTATATATATATATATATATATATATATATTGGTATAAAAATCAAACAAATGAATTGTGCCGTAACTTTTTTTTTGTCCGTTTCCCCTATACCAGACGGATGAAAACAAGCTGATCAAGACCCACATCGGTATTCACAGTGGCGTCTGCATTCACAACGGCATCGTGCACAAAAACAAAGATGAGTGGACCGTTGATGACTGCACCGAGTGCACTTGTCAGGTGAGATCTCGACAGGTTGTGTATATTGTGTCTTAAGAGCATACATGAGAGGAGATGCACTCTTTTCTCTGAGGCACACACACACACACACACGGTAATTAGTAGTTTGAAGGCTTGGCAGAAGAGCAGCAGCAGTTACAATTGTAATGAGTCTGTCATCGTCGTCAGAAGTTCAACTCAAGTGTGGCCTAGAGGGACTTGACAAGTGTTGACTTTAAGTGTTGCATTGACCATAATGAAGAAAAAGACCTTGACTCTGACAAGTGAAAAGAAGAGACGGGTCAAGTGCAATTTCACCGAGGGGTTTAACTTCTTGAGTTCCTCTTCTATTGATACACTAGTTGTCTTTATTTCCCCCTTTTTTCCTCTGTAAGTTATCAGATCCAGCAGGGAGAGCATTAGCATGCACAGGTTGAGACAATTGCGATCCCTGAGTCATTCACAGTACACACACACACACACACACACACACACACACACACAGCAGGTTGTGCTGGCAGGATGGCTTTACTTGTTGAGGGCTCAGTGCCCAGTACAGCTTCACAGTGAAACCAAATTCCATTATTAGGAGTTTGGACTTATTCCCACCCTCTCCTGACCCAGTGGGCAGATGGTTGTCTGCAGGGGTTCGTCATTCTCAGCCAGAATTCTGCTTTTTAGTTTTTTTGGCTTCGTAAATCTGGGAACACTCAGATGATGAACAGGGAATTTAATGAGTTTGTTGCACGGAGTTGGAAAACTCCCTACAAAATGTACCGTAGGTTTACATAACAATCAACCTTATTTGACACTGTTCAGTAGTTTCAGTTACATTTGGAAATGAGGAATAAACCCAGCACCTGAAATGATCAAAATGCATCAAAAGTGTTATCTTTCCGTTTGTGCAGAACTCTGCTACTGTGTGCCGCAAGATCTCCTGCCCCTTGATCCCCTGTGCTAATGCTACTGTTCCTGATGGAGAATGCTGCCCACGCTGTGGAACACGTAAGCTTTATCTGTACTTTAAACTGATTCCTATAGCTGTGTAGATTCAAACAATGTCTGTTACGTAAATCTGCACCATAACCTACTGTATAAATGACCTCTGTAAACTAAAATGTATACATTTTAACCAACAGATGAAGTATTCAAACACTGCCCCATTCACTCAGAATGTATTTGCCATATAACACAAAAAGCCACAAATATTTCCCCAATATGTAAAGGTTTCTATTCAAAGTAAAACACGTTTATTTTAGAGATGATTTCACTGCACTGACATCCAAGTGAATTAAAGGGTTCTTATATGTTTGAAACATTGGAGCCTTGTGCTCCAAAACATCTTTGAATCTTCAAGTTGAAATGGCTGTAATTTGCCAAATTGGTTAAAGCAGGATGGAAAAATCGGTCAGCTGTTTAGAAAAGCCATCTTCTATATGAAGAGAAGTGGCACGTTCTTCATAGCTATGCAGGCTTGGCTGCAACGCTTTTCTAAAACCTAAATAAACAGTGGGAGCCACATTCATCCCGACCTCAGCCACTTGTTGAAGTCATTACACACCCAGGGCCATGTTTGCAAAATCTGTTTCCTCTTTAGGAAAACATAAGTCAATGGGGCATCCCTATGTATCCTGGGAAGAGTAGGCCTTTCTATTTCCCCAGCTTCACTCAAAGTGTCAGTCACTGCCTTTCCTCTCAACAGAGGGCCTTCTCTCTAAGTCCCAGCTAAATCCAAACTATTAGCCCTCTGATTTATAAGCTTTCCTTCTTCATTTAGGCCGGGGGGTGTTTGTAGGGGGTGCTGCCTTGATGGAATAGCTTTTATTGTCTCCCTCTTCTCCTCTCTCTCATATTCTCTCTTTCTCCCTTCTGCTCAGCGAGTGACTATGCAGAGGACGGCTGGTCGCCGTGGTCTGAATGGACCCATTGTTCCGTGTCATGTGGGCGGGGCATCCAGCAGCGTGGGCGCTCTTGCGACCGTATCAATAACAACTGTGAGGGTACCTCTGTGCAGACTCGTGACTGCTACCTCCAGGAGTGTGACAAGCGCTGTAAGTTAACACAACATACTCACATCTATCAATCAAACACAAACAAACTCATGGTTATTTATCTGTTATTGCACTATAATTATTTAAATAGAGTTTTGCCAGCCTAAGTGCCGTAATGGCTTTTTACGATTGTGGTACCACAATGGTTTCCACGCTTTACTTCCTGAAAGCTGACCTCTGACCTATTTTTGCGGCCTTCAGTCAAGCAGGATGGCAGCTGGAGCCATTGGTCACCCTGGTCATCGTGCTCTGTCACTTGTGGTGCTGGTGTCATCACCCGTATCCGGCTCTGCAACTCCCCCACCCCCCAGCTTGGAGGCAAGGACTGTGAGGGAGAGGGCCGTCAAACTGAGAAATGTCAGAAGTCTCCGTGCCCCAGTAAGTCCCACCATCCTATATTCACATGCCTGGGTGCATGTGTGTGATCTATACAGCAAGGACAACATTTAATATTGCAACACATCTTCCTTGTATTCCTCAGTCAATGGCAACTGGGGACCCTGGTCACCGTGGGATACCTGCAGTCTTACATGTGGAGGTGGTGTACAGACTCGTAAACGCCTGTGCAACGACCCTGCACCAAAATATGATGGCAAAGACTGCGTTGGTGACGCCAAAGATAACCAGATGTGCAACAAGAAAGCCTGTCCCATTGGTGAGACACTCTGATTAGTAGCAGGGCTGCTACGTTCTATGTATATGTATATTTTCTCCTGCCGGGCTTCTATATTGTATGTTACCGTTTATGACTTTTTGAAGTATTGTTTCTTAAGTTTTAAATTATGGAATTATGTGTTTTAATACTCAGATCTCCCTTCACACTGAGATCATAATCACAACAGATTAAAAAAGGTTACAGCTAAATATTACCTTGGATTTTGTCTTGATAATGAGCCAAAATTACTGTTTCCAGACGGGTGCCTGTCCAACCCCTGCTTTGCTGGGGCCAAGTGCATCAGTTCCCCTGATGGTTCCTGGAAGTGTGGAAAGTGCCCAGTTGGCTACACTGGCAATGGTATCAAGTGTAAAGACATTGATGAGGTACTCATTCCACAGATCTTTTTATTCTGAGTTTTCTCTCTTTGATGCATGATGTAATATTAGCCAAGTTTCCAGATCACAACTGTTGTTCTTTTTTTTTTTATCCTGTAAACAGTGTAAGGAGGTCCCAGACGCTTGCTTTGAGTTTAATGGTGTGCACCGCTGTGAGAACACAGATCCTGGCTACAACTGCATGCCGTGCCCTTCTCGCTACTCCGGACCCCAGCCGTTTGGCAGAGGTGTGGAGCAGGCTGCTGCTAAGAAACAGGCAAGTATAGTCCTTTCTTTGTATACAGAAACCAAATCAGAGAGCAGCAATGAGCAAAAGCTCTGATGTTCTAGTTGATCAGACTGATGATAAATTGATACCAATACCAGAAATAGTCAGTGTAGTGTACAAGTACAGTTGTGTCCCCATTAACATACATTTACACTGAGTGTCGGCCTTTCTACAGCATGTCATGAATTTGGACTATGCAGAGACATTCTGCTCAAACTATTCCTCCCCTCATTTACTCTCCAGGTGTGCACACCACGTAATCCCTGCCTCGACGGAAGTCACGACTGCAACAAAAATGCCCGCTGTAACTACCTTGGACACTTTGCGGATCCCATGTACCGCTGCGAGTGCAAACCTGGCTACGCTGGTAACGGCCATATCTGTGGAGAGGACACCGATCTGGATGGATGGCCCAACATGGACTTGGTTTGTGTGGAGAATGCCACCTATCACTGCAAAAAGGTTGGTACTCTTGATACATTTAGACACTGAGATTGCAGAGTCAAATTACCTGTACAATTATTATAATTTCTGAGTGTGTTGATTGTGTTGTCTGTTTTTCAGGACAACTGCCCCAACCTCCCTAACTCCGGGCAGGAAGATTATGATAAGGACGGCATTGGAGATGCTTGTGACAATGATGATGACAATGATGGCATTCCTGATGATAGGGTAAGTGAAAATCTGTAGATGTGACCATAACAGTGAAAAGGGTGTGTGTGTGTGCGTGTGTGTGTTCACTCTGGGTGCCAACAAGCTTACGATTGTGACTTTTACATTCATTATTCATGCTGTCTAATAAAAAGGCAGGTGGAGAGGGGGAAGGGAAGGGAAGGGGAGGGGAGGAGAGGCTCAGAAGGAAAGAAAGTTTCTCCTTCGCCTAAGCCAAAACCTCAAATTCCAACACTGAGGTAGCAGTCTGAATGAGCTGCACTGTGTGCCGCTAATCCCAACATTAGAACTGGGACAGAATTTGGGCCTAAAAATAAAGCACCTTTTCATCGCACCCTCCCTTGTAAATAACTCCACTCAGAGTATGACAGCAAATAACAAGGACTGCACCTGAAAACCTAACCTCAACTCTCTGTATTTCTCTTTTTTTCAAACAGGACAACTGTCCATTCATCTACAACCCCAGGCAGTATGATTATGACCGTGATGACGTTGGTGACCGCTGTGACAACTGTCCCTACAACAGTAACCCAGACCAGACTGACACAGACAACAATGGAGAGGGAGATGCCTGCGCTGTGGACATCGATGGAGACGGTAAGGACCAGAAATTTTAATCAAACAATCCTAGGGACATCTACATTTTAGGTCTGCACTGACACAAGCTTATACATTTTGAATTTATGTACTGTGTTTTAATATCACACATTGTCCAATCATTTCTCCAGGCATACTAAATGAGAAGGACAACTGTCCCTATGTATACAATGTCGACCAGAGAGACTCAGATCTGGACGGAGTGGGAGACATGTGCGATAACTGCCCCCTGGAACATAATCCTGATCAGGTGGGTACACACACACACACAATGTCCTTCATCATTTCCTTCCACCTCACCCATCAACAATAATCCACATTCATCTCTCTGCCTTTCTCTATAGCTCAGCAATATCTCTCTCTCAATTGAGAGAGAGCCTCAGTCTAAGGCCCTGTGTAGCTGTCTAAGCTTTATCACGCCATGTAAAGGTGGAGTAAATTCCATGTGCAGCTCAAGGGCACATCAGTTCAATAAGGCGTGGTGGGGGGCTAGGGGTCTTTTCAATAGCCCATTGAAGTTAGCTGGCTAATGTGAGGGAAGAGGCCCTAGGCTGGATATTACTGAGGAATGGGCTGGCCCTGGGCAGTGTGCATGCCCTGTCGGTACACCACAGGCTTACTCAGTCCACCTGTGCCATGGTAGACTGAGAAATAGGAATGTGTTGAACAACAGGATTCAGGATAATGGTGGGGGAAGGAGGAGGGCCTCCAAATCTACAATGCTCTGGTCTTCAGTGAATTGCACAGTGCAATTAAAGGCCCAAAGAAACAAGCCTAAACATGCAAGCAGTAATGTCATTTGCTATTCCAAAAACTGTACAAAAAATGCCTTTTTCAAAAGTTGTTTTTCTATTGACAAAATTATTCCTTGTTAGTTAGGGAGTTATTCATATTTCCTAATGAAGAATTTTAGATTTTACAGTTGCCCAATCCCTTATGCTTCCCCCATCTCCTGCCATTTATCCCCCTGCCAAGCAGGACTAATATTACTTCGCTGTTCACTGCAGATGCTGGCAGTGCTCAACAAGCATGGGAGGAGTACAGAGGGGTGATGTTTGATTGACAGTAGATGAAAACTGCCCGCAGATGTTGGACAAATTAAGCCTGGCAGTTTTACAGAAGCACAGAGTGTTTGGAGCCTGAGGAAAGTCCTTAATGAAAGCAGGAGAGAAGAGATCAAAAGAACAGGGGCAGTCAGGAAATGTCATGATAGAAGGAAATAAACACTGTTGAATGTAATCACCTATGTTAGCGTGTTGATGCTTTATTGATGTTTATTAATGTTATTACACATTAAGTTATAACTTAAGCAAACTAATTTCATTGCAGGTGGACTCAGATGATGACCGTGTGGGAGACAAGTGTGACAGCAACCAGGACATTGATGAGGATGGACACCAGAACAACCTGGACAACTGCCCGTACATCGCCAACGCCAACCAGGCTGACCATGACAAGGACGGAAAGGGCGACGCCTGCGACCACGATGACGACAATGATGGCATCCCCGATGACAAGGACAACTGCAGACTGGCCTTCAACCCTGACCAGGTGGACGCTGATGGTGAGCGAAAAGATGCACGTTGCCCTAAAGGGTTTTGAAGCAGCAACACATCGATATGCAGTTCACAGCATTTATGTCTTCTAAAGACTGTATCTAATGAATGAATATATACCAAATATTTTTCAGGTGACGGTCGTGGAGATGCTTGCAAAGATGACTTTGACCAAGACAATGTGCCTGACATCTATGACGTGTGTCCAGAGAACTTTGATATTAGTGCGACAGACTTCCGCAAATTCCAGATGGTTCCTCTGGACCCCAAAGGCACCTCCCAGATTGATCCTAACTGGGTCGTCCGCCATCAGGGCAAAGAACTGGTTCAGACTGTCAACTGTGACCCAGGCATTGCTGTTGGTAAGTAAAAGAGATTGTGTGACTGTCTTTGCTTTGACAGAATTACATTTTCTGAGTCAGTTATTATTCCGTTGCAGCGTTTAAATTCCTCCAATTTGATTTTGTTTTTTCACTTCTTCAGGTTACCATGAGTTCAATGCAGTGGACTTCAGTGGGACGTTTTTCATCAACACCGAGAGGGATGACGATTATGCCGGCTTTGTGTTTGGTTACCAGTCTAGTTCCAGGTTCTATGTAGTGATGTGGAAGCAGATCACACAGACCTACTGGTCAAATAAACCCACCAAAGCACAGGGCTATTCCGGCCTGTCCATCAAAGTAGTCAACTCCACCACCGGCCCGGGAGAGCACCTCAGGAATGCCCTCTGGCACACAGGAAATACACCAGGACAGGTATACAAGATATTTGGTGGGCTTTATCAAGAGATTCTATCCACAAATTCATATTTTTATATGTGATTAAGGATGTATGAAAAGATTAACACAACTGTTGTCTATTTTGGCATGATTTAGGTCCGCACTCTCTGGCATGACCCTAAGAATGTCGGATGGAAAGATTTCACTGCCTACAGATGGCATCTGATCCACAGACCAAGAACAGGACATATTAGGTGGGCAGACAATATTTATTAGTCCACATAAATGTTTAGTCTTTACATGTCTAAATTCAAAACTTCAAACCTCGCTAATTATTTTTTTGATTTCCACAGAGTTGTGATGTATGAAGGCAAGAAGATCATGGCAGATTCTGGTAGCCTCTATGACAAGACATATGCAGGCGGCAGACTAGGTCTTTTTGTCTTCTCACAGGAGATGGTATACTTTTCAGACCTCAAGTATGAATGCAGAGGTGAGAATCTATGTAAAATAAAATACAAAATACAATTGCAAAAGCAGATTTCCAGCAATCAATTGATGCTGTGGTCTTAAAATGGATGTCTTCGAGGTATCTATGTCTAACTCCTTACATTATGTCTCTTTCTCTTAACAGATGCATAAATGTGCGACGCAGGAAGTTCTGAGGAATGCACCTTTTTGTATAAAGTATGAACTTATGTATTCTGATGCAAAGTCCAGGGACCGATTTATCTCCGCAACTCTTTCTTCTGCGGCACGCACACTCGGACGCGGCAAAGGGCATGTGGTCAGCCTCAGGGTAACTTGAAGCTGGTTTGGGCAGAGCACCAACCGGCTGACTGCCAGTTGATGACCAGAGAGACCCCTTCTCCAGCCTTAGCATCCACAAGAGCAGAGAGAGCTGGGGGAAAAAAGAAAATATGCCCTCTAGCTTTGCCAGTAGGACACCAACACCTTTCTATTCCAGCTCTCCCTGCTTTCTCGCTCTCTGAAAGACCTCATTCATCTCTGTGCGGGAACGGCTCCCCATAGACAACTATGCACTTCCAAACCTTTACATCTCTCTCTGTCCTTCTATCTCACTTCATTAGCCTGTGTGCCTTTTTAACTTATCTTCTGGATGGACATCCCCAAAGAAAAAAAAAAACTGATGAAATATTCCCCTTGCTTTTCCAGGATGTAGATTATGAATGATACAACTTTTGAGGACTCAAAGGATGAAGAAAGCAGTAACATTTTTAGGAATTTTGTTGTGACTTGTAACTGAAGAAAATTGTGGAGTGTCTTAGAAATAAGGAGGACATGATGTTGTGGATGTTTGTGTTCATGCAAGTATGTGGAAGTCTGGCCATGGATGGAAAAAGAAAGTATGTTTACCCATATACGTAGGAATCCATGTAGAGATAACAAATACAAAATAAGAGTTGAGATTAGCTATATTTTAAAAATGCAAGTATCATAGGTTAACTAAACAACTCTCAGGGTGAGATGGAAGTGATGATCTTTCCATATCAAACCATTAAGAAAAAAAATACACAAGGATTATATTTAATATAGCATTTCCATAGCCACCCATCTCAAAGGCAGTTTTCCGTCCATAATACTCCCCCATCCCAAATCAAAACCTTGGTCATTAACGAGTCTTTTGAGGTTTTAATTAGAGATCATGTAAATACATGTAGTTTATTGACTCTTGCCTACAATGTAGGCAACAAAGGCAATTTAAAGTACTTTTAAAAAAAGGCAGGTTTCAGAAGCAGGACGAATGCTCTTGCCAGTGTCTATCATCTCCCACTGTCTAAAGTGAATTAGGTATTCTTCAGATAGGGCTATTTAGCATGAAGTGTATGTGACTTGTGTGCCTTTTTTTCAGAGAGAGATGAAAAACAAAGGAAATCTTTGATGTACAAATATTACCTCATCGCTGTTGTATAATTTGATCAAACACAAACACAACCTAATTACTTTTTCATATTCCTTTGAAATGATTTTTAGTGCTACTGTAGCATGAGTTGTAAATAGTACGACATTTCATATCAGAAAACACAACCGCGCTCCCAATCCCGGTGTTAGTAAAAATGACAGTCAACTGGGAGATTTCTCTTTTTTTTTTTTTTTTTATAAATAATTTTGCTTTATCATGTATGTCCAATGCTGTTTTTAGCAGATAAATTATTGTTCTGTTTTGTCTTAGCTGTTTGTGAGAGGTTGAGTGTGTGTGTGTATGTGTGCGTGTGTGTGTGTAGATAAATGCTATTTAAATAATTTATCGGGATTTGTTGCCTAACAAAAGGGCACGTGTCCATCTGTATAAACGGTTTGCACACTGACGTGAGGATGTTCTGTTCTTTATTTTTCTTTGTTCTTTATGTTTTTACTTTTTTTGTTATTGTGTATCAATGTTACCATTATTTTTGTACAATTAGTTTTGCTTGTCTGTAAACATTTTCTTAGTTGTACAAAGCAAAAAAATGCTGTTTTTATTCATAGCGATTATTTTGTTACATACTTCAAGACAATAAATAGTTGTTAAAATTCTCATTTTTGTCTGTCTTGTCTTTTATTTGTCTTGGAAACCTTGAACGAATCAGATTGGCACAATGTTACTCTTTTCATCATTGGTAGGCTTGAGAGTTAGTTAAGATGATGTGGAAATAAATATGTTTTACATTAAACACAAACTGGTATGACTCAGTCTAGACTCGCTGTAGGCCTCTTCCAACCAGAGGACATCACAAAGATACCTGGCTTTGATTATGTCCACTGTAGCCTCAATGCTCAACGCTTGAATGCGCTCAAAGTCAAAATGATCGTCTAGTTCCCCTGAGGCACAAGTAGAGTTGTACTTTCAGTCCTTTCTGTCTGCAGAGAGGCACACATGGTCTCTGTGATGAAGGCCACATGAGGAATGTGGCACAGACGTCTGTTCCTTAGCTTCATCTGCCTGACCCCTCTGTGATCTGCACTGACCTCTGTGCAGAAGGTTAAACAACACATAGAGCAAATATCACGCTGGTGCAAACCTTGACATTGACTCAATGGCTTTGAGAGACAGAGACTAAAATAATCAACTGGTAAAATAACAAGAAAACAACATAGTGACTCCACAAACATTAGTCTATATATATATATATATATATATATGCAGTATACATTTTTGTGCTTCTTTTTTATTTCTATACCCTTATTGTTGACCGCAGTGTCTCAGTTTCCATTTTTGACTATAAAACAGTCAATGATGTGAAGAGAAGTTTGGAAGAACAATTCTGAATAGACTTTCCTGAACCTGAAATATTGTCGAAATACAAAAAAGGACCCAACGACAGTCAGACCTGATCCAAACAAACTCAAGGACCAAATCTAACATGCAGTCAAACAGAACTGACCCACACCAAAACTGGCAGCAAACCCGATAAGTCACCAATTAACAAACAGCAGGGCCCTAAAGAGTCTGTCTCATATCAAACAACGTTATTTCCTCCCAAAATATTTACAACACTCACTAATAATTACAGCACTGTGTGATCAGAGGTGACTGCAAGTTCACTCTGACACATGTTGACACACAATAATCAAACTGAGTATAAATTGCACCTGGACTTCATTTTCAGGTTTGGGTGATATTGGATTACATGTAATCTGGATTACATAATCAGATTACAAAAAATAAAAAACTATAATCAGTAAATTTGAAAAAAAAGTGTAATAAGATTATAGTTACATTGTCAAGGATTACATTTTTTATTTAAGTGCTTGTGTCTTGTGTTACACGAGCCCTCCATGAAAATGATTTGAGATGTTTAAAGAGAAAAAAAAATGTAATCCAATACATTTTTTAAAAATTACAAAAACAAATAAACTGTAATTTGTATTCACTTACCGACTACATTTAAAAGTAACCAGACACAACCCTGTTCATTTCACTGGCCGATGAAGCTATGTGCCTTGCACTGTGGTGTTTTCTGACACGCTGTTGATGTTTCGTTGACGTTTGAAAGTTAATCCGTCTTTGTCTGTTTGACCGTGGTGGCTGCATCTTTGCTCATGCAAAAAACCCAAACTCTCTGTTCACAAAGAAAAGAGAAACGTCCCTTACTGCAGTGTGCTCAGACATGTTCACCAACTCTGTGTAAGATGACTCACTGCTCTGTAGCAACCATCAATGTGAAGTCTTAGTCCTTTTTAATCTAAGAAGTCAATTATGAACTTATACTTATCAACATTGACACCCCAGTTTGACTTATTATGGATTATTACAACGTTGCAACAACACTGAAGGCTAAACAATCTCAATACCAGCTGCAGCGCTCACACACACACACACACACACTCTGCCAGCTGTCTACAGACACCTACATGTTTACTCTTAAACCCTTTCAGGCTGTGTGTCCGGATGTGAGTGTTTCCACATTGAGAATTCCCACCAGTCTAAAGAAAACTCAGGAGTTTTTGTCTACTGTTGATGTGCAATTTCACACAAATGATACTATAGTCAGTATTTTCAATCTAAATTGAATAGTTTCAGCTTTAAGCTGTTGCAGCTCTGAACTGAGGAGACAATGAGACAACACACGTTGGCACAGGTCTGTTTTGTACAGATACAGTGATGTCCAAGATGCTCTGTCAATTACAGTTTGCTTCAATTTATGGAGACTGTGCTGTGTTTTTTGCTGACCTCTCAACAAAACCAGGACTTCAAACTGGCAGTCTTCCCCGGTCACAAGCCACTACCATGATTACTTGCCACACACACACACACACACATACACTCCTCAAATAATGACAGACCAAAGCTTTAAAAGAGCCACCCAATTACCCACAGCACCTTTAATAGGTTTGCAAAAAAAAAAAAAAAGCACCTATTGCAGTAAAAGGATTTGAACATCAGCCTTGAAGTGTAGTGACTAATGCAAAGTGCTGATGAATGGAACAAAGGCCATCCACCCTGGAGTTACAATGGCTTTATTTAGTTCCTGTAATCCACCCAGGGAGGTGGACAGACGGCGCTCCATTTGCAGAACCTGTTGCCACAATTGGCCTCAAACCTCAAACTTCAAACCTAGAACGCTGCATTTGAACAGGCCTCGCCGCTCCTTCCGCCTGTCATTGGACACCTTTGTGCCTTATGCTCCTGTGTATTGAGGTGTTGAAGTGCTATGTTAAGACGGAGGAATACAGCCACTTTTACCCACCATGCACGTCTAATAAGCACAAAAGCTGGAAGACGCCACCTGTGTATACAGTATTTGAGACTCAAATAGGAAATAAAATGACATTTATTTGAACAGTAAAGGCTTGGTAAAAATAAGTCTAGAATGTGGTTTAGTTCCCATTATAGTATTAGCTGGGCGTGTAGGGTGGGATCAAAATACACCCTCAATGACACCTGCACACTACCGTTTAGCAAGTAAAAAATAGCTGCAGGCAGCAGGATTGTTAAAAATCATCAGCTTTAATCTCCCCAGTAGTTATACGACATCATGAATCATCTGAACTTTCATACACTCAGGTTTGCATGCTGGAGGCTTCAACCGGCTAAAGCAGTCATATGCAAAAACTATGAGACAGGATACTGTAGATAGTGTGGTGGCTAAGAGGCAGAAGATTTAATATTACTAAGTCCTATTTGTTACCTGATCTCTGTTTCCCTTTAAAGCTGCAACTAACAATCATTATTATTATTGATAAACACTGATCACACTTTCTCAGAGCCCAAGGTGAAGCTTGTTTTGTCCAACCGACTGTCCAAAACTCAAAGATATTGAATTGAATGATATGAAACTGTGAAAAGCAGCAAATCTCTACATTTGAGAAGATGGGAGCACAAACTGTTTGGCATGGACTGATTAACTGATTAATCAATTCATAGCTTCACCAGTATTTCAACTTCACGTTTTAATTTAATTATCTCACTTCTGTGGGAAGTTTACATTCAGCAACCCAAGTTTAATTTGAACAAACAGCACATTTATGGTAACTTGATTTGCAGGGACCGAGTGTATTTAAGCCCAACTAACTGGCCCTCGAACTAGAAGCTCGAGGGCCACGTTTTCACACTGAACTGTGTTTGTTCACTTTTTTCAGCTCCTTAACTCTGCTGAACTGTCGAGAATGTTTCATCCTTATAAAATCTGTTGTTGGACACTTGCTTTAACAAATAAGACTTTGTGTCAAACCGAAGACCAACACACTGTTCTATGAGAATTTACAATCATCATGGCATTCAGCAAAAACAGAGAAATTGTTCTTTTGATTATGAAAGACTTTGTGACACAACAGTTATATTATCACATAAATACTTTGACTACCTTTCTGTAATTCCCCTCTCTAAGCCCTCGTAAAAAAATAAAAATAATAATAATAAAATTAAAAAAAGAGTCTCCATAGAGAACAGTGTGGTTCCTGTGATTGTTGGCAGTTGTGATGAGATTCCTGACTAGGATGTGCTATGACCTCTGACCCCTGAGCTGGCTGCACCTGGTAAACTCAAACAGGCAGTGAATATTTTGATGGAAAAAAAAGTGACATTCATCACCTTTAACGCATAGCGATATGTTAAAAAAAAAAAAAAAAAAAACTCTCCCTCTCCAAACATCATCATAAAGATGTCATATGTCATAAATCATTGCTCTTATGTTGACATGCCTATATGTCACTGAAATGGCAGGTCATGAAAAACTAGGATAATAAGGTAAAGACTTTGATGATCATTTTCAAGCGTCTGGTATGTGAACCATGCGTTGAAATCTAATCACTGGAATTTTTTTTTTTTTTTTGACGGGGCTGACCGTGACGTGTACATGTTTGCTCGCCTCTTGAACCCAAGCGCATTACTACTGTTTGTTTTTCCTCCATCTTCTTCTGGACACAAGCGAGACAGAGAAACTAACTGAATAGTGAAAAGATGAATGTTCCAAAACAACCCAAAGAGGACCGTGTTGGCAACGCCGAGTGTGTGAGCAGAATTCCATTATTTTCCTATTTATTGCTCGGAGAAATACGCCAAATGCCTGCTTTCACTCTGCAGTGTGGAAACACCGAGCACATGCTCTCCTTAACTTTAATATGCTACTTTACCATTAATCGGGTTAAACCACAATGAGATACAACCTCTTTTTCATATGTAGCTTGTTATTGAAAATGGTGAAACGTGAAAGTATACGCAATAAAGCAAACATGCAGGTTTCCATGGAGAAACACACTATATCTAATGACGGTTCAGAATGTAGAGCAGCTGTACTGCAGTCTATGCACTGCATCTTTTCCACTCGTTTAACTCATTTGAAATAAGTGACCTAAAACTCTTAACTTTTTTTCCTAACCCAACAGTCTTTATATCATTTTTAAAAGATATATGAATATGTTAAGTATCATATCAAATTCTCCATCTTCTCTCTTCCTGTAAAATGCACAGTACAATATTTTTGTTCTCATCTATACACACCCCCCTCACTCGGGGGGTGTGTATACATACATTTATCTAAATCAAATGTAAATTTTGGGCCAACTTGCTACTCATCATATGTGGGTTGGTGATGCTTTATCGCCCAACTCTGCACAGTGTAAAGTCTCGCATGACAACCACTAACAACTACAACAACAACAATTACCCACAGACCCCCAGCTGCACATCTGCTGTAGACTTCGGACCCTTTAGTTGGAGAGCTGGACCAGTGTTAAAATATTTTTGTGACTCCTTCAAAGGAACACCATCTCATCATAATGTCATTTATATAATATAGTGCAACCAATTTGTTGCAGACTGCAGGCTTTGCCAATGCACCTATAACTACCGAGTCAGGGTTCCTATTATGCCAGTGCAAAAAATATCACATATCTCATATCTCCAAACTATTCCGGTTTCCTTCACATTGTTGAGATAGCAGTAATTACAATATCCAATTTCTTTCATATAACACTGTAAGCATAAAGGTGAATGTCCTTTACAGAAAAAACAGCAAAAAAGGAGAAGGCTAGACACCATTTGTGTGCTATTCATTAACTGGACTGGCAGTAGATGAGAGAGTGTAGGGAGACTGAAGGAAGAAGCAATGGCTTTTAATTTCCTGAAGGGAGTACACCCTGCTACTGCTCTACAGCTTCTGTTTATCCAACGGCCTGTAATTCCTTCTGGCCTTGGCCCTGTGTTGAGTTACAGACTGGGCTTCAAACACACAGCATCCCTGCCACAGTGCCCATACAGTATACCTCCACTATCTATACCAGTATGACTGAGCTGCACATTAACGTCACTGTAGAAATAAACAACATTGGGAAAGGGTCACCCCTGAGCATGTGAAAATATAGCAAGGAAGAGGATGTGTTATGGCCAGATATTAACGTATAATACAAATTTAATCTGTAGCCATGTTTTATTGTTTTAGGATGTGACACCAATCTATTGTTTTCTAATTAGCAAAATATTTCATTGAGTTACATGTAACTCCAAATCAGACCACAAACAGTCAATTTCAGTTTAGTCAGTGTTCACAAAGCCTGCAATAATCTGTACTTGTGTCTTGTATTTGAACTGGATGTTTCCAGGTGTTTTTTATTCTGGGGCTCTACTGGAATATTTTGACACTTAGCTACAGTTCAAAAATCGTATTTATCTTGTGCTGGCTCTTTATGCAGTACTTCAGTTCAGGCTTTCTGCAGGCCGTTTTACCTCCTTTAAGGTCCCTCTCCCGAGACCCCACTCTGTTCTGATTGACCGGCCCTCTGGATGCTGCCCCACAGCTCCGAGGCTACGTAAACAAACAACAGTAGTAGAATTTCACTTTTTCCTGATTCCTTACTCGATATGGAAACTTCTCAAACACATCCATACATGTTGAAACCCTAATCCGATCTGAAATATGCCAGCGGACGACGCAAACAACCCATGAAGCAACCTTAGCAACGACCACAGCAACTACCATAGCAACAAAGGCAGACATTTTGTGGCCATATGCAACATCACCTCAAGTTTTGGACATGCTTTTGTTATCTAATGATTGTGTATCCTTTCGACAACACTGTCTGCTTATATTGATATTGAAAATGGAAAACTATGATATGAGCAATAATTCGGAGCTAAACATCAATACCTACGGAGACTACCGCCTCTAAAGTTGGCTGCAGGGCACACAACGCGCTCTGAAGACAGACATGATGTGTTCTGTTTGAATACTCACAGCAAAGAGAGTATACTGAGTGTTGTTGACCGCAAATCAGCCACCTCCACTCTCCACACACAGGTGTGAAATATTAGAGATAGCTGTGGCAGACAGATCTTCACGTAGACACTAAAGGCCGGCATTGCGTGAGAGACAGCGATGTAAACAGTTGAGATGGAGACACCGGTGTTTTGTCTCTGTGTCACTGCGAGGATGAAGTCTGATACTACCTGAGATTTACTTGATTTGACAAATGTTATGATGGTGCAATATGTCAGCTGGCAAAGATGTAAGTAGGTCATGAAAGTCCAGAATAACCCAGTGACACAGATTGATTTCATGATTTATGATGTTCTTCTTTTTATTTTATTTTAAGTTTTATAAGATGCTTGTTTTCATTGTGTCTGACTCCATCATGCTATGGATGCATTGCTGTGGTTTTTTTCTGCACTTCCTGGAGGTTATTTCTCAGTCAAGTTCATCTAAGTGGGGCTTGTATCCATTTATGCGGTAAAAAGACAAGAGATAAAATTTAGACTTGAATCTGTTCTGTTCTGCTGTCCAGTCTGAGCCAGGAAAGAACAGACCAAGAAGAAGCAGAGAAAGGGCAACCCTCCGGTCTCAAGCTGCTGCCGGTAAAAATGACAAGGTTTACACAAGTGACTAATATGCTGCAGGACCAGGCCGGAGCCCAGGTTTCCACTCCGGCTGCTAAAGACTCCCATGGGCCCGTGCCATGCTGTGCGATAGCTGGATACGGGGAAAGTCGAAGAGGAAAAAGCTCCCTGTAAATGAAGCCGACTAACAAGTGGCTGCAAATCTGTCTCAGGGATGAAAAAACCTGAGAGACATCAGACATCATATTTAGTAAAAATGAATTTAGTGAAAATGAAAGACTTTTAGAAACACTTGTAGTCACACACATGCACATACACAGATACACACAAACACTAATCCTTTCAGCCACTGGCGTCTTGCACAGGTACTGTATCCCTTTGATAGTGAAGGTCAGATCTGGTACCACACATATCTTATGGCAAATCAGTGTTTACCGGCGACATTCCTTCACCAAAAAGCTCCAGTTACGAGCCTCCGCTGTGATTGGTCTCTGTAATATTGTGGTCCAATGCTTGCAGAGTGAATGTACTGAGAGGAAGGCATTCTGCTCACATTACTGGGTCAATGGCATTGCTTTTCTGGGTAGTCCACCTGGGACAGTTTCAGTATAAGCAGAAAATACCTATTCAAAAGGTTAGTGGGAGATGGTAGTACTATATCTAATATCAGGTTAATGGTGATGGATATCACTACTGTGTGAGTACGTACAAAAAACGTGCATTTTTCAATGAATTATGAGTTTGCTTTATGATAACACAAGTTTCCATCTCTCGTGAAAACCGTTTTTCATTCCTGTGTCTGTAGCTTCAACAGGGGTGATGAGAAACGTGATGGCGCGGTGTTGGGTTCCCTCCAAACCCATTTTGTGTCCCCGTTTTGGTGGCGCAAGACAAAAGGACCACAGAAACTAGAGCTCGAAGTAGGGCTGCACTTTTACTGTGAGTCAGGAGGGACAGAAGAATGAAATCCTTTCTCTGTCCGGCCTGGCTGGCTGTACTGTACACCTCGGAGAAGCACTCAGCGCTGAGGGGAGATGGGCTGCCTTGATAATGGACAGACACACACACACACACACAGGCTACAGAGAGGAGGGGAGGGAGGGTTTGAGGTGACTCGCTGAGTCACTACAATCACATTTGTCTGGTTGGAATTCAAACTGTGAGAGTGAGAAAAAGCACCATCCTCGTTTCATCTGACACTGCAGCCTTTTGTGGAAAAACCCCGACTCTGTTCATCACTTTTTCTTTAGTGTGTGTGTGTGTGTTTGCGTGTGTTTGCGTGTGTGTGTGAGAGTCCTGACACAAATACAGCACTCTTGTGTTTATGCAGCTATTGAAAGTTGTCTCGTTTCCGTCCTCTCTGTTCACACACTCATTTACAATGAGTAGCGCAGATATCCTTTGAGAGAGAAACTGGCACATGTATTGTACTCAAAACCCAAAAGGAACATTACAATGACCCGATGAGGACTACGCACCCTGTACTATAAACCAGTCAAAACTACATTTTGACAGAGAAGTTGCATTGTGAGTCGTCAGCCAGGTGGGTGAAAGTCAAGCGCTCATGTAGAAAAACACAGAAGCCCCTTGAGGACTATGACTCAGGTCTATAAGAGACACCAAAAGGGGAACTGATAGACATCTCTCAGTCCTCCGTCTATCAAGGCTCTTGTAGGATTTTACATTTCTATCAAAGCCACCTGCCCACATTCCTATCTCTGTCTACCTCGACATAAAAGAGATGGAAGCTGTAGGATTGCTTGTATCAGGAGGTCCATATGTGACTGGACTGCTTACATAATTTGGAATGTGAGGAATGCTCACGCTTGATTAATGTTAACCTGTTGATAGAAGAAACAAGTCAAGGACAACGGAGGTCTGATCTTTAATTTTTCTATAGACTCGACATCCTGCGACTCGCCGACATGTCGCTAGCTTTAACGTCACAATAAAACAAGCTTTGTCGTCGGCCGAAGTAGTGCAGACAGGAGACTTTCACACAGCGATAAAGACTGTTTTCCTGCAGATTTCCTAAAGCTTGTGATTACCGAGCTAATTACTGACATTCCTTGGAGAACTTACAGGCTACCGCTCAGAACGTGGCAGCTTACAAGAACAGTGGGCTCCTTATACAGTACTGTATCCAGACATATGCACACGGACAATACGCTGTTCTGTCTAATAAGACGTCCGCCGATGAAGCGGTGTATGGTTTATAAGAGAAAGAATGTAGCAGACAAAAACACACAGGGCACATTTAAGGGGTAATGAAAGCACTGTATACTTTTAAAGCTGTATTGAGCAAAATACACCTGTCTAACCTAAATCCTAGTATGAGGTTGTATTAGAAAAAAACATTCGTCCATTGCTGGGTTATAGCCTCCATCCTCCCTCCAACAGAGTGTATATGTCGTCTACACTGCGCAACTGCTGGTGGGCGGATCTACCTGCAACTATAGGGTCAGGTGTAATTATGTGTCGTTTTTTGGACGAGTGACATTACAACTGACATTCCCATTACACAATATAAAAGTCTGAGATTAGTTGATGAAAAGGAGTGTGAAGTTACTTGGTGCAACTTCAGCTTTCTTAATAAGATCCTGATGATGGTAAAATTGTTCTTAGCCTCACTGATGACCCACATTATTCTGTAATCATCATTCATAATATTAGAAAACAAAAGTGTCACTGGAAACATGTATATTGCTCTCGACGGGATGTCTGCACAATAATATCCAGAATGAATTGCTGCCAACGTTACACAAAAGCAACATTGATTATTACATTTGCAGGCTTTCTGTCCTTTATTTGACTTCAACCATCATGGTTTTCTGGATAAAAGCACATTATAGATGATGATGACAAAAATTTAGCTTTTCAGCTTAGGAGGTTGGGAGATATAAGTTATTATGACAGAAAAATGCAACTACTGTAAAAACATTACAGATGATTACAACAAATATGAATATAAAATCATTAGATTTTGCCATTTGTGAGACTTTTCCATCCAATCTAAAACACTGACTGCTTCCCATCCACAGGTGACAGAACTTGTGACCTAATTCACCAGCGTCGGGTCAGCAGACTCCGAAAATGACAGGCTAACATCAGTGCAAGCCTATGATGGGTTGTAAAGGTAAAATCTTTGTCGGTGTCTTTCATCTACTGTACATTTTGGTGTTTGTGTCATCAAACAGGCCAGCAGTAAAAGAAAAATCCCTGACCTTCATTTTAAAGAGGCCCTAAACTGTTTCAGCTGTCATCAGCTGGAGTGGGACACCCCTCATAATTATATGGAGGCCCTGAGAGTTTATGGCCATGTGAGGAAGGCAGTTAGTCGTGGTGTGCAGAGTCACTGTTGGAAAGAAAAAAAGAAAAAAGTTGAATTCTCAGGAAAGTAAATTTTCAGTAAACAAGTGATATTTGGTGAGAAATCAAATATAACTGCTTCTTTGGGTATATGTTCAAACCAAAAAAAGTCGATCACTGTTCCCAAAAGCCGTTATGACAGTGGACTCCTGTAGGTGACAGACACTGACATTTTTCATAGATTTATTAATGGAGGGGAAAACACTAAATGAGTGAGTACGGAGGTGATAAGAATAATAATAGTTCACAAAGAATGTATGTGTTTTCAATTGTTTTCTTGAATATTAAATTTCCTGCATCCATTTCTATAAATGTACCAAAACAACACTTAGGTTTTTGCTATTTTAATCTCTAGAAATCCTGTAATTACACAGTAGAACATTTAAAGCGTTCCACTCACTTAGCAAGCATGTATTTATGTTGTTATCTACATGGTAATTTAGGAATTAAAAGAGTTTCAGGATAGAAGCCACAAAAAGGCAGAGAATTACTCCCATTTTTCCATCACCTCAGAGCATGCGTTCATTTGCTTTAAGACAGTGACCAAAAAGTACGCAGTGGGTTTAACATTCGCTGGCTAGTCAGCATCCCTGCTAATGAAGCCATTTAAAGCACACACTGCCTGATGAGGGTTTAGCCCAGTGTAACCATCATGTCTGTAAACTTGTCTGAAGAAATTAGACTCAAATGTGTCTTCGGTCTTAACGAGGCCAAGGTATTAGATCTAATCTACCACAGTGATCGCGGGTTGTGATTATCAGTGTGGAAACGATCCATTTAAACCTGTAGCTGGTTTGTTCGCGTGAGGCTGGGGTTTCATCGCGGGTTCACATTAAGGGGAGTGGGTGGTTTCAGTGAACCACAAATGAGCCTGATAGAGGTTGTAAGAGCTAAAAACAAAACAGCTGTGGGTCAGAAAGTGTGTGGACAAACAGGAGAGACAGTGGATAGTCTGACTCAGATCTATCTGATGTTCAAACTGTGTGTCCTCATACTAAAATCACTTTTAATGGCATGCTTATCGTTAATGTAGGGGAAAGTTAATCACCAACAGTAAATACAATAGAACCATGGATGTCATTTTCCAATTATTGGCTAGTTGCAGCTTCTCCGATGTGAGGACTGGCTGTTTCTCTGTTTTATATATCATTGTAAACAGAATACCTTTTGGTTTTGGACTGTTGGTCGGAGAAAATAAAACATCTGAAGACGTCACTTTGGGCTTTAGGAAATCTCAGTGGGCATTTTTCACCATTTGCTGACATTTTATAGACTGAATGTTTAAGAGAAAAAATAATCGTCAGATGAATGAATAATGAAAATAATCATCAGTAGCAGTCCCAATACACACGAGACACAGATTGTACAATAAACATAATAAGTAAGAGGAATGTCTTCCTGATAATGAGTTGCAGGCCCTTTTGCACAATCCTACTGCTTCAAAGTTAAAAAAAAGGGATTTCAATAAGCAGTAGGTGTCGGTATATGTACACGTGTGGTCGATTCATTTAAATAACTGATAGATTTTTTTTTTTTTTTTAAACTTAGTACAGTTGGGTTTATTGTCCTCGACACACCTGGAAAGAGTTAAGAGTTTGACATGTTTCTGTCTGCACACGACACCGCTGTGCGTCAGTCAACGCTGCCCTCTGAGCAGGGTCACCACGCTACATCAGCTTCTACTTATCGCCACTTCCACTGACATGCTCTGTTGTTGTCTTTCTTTGTGCCTCACTGGACGGGGACAATGCCCCGTCCAGTGGATGACTAGAGTTTATTGCTTTTATCTTAACACAGATGAGAAGTGATCAAATGCTGGTGCTGTCAATTGCTGTCGTGAACTTTTAACTGGAGCTTCATTATGAGCTTTAGAGTTGACTACAATATGTGGTTGGAGCAGGAGACAGGGCAGAGAGAAGCAATAAAGTAAGTAAGTAAGTTAGACAAAAATGGAAGAAATTAAGTATATAATACCAAATTATAACATGTACAATGTTTTTAGTTTTTAACTTTTTTAACATTAAAATCACCAACACTGAATTCTCTAAAGAGCTGGCAGATAAACTCATCTGTGCTATTGGAAAAACCGTATTGCATGCAGGCTATTAAATGCATTTGCATGCATCAGCTCAATATTAAGGCAGACTGTGTGTTTGCACAAACATGTAGCACAAGATTTTAAATGAAAATAAGATCAGATTTGACAGCTGTTAAAGAGAAATTCCCCTAAAGTCCTTCTCCTCTACTTCATGTCAGAGTCATGCAGAGAGCAATATTTGCTTTTTACTGTAAGCCGTAAAATCCGTGCGAGTAAGAGTGCATTGGTTTATGATGTTTGTGTGTGTGTGTGTGTGTGTGTGTGTGTGTGTGTGTGTGTGTGTCTGTTCGAGCTGCAGCTTGTGTGTACATGTCTGTGTTTTTTCCCCAACTGCCATTCACATTAGCTTGAGTTAAATGGAAGTGCTACTGCCAGGCCAACTCTCTGGACGCGCCTGAGGAAACCCCTCTCCATGAGCTACTGGATGGCCTGGATGCAATTAAAGTCCAATATGAGAAAGAGAGGCAGACTTGCCCAGTATAACCAGGCTGCGGCTGCATCGGCCAGATGTGATCCCGCTCGGCCCGTTCCGAGTCTGGCACAAACCACTTTAGCTAATAATGGGGCGAATGCCGCAGCTCCAGGGTGTTTCAGGTGGTAAATGGGTGCTAATAGAAATCACAGAGACCACATCCCCCTCAAGGCAAAAGGTTAACCCGACTGGTTTTACAAACCTAAATACGAAAACGCTTATACATGCAAAGCCGAGGCTAAACTTGGGACTAAACATATATCTTGTGAAAGCAGCTAAAGTTTCAAACCTAGTGGTTGGTATTAAACCTCAATGCTTTTTTAGCACAAACCAAAATGTGCCTGTAGTACAGAATAACAACCAAAAACAGAATGTCTGGATAGAGTTGCAGCCTTACTGTATATACTTATTCTGTGACCAGATACTGCAAAAAAAAAAAAAAAAGTATTTTATTTTAAGTTCTTGCACAGCTATTTTGTACGGGGCCCCAAACAAGTCAAACATATAACATTCATTGATATTTCTTTACTCAACATTTTCCTACCTTTTGTCACGTTTGGGTTCTGCACCCTAGTTAGGGCTGCATATGAGAAGTTTGGCTTCTTTTGTTAATTGAAAAGATTTTATCGAAATAAAATAAATAAACTGTGCTTTTTATGCTATTTCTGCATAATTGTTATGCCTTGCTGAAGACTATAATGTAAAAGCTTTGTGCTCCGGCATACTCCCATCTATTAAGCGATGAAATGAAAACCAAACCCCCGATCGGCTGTAGGAAGTGAGGTGTTTTTTGTCTGTCTGAAAAACAACCGTCTTTGTAGGTAGATTACTAATTTTGACAAAAATAAAAATAAAAATCTGAATTCCACTTGCACGTCTTATCGAAGGATCAGATCAAGGCGGTTTTGCATCGCTTCATTATGTAGCCTCAGTTCAATGAGGTGATTACAGTCTGCTTTGCTTTATCAGGAAGTCCCAAAACACCCAAGTTCAACATTAGAAGTCTGGTGGAGATTAACTATGGGATCAACACGATTAGCTACTGTGGTAACACACGTAAATCAGATTGTGTCCCTGGAGCCTGCAAACAGATTCATTATTCTAAACAAAGGGTCATTTAAAAGTACAAGTAAACAAGGACCTTATGTCTTATACGGAAGGAACATGAGTGCCTTCTGGGGCAAACATTTTCATAACTTTGTTGGCATTTCAGCCCCGTTACATAAAGCGATCATCTGCTATTTAAAACTTGACATACATTTCCTAATTACATATAATGATGCCACTCATTCAACTAATGCAAAAGACCCACAGGAGATACATTACATTATATGATTATATACATTATAATACATTCAGAGTAACTATTGAAAACTAGTAACTTTCTTTCAATTAGATCAATGTAACATGTATGTTACTTTCTAAGTGTTGAATTTTAGTAAAAAAAGAAATTAAAAATAATCAGGTATCAGGTGCCATAATCAAACCAACACTCGTTTTAGCTGAATTTAGCTTAATAAGGTTTATATTTCATAAAAAATGTTACAAATGTTAAAATACAATGCTGCAAGAAACCCTGCATTTAAAAGCACAAATGATATTGTAACAGCATGCTATGTAATGCAAAACGTATCTAAAAAGTAGCTTATAAAAAGTCATATTGCTGTAAACACCAGCCTTTTAAAGAAAAAGGCAACTGATACTGTTATCCAAGCGCGCTCTCGACTTTGTCAGATTGAGACAAAAATTTCATACGCGTTTCAACAACATCCTTTGTGTGCGGTGTCTGAAAAGGGACCGTCGGGACCCTTTTGTGGCATCGAAACCAACCTCAATGCCAAGAATTCCTATACAACACATGAAAACTCACAAATGTCAGCATATGGAGAAATCAGGCCACTAATCGTCCTTTGTCACCCAGCAACATTCCTGATGTTTGCCCCTGGCAACCAGGACTTAGAGAAGCTCAGAGATTTTGTTTGACAGCCGTGTCACCGAGCTTAGTGCTTCTCAGGGCGGGGCTGACCGCCTCTTATGGGGGACCCCTATGGACTGTGTTTGGGTGAAGAGGGGGAGGCAGGGGTGAGCTAATGTCACAACACAATGTAGTCCAGCCAGGGGCTAAAAATGGCCACTCTGCAGAACGTCAAAACAAGGTAACGAATTTGATTAATGAACCGCCCTTTTTATTTACTTGGAGCCGTTGTTGACAGCTGAAGGACGGATGTAGTGGATGGTGGCACAACACTAACACAACATATATTCTTCAATTCAACAAAAGGTTCTTTCAAAGCATTCAGATTCAAGTTCATAAGCGTTAATCAGCTTTGAACTGTCCGTCAATAACTGCTGGGTCAATTAAAGGCCTCGCGGTTTGATTTATTTTGTTTTTTTGGTTTGAGTGAACTCTGCATGAGGAAAATCAAAATCCAATAATAAAAATATGGGTGCAAAAATATTCTTGCATTCATGTAAATACTGGAATTCAGAAGGAAAAAATATTTTCCAGCGAATTTACTTGAACGTTTTATGACTTTTGGATTTGAAATGTTTGTAATTTGACGTAATTAAGCTCACAAATCACACACTATGACTAAGCATAGACCCACACACACACACACACACACACACACAAAATAAGGTCATATTTTATTAGTACCAATAAAAAAGACGCATTCCTAAAGCAGTAGTCAATGCTGAAAAGTTATCTTGGAAGATGGATATGTTTGCAGATGTTTAGGTTTTTGAGGATGTTAGTTCCAACTAAAACCAGCTGTAATGCGGTGAAGCTGCCTCCAAAACACATTAAACATGTACAACTGAGAAAGGTGGAGAAAATGTTGATAAATATAAGAATGTAAACTCAAGAGATCAGAAGCTCTGAAGTCGTTCAAGTGAAATGCTAACCGTGCCTCGGTTTATGACTAAATATGAAAAATATCCCGGCAGCATGTTTTCCTAAGAACCCAAGCAGCTGCGCTGAAAGTCCGACTTTATCAACAACTCAGCAAAAACTTGAGCTGAGGTCTTTGATGCAGTTTTGATGTAGTACTGTAATTGCTCAGTTTCAGAATAAAGTGGTTGCGACCCTTTGATTAGAGACGGGGCCGGTTGGAAAGGCTCTACAAATGAGCGCAGAGGTTCCTCACCCGAAATAGCAAAGTCTAACTGGAGCTCCACTCTGGCCAGCAGAGGGCTGTTTTATGTTATTCTGTCATTGACTATTCCTGTCACTGCTCCACAGAGTTTAGATAAAAACTTCCATTCCACAAACCCAAAGACATAGTTAAGGGACTGCGATTATAGCCTATATAGAGTGTCATATAAATATCTCCATTGCGGAGGGAGGGGCTTTCTGACAGCCCGCAGTTTCTCTTCCCCATTTCTACTGTGCATGTTTTCAAAAAGACGTTCCTCTCTCAGACTTGTTGACCTGTAAGGTGAACTGTTGCTGCACGTGCCGCTGGTTTCTCTTTCGACTAAAAGTAGGTCTGCTCAGACAGCCTGGCTCCCTTTCGGTGGCTCGGCCTCATAATTTTAAGAGCAAAGCAGCTATATCGGTTCTTCTAACTGAATGTGACCCTTATGCACGCTCTCTAGCACTGCCACTTGTATGTTTGCATGAGAACGTATGAAAAATTTATAGTTTGTGTGCACTGTGCACACAGTGAGAATCAACGTAAACATTTTCCGTTGCTTTGGCACAAATACAATAAAACATGTTCATTTTATGTCCAACAACATACACTGTGGTCCTAACATTACACTTTGACACTTTCAATAAATACACTCACAAAGAGAGCACAAATCCAACATTACATGGTGTAACAGGGGACAAATTGTGAGAAGAAATATGAATAAAAACCCTGCCAGCAGCTCAGGTCCAAGTCTAAAGCTGTGGTTACCACGACCTGGAAGAAAAACAATGGGAAGCGGCTGAGCAGTGAATGTGGTCGGTGGCAGAGAAGCCGCCGCCGTTCTTTAATGTGGCTTCTAGCTGTCTCATTGGCCGCCAGCTCCATGCTGATTTACACCACAGCAGTAATTCACAACCCAAACAAACCCCAGACAACTAATTACGTCAGGTTGACTCTGTCAGCTTATCGTGGAAGCAAAACAGAAAAGAAAAAGTTGACCACGAAGGACGACGTCTCGGGAGTGTAACTCCAGACAATGATCACGGAGCCCTGATGCTGTCTGTTGTGGTCTGGTTGTGGATTTACTGTACTACAGTGTATAAGCTCAGGGAGGTCTGAGGAAACTGTATATTTTATGAAGGGAGGAAAAGGGAGGATGTAATAATTTATATCTCTACGATTAAGGAGGTATGCAAGTATTTTAAATCATAGATAGATGGATAGATATACTTTAATAATCCCAAACTGGGAAATGATATATATCACATGGATATTAGTCCACAAATGACATATGTAGCTAAAGTATATGAAGATGAAAACCCCACAAACATTCTCACACATCACCCTAAAAGAACAAAAGTGTCAAATTTATTTTAAATTTCCATTAAATATAACAATGCTCATTATTATTATATTTTAATTTGCAATAATAAATGTGATTTATCTGATTTATTTCACCTTCCGCTGTTACAAATGTCAATGTGACAAAAAACAAACCCAACTAAAAGGATTAAGACGTGACAACCTATCATTACCAGAAGTCTAGACATGTTGCAAACACAGGCTAGTGGCTTCAAATTTACATTTTATAACTGCAATAATCCCGTCATATTCTGTCAAAATGATGCGGAGACTGCAAAGGAATGCAGTTTGTGGATTGGCTAAAAGATTTTACGGTCATAAATCAAGCCAAAAAAAAAAAAAAAAAGAAGACTTTATAGTATGTGTCACAGGATAAGCAGAAATCAACTGGAAATGAGAAAATATATATTAGTGAATTTATTGTTTTGGTAAACTGACCCCCAGAGAAAAAGGCATGTAGTTCATAGCCTCATTACTAACTTTACTGAACAAAACCAGAAAAGACCAGCGTATATGGTAAATTATTTAAGCACGACTGACCCTTCAAGTTCAAACTGGACATACTCAGTCCTTCCAAGAAACTGCGATTTTGTGATCGCAATAATTAACGCAAATTCAAGAAATCTACCTTTTTTTCCCCCGCATGAAAAGCTCAAAGACAGACAGACTGCTTGTCATTTCAGCCAAAAGTCGCAATTCGTGTGACAGTTAAGTTACGTCAAGTACAGTATTTTCTTTTTTATATATATATATATATAACCTAGCCTGTGTTTCTCATATTCAAACAATATATTGAAAACAAATGGCTGAAATATAGTCGTTTCTGTGATATGCAGTATGTTTTTTATCAAAGCGAGTGATTACATGTGACTCTTCATTGGTTGTAGTAAAAATCTCCCCTGGAGGGATTTCATACTGGCCTGCATACAGGTTGACCTTCCAAGTTTGGAAAAAGACTGATTCTGACAGGCTCCTTTTTGGCTATTTAGGTTTTAAACCGACTACAACTTGTGCTTTCCAAAATCCTGTGCCATGTGATTCAACTCGACCAGGGAAACTATTTTTTCAGTAAAAACACAGTTTGTTACCGATCCCAGGCTGATGTGCATGTAGTCTGCTGTTGACTTGGGTAGACTGACTCACTGACTCCTCGTGTCTGGCTCTGTATCCTCCCTGCATCAGTTTGGCTCCCGTTCAACACATTTCTTGCCTGTTATGAAGGCCCTTTTTACTGAATACTTTCCTATACACTCCTGCCCCTGAGGTTTCCCAGTCTTTATGGCACCACTGAGGCATTTTTTAGATGCATCTTAATTAGTTCCTCTTAAAATGGTCTAAATGAGAATTTCAAAAAAAATAAAATAATAATAATTAGGTATCAGGGAAGATTTAGACCAGATCAGAATATAACTTAACTTTTGTTTTTGTTTTTTAAGGACAGACCAAGCCTGTTTATCATTATTGCTGCAAAATATGTGAGACAATTTCACATCTACTCTGGATAACTCTCATCTCAACACGTTTCTTTCCAAATGAAATCGGAAACGCAGACCTAGAACTGCAGCTCACTACTCAACTACAAAGGGTCACAGGAGGCATTTAATATGATGCAGATCTCCGCTGCCTATCTGAAAAAAATGGGAACGGTCAGACTTGGCTCTTACAGGAACTTTGGGTATTTCCTTTTGGTTTTTGCTCCCTTGGAGGCAAAACTAATGATATCGTTTCTCCTCACACTGTTCGGAAACCAGAACAAGTACTGCTGGTACAAGATAGCCCTATCATATAAAACAGATTGCAGATTACATTTGCTCACCCATGGCAAGAAAGAATAAATGTTTTGAACTTTTGTTTGAGATAAAATGAAGATGATACGGCAGTTAAGTGTTTGAATCAGTGATGCATGATTAGTCATCATTATTACTGACTAAGAGAAAACTTAACCGTCAGGGAGTTAAACTGGATGACATGAAAATGCATTGGATTCAAGTGTGTTTAGTTTTTTTTTTTTTAAAACAATCTCATCACAAGAAAAAAAAACATACAATATGTACAAAAAGTGCAGTGTTTCTGTCTGTGCCACACCTTGAACTTCAGTGTTGGGAAGTTACTGATTACACATTACTCATTGTATTTAACACATGTAGAAAATGAGACGTCTGTGGTTTAGATTTTGGAAGGACTCGCCGAGCATCCAGCGGTTAACGATAACGTAGCTTCAGTGATTTCCTGCCTGTCAGATGAACACAGAGACCTCAATCAAACTTCCCAGACAACGATCACGCTGACACTAAAATGTGAAAGTAACAGAGCATTACTGGGATTACTGAATTTAAAATTACAATCCCTCCCTTCGACTACAACTCTGAAAGATAAGCTCTCTGTGAAATGCACATGCTTTAATCATGCACGTGGGCCAAAACAGAAGTTTTAACATGACAGATTAACGTGAAGATATAAAATTAAACAAACGCAAACCAAAGCGTTGTCTTGGGAATTATACTTCATATCTGTTAGGAGATAGACAAACACTGAAACACACACCATAAACATTTCCTTTAGAAACTTGACAACAGGCCATGTTGGTTTCTTCTAGTTTTAAACAACTGACACAAACGCTATTTTTCTTTTGTTTGAGACTTTGACTGCCTTCACAATCTAGCAAACATTAAAAAAAAGAGATGTTTGCAATGTTTTAGTTGATGTCTATTCCATGGCTGAAAATAAATGAAGGCCTTTTGTTCGTGCATAACGGCCTCGCATCCCGACGGAGCAGAGACGAAACACAATGGATGTTGAGAATAAAAATTACAGTGAAACAGTAAAATGGCTCTGAGGACACTACAAAATTAGAGTAATAATGCAAGAGTGTCAGATTATGTGAACCGTGGCATGAAATTAAACTATATCACCGATTCTATGACTAATTCAAAGTGTCAGTGTCTGTGTTTACATGCAGGGAAAGTGTGGGAACCTACTTGTGAATTGATGCCTAGTTGCATCAGGCTAAGTATGACTTGTTTGTGATCTTTAAAATATTTCAAATCACAGGCCCTCCCTAAAGTTGCAAGACTGTGCTGATATATTTCCTCTATAAATTCTATTTATAGTCATGAATTCCTGCAGGGACTATTTCAGGAAACGGCCCTCTAAAAACCCACCTGCTCTGTAAACAACTGACTGTTCTGACCGACTGTAAAATCTGAGTAGTTCTCTGTAATAAATCTACTTTGCATTTGGCGGGGCTGTAAATCTCTGCATACAGTACAGAATATGGACACGGTGTAAATCTTTTGCTCCTCTTTGCCCCGTGGCCTCCCCCTCTGATGGAGCTTGATGTTCCAGTCACACCTGCTCACCTTTCTCAGCTTTCTGCTTCTGGGACATGGATGAGCTGAGGCAGAGACGAGAGGAAAAAAGGGGGAGGTCTCGGACAGCTTGGATGGGGGCAATGACCTTGCATACCCCAAGAAGTCATGTCGTTGCCACTGGCTCTGTATTTTGTGAACTGCTGGTTGTGGTTTTCGGTCATGTGCAAGGGTGTTGTCACGTGCTTAGGAAAGATTCATGACTAGTGGATGTCAGAGCAGTGAATGCTGGCGCACTTCGAACTGAAAGCCACACAGCAGACAATTTACAAAGGCTTAAATAAATACACTATGTAGTCTCAAGTACTGTAGCCTCACAGAGTTGCTGCATAAATGCATTGCCATGCGACTTCCAAGGGAAAGGGAAAAAAATTGTGATTTATGGACTTACTCATTCTTAAAACCACTAACAATCCCTTTTAACGTGCAGCTAAATGTACACAGAACATGCTGTAATGGCCACATGTCTAACAATAGTACATAATGATTTTGCAGACAATATCAAGCAAAGAAAATAGAATTTGTGCAGTCCCTTTAGTCCAAATATATAATTCTCCAGTCTGTTTCACCTCCTCCTGTCTCGACATTATAACCACAAAGAGCATGATCTACGCATCCCTTTGCATTTAAACTTGCAATATCATAATATTATGTTATAAATATTGTAGGTGGAAAAAAAAGATTTAAATGTTTCGGCACATGCTCAGACTGGGAGACTATGGAAGTAAAGAAGGTTGCCTTAACTAATGCTAACCAGACAATGTGAGCGGCAGGCAGAGTCCTGCTTTTCATTAGCACCAGCTCTCTCTGGCAAGTGCAGCTGGCTTAGCCTTTCCAGATGCGCCTGTCCTTGTATGATCCTCAGCTCTGCTCTGAGATCTTACCTCAGGGCTGGAAACTGAGACAAGGAAACTGTCAGGTTTAAACAACCTAAAATATCAAACTCACAGACACAAAGAGGAGAGAAGACAACAGAGTTAAGTTTTACTTGCAAGGAGAGCAACAGGAGACGTGCACAGTCTGCAGAATCTCCTATCTACTCTGATTTCGTCTCCTGCCCTCTTGCTTTTTATTTAGGATGTCCCTAATACATGTTGCTTCTAAAGGGGAGGGGCATAGGTCAGGCACAGGTCAGTAACAACGTAATGGTTTTATTGCTTTGCTTTTCAGGCAGGCACAATTTCCTTGACCAATAAACAACGTCTGTTTTCTTCTACACTTAACTCTTTTGTTTTACTTTCCAACATGGTATGGTGATTAACTCTACAACTCATTAACTCTACAAAAGGTGCCAGTCCCATCAGTCAGATGGTGATGGGAAGTTCTCACCAACAGCTGCAAACTCCAAATGTCCATCTAGAAGAGAACTTAGTGTAGAACGAAACACAAACTTACAGATCATAGTATGGAGTACAAAGAATAAAATAGTGGTGATATATAAAGAATGCAAAAGAGTAAATATGGGATAACTTATATACATTATTCTAACATTTCCCTCCTGTTTATCACATATTTGCTCAAATTCTCATTTCACTGTGTCAGCCACTCCATGACGATTTTCAGCTGCCAGATCATTTTTATGAGCACAAACACACTTACACTTGGAGATCATGTTTATATGTCTAATTTATAATCTTCGTTGTCATCGTCAATATAACAATCATCAGCAAGCAAAAAAATACACTTGGGTCATCCGATTTTCCATAGGTGTGATAGCTGTGGTAATCAAACGGTTAACAAGAGAACGTAGACAAGGTATACAACAACATCCACACAAGGTCAATTCGTCCAATTTGTCTTTTGTGTTTTTGTGTTAGGGATGTATCAGTGGCGAGTCGCACCACCGTGGAGTCGTTACCGAAAGTATGGTTTTGCTGTTGTTTAGGTAACTCCCATAGGTACCATACTAATAAGAAAATCAGTACTAAGAAGAGAGTCACTGCCCAGCACCTAATGGCATTTACCGCTTAAGGGTCATTTTGGTCAAAATTAAGTATCCTCTACTTGGTTTGGTGTCTTGGAAAAAACTTCGCTGACTTTCAGGTCTCACCAGTCTCTAAACGTCTGGATCCACCCTATTATCAGTCTTTGGCTCACCTCCCCTATCGGATTTTTCAGCCGAAATGACCCTTTTACAGTGTGTTAAATGGACCCAGGTTGACCTTTCTGCTATCTTTACAGCAGTGGGAGTTGTTAGCAGTACCTGATATGGTCCTTCCCACTTAGGTGTATACCAGTGCTTCCTCTTTATACTTTTTATCAACACCCAGTCTCCTGGTTCAACTAATTGAACTTCCTGCTGGGAGACAAAAGGAATTTCATCAGTTCGGTTTTGTTTTTGTTTTTCCAACATACTTCTCATATAGTCAGCAAAACTGGCTTCATCATTAGGTTCCCATTGATTTTTGAATTGTGGTAATCTATATGGTCTGCCAAATAATATTTCATAGGGTGTGAGCCCTGAAGTACATGTAATATTAATATATAATTTCACTAAATCTACACATTGGGTCCATGATCTTCCTGTTTCCTCAATACACTTCTTTAATCTGTTTTTGATCGTTCCATTCATTCGTTCCACCAGTCTAGCACTTTGAGGGTGGTAAGCACAATGATTTTTTAAATCAATATGAAACATTACGCCGATCTTCTTTACGACTTGGTTCACAAAATGAGCACCATTATCACTATATATTTTTTCAGGGATGCCATATCTGGGAATAATATCTTTACAAAGCGCTTTTGCCACCGTCAATGCATCTGGATGTTTGGTTGGAAAAAGCTCTATCCATTTTGAAAAAGCATCTATTATGACCAGGCAATACTTTTTTCCTTCACTTTTATTCAATTCTATGAAGTCCATGTGGATAATTTTAAATGGATACTGAGGCGTAGGGAATCTTCCTCTACGTGGTTTAAAATTGCCTTGTGCATTATGTTTAGCGCATGTTAAACATGCTCTACAAAATTTTTTTGAATAAGAGTTAAATCCGTAGGTTGTATAATATTGATGTACCTGTCCTACCATCCCTCCTGTTGAGACATGTGTTTCACCATGGCTCAATATTGCCACCCATTTATATAGGTTTTTTTGGTAGGATAGGTTTATTCCTGGGTCATACATAGGTGTCATTTTTCAGAATTGCTCCATTCTTTTTCCAAATATCTTTTTCAGATTCAGGACTTTGTTGTTGCATTTCTTTTATTATTGTATCATCTAAATTTGTTTTTTCTTCTGCAGTTAACACATGTATCTGGCCTGCTGCGGCTGCTTTAGCTATTTTGTCTGCAAATGCATTACCTAGGGATACACTGTCTGTCCCTGTTGTGTGTGCTGCACACTTACAAATAGCTAAAGTTTTCGGCAGTTGTACAGCTCTTAGAAGGTCAGATAATAGCTCTGCATGTGTAACTGGTTTGCCTGTGGACGTGACAATACCTCTATTTTTCCAGTATTGTGCAAATGTGTGTACTGTGGCAAACGCATATTGACTGTCTGTATAATTTGTCACATTTTTGTTTTTCATTAGTTTACAAGCTTCAGTTAACGCTATTAATTCAGCTGCTTGAGCTGAATAATTTGATGGCAGGCATTCAGCTTTAACTACACTTTTTTGTGTTACTACTGCATATCCCGTTTGAGTCTTTCCTAGTTCGTTCTTTTTAGATGAACCATCTACAAATAAAACTTCTCCTTTTTTAAGTGGTTGATCTCTTAAGTCACTTCTACTTTTTGCTGTTTTTTTTTTTTGCCACTTCCTGACAATCATGTTTAATGTCGTCCTCAGGAAGTGGTAACAACGTAGCCGGGTTTAATGTTGTGCACCTTTCTAAGGTCAAGTGAGGTCAAGTGAGGCTGAGATAACAATGTTGCCATGCAAGACAGATGTCTTGCAGGCGATAAAAATGTCATGTTAGTCTGTAACAACAGGGCAGAAACAGCATGGGGTACTCTTAGAATTAATGGATGAAATAGAACTATAGTAGCACTTATTTCCACAGCCATTGATGCTGCAATGACTGCTTTAACACATTGCGGCAGTGCACTTGCTACACTGTCCAATTTAGATGAGAAATATGCTATAGGTTTCATTTTATCCCCATGTTGTTGAACCAAAACTGAAGTCTTAAAGTGACCTTTACAATCAACCATTTGAATAAAGGGTTTACTGTAATCAGGTAAGGTTATTGCAGTGCTGGATACCAGAGCTTGCTTTATTTTACAAAAAGCATCTTTAGCCTCTGCTGTCCATTTTAAGGGTGACGTCATTTTAAGATCTTCATCATACATCATTTTACTCAGACGTGCTGTTATTTCTGCATAGTTTGGTACCCAATTTCTACAATAATTAGTCAGACCTAAAAATGACATCATTTGCTTTTTAATTTGTGGCTTAGGTGCTTAAAGAATTACAGTTTTTCTATCTTCTACTATTGTTCTCCCTCCTGCACTCAGATTGTGTCCCAGATACTTCACTTGCTTTTTACACATCTGTAATTTGTTTTTACTCACTTTATTATCATTTTGCCCATATCTTTCCATTTCATTATATTGTTTTTATACAATGAAATGTGAGGTGCTGTCCACATCTTGAACAGTCTTACCAGCTCTGGCGTTGATAGTGTTACTGCTGCAGCTGTATTCGATTCACCATCTGTTTAGACATAAGTCACTGTCACTCTAGCTGGAGTAGCTTTAGTTAGAGCATTGTTAAAGTCATTATCTGGTCCTGGTGTGTCTTTGTACCAAAGTGTCACACAGAAAAGTTACAAGTTTTCCGTTTATCAATAACGTCACTTCTGGTTTAACTTCGTCCACAGACAACAAATCTTGAAAGTTTATCAATACTTCATCCATCTTACATTCTATCTTATTTCCTTCCTCACGTTCTACAGCCCTCTGTTTATCTTCCTCTTCTCCTTCATATCCTAGTCATTCACGGTGTCCCCCTTTCATCTCAGGACAATCTCTGACCATATGTCCTTCCTTTCCACAACGCCAACATCCTGACATATCTAGCCCAAATCCATTCCTTCTAAAACCTCCTCTCTGTCCTCTACCTCCATAACCTCTTCTCATCCATATCCTTCTCTGAATACCAGCTTTTTACTGCTCTGTTGAGCTTCTTTCTGTTCACCTGCATTTTCTTTTCTTTTAGCAACTTTCTCTTCTCCTTCTCTTTTCCTTCTCTTCCTTTCTCTCTCTACTCTTATCCAATATTCTGTATCTTCATACCCATGCTTTTTCATCTTTTTAGAATCATTTTTTGTTTTTTGTATTATTGCTTCCTGAAGTGCTGCTATTTTTATGTGTTCAATTGACCTTCGAATTTATGCTCTGTTATCCATCTATCTAAATTTTGTACTTTTTTAGGATCCTGTTTTTCAATGAGTTTCCAATCTTTACACTGCAGTGTATCTTTGGGTTTTAGTTTACTTATTCCTTTCCCCATTTTAAAGAATTTGGTCCAGTTTATCAACACCTAGGGTGTTCTAAAAACTGGTTTCCGGTCAGTAGGGCAGTAATTAAATTTTCTGTTGTGGTAATTCTCCTTTCTACTCTCTGTGATTGAGAGCGGAGAATTCTTGCCTCTGCATCCACAACAGTTGACTGCTTACACTCCTACTGTTTTGGTATGAAATAAAATACCTAGTGGTATTTTATTTCCATTCACACTCTCATACACATTCACACAGCATTTAAATGCACTTATACTTTTGACGTCTTTTACTTTAACATGGGAACTTCTGGCCTTCCCTTACCAACCAAATTTTACTTTTACCAGGAAATTTCCGGCTTTCCAAAACCAGTCCAAATTTTACTTTTATTTCTCCTTGTTACCTGCTAGTGACTAGTATTTTCAGGGTTTTACTTTTACTTTTTCCAGGAAATTTCCGGCTTTCCAAAACCAGTCCAAATTTTACTCTTATTCACAGTTTAAACCTATTTACTCTATTGTTCTCTCACAGTCATTCACCTTTTTAAACAAAATTTAACTCACCACAGTTGTCTATGTCTCCTCTCTCGGATTACCGTCAACCATTGGATCCCAGCAGGTGAGTTGAAGTCCGGTCCTTGAAAGGATCTGTTAGGCTGCTTCTAAGTCAGCCTGCCGTGGCCACGGGCTTTCCAGTATTCCTCTCACCTGCTGGAATCCTTAGGTCTGTTGGCATCCGGCTCGAAGGACCAAATTAATGTCAGGTTTAAACAACCTAAAATATCAAACTCACAGACACAAAGAGGAGAGAAGACAACAGAGTTAAGTTTTACTTGCAAGGAGAGCAACAGGAGACGTGCACAGTCTGCAGAATCTCCTATCTACTCTGATTTCGTCTCCTGCCCTCTTGCTTTTTATTTAGGATGTCCCTAATACATGTTGCTTCTAAAGGGGAGGGGCATAGGTCAGGCACAGGTCAGTAACAACGTAATGGTTTTATTGCTTTGCTTTTCAGGCAGGCACAATTTCCTTGACCAATAAACAACGTCTGTTTTCTTCTACACTTAACTCTTTTGTTTTACTTTCCAACATGGTATGGTGATTAACTCTACAACTCATTAACTCTACAAAAGGTGCCAGTCCCATCAGTCAGATGGTGATGGGAAGTTCTCACCAACAGCTGCAAACTCCAAATGTCCATCTAGAAGAGAACTTAGTGTAGAACGAAACACAAACTTACAGATCATAGTATGGAGTACAAAGAATAAAATAGTGGTGATATATAAAGAATGCAAAAGAGTAAATATGGGATAACTTATATACATTATTCTAACAGAAACGCACAGCAAGGGAGCCCGCTCAGCCAGCCAGCCTTTACAGAGAGTCCTATGTATGCAGGAAGCTGGGCAGACAGAAGGAGGGCTGCTCTGCAGAAGGTATGCCACGTTAACACCGCATCTCTGCAGTCAATGAGTGGCAAAGCTGCCTGAAAAGATGCCACTCTTGTTTTTTCACTAGTATTTTTAATTCCCCATGTTGTTAATGGTTTTGATGTGCTGAGTAAGTGTTGAAGAAATCGCGGCATATGTATGTAAAGATGCCACCCTGTCTTTTGTATCCTCTTCTCTCACACCAACTACCTTCATGTCCTCTTTCACTTAAAATCATCCACCTTCTTTATCTCTTCTCCCTGTAACCTCACTCTTCCACTTGGGTCCCTCTCATTTACACACTCTCCATCTTGCTGCGGCTAACCTTCATTACTCTCCTTTCCTTTGTACTTCTCTATCAACATACTCAAAGCAAATGCTGCATCTGTAGTACTATCTGTACTTTTTTTTGGCATGAAACCATACTGCTGCTCACAAATGTTCACGTCTGCTCTTAGTCTAGCTTCAACTACTCTTTACCATAACTTCATTGTTTGGCTCATCAGCTTTATTCCTCTGTAGTTGCCACAACTCTGCACATCTCCCTTGTTCTTAAAGATGGGCACCATCACACTTCTCCTCCATTCATCAGGCATCTTCTCACAATCTAAGATCCTGCTGAACAACCCAGTCAAAAACCCTACTGCCACCTCTCCTAGACACATCCATACCTCCACAGGTATATCATTAGGACTGAGTGCCTTTCCATTCTTCATCCTCCTCACTTCATCCTTACTAATCTTTGCTACTTCGTGGTCCACAGCAGTCTCCTCTTCTACTCTTCGTTCACTCACATTTTCCTCATTAATTAACTCTTCAAAGTACTCTTTCCATCTTCCCATCACACTATGGGCACCTGTCAATACAGTTCCATCCCGATCCTTAATCACCCTGACCTGCTGTATATCCTTCCCATCTCTGTCTCTCTGCCTTGCCAACCTGTACAGATCAGTGTCTCCCTCCTTACTGTCCAACCTAGCATACAAGACATTGTAAGCCTTTTCCAAAAAGGGAGACCTGCAGGAGTTGAAGAACTGCTCTGCATGGACTACAAGATACTGCCCAAGGTCCTGGCTCACCAGACTCAGATAGCTGATGGCTTCTGTCATTCACACTGATCAGATGTACCCTGTGCCCAGCAGGCTGACAATATCATTTTAATTCCAGATATTTGTAAGGTGTCTACCTACCTCTACCTGGCTATAGATACTGGTCTGATTACCTTAATCCAGAAAAAAGGCTTTTCATCAGGTTGAACACCAGTATCTATGGCAAAGCTTTTGGGTTCAACCGATGTTTCATAGCTAAGATCAAGGTTCTGTATAGTCCCATTGTAAATGTTCTGGGTGTTCCTTTCAGTGTTCAGACCGGGACAGGACAGGGTTTCTCCTTCTGCTCCTGTCGCTCTCTCTCTCTCTCTTTATTCTCTCTCCTGTCTCTCTTGCTCCAACGTCCTTCTCTTCGCTAAGTCTGAGACATTGCCATATTTCAGGATTCACCAGACACATGGTGTCGTTCTTGCAGTGTTGCGTTCCATTTGCTTTCTCTTTTAGACTTGAAATAAACCAGTGGGTGTCTTAAGGTGGACGTAACTTTAATCAGTGTTCGGGCATGCAAAGATGAAAGCTGCATCCCATATTGGTTATGATCAGGTTTGTGATATGGGGGAGTCATCATGTGGCTTGGCTTGGTTTTTCCTTCTGTCCATATTGGGTTTTTTTGTTATGCTTATGCTGCTATGGTAGTATGAGGGATGTAAGACAGAGGAATTAGCGTAATTCAATGTCTTATGTAATTAGCTGAAATTTGGGTGGCCTGGATGTTACACTGTGTCTCAACCCGCTATAAGAACTAAATGTTCAAGTGTGAGAGACGCGGTGATTGATTCCAGTTTGAGCCTGGCTTACCAAATCAAAACCATTCAACAACAACAACAACAATGTGAGCGAGAGCACAAGCTAAAAGTACACACCTGGCTTTTATTGTAATGACACAAGTGTTTGATATTTCAGGCTGACAGCAATCTGCTGTGAAAGTTGTGAAAGGAATGCATCATCAATACAAAGACACCAGATCTTAGCAGAGCTATAGCCCAGTGACACTAAAACACTTTACTCAACACAAAAGCATCAATAATGATGATTTGACAAATGGAGACATTAAAGACAAAAATGACACAATCATTTCAATTAAAAACTTACATTTAGACATAACTTGTAAACTGCTGGAGTGCTAATGAAAAAACCCCAAACCAATCTGTAAAAAAACATGTTCTACTTAGCCAAAAAAAACACGCAGTAACAAAGATAATTGACATTATATAATGTCTGTACTTGGTGTGCAGAATCTAAATGAATTACAAATGGTTCTGTCATGGAGTGACGAACACTGGCTAAACAACAAAACTCTTCATAATTGACTTTTGATGTTTGACCAAAGCATCGAGAACACACTTGTTATTAATTCCATACGACATACAAGGTCTTGCAAACACGCATATGATGTCATGGTGTCATACTTTCTCTTAACTGCTGCAGGCCAGGGCAAAATTTCATCATTAGCATGCACAGAAGAGAAGATTAACTGTATTAGACAATATCAGGTTCTGCGATAAATAGACATAAGTACAAGCCTGGGTTGATAAAAACATAAGTACATTTACAAATGGCAAACCCAAAGGTAAATTTTCATAAGAAGCATCAAATCATAAAGCTCAAAATTTGGTTATTAGGGCAGCTGCCAACAGATGGAAGCTAAAGATTATGTTTTATAGAAAACGGTGATATAATCTGCATAATGAGCTGATACATACAGTAGGTGTTGTAGTATTCAGAGACATTTGCCATGCCACACTGACATGGTGTCACCAAATAGCATTCCTCTTCTTAACCTGCTATCCTCCCACTCCATCCCCTACTAGCGGAGGGGGTTGCAGGGGCAGAGGGGGTGTGGTAAATATGTTCTAACCTGACTCATTGATCCTTTATCTGACTCAGGCTTGTGCATGTTAGACTCTATATGACCCGATCATGGCTCTGAAATAGCAGTAGCCGAACTGCGATGTGTATTGATAAATTCATGGCGCTGTCTGTGGTGCTGAAGTAGCAGAAAGATTTGCAATCACACTTTTTTTTTTCTCATTCTCTGTCACTTACGTCTTGGACCTATAATATCCTCCAAACTATACACTTTCAATACTCAATTCTATACTATATTGTAGCCTATACTCCATAGAGTAGTGCATAAAAACAAAGAACACATCAGTCCAGCTGTGGCACAAGAGACTCGCAAAGCATCTGAGCTACACAGGACATGGATGTTGTTTTCACTTTTCTATTTAGGATTACACTAACCAATCAGCCATTATTGAAGGATGTCTCCATGAAATTATAAGACGCTCAGGGGAGTGTTCATAGCACTTATTACACAGAATCATAACCATGTGTCTCACTATTTCATACCCAAATGGTTCACAAGGGCTTTTGGTGATCTACAATGGTCTCCAGTGTCATGGCTGCCAGTGACGCAGACAAACTGTGTTCATATAAGTACACACCAACACAAACAGCAAGGGATCCATTTAAATCTGCAGGGGGGGTACCACAATCACAGTGAAAACAGTTGGATACCGATATGCTGACAACAAAAACAGCATCACGTCATAAACAGGGAGGTCAACCAGACTATTTTAATAAAATAATGTAGTTATTTGGTATTTTTCAGTTTTTCCTAACCACATTTAGGCAAACATAATTCCTTTTTTAAAATATTTTTTCATGCAGTTTAAATACACGCTGAAGATTAGTGCCACTCACTGAAAAACTGATTTGATTTGTGTTCACTTTATTGACTTGACAGCAGCTTTCCACTTCAAGAGTCATTAACTAAGCTGTTGACACAAGCGCTTATGCAGAATGACAGCTAAATGTTCAATGAAAACTGAATGGGGATGAAGCAGAAGAAACTGCAGAAACTAAAAATTTGACATCCCGATAGATTAAAATGTGCATAAATTGATTTTTTTTTAGGCCAGGAGACTGAAAAGATTAATTTTCAAGCCGTAAAAAAACATTTCTGTTGTTTATAGCTGATTTCATTGCTTGTTTTATCTGAACAACAATCTAAAACTCAAAGATATTCAAGTACTATAACTGAAACAGACAAATGCAGCAAGTTATATCAGTGCAGTACAAAGTTGCCAACATAGGTTTATAGAGGTTATACATGTTAAGTAAAATGTATATAGTATGTGAATGTCTTTAAAATGTATTTGTGCATTAGCTGTAATTGTATTGTAAATTCTCAGTTGGGTCATATCCCAGCTGAGCCAAATGAGGGCTCTGCTGCTGATTAAACATCATGGCTGACACTTTGATGGTGTGCAGAGTTACTGTGAGGGGTGGTGAATAACAGGGCTCGCCGTCTATATGGGTCACAGTGGGGTTTGAATGTGGCTGAGGGAAACGTCGAGCAGAAGCGGAGGGCTGCCTGTTATTCGGTCAACCAGGTCACAGCTGGCCATATTACAAGAGTCTGGATTAGAGATCAGGAGTTGGGGTAGGGATGTGGAGCCCATTGATGTGCAGGAACTCAAACATGGAGGCCACACACATTATGAAAGCATCAATGTCAACATCGAGACACGCAAGAGCTGCGGCAGGCTATGAAACCAACCACATTTCAAACTGCATTTTTACTTTGTGTCTTATGTGGCCTGTTTGTTAGGGCTTCATCCAGGGATGCGAATGATGTGATTTCAAGCAGGTGTGTTCTTGAAACCTCTTGATCATAAAATACCTCACATTACGCAAGGCCAGAGAGTGCCCAACATCAACATTGTTGTGTACACAATTAAAAAAAATAAAATAAATAAAAGCACATTTTTATCTTCTCATTTGGCAGGCCATTGTTGTCAGACGAATAAAAGCATCTCATAAAACGAAAGCAGCATAAATGGGAGAATGAAAACAATCTGCAGAGCACGCTGAGCCTCTGGATACTGCTGGCAGGGTATGAAAGCTGCATTGCAGTTGGTATACATGTTGCAATACAAAGACAGATTTCAGCCATCCAACCCCAACGTGGAATGAATTTATTTATGTCAATAGTATGTACTCATTTGATATCTTGGTTCTGACATCATCACTCCCTGCAAGCTTGATACAGCAGAGGTAGAGAAGTCACGATGATAAACGTCAATGCAAAACCGCATTAGAAAACAAAGCCTGATTATATATTTAATGTAAAAAGTGCACGCACACACACACACACACACACACACACACTTTCGATTTGTGACCCTGATATTGGTTTGACCATCTCATTTTTTCAGTGAGTTTCAGTGACAGGCGAGTCATTCTGAGCAGATGCTGTCTTTATCAAGCTCCTCCAAGAACCTGACAGACAAAATGAACTCATTTTTCGACCGGCTGGCTGGAGTCTAACTGCCCTTTCAACAGCAATTCAATTTGCACTTGACCAGGAATGCAATCTCAGATCCACCAAAGCTAAGATATTACATTTTTGCTCCTGACGGACACAGCTCTGTGATGACAGAGAAAATAATGCATTATGATATATTAAGACACAGGTGTCAGACAGATTTTAGAGAGACAGGTTAAGCTTTTAGGACACGTAAATTCCATCAGCTTTCCTCCAAGAATAATATTTTCCACGATGGTGTTAAGAAACTAGTATGTTATTACCTTGACATTGGTGGCTGGTTGACTGGTGACTCAAGGTAGCCTAAATTTAATGACTGTAAATGTAATACTGCATTGTCCTCAAGCACCTTGTTTGTTGTGTTTCCACAAACATTTAAAATTTCGGGCCTATCATTATGGTCAGTTGGAGTCAGAGCTGTTAATTGGGTGCTGCCACCTCACACAAACCCATACACTCAGCGGGTAACTCTGACTTCATAACCACATGTATGAACACGGTCGGGCAAAAAGAAAAACATCGGTAAGGTTTCTTTACAATGCCTATTTTTAATAGGGCATGCCCAAAAACTAGCACTCGGTCATGGTTGGGTTTATAAATTCAAATGTGCACGCAGGGATGTGACTCAGGTTAACCACTGGGATTGTTTATGCCACGTGACACTGCGTCTCGACTTTATGTGAAAATACACCCATTGTAAGCAAAACCTCATGAAGTCAAACTGCAATGCAAGAGGCTCCTCTCTCTGGTACTGTAATGCACAAAATCTTCAAGGTCAAGGAAATTAGGATCTGCACACTAAAAAAAATAAATATATATATATATATATATATATATATATCAACTGAGGAGCCATATGTGGATATTTGCCGTTTAATCTTTAAAATCAAATGTTGATGAAGCTAAATTTCCATCAATATCCTCCTCCATAAAATAAACGGTGCCTCGGTGGCTGTGTGCGTTTTGCCTGAGCTGGTTTTTCTTTTATAATGACCGGCGTGATTATTACACCACAGACAATTATCTCTTTTATATTTCTCTATCTCTCACTTTTGTTCTTACCAGAGAAGTTTCCATCTGGGCACAGCGAGGTTTTCCAAAATAGAAGCGTAAATGTAGCAGTGCACCACCCAAAACCAGCAGTCAGCCAGTCGTCTCAGTGTCTTCACCCATATATGACAGATTTTGCCCCTGGCTTGATGTGGCTCTTAACAAGAGGGTGGTGGCACAGTTCAACCAGGCTCTTCCTGACACTGTGCATGTGCTTAACCATCGGCTAATTATATGGCTTATTATTTGTGGATGTAGAGAGGAGACTGTCTTGTCTTACAGATTATTGTGAATGGAAAACCAACAGTATTTTTTAAATACATCATCCTCTCTGCTGCTAATGATTTGAGAAAACAAAATCCCTATAGCCACGTTAACAAGGTCAGTGTGGCCTAATATAATGAAGTTATTGATCCGTTTTTGTAATGCTCGCCCGTTGCCCCTGACACCACCTACATACTTTCACAGTTTGACGCTGTCTGCTTAGATTCACATTAGTCTTAAACTCACAGCCTCTAACGAGCCAAATTGACCTTCTCCCAATGACATTCTTCCAGCATGAAGGCCAAATGTCAGGCATCAACTCTAATGACACCGCAGAGTATTCGATTATTAGTCTTAATAACTAAAAAGCGGGCTAGCCATGAGAAAAGACATGAAATATAACACACACTGCCCTGTTTCCATGGTACATTTTTAACCATTCTTAAATTGCACAGTGGCCAATAAATCAGAAAAAAATATATATCACAGTAGCCATCAGATAACTGTGTCCTTTGAATTTTGAACACAGCTGTTGTGTCTGATTTTGGGGTAAATTTTCTGAGCTGCTTTACAGCACCGAACAGCAAGAAAGCCCTCACTGACCCTGCACTGCAACAATCAAAACAACTCACTTAGTAAAGCCAAAGCCATGGCGGCGTAGGTATTCAGATTCTTTTCTTTTAAGTAAAAGTAGAAATACCACAATGTAAAAATAGTAAGTACATATTATCAGTTGAAGTACTTATTATGCAGAATGGAACCTGTCATTGTTATATTTTTAGCCACGCTAGCGGGTCAGCGCCACGGGTGGCTCGGTTAGTCGGTCAGTCAATTCCTGCATCACTTCCACACTGAAATAACTCAACAACTGCTGGAGGGACTTTGGTTTATGATCAAGTAATGGCAAACTGATGACATTAGTAAACATTATATTATTGTTATTGTTTTTGAAGAAAGATTGCATGGAAATGCAGTATTTTCCGTGTTTCTCACTGTAAGAGGGCTTCATATCTTTTCAGGCATCTTTAAATTGTAAATTAATGTAACGTAAAAGCTTTCTGGGGATCCATATGAAGATATAAAGATTTCCATAATTTAAAGTGATTTCTGTCTCCTTACCCTTCGGTCGTGGTAAAAGGCTCTGATGAAGGAAAAAGCTGCACATCAATTACATCTTCATGTCACTAATCAACAGCTGATGAATGCATGCCTGGGGGTCACGCTGCAGGCTGCCTAATAATGTCTGTCTGGCTGCTAACACTGAGATGAAAGGGCTCACATGGATCATGCTCCCAGACTGACTACTGAGGTCAAACTGCTCCCAAAAAAAAAATACTAAAGCTACTAAAACTAGCCACAAAAGCAGAAATGGCAACCACTGATAAGACACATCACAGCATGTCCCTGAGGAGAAGATCTCGTCAGTGTCGAAAAACAGTCACACAGGCTCCTACAGAGCCGAGAGGCTGCGAGCCGCTTTGTGTTGTTACCGCAGCTGCAGCCAGACATTTCCTGGACATCCTGCACGTGCCGTGGAAAAACACATCACCGTTCGCTTCCAAAGTGAAATCTGCTGCCCTTTACCAATCCACCAAAGAATGTGAGTGACGCATTAATAAAAAAAAATAAAAATCACCAAATAAATGACGGACATACCTGAAAATGAATGGAAAAGCAGTAAAAACAAAAAAGGGGGACATTAGAAAGAAAGTCCAATCTGTAACATGTTTTCAATTTGCAGGGTTGGTCACATCATGAACACTGTGGAAAAGTAGGATTCAGTACACTGCCTTTATTATATATATATATTTTTTAATGTTACAGCAAACAGTGTATCAAAATAAATATGTTAGATTACAAGCAGTTAGAGGATAGCACAATTACAAATTGCTCCATTCCCCATTTCTCGGCCTTCTTCTTCTGTAAGATTATTTGGGGCATGTCAAAAGTTATCCGACATAGAAAACCACATGTTAAATTTTAAAAGCAAGTTTGCTTTTAAAACAACTTTTTGTAGTAGAACAAATATTAAAAGAATCCACGTCAAACAAGTTATTAGAGAGGCCTTTATTTTACATCATGTACAATTAGAAGATAATACATTAAAAACTTTTGTCAGTCACTTTAGGTTGTGTCTATACTGCACATATATATATATTCATACATTTTGCTTGTGTATGTACGGATATGATATAATACATGTGCCTACCTACATGTGTCATCTCTGCAGTAGTTATATCGGTAGGTATTAGTAGGAGAGATGATGGACGAGTCCTCCCTGCTCCCTCCCCTCCTCCTTCATGAACACCTGCAGGGCTCTAACCAAATAACCGACTCCACTCCATGAAGACTCAAAAACACATATTCAGGTCACATTTCAACAATCTGAGATGGTGAGTTATTCATTACGGGTCGGTTGAACTCAAGTTTGACTCAATTTTACAGCCATGTTGGTTCAGATAATATGGAGGGTTTAAGGGAGGGAGGGAATAAGTCTGCTCTCCTCATCATCACATCTGGTCGCGAAACTGCTCCGCTGACAGGTGTAGCTACTGTATATTAGTCCAGAAGTGAGTAAGACAAAGTCATTAAAAAAAAAAAAGAACCTTGTGACCTTGAAGATACACATTGAAACGGTTTTTGCTCTGCAGGGTATTTTTCCTGAAACATAATCTCACAGAAATTCTGGTGCATATGGAGTTCACCGTGAGGCACCGCGTGGCACAGACGAGTCTTTGTTACTTTGTCGGTCTTACATCATCTCAAGCCTCTGGACTGACTGGGTTTGGTGGGAGATCCCAGCGGTACACTTGACACTAAACTGAACCCACCCGATTTTTACCTCTCCCACAGAAGCTGCCGTTATCTAAATCACAACCCTAGATGTTCCCGTGGAAGATTTTCAACATTGTGTCAGCCATTTTGGTTAAAGTCTCACCTCCCTGTCCTGTGTCGGCCTCTGAGCTTTGCTGCTTTGGATCAGGAGGCGCAGGGAGCTGAATCCTCCTAACTGGCAGGTCAACGGTCTCAGTGTTGAAACGGTTGCTTCATGGCAGTATGACTCCTGCTGCTGTTCGACCGCTGCCTGCCTGCCTGAGCTCAGCTTTTCCAGCCGTAGCTCGTTCCAGCTAATTAGGACGGGAGCTCTTGCCGGATGGCGGGGGAACCACTCTCACATGGGAAGCTCTTCGTTTGTTTCCACCCCCCCCTTGTGCCTGAGCACAAGTTAGCAGTGTTGTGAGACAAGAAAAAGTGTTCTTCCCTGAGGTCACCTTCACCGGGTCCAAATAAAAAGAAAAGTTCCCCTCACGTGAACGCTGTTCAGCCAAACGCATAAACATAAACAATCGATGGAAACATTTATGAGCTGCTCATCCTTCATCCAATAAGACAATTTGACAACTGCCATGAGGTTTTAGTTTTTCTCTTCTCCTAAAACCACACAAGCTTCTCAACAAGACTCTATTGATCCAAGCCAAACACGTTACCAATGATTGACATGCTGGCTGCGACATTAGTGACTCATCAATTCCAAATCAGTACTTAGTTAGTCATTACCGAGAGGCTACACAATTAACTTTTAATTGCTTGGAATATAATTGAAAGTACATCTCAAAAATCACTTAAATAAACATATTTTTAAAGGTTTAAGTCTGTTTTTTTAGGTAACTTTTTAAAACCTGCAGTAACAGGAACTTTGAGGTTTGGTGAACCTGTTGGCCAACACACATCCAGCAGATACAGTACAGAGCAACATTAGCATTTGTAGCATATCTTAGTTTTGGGCTCAACCTTTCTAGCTTTCTTTCTAAATGTCCTACTTGTTCACCAGCTACTAACTATAGAGGGTTTATCAGAGCTTTTTTGATGAATAAAAAAAAACCCAGCTGTAGGGCGTAAAACCAAAACAATGCGCTGAAAGACACTAAAAGGGCAACTACAGACTCGAAGGATAATTCTCTGTGGGTTTCATCACTATGGGAAACTCCTTTAACATTACACGTTGTCATTTGATCCATTGCTAATACAACCATATTGATTCATCCAACTTTATAGACACTTGAGGAAGAATTTTTGTGAATTTGGTACTCAAAAAAAAAAAGAAAAAGAAAAGACACATAAACGCACCACTGCTATTTAAGGATTTGACCTGGGGATGAGCTGCAAGCATGAAAGACGACGCTGTCATTTGGTTTGTCAGATTTTTCTACAAAAATAATGTTAAAAATCACACAATAGTCCCTCACATAGTGGCTTTAATCTTCCATGTGTAATAAAAGTATAACCTTTCTAATTTCATGCAAATGATTAACGTGTCTGTATCAAATAGTTATTACAATATCCAAGACACGTTGTTTTGGCATACATCTACAAAAAAGGAAAATAACCCACAAACATCAGTTCGTTTCCCCTTTGATCTAATATACAGCTTTGATCAAATATACTACAGTAAAATATGTAATCGTAGGCATAATCAACACTGTAGGCATTCCTACATTTTAACATGCCACAAAGGTGCAAAGGTTTCAAGCTGATAAAAAGAAAAGGTGGCAACAACACTCAGCCCCTGAGAATGAGACTCTGAGAGACATTGTGTAGGGTTTTTTTTATATGAGACACAGTAAAGTAAAGTATGTGGCAGGGTGAGGTGACTGGATGGAAATAACAAGAGGAACACACAGCCTGGGCCACTGTGGGGAACGGAGAATGCTGGTAAACCACAAAATCTCCCTTAAAATTACAAGAGGGCAAAGACCAGGATTGGAAGGCAAAAAGGGAGAAGCAGAAAAGGAGAAAGTAAGAAAAAGAAAATACAAGAGGGAGACCGGGGTAGAAGGGACATCGTAAAACCTGGAATACAGCCTCTGAAAACCCATACAAAACACTGTTGTCCGTAGAAATCAGGAGGATCATCAGTAAATGCTTTTAAATGGGACACCCTGCTGAGCCGTCTGTTGTTAAAAACGTATACTGCTCTGCTGGCTCCATTGATATGAAGAAATCCTGAAGCTTAATTATGTGAAAACAGCCAAAGCCTTCTTCGTTCTGCTTTGGTCAGACACATTTTAATATAAAAGTTGGTATTATTATTTATTCTGTAATGATAAACACAAGCACACGCATTAAAATCATATAATCTTCCTAAAGATTAAGGAAGACTAGCACTCAAGGGTCAACAGTAGCTCAATGCTGTAGCCATTGGACCAAACAAACCCTTGCATGTCTTGCATGTTCCTATTTTTGTAGGACTCCCTTTCTAAAAACAAGTCCATCTGGCACCCAGGAAGTGTTTTTGGCACCGGGGTGAGACCCGTTGCAAACGTTCACTCTGACTAACACATTCTCTTCTCTCTAAATCAAGTCAGAAATCAGCATCATACATCTGATGAGCTGTGTTGCATATACAGTTCTTGATCTATGCCGGATAGCGATATGTTCATATGTTTGTCCTTTTACTAACCAGCAGCTATCCTTTCAGCATGTAAACAGTGACTCTGAGCTTTCATCTCTCACCCCTCTTTAGCCTTTTTAGCCTTTGTGAAATTCAGTTATGTGTTGGATATTCTAATTGTTGGCACTTAAAAAAAATAAAAAAATAAAAATACAGATGAAGACAGAAACATCACTTAAAGGTGGAAATTCGAATCAAAACCTACTCGCTGCACTGCTAACAGTATGTAAATGAATGTGCTTTAACTTATTTCACCCAGCAGATGGGGTTAGATCTCCAACCACACTGGAAACCTTGATCAGGAATCACTATGAGTTTATTCAGACTGGGTTTTTTTTATATAGAATTACAAACTATTTAGATCTGTGATATTTCAGGGATTCTTATCTCATGCAGTCATATAAATTTAGAACTTTTTAATGTGAAAAGGCCCAAAACAATGACGAGAATTTTAAATGTACTCTTGCCAAAAACCCAGACAAAAGCCTATAAATACTAATTAAATTCTGATGATGAATTACTTTCAGCTGCAGTCTTTAAAACAACATTTTTAAACCCGAGCCTGAGAACTGCGCCGTGGCAGCTGATTGAAAACAACACATACACGTTGGGCTTTTACCTGCAAATGTTGCGGCTATTCTTGTCACTTAGGTGTTGTTTAAATCAACATAGAGACGCCAACACTGGTACATTTTAAATGAAATCAGTAAGGATCACTGTATCCAACAAAAAATATTATAGGTTACATAAGCAGTGGATTAATAAAGATTTACTTAATAAGGACAACTGAGGATTTAAAAGACAAATTGGAAAACTATCAAACTATCTACAAAAAAGGAAACTTGATACTTGCCATCAAAAGATGAATCTGTGTTTGTGTTTAAATTAAACACAGCAGACCAAGAGGAAACTGTCAACATGAAGTGCAACCTGTCATTGTACACATGTTATCTTAAACTGCCCAATTATCCATTATGAAGATTGCGTTACTTTTATGACGACCAACAAATGTTATACACAAATCTGTGAACAGAATACATCCGAAGCTAATGTGGGACTCCGTAACCAAAAACAGGTGCGAATGTACCATGAATACTGTTTGAGATTAACACACAGAGAAATCGCAGATGCCTATATATACATTTGTAGTTTATCTTTGTTCTGTTTTTGATTTCCTCCTACTCCTTCCACCTTGGTATACATGATACATTTCACGACAGACTAAGAATAACCCACTGCATGACATTGGTTTAATAGCGAAACTCAGATTTATGCCTCCCTGTCAACAGACTGTCAGGTTGCATTGCAAGTTTGCTTTATAAGTCCACATTAAAACTGGGACAATGTCAATGACAATTTCTTTTCCTGTCATTTTATTTCCTTTCCTTTTCTCCCCCCTTTGTCAGCAGCCCTGTATACTAACGTCTTTGGCCTTAATTATTAAGTTGTCTGTGGATCTCCATGGTGATATTGATCCGTAGAGGCCTGTGTCACACATATATCAGCGTGATATGAAACTTATTGCAGACCAGGAGCCATTCGGAGACCAAGCAATAATTAGCCTCTCATTGACTTAACTGATCAAGTTAAGTGAGGCTGAATTCAGACTGTTTAGCACATATGACGGCAAAGTCGATGAAGTCTCGGACCATGGTCGATGATGCCTTGTGGCAAAAGTACAGTGTAAAGTCCTAATGAAAAGGTAAGAATTAAGAGAGCATATGGAGGTCTGGTGCTTCTGATATTTATAAAATAAGTCTAATTAAATGATTTAATAAAGCTGCATAACTGATGAAAAAGCCTTTTGACATGTACTCTGGTTTGAAGTGGATATGGATAGCAATTTTCTATATTAAGTGTAAAGCCAAACCAGCACTAAACTCATCGTACTTAGTATTTTGTGTGTGTATCCGAAGCCTGATATATTGTATTCCTCTGTTCTTTTCTAGTTGTATTTCATTGTAAATTTCTTAAAGTCAACAATATGATATGTAGCAAAATAAGCTAGTTTAAGGTCTGTAAATGGACACATTTCTGTGCCTTCTCAGTGGGATCTGCCACATACAAGGAACAAGGAACTACTCTCTAGAGGGCGAAACTGTAATCACTGTTATCATTTTTTAGAACCGTTTCTAAAACTTTCTGTTCTTCTGATGTATTTTTAATAGTTCTTGGACAACAATTTAGGTCTATGGCACAAGCGAATACAAAACATCAGGTGTTGGTAATAAAGAATACAAACTTTTGTCTTCTCTGTCTGTAATACTAACAAAACTTTAAGCATTGGACTGTTCAAATACTAGTTTTTTCTATTAACTCTTTATGCTTACATTCTTACATACAACCAAAATTAGATGCTTTTCTCCCCTCCTCTTGTGTACGAATTTCAACCCACTGGTACTAAGACGTTACCATACATCATGTGATACTATGATTATTTTATGCTTGGTTGACTTGATGTTGAACCTAAACATCATGTTAACATAAAGAGGATAAACTGTAGCTGCTGCCTGTACAGACACATCCATCAAATGCTTGTTAGGTCGTGCTCGTCTGCGATTACTTGACTGTTAAAAGAGATCGATGGGCATCTGTCAGCCTCCCTGTCATGCTGCTGCTGCTGCTGATGCTGATGCTCCCATTCCACACGGGAACCTGCTTTAAATCCTCCAAAAAAACAGTAACGCTTTGATGGCCGCTGTCATGAAAACATGAAAATGTGCCAGTCTCGTGTGTGAGAAAGCTGGTCTGTAAGGTTCTTTTTAAGTGTCAGGAATGGAGAAAGTGCCTGAAGGAGGGGACGGCCTGTTATCATGACTAGTCATCACAGCCAAACATCTCTCACTCCCACGAAAACATGACCCGGGTTACTGGTTTTGTCTGACCCAGTTTACATTCCTCAACACTGTCTTGACAGTTTTGTTACCATGAATCAAGACCCTTTTTATGAAGTTAAATTAAACACATTCTTGTAGTTTCTGTGTGTTAGAATATATATTTGAAGCATGTTTTCTTCCTGGATATACTGCAGATAGTATGTATGACGTGTCAATGTTTCTGGATGCTACAGTCAATAAAAGTAAAAAAAGTACCTAAATGGTTTCTATGGGGCACTACCGCCCCCTATTGGCAGAACAGCAGGTGTTTGTTTTTGCCTACATGTGTGCAGCTGCCTTTCTAGTAAGTAGCAAGGCTGCTTTAATAAAAAGGTCAGGTAAATTAAGTAAAAAAAAAAAAAAAAAACCTAACCATGTCACCTAACAGCTCTGCTCAAGTAAACAGAATTATTGTCACTCTTGATTAACGCCATATGTGCTAAATGTCTGAGGAGCAGGTTTTTTTAGCAAGAATTAGGAATTACAGTCATGTTCTCTCCAGTTTGGCAAATAATGAGTTAGTAATAATGCTAAGCCTCCTGAATACACATTCAAATGAATCTGTATGAAATGTAGACTGTGAAATGCAGTGAACCTGAAATGCACAGTGAATGGGCTTGTTTTGAACTCCTTTCAATACCAGCATGCATTAACAGTGCCTCTCTGAATCAATCTCCTTGGTTTTGGGTAACAGCACTTGAAATTAATGCCGAAAATACCATAAAAAAAAACAACATTAGAAGTGAAGAGGTTTACTAAGATCTACCTTTATGTCCATCTTATATATACACAAAAATGGTGCTTTTCAAAAATTGCCTGTAAACCTGTAAACGCTGGCATTATTGTGGACATGGGAAAAACAGATGTTGAGATGTTGAAAGACAATACAAATCATGTAAGTCTGGTTGGCAGGTGCATATATGTTAAAAAACACAAGTTACTGTCACTTTAAAACACTCTGTGACCACTCATTTTGAGAGTCATGATTAACCAATAACTCCATACTGTTAATCACGTATTAATATTAATTGTGTCAGGCAACTTTGATCATAAAATAGTGAGAAATTTGGACATACTCTTAACATGTTCATCCTTTAACATCCAGTCTCTCCTTTAATGTCCCCTTAAAAATAGCTTCAAGGCAGAGATTTTATTTTGCTGGTGCTACGAGGCGCGACTTTTCTCCGAGGGCACTCTGAAATGTAGTGTTCAATGTGCCCCTGTCACTACAATTTAATTTCTACTGCAACACCCCTGATACACACACACACACACACAATTACAATGTTAAACACAAGGCAACAATTCAGCTCATGGGATATAGATAAATCTGCCTACGACACTGAACATATACAATTTGACACAATTATGCCACAGACAGGACTTACAGCAGCAAGAAAAAGACAAGACAGCTTTCTGCACATTTCAGCCTCAGAGTCAAGCTGCCAGTTACCAACACCTGACTAATGAACCAACAGTGTCCCCGTCTATAGACCTAATGTTATATGAGATAACTAGAAGTGAAAAATGTGTAAAAATGCATCAAATTCATGATAGGAACCAGATGACCATCACAACAAAACAATGAAGACAGAGTCAGGCTCAGCGGCCCATCAGCACAGCACAGCACATACAGCATTATAGCATCTAGCAGCTGGTTAGTAGTCAAACTACCTGTTTAACACTATGAACTCACCGTTTTGTAGATCATATCTCCCAGCTGAACTTGTCAAAGGTCCAAACAATCCAGAACAGAAGTGTGTTGTTGTTTTTTATGTTGTCACAACGATGTCAGAGTGTATCCACAATGCAGCGACCATCCACGAATCATTTAAGATGTGAAGAAGATCCTCTTTTGCGAGTTTTTGCTTCATTTCGTCCATTACCGGCCGCTAGCTCACCAGGCTAATGCTAACACTTAGCTGCCGCTCTATTTATATTCCTGCTTCCCAGGAATATGTCAATATATATCACGTTTGTATTGAAGTGGGTGTGAATGATTTGGAAAGGGTTATGGTTAGTCTCCACACGTTGACCTATATCTATTATGATAATCCACTTAGCTAATGCTAATGCTAAGTTACCAAAAAATGCGCTATGGCTAACCGGAAGTGAAAATAAGGTCACAAGTTCAACGTGCGCTGCGTTCATTGGCCGTCTGTTTATTTAATGTTTATATTTAAGCTTTTACGCATTAAAATTAAATTTAATAAATACAGCACCTGTGCTTCAATGTCGATAAAATCATGTTATTATTATTATTTCAGCTCTTTATTGAGACCATAATAACTGGGTGGAATATTTAAAAACATGTTTATTTTCTATTAAATGCTCATATTCCAGATGTCTTGTGCTTAATCATCAATATTCAGCTTGACACATTACATTTTGAGATCTCTAACATTTAAAATTAAGTCAAGATTTGAACAAAGTTTGGTTCAGAAGAGGTTAAAAGAAATCGAGTAACATTCAGAAAAAAAGAGAGAAAAGTCTTTTATTTTATTTATTTATTTTCTTTGAAGGAAGCATTGATTGACAGGTGCACTGTGGTGCAGAAAAACAATCAGGATTGCTATTAGGTTTTAGACCAAAGGTCAGTAGCTTCTAACATTAGTCTGCTGACACCATTCATTCTGCTCACTTTCTTATTTATCAATTCATTAGCAGGAGCAGCCTGGTTGTCTTGCAGTTAGACCTCTCTGGACCTTTTTATGGACTGACACAAACCCTGCATGAGTCCTAAAGAGGAGGAGGTGCCCAGGGCAAACACAGGCCTCCTGGAGGGATGATGCTCGGTCGCCTAAACATCTCTGACAGGCCGGGAAAATCTTAGGTTAGGTCCTGCCCTCCACTTTCTATCTATCTTAAAGAGCCCCTTCAGACATGTTTAAAATATATAAAAATGTCTAATATGTTTTTGATTAAAATGAAATCTCCTCCTTCGCCGAAGAATCTATGCAAATATTTTTCATTTACACATTACACTTGTGTAAGATGCATACTGGACTACGATTGTCTCCAAATTAGTCGTGATGGTAGATACACCTCTTAAATATAGATTTAAGGTGAGATAAAAAAAATAAAAAAAAAAGAGAGAAAAAGAGGTAGGAGGTATTCAACTTTACCAGGAGACAAGAATATAACATTTACTGTACAATTTTACAGTACAGATTATACAGATTATATAATAAATTGGTCTATTCCTGCTTTTCACCACCATCACCATTATTCTCAGAAGTGGGGAAGAGAGGTTGCCATGGGGATATATGCTGGTCACCATTCACCAGCGCAGGTAATTGTTCCTCTTCACTGTCTCGCTCGTGTCCTCTTCCCCGTACTCATTCACCACTTTACTAACAGTCGAGGATGTTCAATTTGTTTTATTTGAACAACGTTGAATAATCCAAACACAATGGGTTATATATATATATTTAGAGTTTTGTTGATGTGATAGTTACGAGCCGGGATGTTTCTTTGTCACTCCACGATGTGAGATTCGAAACGCAAAGCCTCGTGTGAATTTGGAGCCTGTCCTCTTAAGGAAAAATATCACTATAAATTCAGCAGGCAAAAACAACCTATGGTTACGCTCGAGTGACAGACGCCATCTGGCAGCTGTAGTATTTATGATCGGGGGAAATGACGTAGTTTAAAGATGACATTGAGGAGGTGGGTAGGAGGGATGGAAGACAGTGAGAAAATATAAGAATTTCTCATGTATGAACTAAACAAACAATGTATGTTAATTAGTCTTTAGGCTTCAGAGGTTTTAGTATTGACTAGCTGTTTTTGTGTTGGCAGTCTTTATGCTAAGCTAAGCTAATCGCCTCCTGGCTCTAGCTCTATATTTAGCATAAAGATACAAGAGTGCTATCAGTCTTTGTACTGTCACAAAAGCGATTCCTCGAACTAGCCAAAATCAATGGCGGAAAAGCAGTGTGAACGAAGAGAAACGTAAAGCTGAAATCTATAATGTTTTCTAGGTCAGTGTAATAATATAGCCCCCAGTTATGTAGAAGAGTGTGATTAAACCCTCATAAAACTGTGTATATTTACAACGATAAACACTTGATTGACACTTGACTTGATTGACTGATTGATTGGTTGATCATCTAACGAAGTGAAATACTAAGTTAATTTTGTTCTCCCTAATACAATACAACCAAATCTGAAATACTTGTTTGTATACATGTTTTCCTCTTAGTTAAGATGAACAGATGAATAAACACCCTGCAGAGTGGATACATAAAATAAATAAAAAAAGTCAGTTCCGAAAAATGCTCTGTGGGTGGTGAAACAGGCTTTTTGAAAACGCTGCTGTATGAATGTCACACTTTCGCAGATGTTTTTTTCGAGCAACGGAGTCAAGACGACCTGACACAAACAGTAATCACACCTGGTCGCACACATATTCACACCTATGCGCACACACACCCACACAGGCACACTGAGACACACACACACACACAGGTCTAACCCTTGAATCTGAAATACAGAGTGTTGCTTTGCAAGCTGGAGATGTTTTCACTGAGAATGTTAAAATAATAATTCAGTATAAAATTCAGTTTGTTCCTCAATTTAATGAATATTTAGTCATCATTCAGAACATTTTTCCTCTTGGGTTTAATAATAGAGCTACGTAACATGAGTTTCAGGCCAACGTAATTGTTTGACTCACCCAACCTCCAATTACAAAAAGTCTGCAGAAGCACACAACTGTGACTCACTACAGTTTCTTTTCTGGGCTGTCAGACAATCTGAGCCGAACTAAGATGAGAGGAAAAGTTGGGTCTCTCTGCCCTCTGGCACCCCAACAGCTGCCTTCCACCTGTCAGACAAGGCTGCAGTCATCTATTAAGGCCACTCTAACAACAACAATTGTGAGTTCAGACAGATTTATTATTATATTTAGGTATATAGAAACGAAAAAGGCTTAATCTCATCCGAGGTTAATGGAATTGCTATTTTTCACAAATTTTCATCAGAAAAGTAAATTAGTGGCTCATTTGATATTCTCAACAAAATATGTTTGGCCAACAGCAAGAAGAAGAAGAAGGCTGGTATTTGTTAATCATCATTCATGAACACACAACATTTCTATATCATGTCCTTAGCTTCACACTTACCTTCGACCAGCATGTGTTTGAAGTCAGCTGTGAGACTGTAGCTGCTATAGAAGCTGCTTTTAAAGCATCTGGGTTACCTGTTGCTAAGCAACAATGCTAATTAAATCAGTCTTCCAGTTATTAGGAGTAATGGCCAAAAAAACAAGTTGTTTAAAACTCCTTCAATGAATCCAATAAGTGGACTTATTTATGGATGTATCAACGGTGGCAATAATGACTCTGTCGACCAATTTGGTGATTGCTTTTTCTCTAATGAAAATAAGCTTTGGCAACTGCATAATCAGAGAGAGGATATTAAATAATCATTATTGCTGTGCATTTGAATTAACCAATCACATGCTGTGGTGCACTGTTATTTTTTTTCCTTCTGTGATGCTCTGCCTTCACCGGCTGCAGCTGAAAGCAACATTTGAATTCATTTTAATATATATATGAAATGACTCGATATGTCTTAATACTGTGGGATACTGAGGTCTATGTTAAATTTTAGTTTTTAAATCAAGTAAAGCTTTTAGCCTGGGTTCAAAAGCAGGAACGCAATTATCATTCAAATTTTCTCATCACACTGGGTCACTGCCTCCCAATTACTATGTAACTGAAGTCACTGTTTGAGGGTTTTTCTGTCATTCAAGCTCAGTTATGAGGAGCTGATAGTTAAAAGGGTCGGTCACAAACCTCCGAGCTACTTTCTGCCAAAGACATTTCTATATAAAGTCTATGGATAATCCAAAATAAAGGAGACGTTGAAAGACAAGACTGTAGTCATGTTCTTCCAATGCCAAAACTACTGTGTGTTTTTTTTGTGACATGCAGACATCTCGTGATAAAATACTTTTTTTTTTTCCTAAATTTAGTGAAATGACACTTTAAAAATAAAATAAAAATATTATGTATTATAATATATAATGACTGAACATGAGGAGAAGGTGAAAATGTTTCTCTCATTCAAATGAGAAACATTAACATACTGAGTGAAGTCATTCCAGTTTAAACGTTGATTGGATAGATTAGCATAACACTTCAGAGAGGGGGGAAAAAAATACAATTAGAGCAAAGTCCAATTTAATGCATCTACTGGAAAACAGATATTTGAATATGCATTAACTCTCATTTAATTGACATGTCATATCAGAAAAAATAAAACCTATAAATATGGGCCCTCTCAAGCCTTTTTGGTGTCTCGATTACAGCACACTCCCTCTGAATATCCATCTCTTACCTATTGTGTGTGATGAGCCGAACGGTTCTATTCCTTGACAACACCACTGAATTGATTGTATCCACTAGACTCACACTAAACCGATAACACAATGCCGTGTTTCCATAGTGGATTTTCCATTAAGATTCCATTATGAAAACTGAGGGGGAAAAAAAAAAAAGAACAACAACCAGTGACGACATGAATAATACCACTGACGACAGTTCCTGCTTAGATTACAGTAAACCAAAGCTATTAACAAATACACACTTTGTTCTCCAGCTTCTGCGCCTCATGTGCTCCGTCTTACATACACCGCAAAGCAGATTAAACTCTGCGTTTACAGTCCCGATTGTGCTCGCTGTAACGCGTCACTACTGAAGATCACGTAAAAATGATTGAAAGCTCCGGCTACTAAATGGACCTGAATGAAGAATGACATTTGAACCTTGATCAAAAAAAATGTCGAGTTGCTCTGAACTGAAGGCCGTTTAAACTTGAAATATCTCAACATTTAAAAGGTTTTCAAAGCTTTTTTCTGTGTAAAAATGTTTAAATTCACTCGGTCAGTCAGTTTATAGAATGCATCTACTCTCTTAGTGCACTGTAGCTGTTGTAAAGCTCCTAATGGGCGCAGTAGTTAAATATTGTGGTGTTTAAATAAGCTTTCAATCGAATCAGGTGTGAAATATGAGCAGAGCCCAAAAGAATCGATGATGGTCTCAGCGTTTAGTGTATATGTGAGTTAACAACAGCTTTTTGGACTCTGTAATCATTCAGTGCTGTAGATCTACAGCACCATAAGAGCTACTGTATACCACAATAACTGTCCTAATACAGTCATTACCAAATCAAGCGTTTAGAAAATAAACACTCTTACTCATCTATTTTCCTTTTTTAAGTAATAGCAATGAATATTGTTTCCAGTCAGGTGCAACTGATAACAGCATGGTCAGGATGCAGCACAGATTCAGGTTCTTTGTGGACATAGCAGGGGATTGTGGGTAACCCCGAAGAGAATTACGGCTTGACAAATATTTGATGTGCAGCTTTGGCTGTGTTTACCTCAGCCAAAGCTTCAGGTTGACGCTGCTTCTACTGCATTATGCATCACAAAGAAGAGGGCGAGGACGTCAGTCAGTGAGATTTGAAATTTGGAAACCATATTTCACAGAGCTTTTGGTGATGTATATAAAAAAAAATATTGTGCTTGGTGTTATTTTACAATCATTTGAATGGGGAATTGATTTTTAGAAAGCCTGAATAGAATCAATAAAATTGATCTAATGGGGACTTGCTAAAAGATCCTGGATGATTTCCTTTTTATTATTTCAGTATTCGTCCATCTCTTCCTGCCTGTTTGATGCACCTTGGGTTACACAAAGCAGGTCTAAACAAACAGCCGATGTCTGAAAATGTCACATTTTATATAACACGCATTTGCATACTGTACATCTGCATTTTATCAAATTCATTAACGGTAAAAGTACAAATGACAACAACATATACCACGTTAGAAGAAATGTGAATATTCCAAAAGTGGGACTTTAGAAAAGGGGGCAAGTTCATTCCAAATATTGAAGTAAAATCTGTGAAAGGACTCACATTGTGATATGTTCATTTACAATCACAGCATGAAATGTTTCGTTAGGAGGTTCAATAACCTGGCTTGATTGTTTGCTATTGAAATATATCATCCAGTATCAGTGCATCTCTCGGGATAATTGGATTTGTACAGTGTGTTTCACTTAACTATTGATGACAGCTGAGCTCTAATAAAAGAGGTATCTGCCTTCTCAATCATGTAGCCATTGCAGAGGTTGCTAACCATGGAATTGGATTGGGCAGACATATTTCTCACAGCACAATAAATATTTAATATTAATTCGATTTTTGTCCAACAAGAAACTTGTACACTTCCACAATGGCTACAAATGCATCCGAGCAGATCCGTAAAAAAAAAAAAGATGAAAAGTTGTAAATTAACCAAAAGAAACCGAGCGTCTCAGCAAGCAGCTTGACGCGTCAATATCCTGCCAAAGCCTCATCGACCAGAGTGGCCCACCGTGTAATGAGCTGTGTCCAGTGTTGCAGATCAGAGGCCAGCAGGAATAGTTCATGGGTCCACAGTGGGGATGGTGCTGACCTTGTTGTTCCTGCTTATTCGTCGTTCAGGACGAGGTCTGGGCAGTTTGGTCTGGATCAGCTCCTCGGGTGTGTTGCCCAGCGGAGGCAGCAGCCTCTTCTTGCTGTTCCTGGTCTCAGGTAACCACTGAGGCGGCAGCTCAAAGGGTCCAAACCCAAACTGTGTGGCGTCCTCGGCTTCCGTAGGCGTAGCTGGTGCCACTTGTGATGAAGAGGCGTAAGCGCATGTGTGGCCCGGAGAAGCCCGCGGTGCTATTATTGGAGGAGGGACCTCCTTGGTGATAACAAGCCCTCCTCCTGATCCCTGCAGAGAGTCTTTTTTGGTTATCACCTCCCCTTTAAGGCTCCCCAGTCTCGACCCAGTCTTGTGGTTCTCTTTGGATCCGGAGCAACTCCCCGATCCTTGACAAGGGATTTCATTCTCTACTTCCTCCTCTTCTTCTTCTTCCTCCGAAGGTCTGAAGATCTGCTGCTGGCCGATGTTGAACATCTCCAGAAGCTGGCTCCCAGAGCGACCTGCTGTCTCCAGTCCCACTGGCTCCCCTATCACACCTTCCCCCCCAAGAGATGCCAGACCGCCGGTGTTGACCACGTTACGGCGGCTGTAACGTCTGTGAATCCTAGTCAGCAGGTCCAGCCATCTGTGGCGTGCTGAGCGGTTAACAGTCAGCAATAAAAGTGGGTTGGTGAGCAGGGACACCTTGGGTAGCCAAAGGGCAGTGAGATACAGTGAGATGGGCAGCTCCTTGATGTCTGCCAAAATGGTGCGATAAACCACTAAAGCCCCATAGGGAGCACTGCAGGCAGAGAAAGCCAGCACCACAGCCAGCAGAGTAGCATGCAGCTCAGCCTCTCGCTGGGACACATACGGGATGGAGATGCTGTTCTGTGGTGTCCGCAATGCAGCAATTATCACTTTCTTCTTCTGGCTGGTACTAAGCGCTCTGCGGATCAGCAGCATGAAGAGGAAGACCAGAGCGAGAGGAAGGATCACTGTGGTGATGTTGTAGATCAACACGTAAACCACGTGGCCCAGGGAGAGGGTGTGGTCGTCTGAGCAGGACGAGGTGACGTACACGTCCGTCACGTTGGTGACAGCGAACACGGGGAGGCTCGCCACCACTGCGTGGACCCAGATGTAGATGACCAGATCTCTGGATCTTGCATCGGAGATCTTCCTCTCTAATGGGTAAAGCACTGAGTAGTATCTAGAAAACAGACACTTTGACATAAAAGTCTCATATTGACAGAATGCAATGCATAAAATACTCATCACCAGTTGAAGTACATTTACACTACTCTATGTAGGTGCGTAATTAAACAAGTATCTCAAATAAAACCGAAACTATGACCCACTGAAGAAGAGCTTTAAGTGGTTTTACAGTGGTTTTGGGTGGGTGGGGGGTGGGGGGGTTGCATATTTAACACTGGAATCAATTGAAAGTTTGTTTTTGTTTTTGGGCTCCATTTTGTGATGTGTTCCCTTTATGCAGAAGTTCAAAACATGTAGGTGTTTTAAATATACACTCACAAAAGCAAAGCCATCTCTCCTCATATCCGCATCACGGATAATAATATGTAGATTGTCTCTCGTCCTTTTGTTGTCACTTCATTGTAAGCAAAACAAATTGCATAAAGGACTCGCTTATTTCCCTGGATTGTCTCTTTAATGGCTCGAGCCGGAGTGTGTGCGTGTGCACAGTACACGAGCCTTTAACTGTGCTGCAGTGTCAGCTCGCCTGTATATCTCCCGCCTCGATTTCCCCTCCTTGAGAATAAATAATTCATCGGGTTGATAGCATTCTGACTGTATTAGTTGCTATGGAGGCGATATAATCTTTGTAGCAGTGAAACCAGGGCTGAGATGAGGCTGGAACAATACAGCATCTGACTGCATCCCCCATGAAAAATGAATGGCCCCACACTTTAATTTGTTACATTGTACTGTGTGTGTGCTTATGAGGATTTGATGAAGTCTCGCATGGTTTCTGAATTTTAATAGTGTAGCAAAAGTCATCTTTTTTTTTTAACTGAAGACGATGACTGACTTCATCAAAGTTAGCCTTTAGCTGACTGGAATCTGTGTCATGTTGGCAGATATCTAGTGCCACACACAAATTTACCTCTAATCTGTCATTTTACTGGTTTACAGCACGTTGCTGTCCGGCTGCATCCTGGATTTTGGAAAACGGTGATCAACATTTTTCACCATTTTAGTTTATGAACTGAACAACTAATCAGTGAATTGAGGAAATAATCAACAGAATAATCAATGATGAAAAAACAATTAGTTGCAGCCCAAATATCACGCACAGGGGATTCATTTGTGGAGAATCCAAAACATAGGAAGCTATTATAGCTTATTCAAGCCATGGATGTATTATAAGCTCACTCACTTGCTAGTTTATTAAGGTATACATAGATAAAACTAATGGAGCATAACACAGCCCTGTTATAAATCATGGAGGGTGTAATATTCTGTTATTTAATCTGTTTTAGAGAGGTGTTGATTTAGTTTATGGTCAATTTGAAGTGTGTGTGTGTGTGTGTGTGTGTGTGTGCGCGTGCGTGCAGGGACAATATGTGGGACATGATCTCAGGCTGCACCTTTTAGCACTGCAGGGAGGCCTGGGACACGGCCGCTCAACATGGCGTACACATGCTCCAGCGACCATAGCCTCCCCCAACCCCCCCCTCAATCACTCCACAGGGTGTAAGTGGAAATTGAAAAAGACTTTCTCCCAACAACAAACAAAACAAACATAAAAAACAATCTTCCAGCCCATTGTTAGATGTGGCTCTACTTGCGTTTGTACTTTAAAGTCTAAATTTTCAGGATGAGAATTACTCCAGCTGACTTGGACAAGCAACGTATTGATAAACTGATCAGTGAATCTATTCAAACCATCTACTTTTCTCAGGTGGAACTTCCAAATCCAGCAAAGTGAGTGGGAGCTTTTTTTCAAACACGTATTTGAAAGTCAGTTCTGGCTGCAGAGCTGAACAAAAAACAAAAAAACCCAAAAAGATTCTCTTGTTTCTTTTGGGGTTTTTTAAACATTGCAGATTTACCACAAACCACAATGATCTCTAAGCTATGTCTTTCCGAACTGACCTGTCGAGTGCGATGGCGCTGAAACTGAGCACAGTGACGGAGCAGAAGAGTTTGTGGAGGAACTTGATGGCCTTGCAGAGCACTAGAGTGTGAAGCCACCAACAGCAGCGAGGACTGACACCCAGCGCCACGTCGAAGGGAACGCACACCAGGCCGGCGCAGATACCCGAGCACGCCAGGTTCTTGATGAAACGGTTGGTGACAGATTTAAAGACGTTCGTGCAGCAGGTGCACCACAACACTGTGGCGTTTCCTGTGGGGAGCGGGGAGAGAGGTGGAAAAGCTTTAGAGCGAGCTCATACATACTTTCCAATATCCAAACTATGGTAGAAAAATACAGTTAGTTGCATCTTTGTGGTTGTTTAGGTTTAAAACTCCACAATACAGGATATTTTAGTTTGTCAGTGTGGCTCATGTGATGCTCTGGAACAACATCTGAACGAGCGTGACACAAACAGTTCCTGAGCTCACGAATCCTCTGGCAAAGCCTGAGACACGCAACATTTGAGGAGCATGAACACACATTAAAAAGGAAAAAATCAACAAACATTTGAATACGGGACGAGGCTGTGGAGGTGGAGGGAGTTAAAGTTCTTAAAGCAGGCATACAGAGCTCAGTGTTGTATGCAGAATGAATGAGTGCTAAATGTTCACAGGGATATTTTGGTGGGGAAAAAAGCATTAAAACAAAAATTTTCTATGTTTTTCAAACTGGTGTACCCCTGTGCAGCGTGTCACCTTGAACTTACATTTATGTTGTGCTAAACGACCTTATAGTAGGAAACAGCATACATCAACATATCCAGTCCAAGAGTCCAAGACAAGTAAGCAATCAATAATAATTTTTTTGTATATTTATACAGTATATAAATGGAGTGATATAACAGTATTGAATGTTAATTGGGTTTAATTAGGTGCTCTGTGGAGCACTGACTGATGTCAGGTCGCACAGGGATACGTGTGATACCAGCCTCTCAAAATGTGATTACCCACAGAGTGTTAGCTGTGCTTTTATAGTCTGCAACAGAGCGAGATGATCTCTGGTTTATTTATTTTAGTTTTTTTTTCCTGAGCTTATGTCTTTCTGATGTCTGTAAATGTTCAAAAAAAAAAAAAAAAGGTCACGGCCAGCGAGAGAAATACAAACAAACAATCACCACCGATTGGTGTGGAAGGGGAAAAAAATCAAATTACTGTCTTACAAAGACAAATGCAATAGTCCTGCAAGAAGATCTGTGCTATAAAAGCCAGGTCAGGTGTAGCAATCTGTTATTGTGGATTAGGCTGCTGAAATTCAGCCTGAGAGGTTTTAGATGGAGCTGGAAGAAGCTGTGTTTAAGGGAACATGGTGTACTTTACTGCTACTTTTTCACTGTGCTGGATTTTAATAACACACACAGGACTAGTATTACTGGGAAACACGAAATAACAGAAATACGCTCAGTTTCTTCACTCCATGAAGCCGACTCAGATTTAGGGATATATGATTATGGAAATTAGCACAAATATACATACTCATACTAATTTTTTTTAGATTTCAGCATTCTATAAAAGATTATATTTGCAGTAATTTCAATTCAGTTTCCTTCCTGTGTAGATTTGAATAAGGAAATGATAATTTAACTGCTGTTTGTGACTTTGAGGAAGATGAAGATACAGAAAAAGTGGAAGAAAGGGAAAAGCAAGAAGGCAACCAGTGAGGTAGTTTACTGGCATTAGAGTAGCATAATCCCTGGAGACAACAGTACATTGTCTGCTAGTGCTTTGTTGTTAAGGTTTGGATGGTTGGTTCAGGTATAAAACTTACTAAGTTTAATATTATGGAAAAATCTTGGTTGTGGTTGAAAGAAACCTCCAACATGGACTATCGTCAACATCACGTTTTGTATGGCGAATGATATGGCTTTTCAGTGCTAAAATATTATCATGCTTCCTCCACATTTGCCTCTGAACGACAAATATCATAATTTATTAATAACTGGGAGCTCCTTCTCAGGTAAACATAAACATAACAAGCATTTTTTTTGTGTTTTTAAACAGACTAAAACACATTTTTGTAATTGTAACGAAAGTTTAGAAAAAGGTGAGAATATGAGTGGTTTTAAAAGAACCATTAATAAAAAATTTAAAAAACCTGGTTATTTGTGCAGCAGTGTTTAAGTCCATTGTGAGTGTGTTCATGAAGGCAACATTTGGACTCTTTTTGTATTGACAGCTAGCATTGCCTGTAAAATCACTTTACTTTTCTGTAATACTCACCTGGCACTTGAGGGACACCTTGACAACCATATTATAGCAGCCAATGGAGATAAAGAGCAAACACTAAACATGATTGCCTTTTCCACTTAATAAATGGCAATCCAACTACAGGTAGAAATATGAACTATACCCCACTATTAAAACACACACACACACACACACACACACATGAAAGTAAGGTGTGCCATTTCTGGTTTGTTGTTAATGAGCTTCGGTTTTCAGAAACAAGAATCCAGGTGTCTGAACATAGTAGCTGTTAGTATTCAAACTGGGAAACATCATTAACACCATTAACATCTTCTCAGACGCATTCCTGCACGGTTATAATTAAATCTGTTTCAATTTAGAGACTTATTAATAGTAACCAATATACAGCCACATGTCCACATACTGTAGTGTAATAATTCCTCACAGGCCTGATCACAATTGTTGGCAATATTAGCCGGTGTCACGCACACTGTGGCACATTAATCCAACTCAAATACTGATCTTCATCAGGAGAAACGGATAAGAATGCATGATAATTTATTCCCGTCTCTGCTGACGGGCTCAGATTGTTATTGTAAGCGTCTGACAATGACAGTAAATACAGGAACTAGCCTCCTGTAGCAGCATTACGGCTAAATTTGTAGTGTCCTTACAGTCCAACCACAGCGAAAGCCTCAAACATGTTAAAAAAAAAACGCTGTGCATGGATGAATATGTGGGTGGTTCGGTTAGCCAGCATGCGGCCCCGGATATAGATCCCTATGCAGTTAGCCATAGCTACAGCACTGGTTGCTGCAGAGTGAGACGTTTAATGTTAGCGTGTAGTTTAGAGTCACATTTTATACCTTTATGAGTCTTTATCCTCTGCCTCGCTGCACTGCACAGTAGGAGGGGGGTAGTAAGTCAGGTCAGTTTTTGCATTCATTTAACTGTATTATAATATTTTGTGAAAGCTCCAAAAAGCCTAGCATTTTTATTGAGCTCACACTTTTCCCCAACAGCAAAACTAACGGGCAATACCAGTCACGACTGAGTGTGTGTGTTGTGCTGTGAGGAGACAGGATGTTACAGCCACATTTGTGATCATGAATATATATGCAGCTCTCATTTTAGGCAGGAGGGATTATGTTTCTGGCTGCTGATGCGATGGAGAGGAAGTCAGCGCCAGGACTGTGTGAGACAGATGCTCTGTTGCAGTCAGTTCATTCACACGACTCCTTCCTCACTTCCATCAGCAGCAGCAGCAGCAGTAGCCTGAGCTTCTACCAGGAGTCCAGGAAATGTCTGTCACAGAAAATATGCACTTCACAGTCTTTGCTACTAATATTTACCGGTTTAATGATGAAATGATTCATTATTGAAGCTACATGATTTTGATCAAGGTATTTTTTTTAAAATACTACAGTAGAAGTAGATTGTTTGCATTGACCAGTGGTTTGAATGACTATGTTTGTTTTTAAATCAGAAGACATTTCTGCTCTCTGAAAGTTTTGGGTTGAAAATGTGAAATAACCATTTTAAATATGTATTTCTATGTTTTTGAAAAAGATCGATTATGATTTTTTTTTTATTATTCTACAAAATCCAGCTGACATTGACCATCTTCTTTATATTTGCATTATCTGGGACCATCAGGCTGCAATTTAAAGACACAATATCACTTCTGCCTCTTTCTGCACTCTGTTAGACATCATTTATTAGGATACTTTTGCAAAGACCTGTTTGTTGGTGTAAATTGCACCAAATCTTTGAACTGCTCTTGCATCAAGATTGCCATTGAGATCCCCTACACGCCCTAGATTTGGGGAACCTAAACATTGAGGCTCATATATTTTCAGAAATAAATCCCAGAAAGAATTTTCAGTTTGGGCATTACAGGCTAAATATTTTGTCTACAGCTTGCATGACTGTATGTTACAGGCCGGCATGAATTATCCACAAAATATTCATGTGTGTGTGTGTGAACCGACTTACCGAGCAGCGAACCTATGAGGATGAAAACCTGAATGGTGGTGGTGAAGTCCCGGTAGGCTTGCTCTCTGATGAGGCGCTGCTGCTCCTCCAGCCCAGTCCCCGCAGCAGGCAGGCTGCTGCTGCTGCTGCTGCTGTCCCACCGGGTCGGTGGGCTCGACGCGTTCAGGAGATCCAGCCAGAGTTGGGCTGCTGAGACATTGGCTGCACCGTCCCCGACCGTCGCAGCCCGGATCCCAGTATCCATATCGGTTCACCCTGCGATCCTGACGGTTTGGGTTTTTTTTTTAAGAAGGCTGGCAGGGTGTCTGCAGCCAGAATTGAAGAGGCATTTCTAAAACTGCTGTGCTGCTGGTGTAGATGATGAGGATGCCTTGTAAAAAGGAAAAAAAAAAAATAATAATCTACAGATCACAGCGTGTGTGCAAATATGTCATACACAGGTAGACAAAGCCAGCAATTCGTCAGTAAATATGTCTGATACATTGGGGGGGAAAAAACATGATGTTATAATAACACATCAAAGCACAAGGAAATGGTAAACCAAGGCAGCATGACCCACAATTTTCCAATGCGGATGCATGGCAGAAATCAGTCAGAGCCACTGAAATCCGTGCGCAGCGAGGTTGGGTGCTGCTCTCTTGACACCCAGTGCACCTAAAACCACACCGGGTTGCGAGGTGTCCATTCCGGCCATGAAGCTTGCTGCACCGAGAACACACTACCATCACCACCCGCCATCTGGACAAAATACTGTGGCTGACAGGCTGCTACTCTCAGAGGCTGTTTATAGGTAGACTGGCTGGTGAGGGGAGTCTGCAACTGAATAGGTGCAAGACTGGAGAGGAGAGTCCCTCCTCTTCTTATAGCACCAAGAAACTCCAATAAATCTTATGAATGACGAGCAGTCGAGGAAGGGGAGTGTGGCCAATGTACACACTCATCATTAATGGTAAATTAAAAAAAAAGATGGTAAACATCCTATAGGTTGCCATCAACACCCAAAAAGCGAAAAGTTCTATTATAATTGGATGCAATATTATTCAGGAATTATCAGTCTAAATATTAGACCACACTATAAATCCTTATGGAGGTCAGAAAGGTGGTGAAATTGTCAGAAATAAAAAGGCAGGCGACTCACTCTTCACGGCACTAATACTGTTGTCTTGTTCTGTTTGTTCCTTCACAGGGGCTTGTGACATTCCTCTTTCCCTTGCTGAAAATACCTAAGTAAGTAGGAAAGCACATACCCCAGTAATAGCTACGAAATTATATATATGAACCATTTTATAGTTCTTTTTTAAAAATTTTAATAATAGCACAGAATCCATTGTGTTGTCCTTTGGGTTCCTCCAAGGAGATGCAAATATGGGTCCAGTTTCAGTAACAGTAACCCAGCAGTTAGATCACTTCATCATATGCCTGACATTATATTCAGACTGACGAAAACGACGTTGACTCCACAATGGGCTCAATAAAAATGACTAAAAGAAGTTCCTAAAGATGGATACGGTCAGTGTCTCTGATCATCATGAAAAGTTCTCCTCCTCATTCTGGTTCACATTATATTGGAAGTGACAACATATATTGTACAGTATGTGTAAGACAATTCAAAGATAAATGTAGGAATGCTGAGCAGCCACTAGATGCCAACATTGGCACATGTATTCATAAGTTTCTCTGTTGTCCTTAACTGTTTTAAAACACTACTGATTTGTGTGAAAGGAGGCATTGTAATTACAGGTTGACTTGACATGACACAACTGCTGATTACCTCGGTGTAACACTCTAATTTGTGGCTAACAGCACATGTTGTCGCTGACAATTTTTTGGGTTTGGCTTCAGGGTTAGAGCTGAAATGCTTAATGATCATTTAATCACATCGTCAGTAAATTTTAAATTGTGATGGCCCTTTTAACCTTTTTTCCCTCTCGCCTTATAGACTAGTTTATAGTCAAAGTAAGGGAATGTCATGTTTTACATGAGACAAAACTCTTCATCTACTTTAAATTATTCATTTGTATGGCATCATTTTGCAAAACAACAGCACAATGTAATCATATCACCACAGACTGATAAATTATAGCACTGAATTATCATCCAACAACCAAATCTTAAAAGTGTTATCATCAATACCTGTAATCAAGAGTGGGGATACAGCATTTGACTGAGGAGTGTTATAAACGGAGTTTAAGTTAGACCAGGAGGTTACTGATGGTTTCCAACTACTACAAAATATGTAACTACCCCTTATAGTTACCTCTAATACAGGAATTTTCTTAAAGGTTTTTCACACTGCACTTAGCCCAGGTCTAAATCAGTCTTAGAACCTTCTTAGCCCCCGGCTAATGAAGCTGTTAGCCCTCAGCTAATGAAGCTGTTAGCCCCCGGCTAATGAAGCTGTTAGCAGCCGGCTAATGAAGCTGAAGCTGTTAGCCCCCGGCTAATGAAGCTGTTAGCAGCCTGCTAATGTAGCTGAAGCTGTTAGCCCCCGGCTAATGAAGCTGTTAGCAGCCGGCTAATGAAGCTGAAGCTGTTATCCCCCGGCTAATGAAGCTGATAGCCCCCGGCTAATGAAGCTGTTAGCCCCCGGCTAACGAAGCTGTTAGCCCCAGACTAAGAAATCTTTCCCTCCGCACATTCCAAAGTGGACTAACCCTGGTTTTAGCCGCGAGCTTGCTGGTCCTGCTTCAGAGATGTTTTAGCCCAGAGTCTGCAGGGTTATCCCCTGAAAAACAACTAAACATAGGGCTAAAATCTGCCAGTGTAAAACAGGTCTAAACTAGTCACATGTTCTAATTGACCTTTAACCCAGTGCTAATAGAAATACAGTGTGAATGATATAACCCTGGACTTAGGTTAACATATGTTTGTGTGAGGTTAAGTTATCCCAGGATCAACCTCATAGTTGTGAATATGCAGTGTGAAAAGCCCTTTTGAATACATACTTTTAACATAAAAAGGCAAAACACTGCTACGAACAAACATTCTGCTTGATGAACAAGATGCAGCATTGCTTGCTAATAAGTGCTCTTGTTGCCTAAGTGCCTCTGAAAGAACTCCTGGATTCGTTCCCACAGGTCCAGCTGGGCCTCAGAGTGAGCTTTTGGCTCCCCACCAAACACCACAGCACTCCCTACTGCTGCGTGGATAGCAGATGGACAATAAGGCATGTGAGGGACTTCCAAAAAGTGTCCGGCTTTAGGATAAGAAACCACCTGAAACGATTCTTTGCCGTGACTCCTCAGCTTTGCAGTGGCCTGATTGGCAAAAAAAGCGCTGTTCCAGTTGCGGTCATCTTCAGAAACTGCAAACAGGAAATGGCAGCTGGCACGCTCTATTGGTATCAAACACGCTCTGTTCTCCTCCAAGGTAGGGTCTGGTACGGCATCGCGTACATCCAGCAGCAGAGAGTCTGTGATCCTAACATTTTCCACGACAACTGGGAGCGGAGGAATAACAATGTCTTTGTAGTGTAATGGAATCGCAGTATTTGCATTGCAGGCATTAATACAGACGGTTGCTGAGATCCCAGAGAGGAAAGATGACATTGACAATGCCAAAGCACCACTATGAGAGATCGATATGATGCCGATCCCAGGACCTTTGACCTGTACGGACGGATATTGTGTTTATCATCATGTTTAGATTTTATATTGTCTAACAATAGTGTTATAAATAAAAACATCACGCCTCAATACTAATGCCCATAATACAATCAAATCATTACCCCTTATTCTAAATCTTATTTTCTTAATTGCTCGTTTCACAAATAACATGTCAGGAATTATGCAGAATCGACTATGAACTAACTAACTATATATATATACTGCAAAAATATAGGTCTACATCTCTGAAGTGTTCTTACTTTATGTTATGAATTTATAAGACACTGTTCTCACACAATTTACAATAAGTACGGCTGCCAAGTAAAAGTGTTGCAGCATTAAAATTACATGCCAGTTTGAGAGGAACGTCAAATGAAGATCCTAAGAGTTTTAATTATTATTCAGTCTCCAGTACTAACCTCAGACTGTTTTCTCAGATATGTCACAGCCTCTTCAAAGTATTCCAAGTCCAAGTTTTTGGGCTTTTTTGGTAAATCCTGGAAGCCATAATAGGCCAGCGCCAGAACAACAAAACCTTTATTTGCCAAGAGGCTGGCTCTGGGCTCTGTTAATTTTCCGCCAAAAGTGTACAAATCAACAATTCCAGGGAATGGACCCTTTCCTGGAAAAAAATATAAACATAATAAAAATAGTAAGGTGAATACTGATATATTTCAAATGTATGCATATTTTCTCAACTCTAATCAACAAGCACACAGCTGACCTGGTGGTATGAAGAGGACTCCTCGTATTCTGCCCTCTTGCACAGGTATTCTCTTCATCCCCTCTGTCATGTATCCTCTTTCGTTGGTTTCAGAGGCCAAGAGTTCACCGGTGTCCCCACTTAGTGCTTCTATCTCCACTAGTGTTGGGATGAGCGCATTATTCTTCTTAAATTTACTGTGCGGAGTCTCTGGTGCCATGGCCCACAACAAACCCATGGGCTCCACTCCAGTGTAACTTCCTCCTAGAGAGGGTGCACGACACACATCCACCTGGCCAGTTTCATCTGCATTGTAGAGGGCGGAGGCTTTGAAAACCACCCCTTTGTCATCAACAAGTTTGGACCTTAATTCCACTAGTTTGTAAGGAGCAAGTCCCTCTACTTTTACTTGCACCAGTTTATCAAAGAGACAGCGAACACTGGGGAGAATTTTCAGGCGGATCTGTGAGTAAGCCATTTCAGTTCTTCAGGATGGATGAGTGACTCACCGTAAAGGCCTGGAAGCTGTTTCTTCTTGGTTTGGGCTGTGTTTCACTGTCATTGTTCTGCTGTCAGTGCGTCTGTTAAGGCAATCAGGACATCATTTATTTAAAGATCCCCTCCAGGCATGTTTTTGGACATAATGAAAAAAAACCTCTGCTTGGAATAATAAATTGTGTCTGACATGTTTTATCAACAAAATAAAATGCTCAGTTACCTTGATCAAAATCCTTAAAATGATGTCTACTACTTGCAATATGCAATGCAAATATTTTACATTTCAACACAATCGGTCTAAGTTATCTACTTGACCATGATTGGCTTCAAACTAGTTGTGAATCATTCTCATAGATACACACCTTAAACTCAGATTTAAAGTGAGCACAGAGAAACATTCCCCCTGAACATGAAAACAGCCTTTCAGTGTCAAACTCCACACATACACGCATTCATTCTGCACAGTGAAGCTCAAACATCGAAGGATCAAGAAGAAAAACATATTTTTGAGTGGAGGGGTACTTTAACAGCATCAGAACGGTGACACTTTTCTGTGTAGATTTTCACAAATCTTCCCCAAGCTCATAAACGTGCATTTAATCACCACAATATATACACTGATCTACTATCAATAAAACAGAAATAAAACTTCAGTAGTTGTACATGTCTGTCTGTAACTAAATAGTGCCTTAAACCTGAGCACATAATGTGTGACCTGCATATCCCTCCCTCCATTCCTCCTTGAATTTTCTGTATTGTGTTTACAGTTGAGTCACTAAACCAGGAACTAAAGATATAAGCATTGTATATCCTGCACAGAAGAGATGAGAGAAACTGAACATTTGGAGGCAGGTAACAAAAATAACTCTGTTAAATCACATGGGCAGCACTAAGTTGTTAAATCCGTTTTGAAGAAAGACTACTGTACTATAAACACTTGGCACGTTGTGAGCTGTAAGTGACAGCATGTGATAAGAGCTAAACGTAATTGATACTACAGTTCAAGGACAAGGTAATGTCTGACTGGGTGAAAGGTCAAGTAACACACCTCACTAGAACCTGTGGTAAGGAAGGACTCAAGCAACAACAACATGAAAGCTAACTTTACATTTATAATTAATGTTAGCTAGCTCTAGTCGGCAGGGAAGTAAATTTGAAGGTTTGAGCTTGTTTTTGTTTTTTGTTAAACGTCCATATTTTGAAGAAACTGTTAGAAGACTACATTTTGTCCCACTGTGAATGTCTATTAAAAAAAACTATCTCCCACCAGCCATAAAATGACTGTCTGAAAAGCAGAACTTCACAGCAGAGAACATTTTAAATGACAGAAGCACAACTCACCATAGGAGCACTCAGTAGGACGCTACTGGGCGGAACCATTTACCAAAGTAAGTGGGGGGGTGGAGGGGCTCGGGTTAAATTAGCTGTTTCTGTTTTTTGTTCGTGTTGTGGGATTACAGCTCTCTCTATGCGTCGTGAGGTTATTTTACATTATAAATACATGTGTTTTTAAAATCCCAAGTGAATAATTTGTTGTAAGTTGGGAAGGAAAACAGGAGATCACCCTCTGTGGGATGTACAGCTCCTATCCGGATCCTATCCGGCCATAAGGAAAATTATGCCAAGTATGTAGGTTCGCTAAGCAGCCACTAGATGCCAGCATTGGTATAAATTAACTATAGACTGAACATGGTATTAACACTTGAGAAAGGCTGGCCTTTCCTTTAGAAAAGAAACACATTATATTTAGTTTTACTAGCAAAGTATGGCATCAATCTCGACTGTTATCATTGTGAACAACACAGAAAGACAAGAACTGTACATGAAAGGAAACTCATTTACACAACATGTTCCCCTTATAAGGGTAGATTTTTTTCATTAGGTGAAACAGCTTTCTGTATATAATTTCATAATAATAAGAAAAATGCCGGAACACTGGACTTATTTAGGCATGTATCAGAGGTTATTGCTCCTTCACAGGATTCAGGGGAATGTAATATTCAGTAAACAGGACGGAAAATTAAGGAGAAACGGGTAAGAATAGACCAGGAAGGAAGCCAAAGATGGCTGTCAGCACAGAAAGTGAAAGTAATGAATTAAACAGCTGCGTAGAATCAAAGAACCTGTAAACAACTGATAGTGTTCGTGCCTATGAAATGAAATTATAGCTTTAACGGCTACTCTCTATCCTCGCTGCATTGGGTATTTTCTCTTCCACTCATAGTGTTTGCAGGAAATGATTCATATTACTGGACCTTGGAACCATTTGCTAAGAGCAATAACATCATAACAGTTACAGAGACAGATTGTTTTTAGACCAACATTCAAAGTATATAAGGAATATCTAAAAGTAAAAGAAACGTAGCAAAGACAAACACATTGATAGACATGTAAAACAAAATACAATGATCATACAGACATCATAAAGTGAAATATTGTGTTTCGTGAAAAAGAGAAATGACAGATTTGTGTGTAAGACTTATGAATTAACATCACATTAAAGCCAAGTTTGGTTTATATCTTCCTAGTAAACATTGCTCTGTACTATACCAGACTTGGATGCCATAGCTGCCCCATATACAGTACATCATAGATCCAGAAAATCAATATCCCATTCATTTTCTGTAGAGCAAAAACTCTGAATGTCATGATTGATTGAATGTTGTCTGATCTCTAGTTGTAGGCCAGCAGTCTTTTCAAATACTTGAACTCTCTTGGGGTATAGGACTGTGGTAGGGATTTCAAAAAATAGGTGACTGTCTCTTTTGATGCTTCATTGCAGTGACGCATTATGCTTTTGCAGGGTTACAGTACAGACTGAAATGCGGTTAGAGCGCTCACTTTCTTCTGAGAAAAAAAAAGGAAAGTTTCTTCTATCTAGTTATCTTCTATCTGCAAATGCAATGTGTAACTACAACACTGCATTGTATATTATATTATGTGAAGAAACATACTCGTACTGTATCAACATATTTACATCATTTTATTTTTTTCACCACCTTTTTTGGATTCAAAAGGTACTCATTTCAGTTTAGACTGAATGCACATATATGCTGTAAGGATAAAGTCTCTGCCGCAGTAACAGCTACAAAGAAAATAAAACCTGTCAGATAGGATATAATGAAACAGCCAAGACTCTGAACTGTCAGAGATTAAAGAGGTATTACAATCGCAGTGAACCAATCATATAGTATAGCTATAGGTGCTAGAAGATAATCTAAATCTCATTTTGGTTTATTAAGAGAGTTCTAATATAATACATCATATCATTTTTAGAGAACAATATAGTCATTGTCTTATTGTTCCTGACTGGCTGGAGTCCACCAGCTTCTATTTTTTTTTTCTTATTTGACATTAAAGCATATATTTTAAAAAGAGGACTGAGGGCCTGTGAATGTTTCTTTGTCCCCAACAAGAAGAAATTTAGATGCTGTTAATGCAGAACATTTCAGACAGCTATTCAGAAATCTGCTAAAGATCACAAAATGTAGCTGTACTGTATTGAGGAAAATCTCTATTATGACACACGCCCATAATATCTTTTAACATCTTTTAAACAGTCGTTGCTGTAATTGTTCTGAATTTGGTGTTATTTTTTTTGTGGTCGGTTTCTTTTGTCTCCCCACCAAATTCTATGCTTTTATTTTGTAAATTGAGGATGTCAAGCGGTTGGCTTGACAGAGTTTAGATCCGCCCCTTTTTAACGAAGTAGCCATGGAGACCGCGCGAGAGCGAGGCAGCTGGTAGAGTGTTTCCGCTCACCTAAAATAAAGAGCTGACGAGTCGAGGACGACGAGCAACGACGCCGTACTGACGGAAATAGACGACGAAAACAGTATCTTTTTGGTACTATTTTTGACACATTCTGTTTTGTGTGTCTTCATTCACTCAAACATTAATGTCTCGAATGTGAACCAGAGAGAGGAGGGCTCGCTGCTGCTGGTAACCTTTACGTTGGTGAGTCTTGTCTTTTTTTTTCGCAAGCTAAGCAGAGATAGGCCACTACGTGATCTCTTGCTCTCTCTCGTTCTCCTTCCTGCCTGCCTGCCTTTGTCGATTACATAATAATAAACAAGAAAAACGTTGTTCGCGCAAGGTCAACATTTCAATAACTTGTCAAGGAGAATAATAAGTTGTTTATCAACTAACTAAATGTGTTATTCGTTAAGCTAGCCGCGAGCAGCGATTAATATATCTCAGGATAAATGTCGTATTTTTGCCTCGGACAGGTCAAGCATAACATAGTCAGTTTGATACGTATTCCCATTTGTGCTTAGGGATACAATGAAAATGAAAAACCGCTTCATGAAGCTAGCCAGTTCTTAAAAACTGCTAACAGCTGTAGCGTTACTGTATTGTTACGTTGTGGTCATGTGAACAATAACAGGCACAACAATGAACAGCCAAAAGGCATTGTCGCATATTATATATTATATAGTGTAGAAACATGAGGCGAACTGAAAACAAAGACATATTAAAGGTATGTATGGCCGTGTTTACCTGGTTAGAATGGGGTTTGTCTTTGTTTTTGTCCGACACAGTCTGTGTGTGTGTGTGTGTGTGTAGTCTTGGACAGCCCACCACAGTCTTTGTTTAAATAGCTCGCAGTACAGTTGCACGTGTCGAAGCGTGTGACTCCGCTTTAGGGCTCCCATGAAGCCAGTTGACCACGTTTGAAACAGTTGCAGTGATGTGTTATTGACTTTGTAGGGCTCAGATATTCCTACCACTGTAATTTCCCACTCTCTTGCTCCTCCCCCGAGTCGTTGCCTCATAGCTCGGTACGGGAAGATGTGACACTGGCCCCACCAAAGGACGGGGTACTCCAAATGTCAACATGAAATGTTAGTTATTAAAATGGAGAACACATGTCATAAGTCTCTGTGTGATGACATGAGAGTAAGGATGGGCAATATGGGATATATATATATATACTATTACACATTATTTTACCATATTGCTTATAACTAATCCTGGTTTATGGTAATGTTGAATTTCAGTGTGATTTTTACATCAATGTGATGGAAGTGTCTTGATATGTAAGTGTGTCTCATTTGTTAGATTAGCCCAAACGGGACAATCCTGTTTGGTTGTTTCATCCATTGACAATTTCCCAATTGGTTTCCTAAGAACTGCAGTATAGCATGCTATATACTGATATCATGCTGTAAAAGTACATACAACTTCAGTGAGCTGATCTACGCGCTGACATTATTTCCTGATATTGTACATGCTGAATAATACCGTGTTTGTGTCACATGTTTATAGATGATTTTCCTGTACAGTGTGAGTTCTATTTTTTATGGCCTGAAACTTAGAGATTTAAGAGTTTTTATTTCAGAACTGACTGCAGTTCATTGTTTAAAGTGCCACGATCACTCTCTTCACCCCCATTGTGCTTTAACTGATTTGTTTTGTTTTTACACATCTTTCACACTCACTGGCTTTCACAGAGGCACTAGGCAGATACGTGTAGTCTTAATGGTTCTTACTTTAAAACACATTGTGTTACGGCAATGAGACTTTTATTATTTCCGGTCCAGTATTCTGAGGCTTTTCTGTTTGACAGCATAGCTTATAAAAACATCTTGTGAGTAAAGATAAGGGCACTGTGTTTGGCTTCAATCCAAACTCCAAATTTCTGTACTCCACTGTTAACATAACATATGACAGTGTTTCTCTCTTTTTTATCATTCTTCTCTTCTTTGGGTGTTTTTCTTTCCTTCTCCTCTCTTTTTTTCTTTTCCATCTCTGTTAGTTTCTGTCCCCTTCTTTGAGGCAGTACAGGGGGATGTTCAGGCGCCATGGGGCTTAACACTACATAATACTACATAACAAAGGGTCCTTTCTCTGCCATGCAGAGCCACATCTCTGGGCTCTGTCCGCAGGCCCTGGCGGACTCTACCAGCAGCAGTAGCATTGGGGCCTATTGGGTGGAAATCTCCTCTTGGCTGTTTCTTTGGCACACTGAGTGCTCTCTGTTCCCGGACACATGCCTGTGCTGCTGCTCTCCTTGGATCCCTTTGCATTCCTGGAGCCTCGGGCAGCTGAAAACCGCAGTAGCAGCCTGCTGGCTGGCTGGTTGTCTCACTGGTGTCTGAAGTGGAGAGTTGCATGGTTTTTTTTCCCCCAAAGAAGGCTAAACAAGTTATTAATGTCATAAAAAAGTCCACTTTCTTAATGCACTTGGTTAGGACTGCAACTAATCATCACTTCCCATAGGTTAATACAGTGTAGGGAGAAAAAAAAGCAGACATTGTGAGAAGCGAGAACCAGAAAATGCTGAAAATAAATGATCTAAACTGTTCTCAGATTCAAAGTTGTTGACTGTTAATTTTCTTACTTATGTCATTTCAGATTACTTCTCTCTCACAAACATACAACTCAAGGCCAGGCATAACAAAGATGTCTTGCTGTTCCTTGTAAATTTAAACAATTCATTCTCATAATTATCTGTCTTGTGGACACAGGCTAGTATTAGATCAGCTTTTCTCTGACAGTGACAGTATTTCCTTCAAAGGGATGCCATTCTGCACTGTCCTGTTAAAAGCTTATAGAGACTAACAGACTTAAAATTATTTAAAAAAATAAATTATAGTAATAACTATTTAAACATACTGTTTGGCTCTAGCTAATATTACCTGGCTACACGCAGCTGCAGGCATAAAGTATTTGTTTATGTGGTTTTGTTCAAGAATGATGTTCCAGGAAACAGAAACTAAACTCTCAATGTTTAAGAGAGCGCTATATTCTTTCTTGTGATGTATCAAGCTCAACATCTTTTTCCTGACAGGAAACCCACACAATTGCGAGTTAGAAAGTTGACATTGAACCATAAAGCATTCCTGTGCTGTTGCTGTGTTATTAATAAATTAAATACATGAACATAGTCAAGTCAGTGCGTTAAAATATCTACAAAAAACATTCTTTAGGGCTCCAAGCTAACTTGTTCTAGCTAATAGAAATGCTATATTTTGTGGGATAGCTTAGCACAGAGTTTAACATACTCCTTTCTCAGAAGCTTTTTGTGTGAAAGCAATTAAGCTAATTCTGCTTAAGTTTTCACTTTGTAAATGTACTGGCCGTTCAATACTCTGCCCTCAGCACTCTCGAGAGGTCAGTCCTACATTATAAATGCCACCCCAAGCGGTTATTTACATCCCAACAAGTGTCCTGCATTTGACTTTTGCTTGTCCTTGATATTGCGAAAACATTCATCATGGCAAGAGCATCGTCTGAGTTAAGATAGGGGCTATCTGTAACCCAGGCCAAGCGGCAGTGCTCTGATGACACGGACAAATGCTCTATGGCTCAAATGGCCGGCACAGGTCCTCTGCATGTGTTTTTGACTGTCTGCCCTTTGGCTCATTGCAGTACACAAACTGTCCTGCCAAGACAGGCTTGCGTCACTCTCTCCCACTGAGCTGCACCACATGCAGGTGTGCCTCCCTATCGTACCCACGGGGACATCAGAAAGATGGCGAGCAGTAGGGGGCCCTGCTGTTAGTAAATTTCCAACTCATTTTAAAATACCTTAATCTTCAGTCATTTAAAATGTAGTCTAGTGTTAAAGCACATGCAGTTTAATAAAATATGCTGGGATTGATTTACAACATGAATGTCATGTCATGTGTGCATATGGCTTGCTTTCGGCTATACTAGATTTATTCAGAGTAACTAACATGTTCAGAGGTTGTTTTTTTTCTTTCAATAAGATCTACATATGTTCATGTTACACACACACACTCACAGCAGGTGCGTTTGCCTTTCCAACAACATGGAGTATATACACCGTCACCCATCCATGTGTGTGCATTTGTGTTTACAGTTAAGTCCCCCATCACAGTAGCTCTGGGTTGTCGGTGGCAGTGCCAGTGACCACGCAGCAGATCTGCAATCAAATTTGCAGCTCTCTAAGTGCAGCCATGCCATTACTGTAGCCATTAGCTCAGCAGCCTTGTGTAACTGTAATGGGTTGTCTCCCCTCCCCTGAGGGTATGCTGCCTGCCAGCCAGTTAGTTTCCAACAAAACGCAGATACTGTTACTTCATTCTAATCTCTTGGTAGCAAGTAACATAGCAAAGACTATGTGCACCTGCATCTCATTTATGTAACGATACTGTATGTCTTCTTATACCTGCCCACACCCAATCAACCTACATATGCTTTTAGGAAGTTAGTTAAGGTGGTATCATGGAGAGAGATTTGTGGAGAGGGAATGAGGATGTTATTGTCTGTGTGCTTATGACTGTGCTTTTCGTCCTGCTGCTGCTTTTTAAGGGTGTATTACAGCAACTCTTAATCAGCTTTCTGCTACTCTGCTGTTGTCCGGGAACAGCATCTAATTTTACATTTACATTTTAGATGTTTTGCAGACATTAACGGCACTGCTACCACATACAGTACACTTACACTTGCTTACAGTAGAAAAAACGTAGATACGTTGATTGTTTGTAATAGGTGGTGTGAAAAATAAAACAGACGCTTAGGTATTATTGACTGATATTGGATGTCAGATATACTTTACATCTATATGGTTAAAAAATAAGGAGATGTTTGAGAAACTAGCACCTGGTACATAGTTTGTCCATCAAACTCTATTGCTAATAATAATTTACAGCATATGACAGCATTAAGAGTAATACATATTTATTGTACAAAACTCTGTACCCTGTTTTCATAACTAGCTTACTTTTTAGAGAATTGATGCTACAAAAGTTTTTGTAAATGTACATTTGTGAATGCACAAAGTGACGTAAACCATATAAACAAATGCTGATGGCCAGTTTGTGAAGTTTGAGTCATTAACATGCAGAAATCTTATGTATTATGTGATGTTTCTCTGTGGTGGAAACTTTAATTAAAAACATCTCTTTGGACAAACTCCTCTCCCTATGAGTAGGATTTTTGCAAAAGTTGCAGTTGTAATCACTTTGCGCTGACTCTCTCTCTCTCTCACACACATTTTAGCCTCTCTCCTCCTAATGCTGCTACCTCATCAGCAGCAGGGATCTGTTTCCTTGTTACATCATCCACAGCAGAGTGTAATGGCGGGTTTATTTAGTTAGATCTTGTGGCAAAGCCAAGAGTGGGGATTAAGGAGAGATCAGAGGAACCCTCCTCCTCATCTTCCTGCTGCTGCGGCTGGTAGAAAAGAGAACTGGAAATTGTTCTGTGTCTATGGGGTATTTACATACCAGGATGCTGTTTGAGGAACCAAAGCATGAGAACAGGAAATACGCTAAGAGTGATTCATGTGATATTATTATTATTGTCAGTAACCCAACTTGATGACGTGCAGAGGACTTTTTCTGTAAATCTTCACAGCTTTCACTATTCCTTCCTGTTTCTCTGTGTTGCTATTAGTTATGTAATCTCCACTGAATGTTGGTAGTAATCCGTGTTTCCCTCCATCCCCCTCCCTATCTATCCCTTCTTCTCTATGTGGCCCGGACAGGTTAAGCCGTAGAGGACTCTCGCTGGTCGCCGGAGGAAAAGATGTGCGATGGAATGGTAGCGTTTCAGACGAGAGCCCTTTCCTCCTCTTTATTCTCCTCCTCCTCTCAAGCCCACAGGCTGGCTGCCTCTGCACTTCTCCTCCTCTTTACCCTGCTCCCTCATGGTCACGCATCAGGTAAGACACACACACACACACTGTCTCTGCTCCTACATGATACACATCGACTAAACTGACATTTTCTCTCGTCTCTAGTGAATTGATTGAGGTTATTTTCCCTTCATCTTACAGGTCAGTTAGATTAAATTGGCTTCCTTTACCCTTGGGTCAGTCAGGTTGCTCTGCCTCCAAGCAGCAGCCCAACAGTTCAATCCCACCCACTCTGTGTATCTATTCACTTCCTTAATGTGTCACAACAGTTTCCCCCTGCTATTGTGTGAAACAGAAACAGTGTTGTCTGTGGTTAGATTGCTGTCATATGGTTTTAATCAGCCATGACATTTAGTGTCCTCTGAGAGCTTTTAGCACAGCTAGCCAGTTTTGGTTTTTATTCCACACCAACCCTCAGGTCAGGTTTCTCTTTCAGCTTTAGATCTTAGATTGTGAAGTATCAGGGTTCAGATTGACCTTGTTGTCCAGTGACATTTGGTTCACACTTGGAAGTTAAAGTAAGCATGAGTAATAGCTATTCAATAAGCACTACCAAGGACTTGTGTCCTTTTGTTTCTTGAAAAATAATACACTTTTGATGATGTGTACTTACTAAACCCTTTTGCTTGTGCCAGCTTTCCTATCACTTCAGCCCTCCAATGATCCAGTCCCCTCCCCCTACAGATACACACAACCTACACACATGCACTACCCCCTTGTGAAATGTGCCAGATGTCCTTGACACAGAGTGCAGGCAGACTATGTATGAATGTGCGTGTGTCTGTGTGTTGGTGTGTGTGTAAATGTGCAAGGTGTGGTTCCAGGATGTTTTTAAAGCATGTTTTTGATTTTCTGTCTTTAATGACATAAATAAATGTTGTGTGAAAGGTGTGAAAAAACTGCAGTAGAAAGAATAGAAAGAGATGGGTAGATGGGTAAGGGAGGGGGACCGCTGATCCCAAGTGTATCCTCTAACCTCTCTCTCTCTCTCGTCTTATGTAACACACATGATTCATGTAGAGCTGGTATCACGTTCTGTGTCCAACACACTCACACACATACACTGCCTACCAATACCGAGGAAAATGTGTCCTCAAATCCTCAGCCCACGTGCTCTGTGTACTGTATGTGTGTATATGTACTGTCTGTTTGCTCACATTGGGATTGTTTGTGGATGTTACTGGTTGTACCCAAACATTTAGTGTATCAAAAAGACCCTGTATCAACCATGTCCATGACAGTTTGTTAATTTCATAGGGACAAATTCTTCTTTTAATTAAGCAATTTTTCTGTGAATTATTAGGTGAACTGACAGTAACAGGTAATTTTCAGGTGTCGTCATAGAAATTAAATTCTAGCATAATTATTTCCTCATAGTACACAAAGAAGTAGTTCTGCTGACTCACACTTCAAGAGTTCTGGCTCTACAAAGTGGCGTACAGCAATTGATATTTGCTCTTACGTTATATGAATAGGAGCTAAAATATTAATGGCAGTGGTGAATAGCTTGAGTACAGGTTTCAAGGCAAAATTCCAGTATCCATTAATGATGGATGAGTAGGTTTTTTTTTCTGATTTCGTACTGTATCTGAACTTAAAAAATAAATTCACACTCAAGGAACTAAGATTGAGGAATGAGGTCTTAGCTTGTAGAAACTATGATTTTTAATGATATTAAAACTATACAAGTATGAAATTAAATCTATAATTAGACATATTATCATAAGGGTGAAGAGCTGATTTAAAGCTTTAAAGTCCTATTAGTTCTTCTGTTCATTGGCTCCTCTCTCTCTCTCTGTCTCTCTCTTGCTTTCCATACATAATTCACATAGGTAATCCCTTGACATGTTCCAGGGATGGAGATTGCTCTGGAAATGTTCATGAATATGAAATTTCATCACTGCTGGCAATCTTATTTCAGACGCATACAAATAGCTGTGTGCGGTATGAATAGAAATGGATACTAAAAAATACTGTACAGCATTTGTATGCAAGAGCAAAAGCTCTAAACGCCAGAGACCAGCAGACCACTTAGAACAGAATTAAACCTCCACGTTTGGTTTTTGGAGGTTTTCTTTAAGGAAATTCTGCTTTCAAGTGACAGGAAATGATAACAGACAGTAAGGGTAGCTCTAGGAAAACTAGGAAAAGCTTGACGCTTCCACATTGGTGGCTTCATGTTCTTTGTGGAAAGCTCAAGACAACAATTTCTTCTACTTCTTAATACGCTCTGTTACGAAGTAGTCACCAAACCTTTTGGAGGTATTTTTAGATTTTAACCAATCACAGCCCAGATATCCTCTGCTTTCAAGCAGGGTTCCAGTTAACAAACACAACAACAAAGCACTGTGTTGGGTTTTGTATATGCAAAGGATAAATGGCATCAGTCTGGAGTATTTACGGAGTACAGTGCAAATATTGCTTGTCTTTTCTGAGTCGATCTGACATCCCACTAATGTTGGCTACATAGAGCTCAGTTCCTAATATGGTGTCAATCCCTTACAGTAAGCCTTTGTGGTTTGTTTCAGAGGAAGTGGGCCTAGACAGTGAGTCAGAGCTGAGGAGTATAAATACGGGAACTTGTTGAGCCAAAGGGTCTATTCACATGATCGCACTGCTCTAACAGTGTTATGTGTCAGGAGGTACAGATACTAAGACCATCATTGTCGGTTCCAGTTAAATAGATAAATAGATATCCACTAAAACTCATTGTCCACTGAAGTTAAATTAGAGCTGTGTATGACAATGCCAGCGAGGACCAGAAGTCTCCCACAGACGAGCCTGCTGTGTGCTCTGTGTGGTGGTGATGTTTATGTATGTTCATGTGTGAGAACGGGAAATTGCTTTCCTTGTGCCTGGGAGAAAGGTGGAGTCATAGGGTAAAGAAAAGAGCAGGGGAACAGGAGCAGGGAGCAAGAGAACGAGCAGAGAGCTGCCGTTCTAATTTCCTCTGAGGTTTGTGTTTGTTTTTGACAATCGATTGCCCATTCTTGGCTTGAGTTAAATAATTTTTTTCTGAGCCTGATGAGGGGTTATTACCCTGACAGATCCCTTTTTGGCTACTCTTGCATTAGTGTGTAGGACCAACCCAAGGATATGACGATGTTCTCTCGAAAGTCAAGTTGCTCAAGGAAAAAGACATCTCCCCTTTCTCTGTAATAACAGAGTAGACTCTAGTGGCTAGCATAGCGTCATCGCTCTGGCCACAGAGGAAAATATCCGAATGAGCCATGCCCTACCTCTGCTGTCTTCAAACAGCTGTGGTCTTTGAAACTTGTTGCTTTTTGTAGCCAAACAAAATTGTGTGTGTGTGTGTGTTTACAAAAAAAAGTCACAGTGTGTCAGCCTGCCTGCACACTGTTGTTCTCTTGCAGAAAGTTAGCAGGATCGCTGGGTTTACAGTGCAGTCTGAGTTGGGTGTGGGTGGGGGGTGTTGTGCAATTAACTGTTCAGAATAGTCCCCTGAAGTCCTGTTAGCAAGGCGGTTTGCAAGCAGGCAGGAGTAAAGCAATACGTTGGGTTGGCTCCTGAAATGTGAGAACAAAGAGAGCTTTCAGGGGGGTGTTGGAAGCCACAGGCCTAACCACAGCAAACTGCAGCTCCAATAGATCACCAGCCTACAATTAGGACTTCTAGCTTACTCTGTGTGTATGTGAAAGAGTGTGAGCGAGTGTATTGAACGCAGCACAGCCCCTTTTTCTATGATGTTGCCGTTTTTCTTTTTTTCCCCACTCTCTTTCTCTCTATCTCTAAGGCTGCAGCCATTAGCCAGGTGAGACCAGAGACCATTAGCAGCAGTCTGGTCGAATCCATCAGCCTTTCTCTTTCATTACCTGTGTGTTTATCACTTGAGCCATCACTCTCTGCTTCTCACCCTGTGTCATTTAACAGCTCTCCCACCCAATCAAGCCCTAAAGGGAAACTTTAAACGCCTCACCAGACAAAGAAATACTCCATGGTAACAGATACTGCAGTGCAGACAGGCGACACGAGATCATTTCATTCACTTTAAATTGTTCCATTACTTGCTGAAGATCCCAGATGGCCAGGGTTATTGTTAGCCACACAGTCCTGCCTGCTAACACTGTAGCATAAGATGTGATTTTCATTTTTAAGCTATCGTTTTTATTTAATTTGTGTGTGTGTGTGCATTGTGGTGACGAGTTATGTCCTTGGCTCCTCCGCTGATGACAAACGCTGTATAGTAATGGTTAATGAATGATAAGCAGGGAGTGTTGGCACTGGCAGCACTAGACATACCAGTAATCAAGTTTGATAAGAACTCAGTACACATAAGTACTCAGAGCAGCATTAATAATCAAGCTCCTTTATTATCATGACATAGTAGATGTAATATCAAAACCTATGAGGTTATTATTAAAAAAAAAGTTGCATTATTTAAACCTTTGTTTTCAACTTGAGGATTATTTTGAAGCTACATTAAGGATGGGGAGCGAAGATGCAGTTTTGCAAATTGTTTTCCAGTGAAATGTGTGTGGTTGTCTGAAGCAGCAGGCAGTCATAATGATTTCCAAAGGGCCTCATCTAAGGGACCAGCCTGCTGAGTAGAGGACATCTCTGACTAATGAGCTGCTAAATATATCCCTCAGTCTCTCCTGTCTTCTGTTGCCTTTGCCGCTCTTCTTTCTTTCTTTCTTTCTTTCTTTCTTTCTTTCTTTCTTTCTTTCTTTCTTTCTGATTTGATTTATCAAGCTGTCTCCTCAAAATCTTGCCAAAGTACATTTCCTTATTATTCTTTTTGACTTTGCATCTCTGCTCTTTCCCATGTTCTTCATCTATCTTACCCCCCTCTTACCTCTTTTGATCAGACCACTGAAACAGTGTGGGTGGATGCTTCATCACACCGTTAGTCAACACCAACATCCTATTCAAACAAGTTCATCAGTTTACTCAGAAGGCACTGAGCATCCTACACGCATATGTTGAATTTGCCAATGGTTGATGCACATTGTGCCAGATTATGAGTAACCATGATCAGAGCCTATGACGTGGTTACAGTATGAATGGTTTTCTTTATAACAGGATATAACATGATACATTGATGACAAATTAAGGACTTGCTCTATCGTTGAGAATATTCAGAACTAATCTGCTGATAAAAAAAAATCATGATCTTGATGTTTAGGCCAAAGAGACAGCAGTTATTAAAACAAATAAAGCTGCACATCCTATCGCTGTTTCACAGTAAAGCCCTCTAGCTGTTTTACTATAGACTCTTAATGTGAAGCAACAGCAGTAAATATTTGGCTTGCATTAGTAGTATCCAAACCAAAAAAAAAACTAAGATAGTGACAGCCATATAAACAAGACTATTAAAATCCATGCTTTCTCTGTAGCCACCTGCATGACCCATCAGTATAATACATCAAAATCAGTGCCTACTTGTTTAAAGGTAACTTAACCATAGTGCATAGAGGCTGCTCAAACACAACCAGCACATAAAGTAAACCACTTATCCAACAGACTTGCTGACTGGGAAGGGAAGGGCTGGGCTGTACATGTGCTATCCTGCTGCATTTGTGTTGCTTGCTGTTATGGGAAGTGGTGGTGTACAGCTGTTTCTCCTTAACTGATTGCATTTCAGCAGAAACTGTTCCTTCTTTACGATTTGTCTTTTGCCATTTCTGCCTCATTACATGTTTGATAATGATCGTAAATAAGGGGAAGAGATGGGAAGACATATCATAATTCATGATACTTTGCTGATAACCCTCCAGAGACAAGTCGGAGCATAGTTGGATTCAGAGCAGCATCCCTGGAGCTGTTAGGGATTAAATGCCTGCCTTAAAGCTACTTCAGCATTGAGCATGGCCTCCTTAGTGTCTATCCCATCCTCTTAATCACAGCTTAAGTTGCATTTTCACCTGAGTCCATGGTATATGCTAATGTCTAATGTTACATCTTATTTTTTGCCAGCAGGATGCCCCAATTACCTTGAGTATTTCCTGTCTGTTTCTCATTATTTCCTGATCAATTTCTTTTCTGGATTTCCAGTTTTCATCCCTCATACTGTAACCAGTCCATTAGATGAAGTGTTGTGTTTAGTATCCGGTTGGCTTAGCTCCATTTTAATGCCCTCTGTCCTTATTACATCATCTGTAAACAGCTCCCGCTAACAAACAGCAGCCAAATGGTGAAGGTCTTTGTATAGGCTAGTCTTGAATCCATTTGGATAATTGTGTCAGGATTTATGAGACGAGTGTATTTCCTATCTATATTTATTTCCATATCTATTTGTATAGTTTGATAGATTAATAAATTGATCCGAAGACTTTAAACTGAATTTAAATACAGTTTAAGATTAATGACAAATCTGTCTGGCTATCGTACGATTTCAAAGTCCAAAGATATCTGCTTGTTTAGTCACATGGCTGAAAATGGAGAAATGTGAGCAACTCCTGGCATTTGTAAAGCTGCGATCGGCATATACTCGGTGTTGTCAATTTAATGACAATTATAAATGACTTAAACAATGATCAAAACTGAGTTTGAGCTGAGATTTGACTTATTGTAGACGTCAAGCAGACTTGAGTGACATATTAGATTATTTATAACTCATCTGAAAATAACTTGATGATTTGAGGCTTGAGATCAACTCATTTGCTGTAAAAAGCACATAAAAATCAGTATATAAGTAAATTACTGTATTGTTTATTGTTCATTGTGGTGACCTCTCAAAGCAAAAGTTACTGAGGTGTGTAGGTGATGTTACCTTGTTGTCTATGCTGGCTTCAGGCCCATCCAGGCTTCAGATGAACAGTTTCATGTCCATGTTTACATTCACAAAGTGTTTACTGTGTTGTAGACGGCAATATAAACTGTACTTTGTATCTTCCTCATGATGGTAAACAGGTGTTTTTTAGGAACTCTCACTGGAGTTTCTCCTGTTTTTATCTGAAGTGAAATTTGTTTACCAGAAATGTAGCACTAAGATTCTGTAATTGTTTTTTAAAAAATGGTATAAAATGTCCATTTCCAATATACTTCCATACAGTTTATATGTGTGTATATATAATTATTATCTTAAAGAAAAGGTTCAAAGCTTAAAAGTGAAGTTGACAAGACTTGAAGCTTTGTCCAACTTGTCTTGACATGGTGTGCTTGGCTGGAACATCAAGTTCATGGATAGCTGCCCAAGAGTTTGATATTTGTTTTTGGGAATGGTTCATCTCGGTGCCAAATACAGGTAGATTCTCGCCCCTAATCCTGATCCTAGTCATTTAATATTTTAAACATTGCCCTGGATCAAAGATGTTCCTAGTGGAATAATAGTTGTTAGTTCAAGCCATTAGTAATATTTATAATATTAATTTACTTAACTGCGCTCCATTGCAGAAAACACACATAGCTGTTAGCAAGTGGCTGCTTTTATGTCTCCTCGGTTTCTGGTGCTTGTTTTTGTCAGAAACTCCTGCTCTCTGTAGCTCTCTCCGGCAGGATGCTCCAGTTCTGGTTCAAAGTGGCGGTCGTTGTCTGGCTCATCCCCCGTGTCTGTGTGCGCTGCAGCCCGACATCGCATCAGTCTTTTTTTTCCTGTGACTGAATATAAAAACTTGGTTATAAGTAGGACTCTTAACATTTGGTCAACTATTAGGGAGCAGCCCTTCTTGCTAATATACATTAAAGTATTAATTTAAATCTCTGGCTGTGTTTTAATTATTTTGTGCGCTCAACTGCCTGCAATGGTGGTCATGAGGAGACAGATCCACCGTTCTGTAGGCATACCCAAAGCAAACAAGTGTTGAGAAATGGATCAGGTTGTACAGTAAGTAACTTACTGTTGTGAAAATACCATGCATATACTGACAACAAACTGCATACCCCTTCACTCAGTGAGGCAGGCTACATGTGTTGATGCTTGGTGCCATTTGTTCACCATCTTGCTGAGCAGTTGCTCTGTCAAAGTTCAGTTGGACTTTGTTATGGTGATGATGGACACGGGGCTGTAACACTGACTGCATTGTTGAATCACTGGAGATGTAATGTAGAGTGTGGGATACCGTCTCTGTTGGTTACTTTTAACTTTACATCACCATAATCATGTATCCTACTGCGTTACTTTAACAGAAACAACACAATATATGTTGTCTGCTGTGAACCTGTTCACAAGAACAGGTTAAAGACCAGGAAAAAAAAACAGCCAGCTGCAGATTAAGCTGTTGTTTTACAACAGGTTTTATACATTTGCATGTTACTACAGCTCTCAACAGACTTACACTGTGACTTACACCAACACACTAGTGTGCCAGACCTAGTAAGCAGGGTTGGGATTATCTCCCTGACTTTCACCTTCAACAAATGTCCCAGGCACAGCACTCTGCCGGCTGGCAGACTCAAGCTGTGGAAATATGATCAGCCCACAGTTGCATTGATAGTTTGGGGAGGGGGGGGTGTCTGAACACATGCATGTGTGTGTGTAGGAGGGGTCCCACACAATCTTTTGTTTTCCTCTGAAAGCTGAGAAGAAGGAATGTCTGCCTCCCAGCTGTCCTCAGAGGTGAGGGTGATAGAAGAGAGAAGGGGCGCTCACTGTTCGCCTTCGCTAACATCCTCCCATCTGTTACTCGAGGACAGAGTGTGTGAGTGTGTGTGTAGGCTTGTATCTAGAGGTTGAGAAGGGGGTCAAACAATAGTGGTACACCCCCCTGCCCTCACCCACTTTGGCCTCTCATGCATATTTAACCCTTCAAATGCAAAGTTGTCTGTTGTCCTTTTCGGAGGCACGCTGCCTAAATCTTTCACTGTGCCCCATCCCTCAGTGAGCAGGGACAAAGGAGTGTAATAGCAGCACACGTGGCTTGCTAAATGCATGGCAACAGCAGGGGAGGAGTGGGTGGGGAGCGGGAGGATGTTTCTGTCTGTTTAGAGACTTCCTTCACCCTGGGTGTATGTGTCGTGTGTGTTTGTCTCTGTGTTACAGCTGCAGGAAGAGATGCGATAAGCGGACGTCTAAGTTTTCTGGGAATTCTGTTTTGTAATCCCACAGCTGTTTGACTTATGTTCTCTGGCAAACTTCCTCTTTACTGTTGAAATGACGCTGTCGGTTTTGGCACCAGCGTACAACATGGGACATTAGTTGGCCTTTTTTTGGTGTGTGTTGTGATGAAATGAGTGCCCGCAGTTTGTTCTGACACTCAGATACATACCCTGTGTCCCTAACCATTCACACACAACACAGATAGGATGTCAGTGAGCCACACAAACCTGCTGTTTACAAAGGTGCCTTGGGACACTTGCATAAAAAGTAAACTGTCCGCCTGTTTGTGTGTGTACTCAAAGGCTTTTGTATAAATGTGCCAGAACCTCCCTCACACTGCATCTTTGTTCTTCATCGTTGTAGTCATCCTCCTCCCCTGTTTTTCTTCACCTAGGTCCTTCCACCTTCCCCCATAGGCCCAGGACATAGAACAACAGCAGACTTTGGGAAAAAATGGGTTTCATGCTTTTAGGTTTCAGCTTTTTTCTGCATTCTTTCTTCACTGCAGTAATACAAGACTGCCTTTTATTAGCGTTTTTTTTTCACATTTTCTTTCCCACAGCCTTTCCCCTTGTTCAACAAAATGTGCTTTAGTTCGCTCTCGATGTTTCTCTTTTGAATCAAGGCTCAGCTGTTATGGATAGAATATGAAAGCTGGAATAAGTTCAACCGTGTGTGTGTGTGTGTGTGTACACGTGCATGTGCATGTTAGTGTTACTGTATGACAACTTCTCGCTCACAGAAGAACATGACACTGGTAGTATCACTCACCCAGACGTTAAGCGTCATATGTTACGGTCCCGTGTCTCTCACTAAAGTCGGTGTACTGAGTTGTGTCACTTCATACTGTGTGAAGTGTCTCTCACTGAAAACTCCTCTGTGATGTCTGTGTATGTGTGAAAGAACGAAACCGAGTGCAGAAAGGTTACTCTCCACACATATACACACCATATGTTTTGTGGTTTTATATAGACACACAGTATTTTTACCAAATATTTTTCTATTATCTTTTTCTTCTGTGTCCCAGATGTGTCATTCTAGCCACCTTATCAGAGTCTGTGTTGAAAAATTTAGAAAAAAAACAACTTTTTAAGCACACAATACGATTAGAAATAAATATGATTTTTTTTTTTTATTACCAATCAAGCGCTACATGGTAAAACTGCCTTGTGTGTTTCTGCCCATATAGTAATCTAAAGTTAAAGTGAAGCAGTTTATACTTTTTTTTTTAAAAACATGCCAATATAAATAAGTCTTCACATAAGATTATTTTCATTATTGATGAATCCACCAGTACATTTCTCAATTCATGGATCATTTTTTTGGTATATTTGGTATATAAAATGTCAGCAAATACTACAAAATGACAATTACAAGTTCCCTTAGCCCATGGTGACATCTTCAAAATGTCTTATGTCTGACAAATAGACCAGAACCAAGAGAAATTCAATTTACTATTATAACTAAAAAACAATATGCATGTATGAGTAGCTAGTACTTAAAATTGTTGCTGATTGATCCATTAATTGACTAACCATTTCAGGAATTTAAATTGTTTTTAACAAAGAGGAATTTAACTGGACATCATTTTTTTCCCAGATTTCTTTAAAGCATTTATCCACCATCTGTAGAACTGAACAGTGAGTCCTGAGTCTTATTCTTTCCAACACTATGGGTTCTGCTGTACTGTACTGCACTCTAATAACAACAGCTTGGCTAAAAATCCCATGGATTAGCGGGAGAGATTGGGGAACGTGGCAAAATACGAAAACATCCTCATCCCAAAAATGACAGCAACGTCATTAAAAACAACAAAAACCGAGGACTTGAAAAGAGGCCAGCAATGTAACGAAAACATATTTACTAGGCCAAAGAGAGCATCATCATCCCCTCAGTCTTAATCCAACACACAGCCCCCCTTAGCATATATTTACACACTCAAATTCCCCAGTCCACAGTGGCACACACACCCTCTTTAAGGCCTATTGTTCTACAAAGCGACCAAACAGCTGGTTGCAGAAGTCATCAGTATCTGATCTGCTTTCGAGTGCTCCCAGTTTGTAATAGAGGATAATTAGAATTTTAATTTGCTTGAGCAAAGAGGGCTGAAACCCTCGTCTTCCCCCAGCCATGTTTTCCTAAATCCCCCACCCTCCAGCTCTTAGCAGGCGAATGCCATTGGTAACAGATGGGGAAAGGGAGATATTCACAGCCAGCCAGGCACTTCAGAGCAAAGCAGGAGATTTTAACGCCCCCCATGGCCCGAGTGTCCTCCAGCACAGCCTTAAGGCGCTGCATGTTGGGATTAGGAATCAGCCTCATGGGCGCTCTGTCCTCTCCTGGCCCAGTCCTCCCACTACATAATGTGATTCTCCAAGCTTTTAGCAATTAAGCTCTTTGATCAGCTTTCATTAGTGCTCCTAAAGGATTTCTAATAGTTTCACCTTCTTATATGTCCGGTTTACTCAACACAGTACATTTCTGCGATTGATGAATCCATGAAAGCATGTTTTTCTTGACCACTCTGTCTCTGTTTTAGCCCTTATTGTTTTCAACATATATCTAAAACCCTGTCTCTTGCACAAACTCTTAACATCAGACTGGTGGGAGAACAGCTTGTATTCAACTGTGACTCATAAGCGCAAACATGGCGTACTGAAGTCCACTCTGGCATTGCTCAGTGTTTTTTAATCATTTTTTTATTTTATTTTTTCTGCGTGTTTTCAAAGCCAATATTCAAAATAGGCAGAGAAGGAGATAGAACAGGGAGAGACAGAAAGGTTATATATCTTCACCACTCCACCATCTCTGGATACTGAACCAGAGTTTATTGTTTCCTTCAATCATTTCTCTGTGTTTGCCCAACCCACAGTGTGGTATGTACTCTAGCAGGCTGCAGCCTACTCCTCGCATTGTTGTTGTTGTACAGAGCCTCTCCCTCACACACAGAATTGGTCGACCTGCCATGACTTGTCTCTTTTTGGCTTGTAATTGCTCAAGGCCACAGTGCTCCATGATGCTGAGGTTTTTCTGCACTCTTTTCCTCCCTTTCTCCCCTCCCCCTTTCTGCATGTGTATCTGATGAGTATATTTCCCGGTCTTCCTGGTTTCTCAGTTACTCTTTTTTCCTGTTTTTTTCCAAGTATTTTTTGGAAGACATCTACATTTTTTTTAAGTTGAATATATTTATATATATATATTTCCCTCACATTCTTGTTTTAAGGTAAACTTCTTTCGACAAGTATAATCCTTTAGGAGATTAAGTTTAAGTAAAATACTTCACTGCAAGTTTTTCAACTGCTTTTAGACATGTCTTTAATCTTTCCACATTTTCTTTTCATTTCCCCTCTTAAGCTAACATGAGTTGAATTTTATTCTCAAGGGATGTCATGTTCTATTGTAAATATCTTATTAGCTATTAATACTGTCAGTATTTGTTTATATGTGGAATGAACATTCTGAAACGGGTTTTTTTAGTTTCACATTTTGGTGCTGTGATCGTGTAGCTGCCTGTGTCATGACAGGCGAAGCCTTGTAGGAGAATATCTTCAATCTTACCACACGACCCAAGGTTTCCCTCAAGATGTTGTTTACCCAGATCCCGAGCAGCTCGTCTTACAATAAATTTAGTTAATAGATGATGGCCTAAACAAGAGACACACCAAATATAATGGCTTTTGTTGTGTGAACAAGAGCCTCTCCTTTTCTGACAGCTAATGTTATATTTAATTTAATTCTAGAGCTACAACGATTATTAGCAGACAGAAAATAAATCGGTGACTATTTTGATAATTAATTAATAATTCTTTTGATAGTTTTTCAAGCAAAACTACTGAATATTTTCTGGTTCCAGCTTCTTAAATATGATGATTTTCTGTTTTGCTTTTGTCATATATGACAGTGAATTGAATATCTGAAGTTCCTAAAATATTGTGAATGCAATTTTCTTAACAACATTTAATTTCGTAAAGAACCAGCAGATTAATTAATAATGAAAATAATCTTAAATTGCAGCTCTATTAAAATGTTTTCTTCTATGATAGTAGCAGAGATGGTCTTTGTTTCAGGTGCGGTGGCCTACCTGTGCTATAAGTATCAGTATCAGTTTTGGTGTAATAGATACAAATGACATTTGGACAGATGATGTAAGCTCACCAGAGCCATGCGTCAGTACACGGTTTTCCTGGCACGAGAGGGGGAGCTTTGTTTGAATAGACCTGCATTTTTACTGGCTTCAGGATTCACCCAGACTGACCTGACCTCAGTGACCTCTGTGAAATGAATTAAGAACGAATAAAGAGTTAAGCTTAAGCTAGTTTTAAGCCTAACACTGTAACTTTTTCTTGGGGCGTTATCATCTACATGCAAATGCAAATGCAAAAGGAGTTTGCATATTGGTGTATCTCAGTTCTGCAGATAAGAAATCAATTCAAATCATCAAGAGATGATTTATACCATTTACATTCATCTGTCTTCTACAGTTATATTGACTTCCTTGCAGTGCACCACAAAAGATCATAATAGTGGCTGTTGGTCAAAGGCTTTTGTCCTAAACTGACCCCTTCAGGCCTTGTTGTCCCCAGCTGCCTCTCAGCCTGGGGTCATCAATTCATCACCTTTACCACTTCCATTAGCAGCATCTCTTCCTCAGAGAGCCTTTAGCATCTCACCGAACAACTGCTCGGGTCAAGGTGTCAAATGGCATCCTGAAATGTGTATGCAGACAGTGTTTCTGTGTGTGTGAGAGGGCATGCATGTGTTTGAATGACAAAGATGAATAGCACTTTTACACACAAACCTGGTGTATGTTTCAGCCTATTGAGCCTTCAGATTATATGACCATGATGGATGCTGGATACTGTTACATTTTAATCAGAATAGTTTCTGTAATTTTGATTCTATACAGGAGATTCAACTCTGCAGATTTTAATTTTAATATCAATATCATTTCTTGTAAAATATGCAAATGACAAACACTGTAGAGCTAAAATGCTAAGTTGATTAATCCATTAAGCAATATGTACACAATTGAATACAATAGAAAGTACAATAGAAAATGTATGTTTTTATTATGTTATTGCTTTAAGTAATCTTAAGCAGTTCTTCTTAAATGTGAGTAATTTCATTTTTTCTGTGTTTTTATAGTTATTTAAATATCTGTTGGTGTTGGACTGTTGGTGGAACAAAACAAGTAATTAGATGAAGTCATGTTGGCTTTTGTTATAGACATTTTCTTCCGGCATTTTATAGGCCAAACCATTAGTTGATTAATCAAGAAAGTAATGTGCAGATTGTTAGTTAGCCCCGTAACAAAATATCTTCTGAATGACAAAGACAGAATTTGAGATGGTCAGAGCTCTACAGTAACTGCGTGTTTTGTTTCACTTAACGCATCTTGAGCCCATATATACAAGTTGTTCCCCAGCTAAATTCAGTAACACCCTTCACACACCACTTAGTTCTGGGAGTGTTTTTTGTTTGTGTGTTGACATTGTTTCTGTGTGTGTGAGAGACAGAGAGAGAAAGAGAGAGAGAGTGAGTAGGCACTTGCACATTTAAGTGTTTGCATATAATCTTGTGCTGCCATCTTGGAGTGATGTTTCTCCTTGGAGATTAGAGGATGTTAGAGGCACTTGTGTGGAAATAGTCTCTCTTTCAATCTCTTAACATGCACACACACACACACACACAGAGACACACACACACACGGATAAGACAAAGTGGTTGTTTGTAGCGTTGGTGTGTTGGTGTTTATGTCAAGAAAGCAATAAGGCTTTGCAATAGAGCGTGGCTAATATTATTTTATAAATACCCAGATCAAGGATTAAATAATGATCCATTTGGCCATTAGTGTTGATGGTATTATTTATGTTCTTTATTGTGGGTGATTTACTAATGTCTGGGTCTAGTTACTGAGAAAAAATAACTGCATATAGTATGATTATATTAAATTCATCATACAGATAAGATGTACAGATAAAACATTAAAAACCTATTATATGACAGACTTAAATTATGTTTGGCCCAGAGGGGCTTTTAGTAACAGAGCACTTAGTTGGTATTGGAAAATTTTCCAGTGAAGCCAAGCCCAAATGCTTATGTAACTACTTCACAGATGATCCAGATCAGTGGTAATAAAATTGGAATGACTGTATCTATGATTTCCACAGAGTACTTTGGTCAATTTAAGAGCCGTAAGTCTGAAAGTAAAGTCCTCCTCCTGCTGTCATGTCTCAGTTTACACAGGTGTAAAAATATCGTGTCAGACCCACTGGATTTAGATGCTTGTCTCTCGCCAGATTGCAGCTCCAAAGGTGTGTGTGTGTGTGTGTATATTAATGTGTGTGTGTATTCATGGACAAAGTTTGGAGCTGTGGGAGTGTCACACAAATTTAGATTATTTTACTCTCATACTGCAGCGAAACACACACGAGACACAAGGAGCTGGCGTGACACTGCAACATCATGTGGATCAAAGCACAATTAACTTTAGGTCTCCTGCCTCATCCTGTCTTTATTGGTTGGCTTAGAGCTTCAAGTCTCTCATTAGAACATAGTAATTGAGCTACTGAGAAGATCCTGTCTCACCACCAGACAGATAAACATAATTCCAGCGTGGGATGAAGACAGTTTAATGAGCAGGAGATAATCGAGCGAAATTAGATCTATGTGATTCTCCTTGTGACATTTTAATCCACTGGAGGCACTTAAGGTGTTTTCTGTTCTGCACAGCATAGCTGTCTTCACCACACTTGTTATGTTGATACAGTGCTTATCCCTTGCCTGCGTAAAATGCAGCCTAGTTTCAAGTAACAATACCTCTGAGCTTTAATTATCAGCTCCACCTGACAGTTTCCCTGTGAAAAGTTGTTTGACCCACTGGCAGCTGCCTGCAGAGGAGACTCGCAGACAGTTTATGTCAACGTAATGATAAACCGCACAACATCCCAGCAGCCACACATTAATGTAATACTAAAATGTTAAAAGTCACTGGACAACTATTATCACAGTCTTCTAGTAGACCGTGATGGAACCAATCATGATACAAGATACAAAATACTCATTGTAAATACTTTATGATGTCATACTTTTAGTTTGATATTATATTACATTGGTACATTATTCTTCAAAGAACCATGTCTCATGTGAAACAAATTGTCCTTGTTTCCCAGAAGGCCTGTAATGGAAATCCCTGCATAAATAAGAATTAAAATAGGACACTTCCTGTCTACAGGCAGTCTCAAGCTCCACTTAGTTTTCTTGCATACCTTATAATTACCTTGCTACATTACATTATTAAAATATACTACAGGTTACTGAATTGGCTGCAGGGTTTACAGCAGGCAGTTCCTTATAAACATGAAATCAGAGTCAGAGGGAGAAACAGTCCTCTTATCATTTAGGTTTTTAAGCTGTGTCACAGTGCAGCCCTGTGACCTCTAGAAAGTAACGCCCATAGACGACCAGACGCCCTGGCCCATGGCTATTGGGTTGATACTTTGGCCAAGTGGGTAGCGCAGTCGTCTGTGGCCTGGGAGACCTGGGTTTGAGAAACTCTCTTTCGCTACAAGCAGCAAACCTATTCTTATTCTCTTCACTTTTGTTTCTGTGTCTTTTTAGGTTGTGCACGGCCATCCAGTGTGCAGCACGGAGACCTGCTGAACCAGACCGAGGCTAACAGGGGCTCCTTTCCCCCGGGCACCCTGCTGACCTATGGCTGTGAGCCCGGCTACACTGCAGATGGACCCACCACCATCATTTGTACCAGTTCGGGAGCCTGGTCTCATCAACCCCCACACTGCATCAGAAGCAACGGTGAGCATGCCTCAGGTATCTCAGGCAGGTACCTGTGAGTGACAGTTCCCAAGAAATAGTTTACTTGGATTTTTTGTTGTTGTTTTAAATACAAATAAAAACAATACTTTTTGTCTTTAGTACATCCTAAAAATTGTAATTCCCAACTGTGCAGGTGCACATGAACATCTAATCTGTCAATCTCTAGGAAAGAGATTCAGGTTCATTGTTCTCACTTTATGAAAAAGTTAACTTTCTGGACTTTTGCTGTTGACCATATGTTCTCGCACACACACCTTCAAATCTAAAATATTACATCAGTTGAATAGTTCACAGTATCACAGCACCAGCTGTAACGAGAGCCAGCAGAAACACTCAAAATCAGAGCGTTTAAACTGCAGGAATCAAACCTGACCGCAGGTAGAAATTACTGCCACATTTTCTGTAAATAACACCAGCCATGATTGCTAAGATTGAAAATGTCTGCTGCCTCCCCAGTGTGTTCACCCCCTACTGAACCAGAGAATGGGGGCTACCGCTGTCACCCCTCCCCATGCCACCGCCTCACCCAGAAGACTGTCATTGAGTACTTCTGTGACGAGGGCTACGCTCTAAAGGGAGACTACAGGTTTCTCACCTGCCAGAACGGCGAGTGGGACGCTCCAATGCAGATCAGCTGTCGACTCACCCAAGGTCTGTCACCTCAGCAAGCTTCTTCTTGTGTTACGTCATTGTTTGTGTGAACAGATAACCTCCCGCAGGATAATCTGTGAACCACATTCTTATTTCCTCTCTGTCTTCTTGTGTCCCACAGTCAAGGAGCCAAACTCTCAACTGGGCATCCCAGCTCTGTCCATTGTGGCGTCCACAGCTAGCTCTGTGTTACTCATCCTGCTTTTGGTTGTGCTGTTTGTTCTTGTACAACCAAAACTCAAGTCCTTCCATCACAACAGGTAAAATGCACACATTACTGTATTCTTACCCAAATTCTTATCTTCCCCATAACTATAATCTATAATACTTAACCTGTCTGTCATGCAGGCACATTATTCATGCCGATGATTTATAAAGACAGACACCAGTTTCTCACCACTCCATATCTTACTTTCATTGTATTGCAATTAGTGGTGATAGTATTGTGGAAAGCTATTGTACCACCACTTGCCACAACTTTGCACATCCGTGTAAAATAACAAAGATGAGGTGTAAAAAAAGACACCTCGGGTCATAGTTAGCGGTATGAAGTGCAAGCTGTTGTGCGGCTGTTGTAGACAGCTTTATTTGTTAAAATCGCAGCATATCATTTCCACAGAGCTGGCATTTGAAAAACACAGCTTTATAAAACATCTCTGATTCTCAGGCTTCTTGTGTTGCTTGCCTTAATGGACTCCATTATAAAGTCATTCTCAGGAAAGTTGTCTCAACGATGAAACTGGTCAATAAAATCTAATATTTTTTGAGGCCACATTTCTCATAATGTTTTCTTTGTCTTACTTGCCCTACCTCACTGAACCCTTTCAACCTCCATGTTGATCTGTGTTTGTTTTCTTACACTTTACTGAATAGGATGAACATGTTGAAAAGGTTTTTATTTTATGAGCCTTTTTATGTCTCGAAACTCTGGACAGCTTTAGTTCTGTTTACTCTGAAGGAACTCTGCCCTTAAATAGTTCATGCTGTAAAACCAACTCCCATTATGTCACAAAGCAACAGCAGATTTAGCTCCTCATTGTCTGTGCGGTCACACCTATTGCTCCATAAGAGGTATTGGTTGAAACTATTTATAAGATGCACAATACCTGGCGACTAGTTTTGCAAGTTGGCATTTTTGAAATACCTCAGAAATGAAAATAAAAGTATGAAAAAGAGAGTTAATCCTATCAGTCACACTCTTCTCTGCTGTGGCTCTGATAAAAAGACCAGAATGATTTGATCTAATGCTCATTGGCACTCTTGTTGACTGTGTGGTGGGCCTGAGGGCTTCAGTGCAGCCTGCTGTAAAAGGATTCTATAGTCAATGCTAATCACCTCCACACAGAGGTTCTTCTGTGGCACGCAACACATATGACTGCATCATGCCTTTCAACCTGGGCCTGGTTTTGTGATCCACCGTGTCTTTTCAGTCGCCTTTCAGTCTGTTTCACTCTGTCTTTGTCTGTCTGTCCATCAGGAGGGAGCAGGGAGTCTCAGGTCAGTCCAGCTCCATCATGGTGGAGGGTGTCCAGGTGACTCTGCCCTCATATGAAGAGGCTGTGTATGGAAACGGTGGAGCCTGCGGTGCTTCAGGTCCTCCTTCTTCTCCACCGCCTCCTGCAGCTCCTCCAGAGTCTCGAGTCCCGATTGTGCTCTCTGAGGGGCTTCCTCAGGGGGCCACAGGAGGACAAGACCCCAGCAGATCCCGCCAACACAGAGACTTAGACTTCTGTCTCCCATCCACTTCCTCCTCCTCATCCTACTCTTCCCGCCGTCATGCAGAGACGGTGCTGGTTCATCAGGTCCCCTCTTCCTTCTCCTCCTCCTCCTCCTCATCCTTATCATCATGGGCCAGAGAGCACCCTGGGGGTGCATGTGCAGCCCCCTTACCGCTCCGTAGAGACTCTGAGAGCAGCGACCAGCACAGTCTGCTTTCTATTACCTCTACAGATGACTTTTCTGATGGTGAGAGCGAGAGAGAAAGATTTGTGTATAGACACAAATTATCTCTCAAGAATAACTTCATCAGGTTATGCTCAAGACATTCAGTAAAGATATGAGGACTTTCAGTTAACAATTTACACTATCTGTGTTGGATTAAGTTCATTATTAGTAATGAAATTACCACATTCAAATTATTCGATCATTTCAACTCTTTTGTGCACCACAATATCCTGTTTAATACAGATCGGTTTTGTTTTTATTTGTTGTACAGTAATAAGGCAAATGCTACGACTGCTAGTGATGTCAGAGTTTCTGGTGATGTAATGGATGGATGCTAACTCTGGAGTCACTGCTCTATTCTAATGTGTGTACTCTGTTCCCGTGCAGATATTCCCCTGCTGAAAGAAGCATGAAGCCTGGCAGCCTATCAGCATCAGCAGCAGAGCCCTTATTTCCCTCTCTAACTGCTGACCAGGACTGACTGTGGCTGTTAACCCACTTCCCTCCAACTCCCCTCAGCAGCCAGCAGAGAAAAAGACTAGAACTATGCCCATTCCCCATGCAACCTCTTCTGTCATTGCAACCCATGCAGAGCAAAGCCAACGACCAATATCCACTGCACCGCAAGCAATGATGGAGCACCGCTGGACCCAGCAAATGGATCAAATAAAAGACAGGCCAGACAAACAAAGTGGTGCCAGCTCAACATAAATCCTGTAGATCCAATGTATATGAGTAAAACATATATACTGAGTCAAGGTTGTGTATTATAGGCTATGTATTACCATACACCTGCCACCTCCCAGATGTAACTCTCTATATTAACATTGCTTACAGAGGCTTCATCGGAGAAGGTTAAAGCAATCGAGACACGATCGATGGATTACTGTGGTTAAAAAAAACAAAACAACCTTGTGATGTTTTCGCTCCTGCAGCCGTGGCGTTCAGAATCAGAATGGTCTTCCCGCTGTACTTGAAAAGTTGTGAATGACGGCTGGGTTTTGTGGCCCTCTTTGTGAATGTTGCATGATGTTTTTAGTCATTGCTGTCACAGCACGGTGGCCCACTCTAAAGCATGAAGCCTCCTCTGCCTCTCTCTCTCTCTCTCTCTGTCTCTCTGTCTGTCTCTCTCTCTCTCTCTCTCTCTCTCTCTCTCTATCTATCTCTCTTTCTCGAAGCTGAGGAGGAGGAGGTTGTCTTTCAATAGGGTGGTTGGACACATGACTCAACTTTAAGGTTGTTTGTGTTTAATTTTCTTCCCATTGTATTTATTGTTTGGTGTGTGGCGCTGTTTGCTTTGAGGTGCCAAATCTGGGTTCACAAGTACATGTGTGTGTTTGCCTGCATCTTTGTGTGTCAGCTAGACGGGAGGCGACATGTGGTAGCCTTCAATACAGCCATTTCCTGATTTGCCTCTCTTTAGATCAGAGGCTGGCTTCACAATGTCCCTGTCTTTCACAATAGGAAAATATCCCTCCCAGTGATGAATAAGTCACACGAATAAACCAGCGTCACTTCAGGCAATGAGTCCAGTACACAATGTGTGTATTATTCCTCTACTCTCAAACTAGAATATTTATCATTTTGTGCTGAATAGCTGGAAAACACAAGTCTCTTTAGAGGAATTACCCACCACCGTAACCACCTTCACACCCAACTGAAGACTCCACACGTTTTGTGCATTATCGACACAACTGCAACTGGTTGCAGTGAAATAATAAAGTTTTGTTATATAGCACCCCACCCCCGCCACATAAACTCACTCACTCACTGTTCTGATGCCAAGTGCAAATTTAAGAGAGAATTGTGTTATAAGTCTTCCTCTGTTTTCATTGCCACTTGAAAAGCTTTGGTGGTTGAGCTGGTCACCTTGGAAACAGCATGACTCTGATGGATCCTTAGAATTACTTTTCAAGTCTAACTGATTAGGAAAAAAAAACATCTGAATTTCTGTTCTCTTATTTGGCATTTGTGGCTGTCTACTTTTATTAATGCAAACAGAATGTTGCCTTAGACATGTACATTTCTTTTTTTTTTTTTTTTTTGGATGTGTAATCTTAAGCCTCTGCGTTGGTTGCTTTACAATATTGCAACATTGTTCTGTTTTCCCAATGGCCTTACTCTGTTCTTTTCTATTCTATGCATAAAACTGTCTTTGTGTATTTATCAATGAGTTTACTTCTGTTGTGGACACGACTAAACGAATGTCCATGCTTTTCTGTCCTCCCCTAGCTTTTCCAGCTCCTGTGATGATGATGATAATGATGATGATGACGATGATGAACCTATAAGCATCTATATTTCACTGTTCTTTTGCTTCCCTTTTGCTACAAGGCATTACAATGTTATGGGATTAAACGAAAAGAAAAAAAACCAACCAAGATTAACATTGCATTCAGAAGCACTGTTGTACGGTGTTGCTTCCCTAAACAGGTTTAAAAAAAAAAAAAAAGTACACATCTTGATTCTTAGTTTCAGTGATTCAGCTTCAGTTTTTCCTCTGTACATGGCAGTGGGTGTGAAAATAGTAATTTAATATTTGTATAAAGTTTAATTTAATTTTACAGTGTGTATATAACTTTCTAATTAAAGCTTTCTTTTGAATGTGGAAGATGATGTGTCATTTATTCATGCTTGTGTTGGACTTTTACTCTGCAATATAAGGAAAATATTGATCTATAGTAGTAATTTTCAGAATCAAATCTGGGTCCATGATGTATTAAGGGGTAAGTTGTTAAGTGGTATTAAAACCTGATCAATATCAGCTTGAATGAAGACACTAGCCTACGTTTAACTGGTCCATCAAAGTTTCTAAAGCTGCCTCTAATTTTCCTAAAATATACACTAGTGCCTTTGTAACAACATTATAGTACCTTTTGATATTCTTACCAGCTATGAGATGAGTGTAATACCCCGTTATATAAATTATAGTATTGTTCCTGCAATATTTTTTTAGTGACGTACACCAGTTTCATGGAAGAACCCTTATTCTTGGTCAAAGTTCATCTAGATGTATCATAGTTTGCAAATGTTGAGTGACTGCTTCCTGTATGATGCTTCTGTGTTTAATTAGATCCAGTGTGAGCTACATCAGGACACAGATCCTTTTAAATAACCTCTTTAAAACTCATTTTATATGCTTGCAATTATGTAAAGAATATTCTTTCTGGCTCAGATTGGGATTTATTATTGTATTTGTCCTGCTGTTCTTGGTGCTGAGTGTAATAAGTCATAGCTACTGTATTATATGTGATCTCTTCCTGCTCTTCGTATAATACTATTGTGTTTGGATGACACCTAGTGGTCAGAAATAGAATACTTATTATTCATTTGTATTTATTTTTATTTTATTGAACATCATGAACATATAGTCATTCAGTATTTAAGTCAAAATGTGCATTATTGAACAGTTCAAAATATTGTTGTACAAAACAAAACATATATGCCAAGTTAAATCTATAACATGTAAAATAAATAAAAATAATATAATATTTAACAATTACAAGATCCTTACAAAAAAAATCTAATAATATCCAAAAATATTAAGTAAACAATAATTATATGATGATGATATGATGTCCCAGCTTTAGGGACCAGGAATAGAATCATTTAAAAAAATATATAAATAAAAATAATAAATTACATAAAAGACTACATGTTTGTTGAGCGTGGAGACAGTGTGTGGTTCTTCATACGGCTTTGAATCCCACCAGGCAGCAAACTAGGTGGGGATTTATAAGATTTGTGTTTGTGGATATAAAATTTAGCCATCAAATATAAAAACTGACAATGTTATTGTTCCTTGAAATATATAATTGCATCAAATAAAGTTAAAGTATAAAGCTGATATGAGGCTGAAAATAAGTTCTTCCCAAAAGGTCTGAACTACATCACAGTGACAGATGAAAAGGACAAAGATCTGCAAAGATGTCCACATATTTTACAAATATGCTATAACAGGATACATACAATGTAGAATTTTAAAATCTATTTCCATTACCTTATTGGAAAGTATTTCTAAGGTAGATGTTTATAATCTATATAATGTAACATGTCATTTTTTATATAAACGTTTTACCATTTAATATGTATCTCAGCGCTCCTTGCACTGTTCACTTCTCTGCACTATTTATATCCTGTTTATATTGGGAGCCACTCAACAGTTAAGACGAAAACTCGAACCCGAACCTCGTCAAGTCGTGTCTTCGTTACTTTCCGTGTTTTGCAGCGTCGCCGTGCGTCATACGTCACGTGGTTTTCTCTTCCCTTTTTCTTTTTTTAACGTCCGTCCGCTCCCCTGGCAGAAAGACACAGGCTCCATTTTGTTAAATTCTGCATTTTGCGGTCACTGTCGACAGCAAACAGCGAAAGAACTAATCAAAAGGTATTTATACGGTGGTTTAAAGTGTTTTATAATGTTAACATGCAATTCTTGTTACATTAAGTGTGATTTATTGGGATGGTGAGCCTAAATTATCCAGTAACAACGATTTGTTTGAGTGTGGTAGCTCGGCCCCACAACGTTAGCTTGTGGGGCCTAACGTTAGCTTATTCCTGAAACGACAAAGTAAAAAAGGCTAAAACATGTTTTTTTTCAAGTTATTATTTCTAGAACGATTATGTTAGTTTATTTAATGTTTGTCTTTAACTACCAACGACAGCAACATGAGTGGTTGTCGTATCTTCATCGGCCGGCTGAGCCCCTCGGCCCGGGAAAAGGACGTGGAGAGGTTCTTCAAAGGATACGGCCGCATCCGAGACATCGACCTCAAGAGAGGCTTTGGGTTTGTGGTAAGTTTACACAATAGAAACATGCTCAATATGCTTCAGTCAAAAAAAATATGACAATTTAATGTTACACTTGGCTGCATACCGTCCAACGTACATGCTGTAGGGACGTGCTGGTATCACATTATGTTATCCTGTGTGTATATATAGATAAAGGTATTAAATGGTGGATTCTCTGCTTGGCAAATGTAGCGCTAGAAATATTAAATATTTGTAAAACTCCACGACGCGTAAAACGTGCCCCAGTAAAATACTGCATATGACTTAAGACTGGTATACTAAAATATACTAGAAATTGTGTGATTGTGTGTTGATGCGTCCCAATGTGCAATTCTTATAGAAAATGGTGGTCGGTGGTTTAAAAAAAAAAAAAATTTTTGTACCATTTTCCACACACTTAGCAGGGGTTTGAAAAAGCTCAAATGTAAAGAATTGCAGTTCTAAATGTTGACGCCTGTTTTCTATTTGTTGCAGGAATTTGATGATCCCCGAGATGCTGAAGATGCCGTGTATGAGCTTGATGGCAAAGAGCTGTGCAATGAAAGGTAGAGTATTCCCTTTGGGGTAAATGTGAGGTTTAGGTTTGCATTACCTTCCACACTTAATTCTCAGCTGTTTTCATGGTAATAATTTGTTTTGTTGTTGTAACTTTGATTTCAGGGTGACCATTGAGCATGCTCGTGTCCGTCTGCGTGGCGGACGTGGCAGAGGAGGAGGAGGAGGCGGCAGCGGCGGTGGAGGCGGCCGTTTCTCTGATCGCTATGGCAGAGGCTCTCAGAACAGTCGGAGGTATTGAAGGTTTCACACTAACCACCCTTAGTTTGTTGGCGACAGTCAACCTGCTTTATGATGACAGATGAGTTAAATTTGAATTTAATTGAACAGATAAGTAACGCATGTAAATGTGAATATTATACTTAGGTGGGAGGTCAGTAGTTGAAGTCTTGCTCTCTCTGCATTTTAAAGATCCTTAACATAAATCAGTTTGAGTCATCTTTAAATTTCCTCTTTTCCTTTCAGTCGAAACCCTCCTCCGATGCGCACTGAGAACCGCCTGATTGTGGAGAACTTGTCCTCTCGTGTCAGTTGGCAGGTTAGTATTTTACACTTGTTTTTATTAATAAACAGCAGGCCTCTAAAAGCTGTTATGTTAACACCTGTTGTCACTTCCAGCAGTCTGCCTCCAACAGTATACACATAAAATTGTTGAATTGCTGCTTAAAAATAGAAACTCTGTTTCTGGAGTCACATTAAGACTTAAACAGCAAATAATTACACTATTTTATTGTGATTAGGCCCAAATTGTACAAAATCATCACTCTGAGTCAATCGGAGCAGTAACGACAACAAAAGACGTAATTTGTTCCTGTTTTCAAATTTTAACCAATTCTTCACCCCTTTATTTGCCAGCCTGACTGTTGTGTCATATGGAAGAGCTCGCTTATGGTGGAGTTAACCCCTTCTGGGTCCTTCTGTCTGGGTTGAGCCTGTGGTGTCAGCCAGTCTGTCCTACTCCTAGTTGATGCCTGCTGGTCATGTGAGCGCTCGCTCCACACTAGAGGCGCTGGCGGCCCCTTCGCTCGCTCGCAACGCCCCCTGTCGAAGGCAGGGGGGCGCCAGGTGTGTGGCTGAGAGCGAGAGAGAGGAAACAGAGAGTTGGCAGAGAGAAAGGAGAGGAAAGAGCGAGAGTCGATGGTGGTGGCGTATTGATCGATGGTTCGTTAATTTGAGGGGCTTCGATCGATCGATATCCCCCCTCCCTTCCCCCCTCTGGTGTTCCCGCACATCGCGAGCGAGAGAGTGTGAATTCCTCCCAGGTGCTGATGGATATAATCTGCTGTTATCCCAAAGGGTTTCGCTCTCAGGTAGTAGTTTCCTCTCTTCCACCCTGTTCACTCTCTTTACTGAGGCAGGGTGCCGAGACAGGGGCGGTCCCGGCGCAGAGCCCTGTGCCCTCCTTGCCAGGGAAGATGGGGCTCTTAGTGCCAAATGCTGCCCAAGCGGCGCCACTGCAGTTCAGTTCATGCAGATGGTGTTCACCTCTCTGTAGTAGTCATGATGGGTCCAAGAATCTCAAAGCTGTAGCTCATGCTCAACCTGTCCAGTAACTGTACTTATTGGTTGATACTATATTGGCACACACTTTGCCTTTATTTATTTATTTATTTATTTATAGTTTTTTGAAAGTTTAGCATTTGTTATAAAAACATAGTGATTTGAAGAACTGGCTGGTTGATCATTCTTTGAGGTCCTTGGACTCATCTCTGCAGTAGCCTGTGTAGTCCTCTCAGAGAATCTAACCATCTCTCCTTTTTTTGGGTAAATCAAGTCCTGTTTTATGTCTCAGCTATGCTTGTCTCCTGAGCCTCTTCGCAAGTTAACTGATGTTTACGTGTGTAGGACCTGAAAGATTTCATGAGACAAGCTGGAGAGGTGACATTCGCAGACGCACATCGACCGAAGCTCAACGAAGGGTAAGGAAGGGCCATTATGTGTGAAAGGCCTTTGTGTGTGTGTGTGTGTGTGAGCTTACATTTGTAATTTGAGGAAAATTACCACCTAAGAAGAATATAAATGTCTTGTGTCGTTTTTCTAGGGTGGTTGAGTTTGCCTCTTACAGCGATCTGAAAAACGCTCTTGAGAAATTGTCTGGAAAGGAAATCAATGGCAGGAAAATCAAGCTCATTGAGGCAGCCAAGAAGAGGTGAGTTGTCTGCTGGAGCCGCCATCGACTAAATATATCATTGCACGTCTGGGAAGTCGGCTGATTGTGGCTGATGCAACCCCTTTTTGCTCGACATTGGCTAAGTGCTGCTTATGGGTGCCACTTTACACTAATGTTGCCTTTTTTATTAAAAATAAGACTGTGGTGTTATCAATCCTCCTGCCTTTTGAAGAGCTGAATTAGCTGGTTGAGATCATTTTAGCTGACTAACAAGGATCTCGGTAGCTTGAATCAGAGAACAGATATATGAAGATCGTGGCTCATAATTGGTAGCACTAATATGAAAACATGTAGCCTAATGTTACTCTCTCTACTGTTTTTGCTTTTCCAGGTCAAGAAGTCGTTCCCGGTCTGAAAGCTCTTCTCGTTCTCGCTCTCGTTCTCGTGGTCGCTCTCCATCGCGCTCTCCTAGACGCTCCCGCAGCCCAGCAAAGGCTCACAACCGCTCTCGCTCCCGCTCCCGCTCTCGCAGTGGCTCCCCTGCTGGCGGCGCCTCATCCCCAAGCAAATCAAAGGAGCCCGCCAAACGCTCCTCCAAGACCAGCAAGTCTGGCACCCCGCCCTCCCCTCCGCCTCCTCAAAGAGCTTCCATGTCCCGTTCACGCTCTCGTTCACGCTCTCGCTCTCGTTCTCCTTCTACTGACAGCCAGCGCTAAAAGCTGCGTTTACGTTTTAATGGGAATGGCAACAGAAACTTGTTTCATCAGTAGAATCAGCTCGGAGGTGTTAGCACAACAGAGCTCACGTGAACTCCCCTGAAAGCTGAGGAGTCGTCCCCCCCCCCCTGTCTGTTTTTTTTTTTTTTTTTATCACAGTAACTATCCACAAGACACAGACAGACATTGTAGGCCATTTCAGTTAAATCAGTTTAGGAAGAGACACTTGTTACACAGTGAAGCTCATTTTCCGTCATTATCCATCAAGTATGAACCCTTCCTTGGCCTGTGGAAATGATGTGTAAATAATCAGGTTTATGTTTACGCCCAGTGACTCCACCTCCGAATTTATCCATCTGTTTTTACAATAAGACCACCACCCTCTGTCAAAAAGAAAAAATCAAAATGCGCAAGTGAACCAGCGTTCAGATTAACTTTTTTTGGGTCTGTAAAGTTATTAAGCCCTACTGACATATTTTGAAGAGGGAATCTATTTTTCAGCAGTACCTGAATGCTTTTGATACATAGTGTGACCACTTTCTTTTTGTGATACTTTTGCTTGTTTTTGATCGTCACATTTTTTTCAAAGCCCTTTCACCTCTTCCCTGTTTTGTTTTTGTTTTTTGTTTTTTTACCTACTGTACCCACCACAGACAGCATGTGATCTCTATAACTATATAGCTCTTTGATCACAATTTCAAATCCCGTTGTTATTGACAATATTTTAATGTTTGCTTAAAGTTTAAATCCATGCACCAGTATGACTGCAACATCAAGAACACCTGTGTACAATAATGCAAATTCTTCCACCAGATGAGAAAGAAACTGTTATTTTCATGGATCTTAAATCAACTTCAGTGACTTACAGCATTTTTTTGTTGATGCTTAACTATTGAACACATGGTCAACTCTGTAATTTCAACACTTAAAAATAGTGTTGCTTACATAATGTGGTTTATTTTAGCATGACTGTTTTTTTCTTCTTCTTTTGGTTTCAGGGTTTGTGTACAGCGTTTCAGGCTTTTGTTTTAAGTGTATAAATGTAATTCCAAGAATACTTGTTGGTACTTGTGGCTGATGTTACTGTGGTTCAAATGGACAAGTAGACATGTTTGGAAATATACAACATTTTGTACATAAGGGTTTTATTTTCACTGAAATATGGATGTTTGTATGGTGTAGGAAGACAAGTGATTTAACCAATAAAACCATTTTAACAAAATCACTTTGTGTTTATTAGTGCTTTTTTAAAAGACATTTATAAAGAAATTTACAAGTATATTAACAATTTCAAAATGGCTGCCCTGCAGTTATCTACATCTCCCATTTGTTTCCTTTCAGTTAAAACTTTGTCTAGTCTCAGTCTGAAGGCTCAGTAGGAGTGCACATGTGTAAACAAAATATCAGCAGTGTTTGAGGTCTGCATCATAGAGTCCCCTCTGACGGGGATTTCAAGCCGTCTTCAGTAGTTGCTGGCTGGTAGTCTGTAGCTCTGTAGGTAGGCAGAGAAAGCAAACACAATTATGAAATGATATACTGAAAATTACATTAGAGATGTAGCAGTTATCCAGTTTGGCCTTTTGGATTTTAAATAATATTTGCACACCAGTTTTCACTGCTTTTTTCTTATTTTCTTTGTCCTGACATGCAGTGTGAATTGTGGGACCTTTTATATTCACAGGTGTATCAAATCAATTCAATTTGTCCAATCAAGTTCTAGACAAGTCTTGGGGATAATTAAAACACCTGACCTCAATTTGGAAACATGTTTTTTTTACTTTGTCATCATGGATTACTGAGTGTGTTGATTGATGGGCAGCAATTTTATCCATTTAAAATTTAATCTACAATGTAATAAAGAGTGCAAAACGTGAACAGGTCTGAATACTTTCTGAAACCTTTATTTAATCAGGTGATCTCAACAACAATGCTCCATCAATCTTGTTATGTGGTAACTGACTGATGTCATCATCATGTGGTGTTTGTGCTATTCTGTCGACACAGTGGTGTAAATCCAGTGCATCCTTTATCAGTTCTTATTAGCTTCAGCCTCGTGAACTCTGCTCACAAGCAGGACTGCAACTCATGAATATGCTCAGTATCAGTTAATCTGTTGATCCATTAACTCTTTGTAAAGTTGTCTTACCTTTCTCTTCCCGCGTGAACCTTTTGGTAACACCTGAACAACACGATGAGCACGACCGCCTCCAACACCTGGAAGGCCACGTAGACCATGGGGAACAGAAACAGAGGGCCGATGCTCTCTGGAGGAAAGGCCATCTTCAGTATGGTGGAGCCCAGCTGGTTGTTCTGACAGCCTGTTTCCATAGCAACAGTCCTCCGTTCTCTGAGGTGGGGCAAGGACATATTTATACGTTATGGTGGATACATAAAAAAAAAAAAGGTTTTTCATGGTTAGACATAACTAATGCCACCTGATTGAATTTCACAGAAATATCTCCCATCCTGACTTACGATTGGTTGAGTTTGAAGATGGAGGAGATGATGTAGCCAAATGTGTAGCCTATGAAGGGCATGAGAGCACCGATGGCCATAAGAGGAGGGGACAGCACAGTGAGGATGGAGCCATCGAACGCAATGCTGGCAACGATGCCGATCACCACGACAGAAATCATCATTATAGTGAGGCCGACCTGAGAACAGTAGATCACCTCGTCTAATTCCAGCCACAGAATCCCAAATTATGAAATTATTATTCACTGCTGTGTGTGTGTAATAACCTTTGTGATGGTCTTGGCGTACTGCGGCCTGTAGTAGTTGATGAGGATGCCGATGCAGCAGGGTATGAGGACCATGATCAGCGATATGAGGATGTCGGCATAAGGCACAGCGTTCTGCAGGCCGGTGAAGCCCTGACAGTAGAGGTAGATCAGCAGCGGCATCATGCCCAGAGCCAACAGTGTGGAGCAGGAAGTCATCACAATGCTGAGGGGAATGACAGAGGTGGGAACAAAGCTTACTGGCTAGGATTTGAGTCAAGGGATAGAACGACAACGCGGTGGGGGATGGCAGGAAAACCCCTGGTCAGTGGACTGACCTCTGACTTTTTATTTATTAGTTCAAAAGGTCTCAAAAACAACTGCTGAACAGATGAGAAACTGTCTCACAACGAGGTCAATTCACCGATCTGCAGCTTTCAACAATTCAATTGAATACAACTTTATTTATCCCTGTAAGGTCAATTGTATGCAGCAGATCAAAACGACACTATTTACACACAGATATTCATTGAATAGAATGAATCCATTTCATTGAACGTGCTATTTCCATCCAACACTTTGAACCCATTATTACAAGGTTTATGGCCCCATTAGTACTCTGTTATACAACAGCAGCTATTTAACAACAGGCTACACTGACCCTTACACTCTCAATCAATGGGGTTATTGTAAAAATGATCTTGATTGTGCTGAGAAATATATTAATATTGATGAGTGACTATTGTCAATTGTCTAAAGAAATGTGTTAATTATTGCTGTTTTAATCATTAGCGCCTCCATTAATGCTTCTGTCCTGAGTGTGTTTCACAGCCGTAGGACAGATAAGATCCTCAGACATCAGACAAGCATGCAACATGCTGCCATAATGTCCTCGCCTGGTCCTTGATGAAAGAAGGACTTTACAGGGTGAATGGCCGAGCGGTTGGAAAGTAAAGGGGCTTGGTAAAGGGATTGCTTGCCTTGTATTATGCAGTAGTTTTATGATCCGGTGAGTGATGCTCAACTCTAATAATGACAAGAAACGTGCCACTGGTGACATACTTATTACATTATTATTACAGATTACATACTTCGGCACACGATCATTTGTAGCTGCATGAAAACACATGTCCGACTGCCTGTTTTGTGTTTTATTATTTGGGCTTTTTTTCTTTGAAAAATCCAAAATTGTTCACAGTGAAATTGATTTATTATCCAGAACAGGAGGACTGTTCAAAATGACCCTTTATCCCCCTCCTTTTTTTTTTTTTTGTTGAGGCAGCAGAATTCTCTAAAGTAGATCTCCCTACAGATGAATTAAAACTAACTCCATGACTGGATATTACCCTTTCTATCATCATCATCCACTGCAAGAGTGTTGCATTGTTGTGGGAATATTTCAAGAAGACAGATGTAGGATCAATAGCTGCAGACAATGATTTTATTGATGGACTGAATCTGGGTCATGATTCCTCCACTTTTTTATTTTTTATTTTAGCATGTACTCAAACATGAAAACAACCTGTCAATAAATAATCTCTCTTATGTTCACTGGCATTATATATACGATTAAAATGCTCCTCTAAATTCTTAGCACAATTTCTCCTTGTGTGTGTGTACCTGAGGTTCATGTCCCCCTGCAGAGCCAGGGCCAACATGTTAGAGAGGTTCCCTCCTGGACAGCATCCACAGATCAGCACCACCACGGCCGTCATTTCAGTCAGCTGGAACGCCTGCAGCGTGGTAAAGTTTTCTTAATTTTATTAGCTATATGCAGCTAGTAAATAGATAGATAAATAAATATATCTTGACAATAGGGGCTTGTTGTATGAGTGTGTATGAGTTATATGAGGCATTACATGTTCGCAGCAATACAAACCTTAACTAAGCAAAACGCTGTGAGAGGCATGACACCATACTGGGCCAGCACTGCTATCACCACCCCCTTAGGTTTCACTATGTGACGCTGGAAAGAAAGGAAAAAAAGATAGTTTGGTGCGGAAATGATCATCAAAAATCCTTCATAAATAAATGATCCTGAACCCACCTTGATCTTGGACACCTCCATGGTGCATCCCAGTGAGACCATGGTGATGAATAGGACGACTATCAAAAGCACGTTGAGGATTTTGTCCATTACAGGTGACAAAAGAGGCTTGAAAGCAACAGAGCTGGTGTTGGCAGCCGTCACATTGAACACGAAGCTGCTATTTTGCCACAAATCCGGATGTGAAAGCAGATCTGCTGCGTAGGTCATGGTGCCTTTTCTGTAGGAGCAACACCTGAGGACAGAGAAACAAGTAAGAAAATTAGGTTGTGTGTTCTAACAATGATTTTCGGGTCTTTCTTATTTCCTCGTCCATCAGTCATGAAAAAAATACTCCAGCTTCTCTTTTTGATTCTACAATCAAACAATCAGAGCATGACAAAGCTTAAGCTGCCAGATAAGAAATCCAAAAATCCTTTTTCCGAGGCATTTGCTTGTTCTTCGCTGCAACTGCAGGTTGTATCTTTATTAATGCAGTGCAGATAGTGCTTCATCCTGCTCTTTGTATAGGTGAATGTTTTCCCATATAACTAGTACATATTGCAACGTCTCATCCTGTGAGATCCTCAAATCAAACACTTTTCATTGCCCCTGACTTTGACAACAAAGTTGGCTTTTTATTTATCTGTGTTTTCTGCATTGTTTCTTAAACTCATTATTCTCTCATTATTTCTTCCACCCACAGAAAGGCTGCTCTTGTGTTAGTGAAGCAGCGTTTTTTTATCAATCAGTGATCAGAGGGAGCACAATCTTCTCTAGCTCGTAGTACACATTATATGGTCCTGATAACCTTCCCTGTATTGTAAAGCTTTCCAGTTAGATATTTGTCCTTTTACACAGTCAAGACGTTCTCAAACCAGAAAATGAATCATTTTAAAATTGGGAAACGGATATAAATTGATATATATTTGTGATTTTTTTTTTTTTTTGCTCAATTAGAGATTTATTTTAGCTTTCTGAAAACTCTGTTTTTTGTTTTTGTTTTTGTTGTCAGCATTATATAAAATGCAGCTTGATCTTTCCAGTCCAATGGGCAGGGAATGGAAGACAAAATATCGATTCACTCATACATGTTCCTTTACTTACAGTTCATGCTGTTTACAGCAGCCTGACATTTAACCAAACAATGCAAAGATATAAAAGTGTTCCCCTTTGTGATGGAGTAAACATTTGTTTTTTCTGCAGAAAGTCACTTGAATCTGGTTAATCTGTACATGACTGCTTTACCTTTCTCAAACCTCACTCTCCTTTGTGCTTCGATGCCAACTTAACCTCCATCTCCCATAGTTGACAACCACATCCTCCCTACCGGTATGCTCATGCTGTGTGCAGACAAATTGCTTTCACTGGATGTTTTTTTTTTTTTTTTAAATCCATTTTGCACTCATAAAAATAAACAAAAACATATGAAAAAAAAATAGACCACAGAGCTCCATAAATGTGTCTGACAACTACACACTGACACACTTGACTGTTCTGAAAGTGAGAATTGCACACCTATTTCTGGAGGTCAGTTTGTGAAAAAAAAAAAAAAAAAAAAAAAAAACCAAAAAACTCCCATGCGGATTCTCCAGAAACAAACGTTTATCTCCGTTTGTGGTTTTAAAGCTCACAGATATGTTTGCAGATATATTTCATTGATTGTGTTACCTGTTGGGTCAGAGGTTCCTCTTCTTTTCTCTCTTCTGTGCTTTCTGAACAAAAATCTAGTCCTTGCATGTTGTTGTTTCTTTACTGCCGGTCACTGATGACATGTGAAAGCTGTGCAGAAGTGCCACCTAGTGCACAGTTGACATCTGCAGCTTGCAAAGAGAGCAGAAGAGCTCCTCATATCTGATGTGACTAAAGTAAAACGACTTAAACCACCACGACTAAAGTAGTAAAAAAATATATATATATATTTCTTAGGCCTAGAAAACATCTAGCTGAGATGCAGTAAGTTGTTCCTCGGCTGTTTCAATTCCTTGAAGAACTGGCATCTGTGAAAAGAGTCTGCAGTGTGTGGACATCTCTGCTGCTGTGCGTAACACTTGTTTACCAGTAACCACAATGAGTCATGAAATGAAGAGAAGAATAATCTAAATCATGTCTGCTGCGATCTAAACGGCAACTGGTTCTGTTTTAAATGTTGGCACGTTAGAAGGAGGGCAAAGGTCAAAAAAAAAAAAAAGCTGTAACTTTTCTTGCTCTGCCAGCGACACCTGGAGGCTGCAATTTTTTTTATTACTATTCACATAATGAAACTGTTAAGATAGAACAAAAATACATCCCCTGATCTGCTACATGTAGATAAGAAAGAACACCTATACCTTTAAAAACATCAAATGGTTGATCTAGTCACGAGTAATCTACAGTCTTTGCTCTACTGCTAAATGAACTTTTCGATGGTATCACCATGCATGCTGGCGACAGCGTTCTGGCTCGCAGCAGATTAGGGTTTTTGCCAGGAACAAACTCTGCACATGATCACAAATTTATTACGTACAGTTCGCAGATTGTTACTCTAAAGCTTTGTGCCAATGTTCCTGATGGCTTGATGAAATTCAGCTGTTGCTGACTATAGAAATCAAAATCCTCTGCGGAGGAGTATGAATGAAAGTGGGAGACTCCTAATGCATGTAGTGCTGCGTCGCGCCCCGAGAGAAGCTCGATGACCAGTTCCAGTCAAAGCTGCCTCCAGCCTTACTGTGTGTCAATTTAACTGAAATTTAGTTTGAGATTATCGACCTCTAAAGTAACATCAACCAATATGATGAGTGTTTTATTTCGTCCACGTCCAATCAACTGAATTTACCACAGGTGGACGCCAGTTAAGATGTAGAAACATCTCAAGAGTGATCAGTGGAAACATAAAGCACCTGAGCTCAAGTTTGAGCTTGATCATGAAGGCTGCGTGTAGAATTTTGAGGGAAAAAAATTAATTTAATTTCTATTTTGGACTAATGCTGTAACATAACAAAATGTGAATGCTTTCTGTATGCACTATAAATAGCAGGAGGGAGTAATGTGGGTGGATCTGTGGTTGGTTTCTGCTAAGAAAAGGTCATTGCCATATATATGTAGTGAAAAAACTGCACTGGCGACTTTCTGTTTGACTTATTGGTGAATAATCATGAGTCATGAAGAGATTGTTTGAAAGTTAAAGATAGACAGAGAGGTAAGTTTCTCTTCCAATAAGTCATTCTCTGCTGCTGCCATTTAGGAAAAAAAATCCACTCTACTTATTTTTCTTCCTTTCTTTAACCTCAATCACACTCATACATATACCGTATTTCTTGGACTACAAAGCACATCGGATTATAAGGCGCGAAAACAAAACATGTGTCGGATAAGTCGAACTTTATTCAACTAATTTACAATAACTCTCAGTTGTAGGTTAACACAAAAATACAAGTTTAAGTGGTGCGATTTCTGCATCAAACATGCCCGGATCTCTCTCGTCATTATCCCAGTCAGTCTCGTTGCTGTCACCGGGCTGTTCAGTGATGATACCGGCCTCTGCGAGGCTCCTGACTCGCCGAGTAATACGTTATTAGCCGTAATGTGTACACCAAAAAATCGGTTCGAGGTTAGTAAACACAACCAAAGGTCGTACATAAGGCGCACTGTTGATTTTTGAGAAATTTGAATGATTTTAGATGCGCCTTATAGTCCGAAAAATACGGTAATTACCATCACCATATATATATATATATATATATATAATTTTTAAAACTCTTTTTCTTAGCTGAGAACATACTGAAACCAAAGATATTCAATTTGCTATCATGTAAGACCAAGAAAATCAGCAAATTCTCACATTGGAGAACCTGGAACCATCAAATATTTGTGATTTCGGCTTGAAAAATTACTCAATTATCTATAATTAATTTTCTTTCCATAGACTAATCACTGACTAACTGTTGCAGCTCTATACTGTATTACTGTAAACGTCAGTATGTGCATTCACTGACACTACACTTCATCACTCACACAAAGTTCATGAATCATACATTACATATTTGATCACTTGTAAGTTACATTATCTGCCCACACACACACACACCCCCCTTTCTTTCATAAGTCATGCACTGACAACAATGGAAAGTACACACACACACACACACTAAAATCTATAAGGGTGAATGCATACTGGGGCCCTTCTAGTGTAGTCTATCATATACTGGAAGGGGACAAAAGGAGGGCATTTTAATGGTGAGCCCAGGCTAGCCCAGTAAGGACATAGGGGGGAGGGGAGAGACTCTGCCTGGACTGATCAGCCTCTCCAGCTATAATTACAGTCTGGTGCTTCACATGCTTGGGTTTTTTACTACTTTTTCCTCCTTCAGCCCCAGCCACAGCTAATCAATGTCTTCTCTTGATAAGCTCCCTGCAGCCTGAATATTATGGGCTGAAATGGTGCTAAAACACTTCATAACTCAGCTCAGGCCTGGAGGGGATCACAATAAGGGTGTGGCAAGAAGTCAGATGAGAAATTCTCAGTTTCTGTGAGTGCTGCCTTATTTCCATATTTTCTTTTTTTCCCCCAGTGATATTACCCACGCCATGAGGTCATTTAAATGCAATTGTGATGCACAAATAATAGCTAGATGCTTTCCTGCTGTCATCCATGAAGACAGAGAGGATTCACCCCAACAGATGCATTATTAAAGCCTGGCTTTATTGTGTTGTCACCCTTTAAATAAGCTATACTGTTACAGGCCATATTTCTGGGTAACCCTGTTAGCCTCTGCCGCGGCAGGACTTTTATAAAATGGTAGATGGGGGGTAAAATTGGCGGAGAAGCCCAGATACAGAAACAGTATGATCTAAATGGGCTAGAAGGTGGAGCAAGAGATGGCAGGATGAAGGTCAGTGCAGGTCTAAGCTCTGTGTCTGCTGGGAGGATGATGGAGGGCAGGGTGTCGCCCGCAGCTGTTGTGGCCTCTTGACCTGCTGTGGGAATGGATGAGGCTGCTCCCAGCTGTTTTTTTTTTTTTTTTTTACATGTTTACTGATCCACTGTTGCAGATAAATAATCCACAGTGTAAGCTCCTTATCTACAGCACTATTTTGTGAAAAAGGGAAGACTGGAGTAGATTATTCGCAATTTGTCCCGAGACCAGCCCCCACACTACATAAAACAGTTTGTTTTTTCCCCCAAGCAGGATATAAAATAGTCTTGAATATATGTTGTGGAAACTGAGTCCTGCATTGTAATCGATATATATGTCAGATTTTTAGGATTGTAACTAACTAATTATTTTCATTATTGATTAATATTTGTCATTTATGTTCTTGTTTATGCAGTCATTTTGTGCATGAAATATCAGAAAATTATTAAAAGCCCATCAAAATCTCCCAGATCCATTTTCAGATTACTTGTTTTGTCTTTGTTTGTTGCTAACGTTAAAAGACAATATCCCCCCAAAAAAACAACAAACAAAAAAACACACAAAACACCAAATAATCATGTTTTAGGTGCAGGAACCAGTGTATTTGTTTTCTTAACTTAAATTATCAAAATTATTGCCAATTTTCTGTCAGTCAACCGATTGATTAATTTAATTATTGTTTCAGTTCTACATATGTTATTGTAGCTGTCCGGTCATATAGATGTGGAGTGACAGAGAATAAAGGACAACAATAAGAAAGAAAAAGAATAAAAAGTCTAAATTTCAAGCGATAGGAGGAAGGAAGCACCTGATTGGTGCATATTTGTAGGCCGTTGTAACCGGACACACGCGTGTCTCTGAGTTTGTGTTTCTTCAGTGTGTTCTTTAAAATCCACGTGTCTCGGCCATGGCCCTATTTAGCTCCACTGACATACAAATACGCCTCCAACTACAATTCCCATAATGCGTCTGGAAGAAAAAAAGCGTTGTGACGTCGAAAGCAGTCTCAATGACTCATGGACATTGTTGTTTATGAATAAAATAATCATGCTATTTGATTAATATTAAAACAATTTATCGGAGTTTCCGCCGTGCAGATGTTGAAAACATCTCAAATGTAAATATTTCTACATTTAAAGTCCATCAAGTATGGTAGAGTTATTCAATACTACGGAAAACCTTCATGAGTGACTACTCCTCCCAGATTCCCCCGCGGCGGCGCGCATGCGTGCTGTGCAGCGGCAGCTTGGTGTGTGGTGTGTAGTCACGTGGAGACGGTCCTCCTCGGGTCTGTCCAAACACAGCGAGCAGTTAGCAGTTTGTCCGTTGGAGCGCCGCTTGGTGCTAAACTGATTCATGGTGTTTTTTTAGCCACGCGTCCCTTTAAACTTGACTATTTTATCGAAGAATGAGTGATAACGATGATATCGAAGTCGATAGTGACGTGAGTATGGTTACTTTTCCCTTTTTTAACGATGTTATTTTTCTTGCTGGCTGGATTTAGCCGAACTAGCTGCTCAGCTAGCGTTAGCTACCAATAAGCTGGCTAGCTTTCTGTCTCATAAGTATTTTTCTCGGGAATCTAGTTTATGAATAAGCTACGCTAGTTTTTCCTTGTTGAGAAAAATATTAAATTTTGCTAAATTGTTTTACTCTCTAGTGACTTCAGCGAAACAATAAGATTTGCTGAACAATTATGGCTACAATTGTACTTTTTGTTCTGTTTCTTTGCAGGAAGAATCACCGAGATATCACTGTGTGGTGCGTAATGCTGGGAGGGGGTTTGTCCATATGCCGAAACATTTCTCTCTGTTGTTGCAAAGTTAATTAATCCACCAGAGTCTACTTGTGTATTTATTTTGTTATTTAATCGGTTAGTAAGAATACACTGTGGAGGTTGATATGACTTCAAAGCGAATGTGAAAGTACTGCTGCCTAGTGGAAAAGGCTATATGTTGTAAATTAATACGTCTGCACGGTAATTTTCCATCATATTTCATAGTTGTTTTTTTTCGTAGCATATCTAGTTATCTATGCATTTCTAACAGTGCAGCGATTGTTTGTCGGCAGCAGCATTGCAGGGTTTCCCCCATCCTGTGTACGCGGCCATAGGCACACGGTGACACGATATCTATATTTAGACCAAAGCTTTATCCACCTACAAAGGCTGTTTTGTTGCGTGTTTATTATTATTTGTCCGTGGTAATACAATGCGTTTTGTGTTGCGTGGCAGCCGGTTCGTCGCTCCGACTCGATTTCCCCCGTCGGTTCACTTCGTACCGCGGGGATTCCGCTCGTGATCAGGTTTAGTAAATTACACATGTAGGTCATCTGAGCCACCGTTTACATGTTGTGCTGCATCCACGGTGAGGATGTCGTGGGACACGTATAGATGCTGTTGCATGTGTTTGGAGTTGGAGCCGTGGCCGCGCCTGCATCTCGGGGACAACAAGCCTTCGTGTCAGGAAGAGCTGCAGCGGGATGTTTTTCCTGTGTTGCAGCCTGTGATTAGAGCCATCTTCTCTCGACAGGCCACTAAAAGGCTGGCAGCCTAAATGAATGACGTATAGCTGCATCGCATACTCGGCGAGAAAAAAACACCCCGTATGCACAGGCTGCACAACACGACGTCTTACCTCCAGTTAGATAACCAGAATTCAAATTCAAAAGGGAGCCTTCAGTTTTATCCAGATGTAATACTGATATTCAGACAGCAAACATCAGTCTGAGCGTTTGTGCTTTTGCCCTCCAACAGACCTACCTCTCTTCTTCACCAGTTACTTTACGCTTTGCTGCAGTCCAGAGCTCAATTGCAAAGCCTCAGAAACTCTAACCTGATTTCAGTGCCGTTAGTGCTATTTAATTTGATCACTGAAGCTATAAGCATAAATATGTATGGCTTGAGTGTCATAGCCGTGTGCTCCTCTGTCAGTTATTTCCATCTCCGCATATCAAATCCTGAATAAGGGGAGACTGTGCACAAATCTGCACATGCAAATAGGGCAGAGCGTTGAATTAGGATTTTGCTGATCCGTTTTATTTTGTATAAATGAATCTACAGCCCTGATTGTACCAATCGCAACCATATCTTGTTTAATATAGTCAGATAAAATAATGCAGGTTTTTTTCTCGGTCAGTTAAATGTGTCAACTTGTCTAGTTTTGTGTAGAAGAGCTCATATATTATCAATATTATTTAGTGGTTTGCTTGACATGATTCAGTAATATTCAGTATTAATATAGTTAGTAGTCCCAACATTCAAAAATTGTCATATTTATTGATAACAGCTGTGTTGTTGGCTACTATCTGTTATTTAGGCCTGTGTGAAGTTGCTGTAAGGGTTACATTCCTGTTTTGTGGTTTCGCCAACTCACAATCAAAGTTAATCGGCTACAGATGAGTAATTTTAAGAGAGTCGTCGAGCCGGTGAAATCAACAGCCGCCATCTTAAACTAACACTTTCTACTGCTTGTTAAACGGTTAACTTATAAAATTCTTTCATGTCCCGACTTCGATGTAAAAGCGACTGCGGTCCCGACGTACATCGAAAGAAGTAAAATCTTAAAGCACTAATGGTGGATACAGTGTGACATACATTGAATAGGTTTCCAGACACAGAGACATGTTGCAGAGAACCAAAGACTTAACACGTATAGACCAAACAATTAAGAAAATAATCATGAGATTGATCAATAATTGAAGGAACGGTTAAGTTCAGCTCTACTTAAATACAACCTCAAACTGTGAAAGGACACACGTTTATTTTACACTATACATTTTATCTTTGCAGCAGCGGCCTCATTCGCCTGCTGGAGCCTCTGGTTTATTGGTGTTTGCACCATTATTAGTGCGAGAAGGTTTTCCACGTTCTCCAGCAGCCTGACAGAGGTGTAGGCTTTCATGCAGGGAACGTGAGACGACCACCAGTAGCCGGGAAGCGGCGGCCACCAGCTCTTCCACTCGGCACCTGGAGCAGTTATGAAACGTGTCATAGTCGGGTATGAATAGAATAGAGGCAGCAGCTCAGCCACGCAAAAGGTATCAGTTTTATGATGAACAGATACTGGTTGCACTCAGGTTATTTGACACCTGTTTTTTCGTGGTGCCTGATGTGGTGTGTGAAGGCACCATAACATGTCTGAGTACACTCACCTGTATTTATGGTTTGATATCAGTGGCCCTGCACATAGGTCATTTGCTTTCTGTATTATCATTTATTAGGTTTTTAACAACCTATTTGTTCATCCATAAATGAGATCTTAATAGTAGTCACATGAAATTAGTTTTCCTACATGAGTCTCTAGTTTCAGATAGACAACTTTTATCTTAGGTAAGTTAGAGGTTGTACATAATTTTGAAAGGTTTAGGAGATATAAATACATTAGTGGGTTTATGATTGCATTGTATTTAATTTGTTGGATTTGCCAAAAACATAATTTATTCTGTGGTTATATAAATATTATTTATTTTATTTATTTTTAAAAAGCCTTTGTTATCCCACAGGTTATAATATGTTGCTATTAAAAGATGATAAAATGGTGATTAAGTAATGTAGTAGACATTAGAAATAAATATTTATACATATATTACATAAGATATTTTGTAAATAAAACTAACAAACATGCTAGTGCAGGGTTTTACCTTGTCAATTATTTTAAGCAGCGGCATTAAGACGCACACTTCCTGTCTGTCTACCTAAATAACAGCCACTCCCATAAAATGTACAGCGTTTGCTGTGTGAAACAGCACTTCTGCACCTTTTTTCCAGACAGTTAAACCTGCAGTGCGGGTCCTTTAACATTTAAAGGTTTCATTCAAACCCCCGCCAGACCAGTTCACGCTGTCGGGCGAATCTCTCTGTATTATGAGCTATACTGGAGTTTTAAATCTGCTGTCTGTAACGACTATCTTGTGCCGGCTGTTTGAATGTGCATCAGAGAGCTAGCTTCTGGTTAGCCATCTGCTAACTTGAATGTGGATAAAATAATTTAATAGTGTGCCTCTGATCTTTTAAATTAGACTTTACAGATTAAATCGGAACGAAAGAGTCATTTTTCAGAGGTTGAGTGATTCTCAAAACATTTTATCCATCGTTGTACAGCTGCAACAGTAGCGACACTAAACACAAATATGTTTGAGGCAGCAGTTGAATTCTGTAAATGTAGCCGTGTAGACTCAATGAAGTCCAGATACTGGGGTATCACCCTTGGATACAGTGTCGCGCGTCACCATACGTATGTTAATATGTAACGATAAATGCTAAAATTGGAGTACTTCACAATACAAGTCTGAAGCGTATTAGTAGGTCATATTATAATTTAATGCCTCGTCCATCCCAGCTGGGCACAAGAAATCAGTCGCGTATACTTTCCTTTTTATTATTTGCTGTAACTGATCGTATGGAAATGGCTGCCAGACCTGTAATTCCACATGCCATCGATGTCCGTCATGTGTTTATGCCAGAGTTAATGGAGGGAGTGGAGTCACGCCTCTTGGTGGTTTTGTGTATGATACGAGGAGGCACATGGTCCTGGTGGATTTGTCTTGATGGTTTGTGGCTCTTGTGCAACAGGCTGCAGGAGCAGCTGTCACCATGCCAACCAGACTAATCACAGGATTGGCACTGTGGGTAAAATGAAGTTAATTTTATTAGTGGTTTTCTTTATGCCTTAGTTTTGTATGTGTGACATTCCAGGTAATAATTTGCCTTGTGGGGTTGTTTTCTAGCATTAAATTAATAACTAAATACATGTTGACATATTTGTTACGGATGTTTGCAGCTGAGTCACACTTCATACATCGTCTACCTCCAACACATGACATACTGGTACTGAAACCTGTATGTTGTCTCACTTGTGGCCACTTTGGTTTTTATTGTGATGTGTTGGCAAGATGAGTCAGATGAGCGTGGGCGTTATCATGGCGGGAGGTGATTGGATGTTGGACTTGTGTCTCTTGGTGACAGCGTGGATTAGGCCAGAATGGTATATGATTGTAGACTATGATGATGTGCCCTACAAACAGTTCAAACTGATCTGTGTGGACGGCCCGGGTCATGTGACTTATGGCAGCCATTTTATGCCTTTACAGTCTAATTACAATGCAAATGATTGTTTTGTAATTTTCAGCCTGTTGGATGGTGTTGCCCAACTGTTGTTAATCAGGGACTTTTCAAATGAGGATTGGGTTGTTATGATTACGCCAGTTATTTAACTTGGCATGAGACGTGAAAAAAAAAGCGGAATTTGATTCAGTACAGCGTCCTGAAATTAAGGATAAATTTGACCCAGTGCAGTGAGGTCATTTTGATTAAAGCTGTTTAATGTAGAAAGCAGAAGGCATACTGGGAAAACAGATCTGCAGTTCATTGAGCTACATTTGATTACGTTCTGCTGAATCTTAAGCTACATAAGGCACATTTCCACTGGTAACTCCATAAACAAACTTTTCATCAGGCCTCTGTTAGTCATCGCATCGTTTAATTCAGCCGGCGTAACCTTCAATCCAGGATCGTCTGTTCTCGTCCGCCCACCTCTCACGCCACCTGGATGACTCAAGTGCCTTTTTAAACCAGTTGTGAATTTGAACGGCCACTCCCGTGTGCTCCCGTTGAGATGGAGGGACAGAAATGCATTGTGGGATCGGCTTGCGTCAGTGAAGGGGGATGGAAGTGCGGGACACGGCCAGAAGGCAAACAGCCACACAATTCAGCAACTTCTAGTTTATTTTCTCCTTTTCCCTTGAGACAGCTGGAGGTTAAGTAATGGCATTTCAGATGATCGCTTATTTGTCATAATGTCAGCCAAGAAGGTTATGTTTCTATCTCTGTTTGTTTGTTAGCAGGGTATCACCAAAACTGAATATTTTTGTAGTGAAATTAGGGCCAAGTTAGACAAAGAAGCATGAGATCAGTTACTGGGGACACTTATTCCATAATTATCCATCATTGTGTGTATTTTGATCCACATCCAGAAGTAAAACTGCAGAGAATATTTTATAATAGTTTCAGTTCGGTTAGATTTAGATTCTGCGGCCGTTGTGGAGATGCACACTCTTGTCTAGTTTGCCAAGTAAACATACAGAATATTTACTAGTTGCGGATTCTCAAACAAAGATTTTTCCTGTTTTGTTTGACACTTGAGGCTCTGGTAACTTGTGACAATCGTAGATCAGATTAATTGATTAACCCTTAAAATCTCTAAACACACTAAAACAAGGAAAACATTCATTCATGCTTGTACATCTGGTAGTCTTTCTTTCTTTCTTTCTTTCTTTCTAAATATCTAAAACTCTGCAACCAAGAAGAAAGAACAGAAAGCAGCTCGTGTTGATATTAAACGGTCGCAAACCGGCCTGTTATCTTGTGGATGTTGTCGGAGATGTAGCGGGTCATTGCTGTCCACCTCTCGATATGAAATGATATGGCATTACAATATTTGATTGTAATTACTACACAGACAGAAAAGCCAGTGTCGTCTTTGTCGTAGAGGCACAGTGGGACTTGGCAGCAGAGCGCTTCGTGTAGGTTGAGCCGAGCTGCGGGGACGCGTGAACACCCGCTGTCCTCTACCCACGCTGCTCTGCTGCCAGGCTGAAGGCCTTGTGACTCTCTCATTGCAGGCAGACAAACGGGCACACCACAATGCACTGGAGCGCAAACGTAGGGACCACATCAAAGACAGCTTTCACAGCCTCCGAGACTCGGTACCCGCCCTGCAGGGAGAAAAGGTTGGTAAAGCTCAGCCTGGGAGTCTTCCCGGCACACAAATGGTGGTCACTCATGTAAGATATTTTTTGTATTTTGCAAATTGTTTGTTTGAGTGTGATGTATGTTTTAATGTCACTTTTACTGTTATGAGTATGTAGTGATGATGAGGTAATTTTAATGATGATGACTTTTTTTTTTATTTTTAGTATATACTCAGATGCAGATGTCTTTTCTTGTGTGCGTCAGTGAAGGGAAATAGTTGAAGGGACTGAGGAGGAGGGCAGATGGTGGAAGAGTACAGATTGGCAGCAGCAAGACAGTGATGCAGTCTAAATACTTGGACCAGCATCAGGAAGTTATTATGAGGACATTTTGTTGCTCTCTTCCTGTTTTGACATCCATGACATCGAGAGCATTTGGAGCGGGTTCAGTAACTGGGCACACACTGTATTATTTTCCCCTGAAAGAGCAGTTTAAGACACAGCATGAAGGGTTAGGGTGTTATGAGAAGATGTGAGTGATGTTTGCTGATAATTTGTATAAAAGCTGCCTCGGCGCTCGACCCACAGGGCTGTACTGCCATTACAGCTCTGTCTTAGAGCCAAAATGCTGTCATTTTTCTTGTGGGGAGGAAGAAGTGATGAATTTCGGGGCTGGGTATTGGACTTTAGACGACTGCCAAGTACCGAAACCTGGCATTGAATTCAGTCATCTGAAAGTTCCTGATTTGAATTGGAATTTTTCTAATTTTAGACAACGTTATTCAGGCAAAAAACTACAACAACAACAAAAAAAACAGCTGCTTGTTTGGATAAAATATAAGTTAATAACCTTGGCATCCTCATATGCATCAAGCAGGATCTCCATCAGTGAATATTTCTCTAAGCTGCCTGACGATGGCCTAAAAACAAACAGTCACCCTCATTAAATATACATGTACCACACCCTATACCCAGCCCTAATGAACACAGATATTACTAATGCTGCTATGTTAATGAATGTGAAGCATAATAACAAGTCTGCATTGATGAGAGATGTTGCAAATGTCTGTAAATGATTTGTAGCTGCTGTCCTTGATGTGAAAGCCAATCAGTTGGGGTGGGGGTGGGGGGGTCTTGCTGCTGTAAATTAGGCAAACCCCATGACAGTAATGTGTCGGGGTTATGACCTCGCCTGTGGTTGTCAGGCTGAAGTGCTGGAGGACTTCGAGAGGTTAAGAGGAGGCAAGCTGTGCAGTAACACACACTCGCTTCAGCCTGCAGTGTGTCGGCCTCTGGGCCAGTCTTTATAGAGACAGTAGCAGAGTAGCAGAATCTTTTTATTTTTATTTTTTTATTCTTGTGTGAGAAATGTTGATTGAAGTGCTCTGTATACTTGCGTCATTGCTTCAATTTTTGCATGTGTCACTAACAGCAGTCTACCAAACAGGCGTCTCGAGCTCAAATCCTAGACAAAGCCACAGAGTACATCCAGTACATGAGGCGAAAAAATCACACACACCAGCAGGACATCGACGACCTGAAGAGGCAGAACGCACTGCTGGAGCAGCAAGGTAACGCCGCTGGATTTCATTACATTTTCATGATCGTATTAATCTTCATGCTGGAGATATTATCTTGGGGCACTAGTGAGTATTCAGTAGTATTCGCCTGCTGATAATAGTTGGGATTCCCGTGACCTTTTCAGCTTATGATTAAATAAATCAGATTTGACCTTCAACAGCCATTGTGACTTGGAACAGGAAAGGTGGAAATCCAAATGTCTCAATACCATGTTTGTTGATTGCATGTTACAGTGATAAAAGAGAAGGTGGGATGAATGGTTTGAGAACATTTAGTCCCAATCTTAAATCAGTGTTTGTGCCGCCACAACAAAAGAGGAAATGAGATAGACGGCAGACCCGCTGCTGCCAAGCCTCTCGCCTTTGTAGCTCAGTTCTCACAGACGTTTGTTCTATTAGTCTTTCTTAAAAGCTTAAACATGTCTCTGGAGGTTTCTGTCCGTATTTGTAAGCCAGGCGAGTTTTTGGTAGCAATCAAGAATTTCCTGTGAAGCTTTGACTGTGTGCATGAAGGAAACTGAAGTGTGAAAAGAAATTCAGTGGTGAAGGAGAGAAAAGCTTGTTTTTCCTTTCACCTCCAAGTTGATCAAATTAAAACTTAAGTTTGTTTGATCAACTTACCAGCTCATTTTATTCCATTCAGTTTTAAATGTTTGAATTGGTTGTTTAAATCAAGAGAGACTTTGACGTACAGAAGAAGAGGTGTTGAGCAGCTGAAAGGAACCGTGTCCTCCATTCATGTTGGTGCTCTGTGTGTTTGCAGTCCGTGCTCTGGAGAAGGTGAAGGGCTCCACGCAGCTCCAGGCCAGCTACTCATCGTCTGACAGCAGCCTGTACACCAACCCCAAAGGCAGCGCCGTGTCAGCGTTCGACGGAGGCTCAGACTCGAGCTCCGAATCAGAGGCCGAGGAGCCGCCCAACAGGAAGAAGCTGCGCGTGGAGACCAGCTAGACGGCCACGCGACTAAATTCTGCCGAAAGGGCCAGGCGGCGGGGGGCACGAGGGAAGGTGAGAGGAAACGCAGCCTTCAAAGCTCTCAAGGCTCATCGACCCCCCCCCACCCCTCAACAATGCCAACAACCTCCACCCACAGGCCTCCCTTACCGTCCTCCTCGTTCTCTCTCCTCCATCTCTGGGTGGACTCGCACTGGAGACTCATGACCCCTCAAACCTCTTCACCCCGCCGCCGCCGCAATCGTCTCTTTTCCACCCACTCTCCAAGAACAGGAGGAGGGAAGTCAGCAGGGTGGAAGACGACTGCTTCAATCCATCTCGAGAGCTGCAGGTTTTTCCCCCTCTTGATACACCCCCCTTTCCATCCCTCTCTTTTCTTTGGTTCTCCGTCATTGGTATTTTCCCCCTCTAGCAACGTCAACAATCCAAAATCCAAAAAGAGGCAGCTTGGCTACTTAAGGACTTGATGCTTTTTTTGTACCCTCAATGTAGCCCCTCCTCCTCCTCCCCGGGATGTTTTTGGGGAGGAAGGGCGCGCCAGGCGTACTCCTCCAAGCACTGCTATATTATATATATATTTTTTGTTTTTGTTTATTTTGTTATTCTTGATTAAAAAAAAAAAAAAACCTGTTTAGAATTTACACACACACACACACACCTAGATAAATCGTCCTGGAGAAGTTTACCTTTTTAAAACAAACAAACAAACAAACATTTGTAGCTTACTTTTCCACTAAAGAATGTGAAGACGCTTTGAAGCAAATGTTAAAGTGATACCCACCTCAGGCCCACTGGATCGCAGATGTTTTCTGCCTCGACACGTTTGTTAACACAAGATTTAAAAAAAGGAAAAAAAAAAGAAAAAAAGAAACATGACTCCCTTTTGTTGAAATTGATGTTTTTGAAGGAGAATATTCCTAAACTTGTATCGTATTTTGTCCTTTAGCTTGAAGTAGTGAATGACTTTAGGTGGCTGAATACGTTAGGCATCTCATTTTATATATTTAAAAAAATAAAAAAAGCCTTGATTGGATGTTTTCAAGTTCAAAAGTATGTTATGCATTTTGTAGTAATTTCACAAGTCATGGGAAAATGCCAATTTGTCACTTGTAGTTCTCCTTAAGGGTATGATAATAGGTATTGAATGTCAAAAGGTAGCTCCCGTCTTTTGCAGTACAAGGAAGCGAAATGAGTCCTTGTTGATGTGTTGTGCTTTACACAGTAAAAATCAATGTTGCTGAATTCCCCCCAAGGAAAAAAAAGGAAGCATTTTGCGTGTCTAGGAAACGTGTGTGTTTGTATATTGTTTCCATTTTATTTCCATTTAGGAGGATATAATTAGTGTAATAGGTCTTCGTTTGTCCGATTCCATTCCATGGAAATTACAAGTATGTTGTACATACTGCTAACAATTGTCTTGCAAGTTGAGGCCTACCTTTACTATGAGACTATAAAATAAACTATTTTATCCTTTAACATGCTCCCTGTGATTATTTAGTCATTAAAGTTGTGAACATGTCAACAAATGCAGCCATTAACTCATTTAACGATGGCTTTGAATGGTCACTAATACGTCGTCACCTTCCTCCCGCTGTCGTAAACTTCCGACTGCTGCAGGCTTCAGGACGGAGTGTGATTCAGGATTTTCTGGTTTCCATTGATGCTGGCAGCTATCTGGAATAAAGACTGATGGCTGATTTACACCCGTGTTTCTAATTATAGTCAGGAGAGGAAACACAGCAACATGATGTAGTCATCAAACCTACTTTGTGTTGATCTGCAGGTTTTTACTTTATAAATAGTATATTGCATTATAAGATTATATTTTCCTTATTTATTAAGTCCAGGGAACCTTAATGTGCCATTGATTATACTACTACTCTCAGCTACTACTCTCTATATAATATACCAGAAACAAACATTAGTACCTCATTGACTTTGATATTACTGTAATAATGGTTGTGTTGTCATTTCATTATAAAGTATGAGGTGTATTAAATCCATTTATGCCCCAATGATCAGATTAAAACTATCTTGATGTCTTAAGATCATCTGACTGACTCAATGGGAGAAATGGCTTCACTTTTGAAATAAAACATAGTAATTTAATTAAAAATCCAAATGATGATTTGCACTAAGATTGCATTTCTATAATCAAATATTCTATAGTTCAACAATTTTTACATGCTTTTTGGCACATTAAGCTTATTTCAGTGTAGCCTTTCTCTTCCTCTGCACTTTCTATCACGTGTTTTATGAGCTGTGCTTTGTATTCTTTAAATTAATCAATTAATTTTCATTGACTCAAATGTTATCGGGCTGCATTATAAACAATATAATGTTTTTGATCAGTAGGCTACAAGATCAGGGTTTGCAGTGCTGGTAAAATTTCCATACCTGCAAATGTACAAGACAAAAGGACTAAGAGTCCTTTCCAGAGATGCTGAAGGGCCGTACACTAAAATGTATGTTTGAAATATTCTACAAATCATGTTTACAAGTTGTAAATCATTTAATAAAACCATTATGAAAAGTGCTATATAAAGTTTTATTAACTTTCAGAGAATGACGATAGGCATTGCAAGCAAAAAGATTCAGTTGACTGAAAAGCTGCACACACACACTGTTGACTTTTATTCTGGCAAACTCCGTCTAACTCGAGTCCTCGTTTCTACTGATGGTCAGTTCTCAGCATCGTCCACATCAGACCTGACTGCTGTTTTGCTGGTTCGAGTCTGTTCCCCAGAGCAGGCTGGTTCACACACACACGGACACAGACACACACATACGTCTCCACTGAGGACTAACAAAGACTGACAGTCGGCTGAGCCGGAGGCAGCGGTGGGATCTGATCCACTGGAGGCTCCCTAATGCCTGTTGTCGTCGGGGACGGGCAGCTGGTGGAAGTGCTGCACGGCCTGAGCCACTTTCTCTGGGCCAATATTGTAAACTGGATGAGTTGGAGCCTACAAACGGAGAACAAAAGGAAAATAAGACATGCGCTGTACCAGAACATTTGATCTGATCTGGTGTGGGTGTAATTGCTGTTTAGGTATACAGTGTACACTGCCTCCACCATCCATAGACACTTCTTATTGATTTCTTTCAACACTTTTAAACTGTGTAAAACTATATATAAAACTCAGATAAAAACCATTTTAATTTTCAACCAATACCAAGACCAAAAATCGGCATGTGTTGTATCACCCCTCTGTGTGTGGAGGCATTGGGAGCACCTGCAAATATATTACAACAGCTCTGTGATAAATACTTCTAATTAAATACTTCTTTTTATTTTTAAAGTACGTCAACCCGACTTTCTGATAGCAATCAAATGCAACACCACCACCATAAAACAGTTGAATCAACATCACACTGATGAATGTAATAATGCCCACAGAGCGTATTTGCTGCAGGGCTCGTCTGATTGCATTAGATTGTAAATTTTTTTCTTCTTTTTTTTGGCCACTCTTAGTAGGTTTAAAACTATAAATGAGCAGCTTTCAAAAATTCTAAACTAAAGCATTACGCTCACGTCTCTTACGTTAAGTGCCACTAATACAAGAGGAAACAGGAAGCTGCCGCCATTCACATCTTTAAGTGAAACCATAGAGCCATTTGTCTTATTACGACTGCTTTACCAAACATCTGTCAGAAGCTCATTTTCATCAAAATGAAACCTGATCGGGAAAACCATCACACTAAAAAAAATAATACAGCATGTAATACGTTTGAAGTGCAAATATGAAGAACAATTTCATGCTCCCTTGACTGTTAATGCATGTATGTGAAACAGATGAAAATGTTGATTAATTAACCATATGGTGGAAAAATGAGAGGGTGCACGTGTATGAAAAGGCACAATGAGCAGCTGATGAAAATGTTTTTTTCTTTCATTTTTTAATGACCTGCTGATGATCATCAAAACTAATCACATCGTGTTGTTTGCTAATAAGTAAAATGACACTATGACAGCTTGACTAATGCTGCTCTTTTTTGACATTTGAGGATAAATTACATGCTGCTGATGCTCCAGTTGTTATTTTCCCGACACATCCAATCAGGTTTTTTGGCAGGCAACTCTCCAATTTGGTTATCAGACAGAGACGACAAAGATCTGCGCTGGATGCAGGGTATTTCACATTTAAAAAAAATTAAAACCTTATTCTCAGCAGATTCTGTCTCCTCAGTGCAGGACAACCAGGGGTACAATTTCTAAACAGTAAACCATTGGTATCTGAATGAATCCACACCCCTTCACCCGTTTCACCCCCCCTGCCCTGCCGCAGCCTCACCAGTCTGTTCTCCTCCTTGCCGAGGATCAGTTTATAATGGAGGTCCTTGTTCCCAAAGTGCTGCGCTATCGAGAGGCCGCTCAGGCAGTAACACGTATGGTAGAAATCCCTGGATCTGGACACATGAAGACATAATACAGGATTACGGTTAAAACTGTGTACATCATATTTGTCTGTGTAAAATGTGTGTGTGCTGCCAGCTTTTATGTGTCATGGCGTGTGTGTGCAGATGGTGTGGTACTCACTTGCCGGGCTTATCCAGCAGGCCCCCTGTTGGGTTCTGGCAGCACAGGAGGATGTACTCCTGCAAAGCCTGCTGCTCAAACATCCAGTGCTGCAGACTCAGCTCCGACTCTCCTGCACAAACACAAAACTCATGACGACATCAAGGATCAGGGGGTTTGCTTTAAAAATGAAACCGGTTGAAAAAGATGAAAAAAACTTTGACTTTCTTTACTGTGAACTGTGATCATCAGTGTGTTCTTGCAGCAGAAAAACACAAACTTTATAGAGAAGGATTTAAAAGTCTATGTGAGATTCAGTGTAAAGCTGTCCTGTCCATTTAAAATAAGCTGTGAGGCTTTTGGATCAACAATTGGTGAAACTGAAAAATGATGATTCATTCTCTCCTACTTCATATCAGGGTTTCAGGCCCAGAGCTCACCACACTGACGTATTTAAACACAACCCAGTACAGGAAAAAGCACTAATCTCACCAAAAAAAACCCCCCAAAAAAACAAAAACCCCAAAAAAACAAAAACCCCAAAAAACAAGCCACTTGGAAATCAAACTTGCTGTGAAGCTTCCACACGGCAGTAAAACTTTACATTTGGTCATTGTGGTTGTTTCTCCAATATTGTCACCATTCTTAAAAAAAAGCTGTAATTAGACTTTTCATTTTGTCATCAGTATTTTCAGTGGCGACACACACACACACACACACACACACACACACACACACACACACACACACACACACACACACACACACACACACACACACACACACACACACACACACACACACACACACACACACACACACACACACACACACACACACACACACACACACACACACACACACACACACACACACATCAGGCCAGTGCTGTGACCAAACTGTAGAGTACCTTCTTTGAATAAGGCTCTGTGGAGCAGAGGCAGGAGTCCGGCCTGCCAGAACGAGTAGCAGCCGTCCACTAGTTTGTTGCAGCGGCCCTGGAAGCCTCCCTCGAAGCGCATCTGTCTGCTGACCGCCCACCGCTGAGGACGACACACGACAAACACATTTAATACGATAAGACAAAAAAAACCAAAAACAAAACACGGACACTGATCTCCTTGTGTAATCAAGCACGCTAATTCTGAAGTATAATCACGTGCACCTAAAACACATCCCACAGGAGTGACTCCTCCAGGACCAGAGGAGAGACAGTGCATTAATATTTTCTAAATGGAAAGGATTTCGCAATTAATGTTGCTGCCATGGAAACCAATAATTTAGTCTGCACAGCTTTGATTGAGTAATTACAGAATATTAGGCTTTAATACCAGCTGGAGTCTAGTCTGTTTAGCTTATTAGCTTCAGTCCATCTCAGACAACTAAAGAAAAATCAACCCTGTTTTTTTTTCACTTTTTCACAAAAAAAAGAAGAAAAAAAAAGGGTGTGGGTGAGGCTCGCCGTCGTCGAACTTGAGCGACATTTACTCTTCCGTAAAAATGAGAAACAAAAGCATCAGATTTGATGTTCGGTTCACCCTGAGCTTCACTCATATTAACAATTAATACCTTCACAGTGTAAGCGAGGCGTCTGCATGCAAATATTCTTTCTTTTTAATTAATAGGGAAATAAAAAAAGATTTTGATCTTTTATCAATAATCTACATCTTTAATTCTGGTTGTTCATTGCGGGGAATTAAGCTGCTTCCTTTTCTTTCCACTTGACAGGTGATGTGTCAAATTGTTCTCTGCGGTAACATTTTTCATACCCGAACCAAGCAGCTGGCATTGATACACTGATGTTAATAATAAATGCTAGTTAGACATGTGTGTCTTCACACTGACATTCATAGGTTTTGAACTCTTAAATTTTCTTCACTGTTTTTATTTTTTTTATTTTGCAGCCTTGTACTCAAATTCCTGTGAAAACAAATGCTCACCACTATACTGTTGATTGTTGTCACTACGAATGCAACTACATCGTATCTGAGTGTTGCCATCAACACGAATCTCAGTGTTTAGTCATTATTTGAGTCTTTCAGGGCTGAAACTGCGATTGTTTTCATCCAGCGTGACTCATACTAGATCACTTGATAAAGGACAACTTCATAAAAGCTATTTCTGTTCACACCCACTCTCATACTGCATCATTTTAAGGATACAAAATGTCTCTCGTAAAAATAAATAAATAAATAAATAAATTAATCTGCTCTGTATGGACACACACAAATGTAGTCTCTATAGACAGACACCCTCTTCTTTTGATACAGATGTTTTCATTTTGAACATATACCTTTATTGTTTTAACCATTTAGTCTAAAAATGTCTGAAAATAGTTTTAAAAACGTCCACCGAATCATCTTCAAATGTCCCTTTTTGTCAAAGCCACAGTTGTGAACAATTAATAATAATAAATGACCCTATACAACAAGCTGCGACAAGTAGATTTGATGCTTTTTGTGCTCAGTAAAGGACAATTCATCCATTTTTCAAAAAATCGTTCTATCATCTAATCGCATTGTTAAACAGTCTCGAGTCATCGGGCGTTCACTGCGCTGACATTTAGTCGTATCTGCTGTGCAGCGATGGCACGGCGTTGTTTGTGCGGAGGAGATACAGCAGGTGAGTCGCGCTGCTGTAGATATTCTGGACCTTGGTGTTGACTTTCAACCTTTGCTGAACCATCAAAAGAGCATCTCTGTCCCAGCTTGGCACCTCCGCCGCCACGGACACTCAGGTTAAACCACTGAGACGGAAATCCATATGTTGGGGGGGTTTCCAGGGGTCGGGTGGTGACACAGGACACCTCAGAGGACGTGCTCTGTTAACCTGTGACACTGGTGGTTGCTGAGTGGGTACTACTCTACTACTACTACTGCACAGAAGCAGGGAGGCGAGCAGGTTTTCTGACCAGTTGCATGCAAATTTGATCTTTTTGTTGGGTTTTTTTTTCCACCACACAGAATTTGAATATGTGCTGAAGTATGGGGACAGCTGATGAGATAGTGCCTGACATGCTTGGTGATTTGAATTTTACGTGGTATTTCTTGTGATGAATGATCACTGGCAAAAAAGAAAAAGAAAAAAGAAAAGCACGCCTGACTCCGTTTTCCTTGTTTGCTGCAAGCTGACACATCATCTCTTTTTCTTTTTCGGATGACCTTAAGCTGTGTGTCAGTAAGCATCTGCCCTGCTGCAGAGTCCCTAAGCAAAACACTAAAGCTCCACCCGAGCTTCTGCAGCCGAATCTGACCTCTCGCTTCTGTGGACGCAGGCAAATGACAAGACAATTTCCTACAGGGATGAAAAGCGAGTCCTGATGGTTACAACACCAGCCACTGTAGGGAAAATAATACGCCAGGAGCCTGGCGGCAACGTAAACAACTAAAATGAAAGAATGTCAAGGTATCGATTAAAGCTCCAGCTGCAAATAGTTTTTATGACATAGAGTTAAAAAACAAACAAAACAAAAAAAATAATACAAGGAAACTGATCCCAGGTGCAGGACGAAAGTCAGTCTAAGACATACTGTAATATTTCAAACTCAGCCGGGTCTTCGGCAGACATTATCGGTCGTTTTAGTAATAAAATCTTGCTCTTCTCTTATCGCAGCTGTATGTTTCTGTTTGGCCCTTCACAGTCAGGAGCAGCCTCAAAAAAAAGGATATTGCTTTAGCACAAAGGCATGTTATGACGGATATTGATAACATCTCAGATTGTTGTTTTTTTTTGTTTTTTTTTTTACTTGAGCCAAGCGGCATCTGAGGTTATTCATGTTAAGAATGACCTCTTTTGTAATGTACCTGTTAAATAAAAAAATAAAAAAATAGATGTGAAAAATGTGAACTGCTGACTGTGAAAATGTAACGTGATGGGAGTTTCTCACCAGCAACGCTTTGAGATCCAGCATGTGTTCTTTACCCAGGATGACGAGGGCGGCTGTGCCACAGAAAGTGTAGCCGCCGTGGGCCTCCAAACCCGGCACTCCGCTCAGACCACCCTCCCAGTTCTGACACCTACACACGGAAGAAAAAGTCACCCAAAAAGAAGACTAAAGACTATAAGACACTGGTTGCAGGACTGAGAATAAGTGACTACTACTGAATACAGTAACTGTACCTGAGGATCCAGGTAGTTGTGTCCTCAAACAGTTTAGGTGTGTGGATGTTTGTGAGCGATGCTACAGTGGCTGCACAATACGCACTCCTATATATAAAAGAAGAAAAAAAAGAGGACAAACACAGACTGATATAGATCAACAAAGAGAGACATGGATGAGCAGGAAGTCCGCTCTCCCTACACTTATCTTCCATGGCGCTGTACTTTTACACTGCCAGCAGACCATATATAAACAGCCACTTTACTTTAAATTCTGTCACGTAGTTTCAGCTTGGACTGCCTGGATTTTATACATTTTAATAGACAAATACTTGTTTTGCCTATAAAATGTCAGAAAGGAGCGAAGAATGCCCGTTTCTATGTTCCCACGGTGACTTCTTTAAATGTAAGTTTTATCTGATCGACAGGTCCACGTCCAAAATCCAAAGAAATTCTGTTCACTACCACACCCGGCACAGAAAAGCTTCAAACGTTCACATTTGAGAAGCTGCAACCAGCTAATATTCAGCATTGCTGCTAAACTAAACGATTAAATATTAAACAATTAACTTTCTAGCGACTAATCCATAAATTGCGGCTCTATTCATGAGTATTGTCCGTGTATCTAAAGCCTACTATATCTTATTCCTCTGCAGCTGTTCAAAAACTACGATGAGGCATAAAGGGCCGAACCGCTGCATTTGACTGACATTTTCTGTCATTACGGTGAACATGGCAAGTGTAGTTTATTCTGTAGTGTAAATATGGGAAGCTTCCCCTGAGCATGCTTACGGATGTCTGCCGGACATAATGCTAGAGATCAAATATACAGTCGCAGACATGCTCCAGAATAAAACATCAAGTACATTTATTCTATAAAAGACTTGTTAGGAGGACAAATTCCTGCGGCTGATAGCAAACTAGCTCCTACTGAGAGGAAGACGGTTGAAACGACTCGTAACTGCAGTCGAACAATAATTGGTTCAGATAACAAACCTACTGTGAGAGTGAAAAAGTAACTCTGACTTTTAAGACTTTTTGCTGAAACAGAAGACGATACCTCAAAGGTCCTTATTAAAAACCCACTGCCCTATATAGCAGATTCAAAGAGAAAGCACACACACACACACACGCACACACGCACACACGCACACACGCACACACACACACTAATACAGAAGCTCAAATAACACAAATTCACTCTTATGTTTATGTGAGTATTTCTCCTCTTCTCTATTCGTACCGAAGGGAAACAAAAGAGCTTAAAAATACACAAGGAAGGGGAGACGTACTTTTTAATATTTTCTACAAATTTAGTGGGAAGACACACACACGTGCAAAGTTGGCTGTAACATTGAGAAAAAAAAAAACAACACACACACAAGAATGAATAGCGCTGTACATATTAAAACATGCTCTATTGCGATTGCATGAATCTTCCTGTGTCGCGCCAATGAAGCAAATACTAAACCGGGAAAAGAGAACAGAGGGTGGAGGGAGCATTATCTTCCCCCCCGAGCTCTCACCTGACATCCACCTCCCCTCCGACGTGCATCACAAAGGAGCCATCTGGCTGCTTCACTGACCATAGGAAATCTAACAGCTTCTCCCTGGAGAAGAAGAGGGAAAGTGTAAGTGCTGCAGATCTAATAAAGCATCGATGCAAAAGCAACACCTGCTGCCAGATTCTACTTCGCATCACGGAAACAGAAACCAGGGCTGCAAACATCAGTAGCTTCAACTTATCACAGATAGAAATGAACAGAAAATGGTTGTTTTCATTTTTCCTTAGATTCTGAAAGCCTTATCACACAGGCAGCGACTTCAGTACAAACACAGCGATACGCTTGATGTTATTGCACATATTCAGCTGCTGTGTTATTATAAGTATAGTACATTGTGTGACTCCACCAAAGTCACCGTGACACATTTCTGATCTTGGCATCTGGAGTGATTTACGATATGAAAAGCTTTGAACAGCCAATGTATTGCTGACGACAGAAGTCATGGTCTACGTCTAAGCTGCTAATTAAGAGGCGGTGACATGAACTGTGCACACGTCCGATATAAATGTCCTCTTCTGAATCTCCACCAGTGTTGAGTTCAGCGTTATACCCGCCTGTGTATACTGTGTGTATATGTCAATAGAAATTGACTGCATTTGTGGGATGTTCGGCTTTTATCCATCTAAGACCTCTTATTGACTTGGTTGATCTTATGATGAAGTGATCAGGACTGCAGGGTAAAAACGGTGCTTGTGTGACCGTGGCTGTACCTGTCTATGACGTTGTAGGCTTCCTCTGTGCCGATGATGCAGAGGGCGTTGACGGCAGCGTAGGTGGGTGCGAGGTGGGCGTGTTGACCTGGTCCACCGGCGAAGCCTCCTGTTGGGCTCTGACAGCGTGCCAAGAACTGACACACACTGGAAAGAAAAAGGACCAAAGAGTTATGAATTATGTAACCTTAAACGAACGGAGGTTTACGGGTTGAAGATGTATGCAGTGGCATCAACGCTGGCATAAAAGAAAGTGCTTGAAGAAATCAGTGTACTGTATATGCTAACATTTCTCCTCATTATCGAAACAATCACCAGTGAAGTAGGTTTGTGTATATTGGAAATCCTGCCTCCCACAGCTCTGCTAATGAATCATGACGCCTGGTTTGTTAACTTCAGTCTATAATGTCCGTCTACTGTCAGAAGAAACAGTCTGTGAAGAATAAAACGCCTCACTAGAACATGCTGGTTTGATCTCTATGGCAATGCTATTTTGAAAAGCTATAAAAAAAAAAAAATGTCTTAAAATGAATAAAAAGTGAGCATGAGCATCTCCAGTTTTAGAAAATCAAAGCAATATACATGAAAGATAGATGAATGAAACAGGTACTGCAGGGTGGTGCCACATGCTGCACTTTGATTTTTATTCTTTCAGTTAATGCTTACATACAAATCCGCTATTCTTTTCAATGCTAAATCTAAAGTAAATAAAGAATTATGTCAAACTATTTATTGTTGAATTGAACATGGATGGACGATGGACTGAAGCAGTTATTGTTTAAGTCATCCTCTGTTCTCTCTGCTAGGTTTCTAAAGACGTACTGATTTCAGTTTGGGGGAAAACACTCTTTTCTTACACATGAAAAACAAGGTCTGAAATCCACCAACGCATCAGAATTCTAAAAAAAAAACTGTAAGACGAGCGCCGCTGGGTGAGTTCCTGTAGCTGACGTGGCGTCGGGCACAGACCGTCCTGACCACAGTTTCCTTTCTTTCCGACCTCTGTGCTGCTACCCTCACAAATGTCCTCTTCATCCTCCGCCGTGGAGAGAAATCACAAAACTTCAAGGATGCCTTGAGCCAAATGAGTTGGAAGAAAAAAAAAAACTCTGGCCAACACTGACCTGAGAACAGTGTACATTTCATGGGACAGAGAAATCAATCTGTTGTAGGTTGCATTGTTAGAAATTCTTGAACAGGGCCTGTGTGTTTTGTGTGTGAGCACGGGGGCATCACACTGGCACAGGGCAGCGCCAGCCGGTGTGCTGGCACGCCTCACAGTAATAATGAGAGTGTGGGCTGGCAGCCTGGCATCACTAACTTGCTTCAGGGCTTGCGGAGTGTTACTTTCGACCGACGGTAATTTAATCAAATGACATTTCGGTGGCAACACCAGCAACGCGGTTTGAAGTTACAGCTGCGCAAACATCCTGTAAATTCATATATGTGCCTTTTTCTGCTCAATGCTGTCATCGCTGCTGTGAATCTAATTCATCAGTCATGATGATTTCAGGAAAAAACATTCATTTCAGTGCAGTTTTGCCTCTGTGACTATCAGTGTGTTCAACTGCATTAAAAATTAAGATGAGTTGTAATTATGGAAACTAAAGAAGCAATAAATGATATAACAATGCGGCTGTGATGGGTATCACACTGCAGTGGAAAAATAAGCAGTGGCATGGCACGTTTTATAGCTCATTATACAATCATTTTCAGAAAAAAAATGTCTTTTTCCTTTAAGACGGGAACTTTTTTTGTGGCTGAGATGTGTGAAACGTTCTTTTCTGTCAAATGTTGTTTTGTGCAATTGGAACTTTGAGTTCATACACATCTATTTGGGCTATTTGGGCTAGGCACTTGAATATGCATGACACAATAAACAACGGATGAAGGGGCTGTGCCCAAAAAACACTTTTGATTTCCAACGAGGTTGAACGACCCTTCTTTATGATCATAAGCCAAACATTTAGGTTTTACTGCTGCAATTATCTGCCAACATGTTTGCTCTGCAACATTTCCTGTACTAATTACAAGAAATCTGTGAGGCTTTATTTGCTTCTGTCTTTGCACTGTGGTAGTAGACTAGTGGTAGAGTGCGAGTCGGATGTGAATTTGTGTGTGACTCACTCGGAGGCGACAGAAGCAGGAATGGGCTCCTCGAGTAACTCCAGACTGTGAAGAATCCAGAAGCAAAGCCACGGTCTACTGGCATCCAGACACTGCTCGCACAGACGCAGACAACACCACACGTACATCACATGATCAGACGGGCATCAGATGACCAATTATAGCAATAAGTGAGACAGTGGGAACAGACAGATGCACAGACAGGGGGGAAAACAAGTCTGCCAGGCAGACAGAGGAAATGTCTGAAAGCTGAGGTGGATGGAAGGAAAAATATAAAATAAAATATCGCACCACTTTTTTCAATGGTTGGTAAATATATGATGGCGTTTATAATACAAACAATACAGTAACGTGATGACTTTTGTGCTGGTTTTGTTATATAAACATCATAATTCAGCAATGTGTTATTGAACATATAAACACAGCACACTTATCATTGCACGACAAACGCACTTGCTGTCAATCTGCTTTCGTGGCTTCAAAGGGAGCATGATGAAGGCTGGAGGTGCGGAGGACAAAAAATGCTTTACTCTGTTTTCTGGCGAGAGCAGAGAATACACACACACACACACACACACACACACACACACACAGAGAGGCGACCTTCCCGACAGCAGCCAAGCTTTTCTTTCTTTTTTTTTTGCAAAGTGAAAACAATGATATTTCTATTTAAAGTAGAGTGAGAGGCAGTGAGTGTTGCTGTCCTTCAGGTCTAGTGTTACTGACTCAGGAGATAATGCAACCTCTGACTAAACTTAAAGGGGAGGACTAAGTCCTATGTGTGTCATACATTTAGAACAAAACATGCACATACATGGAAATAACATTTACTTCAGCGCGTGTTTACGAGAAGCGTGATACCGTACCTCATAAGCATCCGATAAGTGACGTAAGCCCTTCTTGAGATATTGGTAGTGTTGTTCCCGCAACAAGGTTGGCCTGAAGAGAAAATATAAGGCAAAAGGATCAATTACAAACTTACAATACTATTTATACAAATACAGAAATGATGTGTGAAATATTGCAGGCTCAGTTGAAACAGCAAATATCAGGTCATAATACTCGAGGTAGTACAAAATGAAAATGATGTTACAAACAATCAGCTGGCCCTGAAGTCATTTTTCTCCACAACACACTCCACTCCATATAAGGCATGAAATTTTCATTTCCATTAGAAACAGAAAATCTACAACCGTAGCTGTAGATATTTGAAATAAACAAAACTAGAAATAAATCTGGGAGAAACAAATTCAATTATTATTTGCAGATCGAAAGGCAGCATCATTGCTATTTTATTTTATTTTAGGTATGTCGGCTCTGCAGCTTAATGAGTGGCTCTTTAGCATTTTCTTCTGAATTTTTCATCCACAGTCTTATTAGCAGGAGAATATTGTAAAGCTGTCTTAGAAAAACAAAGGAAACAAACATTAAATCCAAACAAAAATCATCGCTTTGAACTATGAGCCTTATTTCCACATTGTTTCCCAGCATCGCTTTAATGTCCACGTGGATGTGTATGTGTGCACCGCAGGAGCACCGGTGCTGTAGCGCACACAAACGCGCACGTATGAGAGAGAGTGTGTGTGTGTGTGTGTGTCAGTGAGTCAAAGACAGCTGACACTCCCCGCCCTCCTCACCACCCACCCAGTCCTATTATCGCCTGCCCTTTTCATGCAGCAATGCGCTACGACGATTGTAATTACACTCTACCTACACTGGGTTAGTCACAGACCGCTGCCAAAGCTTCATAGCAGCAATCTGTAACACAACAACAGTCCCGGGGGGTGTGTGTGTGTGTGTGTGTGGGGGGGGCACGACCAATCAACTCGGCTGTTTGCATGTTAAGGGCAAACCAGGCTACATACGAGTGGGACGAAAAGAGAAAGAAAATACTTTGATTTTTTTGCCTTAATAATACTGATTTATTACCATCTCTACTTCCATTAAAATTGTAAGAGAATTTTAGTTTGAGATTGTTTTGATAATCGATCATTCTGCTGATTATTTTTGATCAATCGATTGGTCTGTAAAACGTCAGAAAGGAGTGAAAAATGCCTCAAACTATTTCCTGTCCAAAGTGATGCCAAGAAACACAGAGATATTTAATTGACTGAAAAATGACTGAGACAATCTATTATCAAAATAATTGCTGCTTCATTTTCAATAAACCACGTCATCTATCATTACAGTTGGGTTTAAAAGCCTTATTTATATCAGTCTAGTAGATTCAATGCAATGCTTGTCAGGAACATGGGTTCTGCCTTGTGTGTAAAGTACACAGTAGCAACCATTGAGGACATTGAGGTCATAGTCTCATTATTGGTTTTGGCCTGAGGAGGAAAACACAGAATTTATTTTTTTTTTTAAAGGTTTGAAGAAAAAAAAAAAAAAAAAAGTTAAAATGAGAAGAAGGGATTTTCTCTGCTAAAATTAAATTCCTGGCAACGTGACCGTCGTCCAGGGAGAATTTACAGAAAGTAGAATGAATATGATATTAGACATGATGGTACACGGGCAAAAGAATTACCAGACTGGAGTCATTAAAAAACACAACTCAAAGAGTCTCCTCTCATTTTCACTTCTGTTCACAAGTTGAAAGTGAACCTTTCCTCCTATACAGACAACACATGACACTGCGACACTAATCACATGACCTCCACTCATTAATTTAAGTTATGTTTCTTGTAGTAGCATAAAACCGAAACAAAGAAAACAAACAAATCCCCACTGGCAGCAGCACCGGTGACATTCAGGTCCCAGCAGTTGTCATAGAAATGAGATGAGTCACCGTATTACAGAGAGGACTGATAACAGCCGATAGCAGGAGCAAATTATGTGGTCTGATCAAATTCATAAACAGAATGAGCAGTTCATTTTTGTTTTATATGCGTGGAAGTGCACAAAAATGACAAATAAAAGAATCTTGAACACATCATTTAGATAACAGCCATCAGACTCTATTTGATGTGTCATAATCATTGTAGATGCATCTGATCCTATGAATAGATGATGATCATTATTTTGGCTACACAATATGTGATTACTTTGACACTGCAGGTTTGAAAAATGCACGTTTTTCTACACTGATTTTTTTTTTATATAACTAATGATTATTTTCATTATTGCTTATTCTGCCATTTGGTTTTGATTAATCACAGACATGAAATGCCTTGTTTTGTCCAATTAACATCCAAATACCAGAGATTTTCAACTGACGGTGATTTTAAAGACAAGGAAAAGCAGCCCATTCTCAGTTTAAATAACTGAAACTATTAAAACGGCATTTAGCGTAAACGGTCGATCGATTATCAAAAAAAATGTGCTGGTTTATTTTCTGTCAGTCGAGTATTGATTATTTATTGCAGCTCTACTTTTTTATGACATACTGAAATGTAGTCAGGCCAATTTCAGAGAATCATTGTAGCAATATCTATCTCACACGTCTGATGTTCTTCTTTACTATAGTTCATATCTTACTCCAGTCATTTAGAAATACATATCATGTATAATAAGGTTGTTTTTTTTTAGTTGTCTTTGTCATCTGAGACAAGGAGACATGACAACAATGTCTATATCTTGATAGAGACTCTAATGTCAGACATGACTGATGTAGACACCGTGAGTACTTACTGTGGTAAGCTGTGTATTTGTTTGTAAACACTGATGACTTCTTCGATGGTGCGTTCCACTTTTTTCTAGAGAGGACAGAAAGAAACGAGAGTGTAAACGACACACTAAACATATGTTGCAGCTCAACAGGGAAACACACTGTGAATATAGCAGGTATCCACTTGAATGTGACTAACTCAGACTGATCAAGCCTCATAGACTACAGTAAACTTTTTAAATGCATTTTTGCACATAATTACTGGATTTTTATCCTCCATCACTTACATTGAAAGCACATTTGAAGGGGAACATGAGGAATGAATGAAACCTTCAGTGTTTATATAATAGACATCTGGCTGTTGATAAAGTGTGAATCTATCCTCATACATTAAATTTACCTGGGCTGCGTCCTACTAAGCTTTGGTTTGACTTAAAGTCTCTTAGCTAAGTTGATTCAAACTTAATCTCATTAAGGGACGTACTAGCTGCCTATTATAATACCAAACATGCTCATTTAGGTTGTCTAAAGCACTGCCAGCAAATGGAGGCAAGCTCATTTCAACTCGTTCTTCTAACCTATCTATTGTGAAGTACTGAATAACTGAAGTGTGAATAATTTACGTTAATAAGTGACAGTTTGAACCTCTCACTTTTCCAGCCTGTATTTAAAAAAAGAAAAGCTTGTTAGCATTAGCCACCTTACTTAACAGAGCTAATCCCCTCACCTGCTCCACCGAAGTCACCGTTTCCACCCCGTCATCCGCGAACATCTCTGCCGAGTGGCAGTCACCCAAGCACCGCAGAGGCGTCGGCACACCGTCCATGATGATACGCGGGCCCGTTAACTGTAGGTGAGGCCGTTAGTTTGTTGTGATAGTTTCTCACTTTCACTCTGGACTCTCCTCTTGCTTCCTGTCAACGGTCGGTGCGCGGCGGAAACTGCGCGCACACGCCCGCTACGGCGTCTCCAAGGGAACAAACTACTGTCATTCAATAACGGCGCACAAACAGTCAAATCCTTTAAAAAAGGGGTTTTATACGTCGGTTTTATAGTAGAATATGTGTTTATGATTGCGTGTCGCTTGTTCATGGTTGATGACCAAATATTAATCATCCCTATTCATCATTGGTGATTTGTCACTGACGTTGAAGAAGCAGCGCAAACGCGCGAAAACAAACTGGTGCAGGAAGTGTAGATTTATCCTTCAAAATAAAACTCGAAAATGGTTGGTGGAGTGGGAGGGTGGTAGTGAAGTGTGTGTGTGTGTGTGTGGGGGGGGGGGGGGTTCTTTAGTGTTACATCTCGTTACACAAGTATAAAAGGGTAAATACGTCTGGTTTCAGAAAGGCTGCAGGTTGTTAGTGTTTATTTTTCAGAAGCTTGCCAGACGGCAGCAGGTGAAATTGTTCATGGTTGGGTTGGCTGGGGTTCAATGGTCTCATTAACCTGTTTGTTGGGCCTCTGATGCCTCCATTTACCCATGTATTACAGTGCACATAGCACACCATAAATGGTAGCTTCTTTATATAACCAGCAAGTAGGCCAGTCGTAAGATGAGACAGTAGTTATCCCCACAGAGAAATCAGGTTAAATCAACACTGGATTCACTCCTACAGCACACTAAATGAAATGGTAAGAGCCTTAATGCAAAACCTGCACCAATACCTAATCTTGAGACCTGATATTGTCCTTGTATTTAATATACTACCTAGTGTGAAAACATGTCAGTACTCTGTTTCAATAATGTGAACATCCCATTATTGTTTTGTACATATTGTTTCTAAGTATGACATATTTACTGCATAAACCTCTTGATGAGTGCCAAGCTTGAGACACGTTGCAATACAGAATAGCTGATCCAAACTGTTCCTGTGTTCTACATGCCATTCTGTGCCTTTATTTGTGCACATATTGACCACATTAAATTCATGGCTTCTCCTCCCATCTTGTAAACAGGCCTTGAGTTAGCACAAAATAATTTCCCCCTTCTAAACAATTTCATACAGCCTGGGTTGATAACTAAAAATAATCATGAACAAACCAAATTTGTAATAAAGATGAATTGCATGCAGCAAACAGGAAGTGGGGTATCGAAGGTAAATGACAATCCATGTGTCAGAACCATGTCAGAAGAAGATTTTTTGAATGTTGACACAGTAATTAAGCATTCAGTGAAACGTGGATAATATATACAAACATATGCAGTGAGAATAATATTATAAATATTCATACATATGTCACATGAATATAGTTATAGAAGGACTAACATGTGTCTTCCAGGCTTCAATTTACAGATGATGATAACCTATGTACAAGGTGTGCATAAGCTCTCATTATCAGTATTTCTGCATGCAAATGGACTACATAATGAACAGAGCATAAAAAAAATGCAAATATACTTTATTTTACTGCCAACACAGCTATCTAACCCTCCTTATCAAAACCTTCTCTAGTTGTGCAGGCTTTTATTTTGAAAACAAGAACCGGAGGTGCCCTTTTCTCACTCGGGCTCACTTGACAGTGGTCCACCGCACCCACCCACTGGAAGCTGGAGCATCCCTGTTTTGTTTCCCCACCGACCCAGCATCAGGGAACATAAAGAAGCATAGCCAAAGCCTTATATGTTTACCATTTGAGCAGACATGGGATGCATGTGGGGAGGGATTGCTCATTCATCTCAGAGTTAGTAGAGTAGCTTTTTTTATTTATTTTTATTTTTTTTATTGAACCCTACATTCAACACCATGGCTAAGCAGTACGATGTGCTCTTCCGACTCCTTCTTCTCGGAGATTCTGGGGTTGGCAAAACATGTTTATTATGCAGATTCACGGACAACGAATTTCACCCGTCTCACATCTCCACCATCGGTAAGACTCTGCACCGCCACCCGGAGTTATTTCACGGATTCCACGCATCACTTGTGTTAATTAGCACTCACAGATGTCTGAAATGGGCTTTCAGCGTTTTCTATGGATGTCGTTTGCGCATCTTTTACTGTGGCCATTGAATTTTCTGAATCTGAATTCCACAATGATCAATTAGAACAGGCGTTTTGTTTGGGTTTATTTTGGAGTAGTGCATGCACGTGGAATAAAGAAGAAGAAGAAGAAGAAGAAGAGAGAGAGAGAAAAAAGCAGGTGATTGCATTGGTTGGGGAAGCCCTGAGGAGAAGGATCCAACACTTGGCAGCAGATGAGTTTACCAACTATCAGTACTTGGCACTGACAGTGCAGCCAAGTGCCATACAAAATAACAGCCAAGGCATACTTTTCTAAGTGATTCCTGATTCCTTTATTTCTTAACTCATGCATGACAGCTCATTGCCCCTCTAATGAGCCATGAAATTGTATATAAAAATCTTATCTCAGTGCAAACGATAACATTTTATACAAAGAGGGTCCTTACAGTGTAGAAAACGCCTGATCTCTTAGTGAACGGGAAGTTTTCTGTGGTCATTATTATGCCACAAATATCTGTGACAATGCTAAAACTAAAAATGTGTCTTCCTACCATTCTTCATGAATCTTCCTCCGTAGTAGGGAAGACTTTACTTTGAGGTGAGGAGAAATCTTCTTCTGTGGTGACTGGCCGCTGTCTTTCCTGTGTGTATGTGTATCCGTGTGTGTGTGTGTGTGCTTTGTATTAGTTATATTTTCTGCCAGGAAGCTCCTATTTTTGACGAAGCAACCACTTTCTGATATTGTTTTCAGTTTATTTAAGTCATGCACCTACGGTATATATATGTACAGGAAACCTTTTTTTTTCCCGTGTAGAGCGACTGTCATACTTTGCAGGCCTTTCTCTTCTCTGAAAGCTTCATGCAGTGTGATGTGCATGTTGAAACTTTGTCTACAGTGCTTTTTTTTGCACTTTTGTTGCATTGCACCAGAAATGAGGCTCTTGTGTTGGTGCAGGTGGTGAAGTCCAGATATGTGATAGTTTGGGCTTTGATAGTTTGAGGAAGGCAGGGAGGTCTTTCATGAGCCTGCGATATTTCACTCTGTTCTCCTCAGACTAAACAAGCCAACAAAGTCCAACAGGGAGAGAGAGAGAGAGAGAGAGAGAGAGAGAGAGAGTGACCGCCATCAGTGCTCTCCTGTGAAGGATCAATAAATAATTTCCCAACCTTCACAGTGACAGAGGGATATAAATTCTCTCCCATGTGACCCCCTCATGGGAAGCTCTATTATTCACCAGGTCTCCTTACAGTCCAGTTCATTTTCTTTTCTCTTAAAAACTGCTGGGACCTGTCACCCATGGACGCTTTTATTCAGCAAAGCTCCTCAAGTATTTCCCATAAACATCAGGGAATAAAAAGCTGTCATTCTTTAATCAGAGGAAGAATCTCCCGACATCTCCCGTTGCTATGCAAACACAAAAATCTGATACTGAAAGTTATCAGCTAAAAGTGTGACATTAAATAGATATTCATACAGTGTATGGACACCCATACACTGCGTAAAGGGCCGGTTTAAGATAAATAAGGAGTTTTAACTGTAAATCATGCCAATATATTACAGTAAATGCTCAAAATTAAAAAAAAACTCTAGACCTGTGTCCACTTTAACATGATGCTTTTGTTTTCAGATTGTGGAACCTGGCTGCTCCTATTCAGCCATAAGAGTGTTAGAGAGGTGGAGCGCTGATGAAGTCTGGCTCACAGCTACAGCTCCAGTTCATCCCAAAGTCAGAGAACTCACTTTGTGCACTAAGGCATTATTAATTCTTAACTGGAACTAAAGTACACATAAGTAGCTTGTCACGAGTATTCATTGTTTCCAGAGTTGTGTTTTCTTCCCCCTGTGCTCTAATTGAGCAGGAAACAAGGCGCATTCATCGTCAACATGGCATTTTCCTGGCTGGCAAATACTTTTTTTTGGCATTCAACGGATTCAGCTCAATGCAAATCCTTTCAACTGATACGATAAATGGTCTTTACAGGCTACAGGAAATGTACGTATTTTATCCGCGTGCAGTTTCAGAAGTAAAGGACAGCTTGAGTGTGTGTCCATTGGGTCAAAGAATTTCCCCACGCGAGGAAAAGAGAGACGAATCGAGAGAATTTGAGATTTCTTTAATCCACAGAGAAATAAAAACTCTGTCCACATCCTTTTTTTTTAAATACAAATCAATAACAATCAAAGTAGTCCAAAAATCATTGTAGTAGGACAAATCTTATCTTAATCTATCTACTAACATCCCCATTTCATTTTAGCAGGTCACTGTTCCTCATAAGACTTTTACCTGGGCCCCAGAGTGCACATTTCTCTGGCATAGAGCAGCTGTAGAGATGATTTAGTAATAGCGTTCAGTCACACTGCTGAGTTTAATCTTCCTCCACTGTTACCTCGGCGGTCTCGTCTTCAGAGCTCCCTGCTGTCGCTACACCTATAAAATATGAGCCCGGCCTTGCCCTATATCATAGCTCAATAAGCAGCTGTCCTCGTGTTGGTGATCCCAGTGTTGTAACGGTGACGACCTGGTCACACACTCGACCCGCCACACCGCTAGACGAGCTCATTAGTCTAAAGGGGCCAGGCATGGATCACAGCCACCGCAGACGCTGATCCCCTCGTAAAGCAGTTGCCATTGAAATCAATGGTGTTGCCATTGCCTTGACTTTTCCTCGGCTTTCTAGGAACATGAAATCTACGAAGGAAGTTCTAATTGTTTTTTTCGGTTCAGCCAAGATATATAGCACACAACCAGAAGGTGGTGGACGAGGTGTTTTAGAGGTGATGATAGGCCACGTTTATTAATCTCTGACAGAGCCAGGTTAACGCTTTTTAGAGAATTGCGTCAGATGTATACACTATATATTTTTAAAAACTCATCAGTGCCCTCTAGTGGTCAACCTATATAATGACGACACCGTTTTCAAAATTACAAATACATACTGTAGATTTGGCATTTCTGTAGAGCAATATCCACCTGCTTATTAGCTTGTTATTATACTTCTACAATATATTGACCTGGCAAGTTTTTGTGTGTTTTAATTTCCGTTGTTCAGTTGTTCAGTACAGATTGATGACAAGTTCATCATCAGAAAAGAAAGTTTGTCTTTTGCCTTGACCTAAAGGCAACAGCTGTTGACGGTTGTCGGCTGTCCTCTGCTGGTTATCATTGTCACTGATGACAGACCATTTCCCCAGTGAATTTGTGTCAGTACCAGAGCATCCATCCGTCTATCCATTAGTGAGCCTGTCACCGTTACCTACAGCACACTGACACATGTCACCGCCTAATCCGTCCTCCGTAGTCGGAAACAGTCATCCTGGTAATTAGTCGAGTCAGTCTTCGGTGTGTACCCATTAGATTTTACATGGCTTTCACTCTGCGGATTGTGAAATGCTGCCATGTTAAATGAACTGCTGTCTCTCAGATTGTGCACATTGGGCTCACCTCTATTGTTACAGTTCCCTCTGAGGGGAAGATGTTGAATGAATCTTTTCCCAACTTGCTTTCATTATCGAGGATTTGATTATTTCTTTAAACTTTACTTGCAGAATTATTCTTCAAATTTGTAATGTGTAAGTTTTTTTTTTCTTTTTCTTTTTTGCAGTAATTTTACAGAATGCAACAATTTTTGCATATACATGGCTCTTCAGTGACATTTATGACTGTCTGCACAATTTCCGTATGCGGATGTGACTTCTGATGTAGTGTAGGGTGGACCAAATAACGGAAACACCCCATAAAATCGGAATATCAAACCTCTATTTTCCTTCAGAACAGCATCAGTCCTTTGTGTCTATCGTCGTCGGGCAGTGTTTGCACTGTGGTTTGCACCTCACCTGGTTTTAGCCATCGTTTGGTTTTCTCCAAACACAGACTCGCCTGTGTCGTCTTTTCTTAAAAAGCCCTTTGATTTTATCCAGCACCTTACTTTAGACACCCACTGTACAGCTGGAGAATCTATCAGTCTATATCTGCATTTAATGTTTAAATCATCACTGTTTGCATGGATGACTTCTGACTGGAGCTTACAGTAATACAGTACTAATATAGCTGGATAATGACACAGGAAGACGGCTTCTCTTTCATTAAGTCTTCTCTCTCTCCTCTCAAGCCTCAGGCAAAACAAGCCGCTGATTGTGATGCTGACCTTTCCCTTAGTCTTGTTCTGAATGCTCTGTAGTCAAAGGCTGCCCCACCGCTCACACTGTCTCGTCAACGAGAAGCAGCCTTCGCTTGACTCCAGCTTGTTCTCAGCAAACATTTAGTTTTAAAATCATCCGGGGCCAACTATAATACATCTGACAGTCGTTCCCTTGTGTCAGTCTGTTGGAATACTGACCTTGTAGAAATGCAGAAAAGCAGCTATAACCACAAACGACAGTTCTTCCAGTTATGCGAATCGATCGGACTCTTTCCCTGAGCGCGACACGTGGGTATTGAGTGTTAGGTTAATTGGGATGAACCGTTAATTGATTTCTTAGGGATCAGTGGTCTATAGGACCCTGTGGTTTCACTTTTGATCGACTTCAGTGCATTAGGCTGAGGAGACGGTCATGAAAAAACAAGGACAGAGAAAAAGAACATTTATATTCAAATCTGCTTCTAATTTTTTTCGTCATTTTGACTGAATGTCAGACAGGTAAGCTTGAAATGTTTTGTTAGTATTGTGGTCAACACAACATGACTTCTGTCCACAAATATCTGCGCCAGCATTCAAAACCAAACATTGTGAGCGACTTGTTCTCCCCACCTCGCTTCACCTCCTTGTCATCTACTCCCTTCTCCCTTTATTTCACCTCCCATGTGATCGATGCGGAGAACTAAACGAGGACTCACTGGATCATTAGCCCAATCTTCTAAGAGGCTGATGATACAGGGATGATGTGACTCTCGTTGTGTTAATGCCCTCTGTGATGTTACAGAGCTGCAGTAGATGCTGGTAATTCCTGTCTGCAGGAGACATGCTGGGTTTAAATCATTTCAGTCATTCACTGTGTGGGAAGTGCACCCATCATTTGGGACAAATGTAATATTTGTGTTTCCTAACCATACCTTCTGTCTCTTGCAGGCGTGGACTTCAAAATGAAGACACTAGTAATAGATGGTATCAAAGTGCGGATACAGATATGGTAAGATAATGGATGTTGGGAGAATTATCAAGATTAGTAGATATTACACGTGTTTATTTCTGATAAAGGGGCTGTAGCTATAATCATTTATGGATGTTTAATTGACCATATGTCATCTATAATCTTATTAATGTATCTGTGTGTACGTGTTTGTTGTCTTTTCAGGGACACTGCAGGCCAGGAAAGATACCAGACCATCACTAAACAGTACTACAGACGAGCACAGGTAGTTTCCTCTATTGATTCACATTACACTCATTAATTAATGTAATATTATTACTTCGAAGTAGCATAACATATTACATCTGGAAATGAAATTTGTTACAGCTTCATAAATAACTCGACACCACTTCATATAGTGATAAGCCATTTAGGTTGATGAATAAGGGATCTGTATCAAAGTTGCTGCATACAGCAGCTTTAAACCCTCAATATAAGATTGTAAAAGGATTTGTAGGATGATGGTTTTCATTCATGAGACCACAGTAGAGATGATATAACCTCCTGTCTCACTACATCAGTGCTGTTGTAGCTGTGTTGTTTTTCATATTTAAGACTTCATTTCCCCTCAGATCTCTTTTAGAGGATGTGGCTGCTTGTTATCCTGCAAAAAAACAGCTGCCACACCCCTTAGAGTTGCAGTGTGCACGCAGTTTACTTTGCTTTAGGCTGATGAAGAGGTTAAATTGGGTTTTCTATTTACCAGAGACTGCTAATGAAATAGGAGAAAATAAAGTGTCCTGTTTTGTGTTTTTAAAGCATTTCAGTAGATGTCTTCATCCAGCCAATGGCATACCATGTAAAATACATTGCTTTTATACAATACAAATATCAATGATTGATATATCAATGATAACGGATTGATTTTAAAATGCAGCTCTGTGCATGGCATCTACAAATCTCAGGAAAGATTTTCTCTAAAGCTTTATTAAAAATAAACATGTTCTCATCTGCTTTTTACATCTTTGATTATCACTCTTCAGGGAATCTTCCTGGTGTACGATATCACGAGTGAGCGATCGTTCCAACACATCATGAAGTGGGCCAGTGACGTGGATGAGGTGAGTCACAGAGATTAGGGGATTTTTTAGAAAAATCGATATATCAGGCACAGTGGAAAATCAACAGGATTTATTTTTTTTTCTCTCCGCATGTTGGAAAGGGCAAAACTGACAAAAGCACTTATTGTGCAGAAAGCCGCAAAGGTTGAAAAAGAACCAAAGTCTGACACGGTGCAATATGCTTTGGCTTGACGGATGCTGCGCTTATTATGTTCCATCTTTATTTTCAAATACCTGTCATCGTATTTGTTAAATGTGTAGCCATAAATATCAGACGTGAGACGAGAACACATTCTTTCCTCTTCTATTGGTTTTGAGTTGAAGCATTCCTGTCTGCCGTGCTTCCCTCTGTCATTTCCCAGATGATTTTATTCTATTAATTTAGTCATTATGTACTAATTTCCCTGAGAGGTCTGTCCGTATATAAGCTCTATTGATCTTGGCACACTTCCCACTTACTTTTAATCTTGGTCTCATTTCCTGAGCACTGTCGCTTCTGTGTTCTCTCCCCCCCTCCTCTCTCCTCCTCTCTTTCTCTTTAAATCTGTTTCTGTTTTCTCTTTATCTGTATATTATATTTCCTTCATATTCACATGACGAACCTCTGCAGTATGCTCCAGACACGGTCCAGAAGATCCTCGTAGGGAACAAGTCAGATGAGGTGGACAAGAGGCAGGTGGCCACGGAGCAAGGTATCAAGGTGGGTCAACGGTTGAACGTTTCGCTCAGTTAAGTTTTCAACAAGCTGAATCATTAAGCAAAGGCTTAATCATAACAAACGCTCTTGTAGTGATGCAGCATGTTTGCAAGCAGAATTTAGGAGCCTATGTATGCTTGTAATCTTTAGGGACTAGAGCAGTTTCAGTCAGTCAGGAGTCTCCAGTCTGTAAAGACAAAGGCTGACTAATGTGTCTCCTCCCGTTGCCAAATATTTTCCACTTTGTTTTTAGGAAAGTGAAATATTGTTGTTGTCATCACTGTTCATCTCTCTTTCAGCTAGCCAAAGCTTATGGAATGGACTTCTTTGAAACAAGTGCCTTCACCAACCATAACATAACAGAGGTGAGGTGACATTGAGAGACACACACACACACACACACAAAATAACAAGATCAAATCAATGCAGCCATAATTATATAAGGGGAGGAAGTGATTTGATAAGTGATCATCCATCTGTGGCTCTGTTTCCCTTCAAGACTTTCACACGACTGGCTGAGCAGGTGCTGGCAGCCAATAAAAAGGACCTGGATCTTCTCCGGATGTCCGTGAACGACGAGCTTAATCTCACTGCTCTGGAGGAAGAGGAGGGACTCTGTGACAGCGCGGCCGGTGACCAACACAAAGGCTGCTGGTGTTAAAGAGCTCACATGAATTTAAGTTGAATCTTCACCAGATACTTTGCACACTCTTTGGGGGAAAAAAAATGCATCTTCTTTTGTATTTACTGAAATAAAGAGGCACGCCTATAGCTATAATTTTGATACCAGCTATACGGTATGCGCCTCGCTTTCAAGGAGCAGCGCCCAAAAAAAAAGTAAAAATAAAAATAAAATGCTAATGAGCCATTCGAGAGCAGTTTCAAGGACAAAAGTGGAGACATTTTTGCCACAAAGTGCCAAGTGTGTGGTGAATTAACCAACTGAAGGTCAAAAATGTCAAGGTTTTCCTCGTGGAGACAGAATGTTCATTGTCTAAAGCACTAATTCTTGCTAAGTGTGTCTTTGATGTAACTATACGCAATCCCTGTCCACTACCAGCCAGGAATCTGCATCCAGTTGAAAAAACTAAAATACAAAGCCACTTACTGAGCTGTAAGGTTCAATTGTTTTTTTTTTTCCGTTCCACAATTTGTACAGTATTCCTGATGTATAGGATAGGGAATGACTTGGAATTGTCCAACACTGACTTGAAACTTTTCACAATGTTGTTTATCACTTTTTTTTTTTTTTTTCAAGCGCTGTCTCTGATATTAATCACAGGGCTGGGTGCCTTGTACAACAACAATATGACTGATTATATTTGGCCTTCATTCACCTCTTGAGTATTTTTTCTTTTATGTGTTTATTAGCACTGATACACTCACCGGACTTTTAACCATTCAATCCATTAGATGTAGTGAAAGAAATTCCCACAAGAGGGTGCAGCACACACACAACACACACACACACACACGCTGGAGAGGTGCTCAGTCACACCAGTACACTGTTTTTTTTCTTTTCTTTTGAAATGTTTTGGTGGTAAATGCAGCTGCAACGGCTATCTTAAAAAGTATGAAAGTATTCTAAATATATGCAGCCATTTTCATCATTTTTCTTTCACTGTTTCCATGCAAATGCAAACACTATAATAATTTTGCAGTTAAGTGGTTAACTTCTGGAAACATTAAGAACTAAATGATTTAATTTCCTTGTAGAAACAAGGCAGAAGATATTGACCATCATTTTATAATCTTTCTTTATAGCAGACAGTATCCTATAGCACGGATACTTTGATAACTGCCCATCGCATGTACATATCAGGTTTATTCAAATTTCGGTTCATGAGCATACACCATGAATTTAATGTATTACCATTAGGAGGCTGTATAAACATGTCCACAGTGATATAGATGGTTTGAATGTCTTGGTCATTATGTCCTTTTCTCACTGTTTTGTACCGAGTCCAGTGGAGATGCCATTTCTTTTTTTCTTTTTTTTTTTCCTGGAGACTTAACAAGGGACAAGTGAGAGTTTTGCATGTGATTCACTCTTCTTTCTCTTTCTTTTATTGCAACTTCAATGAAGTTAATAATCAGCTGACACAACTGATACAAGTATAGCATTTGACCAGAGTTGCCTGTCGGAGACTTACAGAGAATGAACATCTTAGAACTAACTTTGGCTACATTTCTTTTGCAACTATATTATTACTAAATGCTATTTGAAAACACTTGTTAAACGTGTGCAATGTGTGAAATGGCAGTATGTTGTATTGAATGACGTTCTGGACTAACCTCTAGATACACAATGTATCTGTGTTGTTTTCGAGAACAGTTTTTTTTTTCTTCCCTCTCTTTCTTTTAGACTACTTTAATTGTATTTGTGGAAATATATTACATGCAACATGTACAATGCAACATGTTATTCTTGGAGAGAAGATGATTCAGATGATTATGAGTAAGTACTTGCAGATATATGACTCTGTGCCACGGTGTCTTCTTGCTTAGGTTAACAACACAAAGAAACAGAACAGTGGATTGTAGACTGTGCATATGTTATACATTAACATCAAACATCCTAAAGATAAATGGTCAAATAGAATACTATAAATTATCTATACAGCTGGTGTGGAAATGTGAAAAATGTTTGTTTAACCATTTTTATTGTATTTATCTAAGATATATATATATATATATATATATATGTAACCAGGCTAATGCATATTTTAACTTCATGTAGCCTATATTTAATATATATATCATTATATATTATATTGTCATACAACCCAATCCTATCCATATACAGTATATTAATATATGGCAAATCACATATAAAGTGAGGCAATTGATGTTCTGGTAAGCGTTACACCAGAAAGCTTTGTCACTTCCTGGTTTGACCACTAGATGACAGATTCACTCCACTCTTGTTCTACGGCCCATCTCATCTGTCAAAGGCAGCCTTCAGTATGTGCGGCACATAAACGTGTCATGATGAGTCATTTGTGTTATATAGGAAGTACTTATGCAATAATGAAAAGAACTAGCACTTACCACAGTATCATGTAATTGATACCTGGTGGTCACTTTTATTAAACTAACTTGTATACTTACTTGAATAGCTTATACCCACTAGTAATGAGTGGTGGGGTTTTCTCAGTAAGTATTACAGGGTGAAAAAAAAAAAAAAATAGCTGCAAAGCTTTTGTTCATCACATCTCATCTGAGTTGTTAATGTGAACTCATTAAAGCTCTTTGGGTGAAATTAGCATAATGATGAATATGCATGTGGAACTGTTGACAGATATGACAGCTCAGTATCTATCACAAGGCTGAGTGACACACAGACACACGTACAAAATAACAAGTCAACTTGCACACTGACACCTCACCCACGCATGTACACACACACACACACACAGACATATATCTATATATATATGTATATGTGTGTGTACACCCGAAGGAGTTCTATGGTGACCATCATCATCATCATCATCATCATCATTATCATCATCATTATGACTTTCTGAAATACAATCATTGACCACATTACCTCAGGTCTTGCAGCTGTCTGACAGTCAGCCAGATGGTGTTTGTGTTTGTGTATGTGTGTGTGTGTGTGTGTGTTAGTGTTTGGGTGTATAAATGAGTGTAAGTTGGGGAGTTGGGGTGATATAACTGCATCTATACATGAGAGAGTCAGAAGGGAGGAGAGAGACAGACAAGCACTCTGATAAATACAGTGAGTTCATTCATGTTCACACAGGAGCTGAATTCCCTTGACCTTTACACCATACAAGCTTTGATTTGTACAGTTCGGTCAATACGGAGGTTCGCTGATGCATTGTCTGTGTCTAATATTATGGAACAACTATACTAAAAAAATGAAGGATGCCTACTTCTGAATATAAATCTACAGTCTGATTAAGTTCACAAAGAAAAACATTTCATCAATAATTCACCCACACTCACTTTTAATGCCAACTTTCCAACTATCTTCCTTTTTAGCAGCAACTTTTACCAACTAAAACACTGCAATTGTTGTGTTTGGGCCAGTCACACATAGCGCTTGTGGAAAATGGTGGAAAATAAGTAAATAAATAAATAATTAGTAATTAAGTTAAAGTTATTATAAATATCAATGTTATTTTGAATAATTTGACGACAAGCTGACAAGCAAAGGCTGGCAATGTTAACATTGCTTTATTTGCACACCCAGTAGAAATGGAGAGTTAACATTTATTTGCAGTTTACTAATGTAAGTCCAATATCCAAACTCTTAACCTTTGTTTTCATCTTCACCTACTCAACAGAAAAATAAATAAATAAATCAACAATTCTAGATAAATAAATGCTCTACTTTCTACCCTAAAAGGGTTTAGTTTCATTTTAGGTCATAAGGTTGTTTTCTTCTCATCTATTTTTTATTTTATTTGTAATGCTTTTTACATTTTGTCATCAGCAGTCTGTTGACATTTTAAAAATAACTACAATCTAGTTTGTCTTCATTGTGAAATCTCTTATGATGATGAATAATCCCGCTATGCCCAAATAAGAACATTTGTGATCACAAGAAAACAAAACATAGATAAGAGTGTCATAGTTAGCTGATAGTGTAACAGTCAGCCTGTGATTTATCAGACTTATCAGATGTAAGTCAGTCAAAACGGGCAAAAAAAGAAAGAAAGAAATAACCTCATCGGATTAATTGCATTGAGACGACCACATACTCTAGTAGGCCATGTCTGGAGACACAATCAGTGTCAACAGCCACTATTACTCATAAGATGATGACTACATGCAAGAGGTCCGTTCTACACACCCACTCCTAATCCTGAAATACCTGTCCAGCAGCCTTAATTAACTGCTGTAGCACCCTGCCAAGCCAGGCCCAGGCACTTCCCAGCATCCTCGCCAATACCTCTATTCCAAATGGAGCTAGAGCTCTATTGTCACAGCAAGCCAGAAAATCAGAGGAGAAAATAGACTCTAAATCACACATTCAAGATGTAGCAGTGTAGGTGGAAGGTTTCTTGTACAGCCTGATCTAACATTGAATCATTCGGTCCTCCATATTCTATTGCCACCTGCGGTTGAGTTGCGTTTTTTGAAAAGCTACCTGTGTTCTCGCCATCTAACAATATCTAAAAAACAAGCAGGAATGTTGCGGCGGAAAACGTTTTCCATTCGGAAAAACAACAACTGCAACAGAGAAAAGCGGCTGAAAAGAAGAAAAAAGATAACAGAACAACACAATAGTTTTGTCAAAAGCCGCCATGTTTGTATGACTCCTACATTCATCAACCTGGATAACTATTTTTAATTACTGCCATGGAAGACACAGTGCTTGTCGGGTGCATTGGTGAAATGTGTTTTTGTTGGTGAATCACTGCATCAGCAACTTGTTTGATCGAGCTTTTTAATCCTGCTTTCTTCTCCTCAATCGTGTTAGAAACACTCAGCATGTGAGAGTCCTTATGCGCATCTGAATGCAGTATGTATGGGGGGGATTTCTGTTTGACAATTAATCACACTTTCTTTCTACTTGCTATCAGCACAGAAGTGGGATCTGGGCCTAAGCAGGAGGAGGAGGAGGAGGGGGGTGTATTGAATGCATGCACATGTGCATGTACTCAGACTACAAGAGACTGGTGAAGCTCCGCAGCGACTCACTTGGATGATACCTCTATTTTTCTAACCTCTAGATCCCCAAATCCCATCAGAGCATGTTGTATCTTGGCCAGCCGCTGGCTTGCCTCTTCCCATGCCCCTCGATATGATGTTGGAAATCAAAAAATATCAAAACTCTAATGTCTCCCCAGGACAACCAGTGTTATTATTTCTGGTGAGGAAATGTTCACTGTGCGTTTGACTGCACGTGTGGCGGGGGCGGTCAGTGTGACTGAGGCATAGAGGAGGAGTGTGTGTACGTAAATATATATATTTATATATACAGTATATATATTTATATATATATGTATGTGTGTGTGTATGAGTACCCTGTGTACATGCTTGAATGGGGTCCAACTCCTAGACACTTGTTCTTCTGCAGGGTGCTGTGATGTCATCCTCCCACCACTCCGCTGTGTTTTTACACCAGTGTGAGTCACACTGCTCCAGCTCTCTTCTTGGGGTGGGGAGGGTGCATGTGTGTGCATACGGTGCCAAACGGGAGGTATTTTGAACTTCAATTCTGTCAGTGCCTCTGCTTTTTCAAACATATCTTGGAAGACGTCTCCTGAAAGTCCCTGTACTCTACAGGGGGACGCTGGGATTGTGAGGCTCATAGTTGAGTGCAGCTTTTGACAGGCAGCTGGGATGTTGATCCTCTAAGAGCACCTGCTTCTTTACCGCATACAGAGAGAGAGAGAGAGAACAATATATAATGAATTCTATATATTCATCTCTAGCAGTGCACTTTCTTCTACATAGATGAGTGTCTTCATAAGTAATTCATATCTCAGACTGGTAATGGAGTTTGCATGAAACATGCACAATGATAGCTCAAACCCCCATGTGACAGACCCTCCTCGGGTCCCTGTATCTGAGGCAAAATGAAGTTGTGATGAGATAAAGATTTTACCTTTTAAACTTTTAGTTCAACAGAGTTATTTTAGCTGCATAGACAGAAATACAGCTACATTCAGTGAATAAGAAAACAAATAACAAAACCATGGCCTGCAGCCAGACTGAAGTGAAAATAGAAACGAGGTAAAGGTAGGGACAAGAACAGGCTTCTTTGCTTCCTTATTTTGGTTTATTTCTGACTTTTATTTGATGGATTCTTCAATATGCTCCTGGTATACAGTTGAATGTATGCCTGTAAAATATACATACGCTAAGTATTTGATATTTTATGCTCCTTTATTCTTATCTTCAGTCTTTAGTCTTATTTTAGCAACTGGTCTTCAACTTAGTGGACGGGACTTTAAGCAAATAAAGCCAATTGCATTGAACTTTTGATAAAGTGGTTCATTTACCTTTCTATAACTGCTTCAAACCAAGTACATCTGAGCTGCATCCCCCAGGCTATGGACTAAAACACATGCATTGGCATAGACTACATGGTCCATTACTATAATACGCCTCAAACCGAGCATCCATCCATTCTCTAAATTGTCTATCCTGTTCAGGGTCACAGTTTGAACATAAGCTCTGGGGTTTTGTGGGGCAACTTTGTATGGAAACCAAGCAGTGTTATTTGTTTTATATGGTTTTCTTTTACTTGTGCATATCCATGAAGGACACAAATAAAGAATCCATTTTGCTCTCCCTTATTCTTTGTCATGATGTTGATGGGCTGAGAAATAAAACACAAAAAAAGTAGTTTTATCTCTGAGCATTTGCGCTTTATTTTGAAAATCATCAGTTGCCTCCTTCCATCTACCCTAAAATGTCTGCCAATCACTCAGCTGAGTGAATAACCCAGCCAGTTTACCCTCACAATAACAACATGCAGCAAAACACTAATTACACGCACACATGCACACACACACACACGCACATACACTCCAATCAAGGCACAGTGGTCTCCACTTATGAAAAACAAGCGCATCAAATTCTGTCTATTTTCAGAGCACACTGTCTGCATTACGCCCCTTAGTAAAGTGGACAAAAGAACCAGTGTATGTGAAAACAACTTGTCGCCTTTCTTCATGTCAATCTCTATTAGTGTAGGAACGCCGCTTCAGTGGAACTTTGTGAATGGGTCCCATTCTTTTCATTCCAGCGCTTCCAGGGGCAACAGAGCCAGGAATTCCACCGCTCTCCCTCCCTGGGTTACTGCGGTCATGTATCCTATAGGTGGTCGCCCTACGCCTCAATTCACTACTATACATCTTGATATACATTACATGTATCTCAGACAGGTTGTAATAGCTGATGTAGTGTCACCATCAGATATGATAACATCATGTTTGATGCTGTGGTGTAAAGGGAATGCTGTAATTGAGTAGGGGTCTTCAAAAACATCCTCCTTCATTAAGATTCCTTCTTTCCTTATAGACTAATCGGTCATACCACCAAGAGAGCAGATGAAAGATAATAGTAGAGCTGTAGATCAAGTGCAGAGACTTTGGCAGGCCTACTCCCTACACCTCATGACGGGGGCATAAAAAGAAAGGGACATAAAATAATCTATAACCTCCGTCGCTATCATGTAGGGAATGCAACATAATTCTCTTTTGTGTCCCAATTGCATACTATGAACTGAACTAAATAGAAGCAAGTTTAGAGTGTTTTGTGACTACTATTGTTGTCAACTATTGTTGACCAGTGGTGAAATAGATACAGGACATGGAAAAAAAAACGTCGGCCCATGAATGATGTACAAACAGCAATTTTTCTCTTATTACAAAACGGAACATACATTGATTTCTATACTACTAATTGCATTAACAGCATACAAAGTATACATTCCATTTATTATCAATTATAATTAGTATGTAGTATGGAATTGAGATGGCTTTATCCCAATCCTTATATTAACCATATTTATATTAGGTAATAAATTCACCTTGAAAACAAAACAATATGTTGTGAACTCAAAGATGTTAGAATAAATACAAACATTTTGACACTCTTGTCCTATACTGGACAGGACAACAGAAATGAAGGGGAGTTACTGACAGCTGGAAAAAATGCAAACAAATAGTGGGAATTGGTAAACTGGGAAATAACATAATTATTAACATAATTCTTGTTAAATTGTGTGGATTTCCAAAGTTGTACTATTTCCTGTTGTTATATAGTTTATCCTTTTCTCATATACAAACTGCAAATACACAAGGAAGATTTGTATATAGTATATACTGTATATAGTACCTATACTATAATAGTATGTTGCATGGAGTTGGGACACAGATAGGTTTTCCCTTCATAGCCAGTTTCAGTTGTGCACTCAGAATATGAGCTGGAAAGTGAGTTTTGACAGCAAGAAATGTCAGCAGCTGGTGAAGTGTTTGTTTTCATTATTGTACACACATTCACTCACACACCCATACACACACACACACACACACACACACACACACACATACACAAACACTGTCTTCAGCATCAGGAGTAGCTGCAGTCACTGCCTCTGCGACGTAAAGGGGGTTTTCTTATGAATAATGCATGAAATGTCCCATTCCTTCTTTGATGTAATAGTCTTAGTTGTTGATTATTTAGAAAGAGCTTATCACATCACTTTCATAAAAACATAAAACATAAAAAACCAGTATAAATGTCATAGTCAAACCAGACCAGATGAATTAAGTGTACTCAAGTTGTCGCTGCAGTATTTGCTGCAGGCCAAGTAACTGATGCTTCGGCATAAAAACCATGATAGTTTCACTGTCACTGGTCGTTGGTGAAGTGTCTTCTTTATGCTTTAATCCTCACTAAATTTCATTCTGTGGCTATCCCAATTACACTACTTGAGCTAATCCTAGAGGAGCAGTTTTTCACAAGAGAACAATACAAACCACCCACACAAATACCCCCCCCCCCCCCCCCCCCCCCCCCCCACATGACAGAATGGTGTGGGTAGTGTTAAGACCCATAGAGCTACAGGAAGAGAGTGGCTTTAATGACGGTAATCTCTTTTCCTTTGTCTTTATTAGATTGTTATGCAATCCTGGATGACATTTTAGAAGAATGTATGCATAGACGGAAAGTAAAAATAAAGGCCGTCGTGGATATGTGGAGAGAATGTGAGCAAATGAAAATGTGAATTTCTGCCAATGGAGTCAGAATTAATAATTATAGAGAAGAGAAAAGACAGAGAGAGGCAGACGTACATTCAGGACACAGAATACAGAGAACAAGCTTGTAACTATTCACAGGTGATTATATAGAGAAGAGAGATGAATTCCCACTCTATTCACCCACTTTTGTTGGTACCTGCTCAGCTGCTTTAATTAGGACAGTGTTCTTTCTATTATCTAATTAAAAACATATGCTGAAATAATTAATGTATGAAGAAAGCAGGCAGGTGAAATATGCAAAACTGGGCTTGAGTACTAATAAGCCTTTTCACATATTTCAGTAAATGTCTTCTTGGCACTGTAACTCTTACACATACAGAAGGATGTCTGATGCAGAGCACCCACAGCAATGGTAAACATGATGAAAGAACCCCACTGGCTGTGGATTTTCAAATAAACAACGGTAGAAACAAACCAGGTATATTTACTCCAGTACTGTACCTAAGTACAATGTTTTACTTTATTTATGAATTATATTTTAGAGGGTAGGTAGGTAGGTAAACATTCAAAGTAGTTGAAATTAGGTTCACCTCAATAAAATGCTATCATAATATCAATGCATCATTACCAAACCAGTGGTATGTATAATAATGAAACACTAACATTTGACTGCATATTGAGTATTGATAAAATAAAAATAACTAAACTGATTACTTGTGTAAAATTTTCACAATTATAAGCAATATGCAAACATTTAATAAAGGTGATTTATAACACCCTATAAGGTAGTTAAAAGCAGATGTTAGCAATTAGATTATAACTTCTCCTATGACGATATTCTACATTATTACAACTGTTTTACTACACTGTAGAGCTAAAAAATGCCAAATGCCCCCCCCCCCAGCTGTTCAAATACTTTTCTCTGTTTTTTTTCAGGAAATCATAACAGACCTGACACCAAGAAATATTTATGGCCAAACAATCACACAACATTTATACTAGCTAATATGTTTGGGTTACTTTGACTTAAGAAAGTCTGATCACTTCTGTCACTCTGAACAGTCATTAACAGTGTTTGTATTAACTTCTGTTCTGTAGAACTTCTAAGTATTTAACCTTTAACTGTGTGTGTGTGTGTGTGTGTTGTGGTTTAATAATAGCAGAGCTTTCAGAGCCCAAGGAACATGTGTCTCAGACCATTGACATGTTAATAGCCAGTTATTGCCACTGTTTTCCTACTGATGTGATTTGATTTCATTCACAATAGATCTGTCTGACAATGAGTATTATTTGAATTAACTACAAAAACCAACACGTTTGAGTGACCGTTACATTATTAATGGCATCAGTGGCAAACTCTAAATTGGGGTTTATTGATATTTTTCTAATTGTTTTTTTTAAGTAGGGCAGTGTTTATTTGCCTGTTCTAATCTCTGTAGCTGCATCTGAGGTTGCAAAGCTTTAATCTATTATGTAGCTAATACGGCATCCAATAAATATAGCTACTGATGGTAATCAGTTAACTGTTAATAGTGGAAATTTGCAATAAGTGATAATGTCAGGGCCTAGTGCTATAGATGAGATTCTTAGAATTTGGAGTATTTATTGATTTCCTGTACTTTTCTATTCTATTTCATGGTATTTGTGAGATGTATAATGTGTAGTATGCTAATGCTGAATTATTTGTACAGCAGCAGCATTGTGTGTCCAAGGCAAATTCCACCCTTAGACAATAAAGTCGTATCAAATTTGCTACACCTGGATGCAAACTAGTGCAACAGACAATGCAATATCAGTTACGGGGGGGGGGGGGGTCGTCAGTGTTCAGGCACTAGTTGCTTGAAGAGAACAGCCATCGCTGAAAAACATATCCGACTCTGTTGCCAGAGCAACGCTCCCGCTCTTCCTCTCTCAAACATCATCCTTTCACCAGAAATATGCCAGTACGCTCCTCAGCTTCCACTCTCCGTATCGTATCGCGAGACCGCGCAGTGTAGTTATTAGGAAGCACAGGGGCTGGTGATCGTATCGCGAGAATAGAGCCTAGAGGAGTTGTTAGAGGCGGTGACCTCACAGTCGTCGCGAGGCGGAGCGAACCGCTGCAACTTTGGATGAACTTCTGATTTTGAACAAACTGAGAGGCGGTCTGCGAAGCGACAACAACACGCTGAACGGTGAAGAGCCCGGGACCTGTTTGGTTTTTTATTTTATTTAATTTTTATTTTTTTTGCCGTGAACTCATCACAGCAGGTTCGTGCTGTCTCTACCGTCCGTAACGGTTTATGAATACCGGCGACTGTCCAGTGAAAACGTTATTTTTCTTTTCAAAATCTCCCACAAGGTGGACATGAATAAAGGTGAGTACATCTGCTCCACTGCTCGGCACACTGATAAGCGATATCAACTGTTTTATTTTCTGGTTACCTGCAGTCGGGGTGTTAATGGGTTATTCACTTCTGTGTATTTCAGGATTTAGTCAGGCATTCATGTGTCAAGTAACGCTTCGGATAGAAAACTAAACAGAAAAGTTTAACTATCAGTCAACTAATGCTAGAAACGCTACAGCGTGGTGTGTCTCGTCTCATTTATTAAGCTAATATCTGATTTACGTTGTTGCAGTTAGCTAAACATTTTGGTGTTTTTTTTGTTGTTGCTTTTAGCCACGCCGTTAGCAGTTTGTTCTCGTGCCTCCCGTATAACGCACTCCACAGTTTAAGATTTAGACAATGACTCACAGGAAGAAACAGGAAACCCTGCAAACTGACCATCAGATAAATGTAATTGTTGTTTGGTTTGGTCCCTGCGTGACTGCTGTGTAAGTGGGATGGTTAGCTGCAGCTTCTCTGCGGCTTCCTGTCTGTAAACCTGCTGTCCGTCTTTCACTTGTGAACGGTGCAACAACCACAGTGATTTATTCGTTGTTTGTACTACTTTATGGCTCCGTAAGGTGTTGGCTCATAGAAATCTCTCAGAAAGGTACCATAGTGTGTTGTTGTTGTTGTTGTTGTTGTTGTTGTTGTTTTTTTGCAGGGAAAGTTTATGACTTGCTTCTCTTAAAAAGCAAGCTCTGGTGTTAATAAAATGTTATTGATTCTAGGTAAACAGGTCGGGTTAAGTGTCTTGAGAGCACTGCACATATAGCAATTATGAAAATTAAAGCATCATTTATATGAAGTGCCCTTTCAAAACCAGCCTCATTAATCAAAATGGCCGTCTGTGTAGTCAATCCAGATTTGAATTGTGATGTAACAGTGCTACACTGAAGTGATGAGGGTAACCTAAAGGGTTTTCATCACCAAATGATTCGACCGCAGAAAAGAGCAAAAACTCTATTCTTTGCATAAAAAGCCAATGATGGGTTCCAAGTTACTTTTACATAAGTTAGCTTTTTTTTTTGCAAGTGTGCCCATACATGTGTCTGAGCTCTCTTATGCCCTAATGACACCCTGAGAGGGATTTTTTTTTATTGTAAATGGACCCCCCGAAGCTGCTCTTTCTTCTGTTATTGTTGCCATCTCCACCTGTGGAGTCTCTCCTCGGGCTACTAGCTTCAGCCCTTCAGGGGACATACACACACACACACAAAAACACACTGTTTCCTCCTTTGACAAGTCCCTTTAGGTCTCGTCAAAGAGATACCATCTCCATTCATCGGGTGGTCATGGTGGGTCAAATTCTCTACCTGAAACATAACAGCAGAATTTGGGACATATTCCCAGCATTTCGACTGCATTACCCCACTTTGCTTTGGCTGCTGCAGCCGCTGCGTCAAAGCCCCCCGAAACTCTCATCTATTAACAGTCGAACATCTCATGCCATCAGCCCTCCCTCGTCAGTACCTCTGAATGCCAAGGCTTAGCAGATCTGGAGCTTGTGTCGCATTTACAATATTAAGTAGGCTATTGAAATGGAGTGTGTAGGTGGAGACGCACATGTTCAGTAACATGTAGCTGCTGAAATAAAAGAGGAGGTGGGAGAGAAGAAAAAAAGGAATGTGCAAAGAAAAAAAGCCCAGGCTTGCTGATGGGCAGCTAAAAGAGTATCAACAGGCTTTTGAGATATAGAGCCACTGAATCATCTCATGGTGTTCTTGGATTAAGCAGCTGGAGTTGGGTAAAAACTTGTCTTTGAAAAGTCTTCAATCCCATCCGTCGTAAGCACAGTGGGGGTCTTATTTGGAGTTTTACATGAGGAATTTCCCAGGGCCTTAAGTTACTGCTTGGAAAGCAAAATCTTAAGCTTTCAATTTGTATGAAATGCACTGTGATCACTCTCTGGGAAAGCCTCTCATGTGTAGCCTAGGCATATCTGGGACACACAAGGTTTCTGGCTGTGCACACAGAGAAATCTGGCAAATGCAAAATCAGGAAAAAGAGGACGTTTCGGTGTCATAGCTGGCCAACTTACACTATAACTCTCTACATGTGATGCACATCACTGACAGGAGGCCAAAACGGGGTGTCAACCTGTCATCATTTCTGTTTATGGCCTTCCACACTAGACTCACCACATCTCTCTCTCCATACTGTGCCATGCTACTTTCTAGCATCTCTGCCTCGTCTTCCATTCTGCCTCATTTCTGTCGCTACTTCTTTTCTCTCCACCTCCCACGATTCCCTCCTCCCTTCTCCCATCACTGACAGCGTCTTTTCCCTTTCGTCTTGCTTCCTTCCTGTTGTGGAAAACATGCCAGGACTCTGACATTCTCATCATTTCTGTCCATGTCCCTCACCTTATCTCTCTTTCTTCCATTCCCCCTCTTGCTCCCTTGTCTCTTTTAATTCATTTATTTTTTTCCCCTTTTCTGTGTGTTTTTACATACGTCCACTTCAGCCTCTTTTTTTTTTCTCTCTGCATGCTGGACGTTGGAATGTGAGTTCCCTCTGTTGTTTAAGATCTTGGGGGTGGGCTGTTTCTTGAGAAATACCAGAGCAAGATATACTTTTTTAACAGAGAATAGATCAGCCTACAGGGCAAAATGATTTAATAAGTCTACTAAGCCCAAACACATCGGAACTTTCTGCAAAAATGGTGGCAAAAGTTGACATTCCTTCTCAAATTTGGTGCCGATTTGACCATAACATGAACATAATTACACACATTTTAAAAGTGTTGAGTTAAATGCAACACTGCCAACTCTAATTACAACAGCAGAATATTCTGTGAATACTCTGTGACAAGCAAGTGTTGCAGGATGATACACTAGTTAATTAGCAGTTCTCATTATAAGCATAATCACATTACTAACAAAATATGGTAAATATGTCGGGTACCAACATAAAAGATCTGATGATGGATGGTAGAGTCGGATGTTAAATGATGACTGTAGGGAAACACGGTGGCGATTACTTGTAAAGACGAGTGATGTTGGAAGATAACATTTTGCTGTCCTTGTAAATGCTCCATTATTGTCTTTTTTAGTAACGGTAAAAAAAGTGAGCATATTTTTTCTTACTTAAACAGCCCTTGCAATGTTTCAAGAGAGATAGGTAAAATTGCATATGTCTTTAGATGCATGATCTTTAGCAAACAGTCAATCGAAAACCCTAGTGAGGATTTCCTGCAGACAATGTTAGGGCCTTTCACTACAGCCAAAGAAGGAAAGACCTGGTATGAGAAGAATTTAATTTTAGCTGTTCTATCTGAGGTGAGGGTACTTAAAAGCTGTATTTTTCTTGCAATGAAATCCTTTTCTCTTCCTCAGGTTTAGCTTCTATGTCTGATGAATTAACTTTTTAATTAGGGCTGGGAGAATGGATTATAGCACATGAAAGCAGTGTGGATTATATAAAAAAAAAATAACACTCAGATTTCAGTTGTGACAGATGAGCAAAAAAACCTCTAAAACATTATGAAACAATGACTAGGCAGGCTAATCCCTGCCGAAGTAAACAGAAGGAACATGCTGTACAGATGGAGAGCCCTGAGAACAGCCTAGATATTATGGGAACAATGCTTAAATGCTGTCAGCAATAGCTAGGAATCATATTTCTTGTAACATTACAAGCTAGTGTGGACAATTAACTACCTAATGCTGAAATGTAAACTTGTAATAAAGATAAAGAGAGATATTAGACTCTTTGTGGCTATTTGATATGTTGTTTTAGTAGGAAGCAATACATGTTAAGTACCCTATGCTAGTCTATAAAGTAGTGCCAATAAACAAGGCTGTACAGAAAACACTTACACTGAAGTAAAGTTACATTGCCATAAAACTAGTGTCATCTTTGTGTGATAAATGTAAATATTGTAAAATTCTCAATTAAACTGGTTGAAATCTTTCTGCAGGAGGCACATCTAGATTGGTACGGAAGAGTTAATGCATGCAGTAGGGTAGTATGTAGATAGTTATAGGATTACTATGCTGTAAAATAATAGAGGGCTGCTAAAACCTTGATATTGGTGACATTTAGTTCTCAAACCTGTAAATGCTGCTGAATATCAGAGATGCTTGGAAAGCGGTGTTGTGTTTACTTAACATATAGAGTTAATGTATGGAGAATGGGAAGGTGTGTCCAACCTGTATAAAGTAAATAAAAATCTAACACTTTGCCTACACTATCACCATCTTGAATTTCCAGTACAAATATTGCAAAACGCACTTGCAGTTCTGTTTATCAGATCTTTCCATACAGATTACAACTACATCACAATCATATTCAACTTTGTACGTAGAGATTAGTCAAAACTAGGAGAAAGATCACAATGTGACAAGTGTAGGCGGAAGCCTGTGTTCATTATCCTGCATCAAAGATGGGTTTTGAGTGTGAAATAGATTGTCTCATGATGATATTGTAAGAACGAAACGTATGGGAGCGTCGCCGAGAATCCCACCAATTGCTTTGCCATCTGTTTCCTAAATCAGACAGAGCGCTCAAATTTTTGTCTTGTTGGCTGTCTAGGTTGGTATTAGTGATTAAAGTGCTTCTCTGACCCTGTTGGATTTGTAAACTGCTGCTGTCTCACCAGTACCATTTTGGGAGAGTAAGTGTGAGTTATTTTTACACTTAAGATGTGATTTGGTTGTTGTCATTCATATTTGTTATCTTATAACCAAGATGAATTTCTTATACAACTTCAGGTTATTAACTCACAACGTGAGATTATTCTCCGCACTAGCATTAATAGGAATAATTTACATGCTAGTTGCTAATTGTTGTTTACGGTGCATTATATGAACTACAGGAACTGGCATGTGCAGAATCTCTGTTTTGTTGGATTGTTATTTATCTGAACTGTGAGTAGTTAATGTAACTATAGTATTCATACATATACAGCAACAATTGCCTTCAGTCACTCTACTGTACACTGTGCAAGTAGCCTTAATGTCATAATTTAAGATCAGTTGAAAAACGTGTAATATAGGTTGCCTAGATGTTTTGTTCATTGCCAATAAAAAGAGAAAGATGCTAAAATACTTAACGATACTGGATCTGTTTCCCACATGGAATCATTTTGTGTCACTATGAAGCACCAACCTGAAATACATATGGACAGTATGAACATAATGCACGATCACTTCTGATGCAAAAATGATTGTCTACCCATTACCAAACATGCGTTAGTCATTCGAAATTGCTCATCACTGTTTGACACAGGCTTTGCTCTACATGAAAAACACCACACGATCTCATTAGTGTTAACTTCAGTATCTTAAGAAGACTGAATCCAGATTTTAGAAAACTCAACACTTTAAGCAAATGTATTTTGCATGAGTTAACAAGTCACATTTTGACTATGTATATGAATGACTAGCAAGAATTTGGCATAGTTAGAGTAAAGGGGAAGAAGTCAAATACAAAGAGCGTTAGCCTTGCTCTTGACAATTATTAACTACATTAATCAGTGCAGATTTCTATAGTAAGAATCCATGGCAACAATACCAAATAGTGCACCACATTTCTATCCAGATCTACCTAAACTAAAAGCACCTTTTTATTATGCGACACATGTTACCTGAGGTGGCTCGTACGCAGCTTCTCTCCCTCTATCTCGGCCCTAAATGCCTTCTGTTTTTTGGCAACTTCTAATACTGTATGATAGTACATAATAATTTAAGTCCAACTAGCCATCTTGTTCAATATATTTTTGTGTACTGTGTATAAATAGCTCAGTGCCCTGTTATTTAATTCCATGAATTTTGCATACAAATTAAGGTTTCTGTGCCGCAATGAAATAATTTTGTTAACGTTTGTCTACGTGAATAGAAACCTATTTACACAGACAAATAAAAAAGAAAGTGTAGGCTGCACACTCCTTCAATAGGCTGTTGCAATTTTCAGCTGCATACTGATATTGTAAATAGTTTCTGTAACTATCTGTAGATGGCTACTCACTGCTGGTGATGACCTTCATGTTATTGTGCTCAGGATATTCTGAAAATGTGCCTTTTGTTACAATCTGCCTTCTGAAATTTTGTTCTGGCTAATATGCTGTCCAAAACAATGTAGATGTAGCTACAGAGGAGCATAGTAATGTTTTTTATTACCCATGTCCCTCTGGGACATTTGAGCCATTCTCGTGGGGCTGCCTGGATTATTTGGGTAAAAACTGTAAAAGAAGATCATGGTCAGTTGTGTTATCATGCACACATATTTTTGCCTTCTACATATAGTCTCGATTCTGGCTGTGTTTATCTGCAAATATCACAGAAAGTATGATTCACGCTGTAGCAATGTACCCTCATTCTTTTGCTCATGTAACGTTTACATTTTCTTCCCCTGTGGGTCCAAGCTGGTCTGACAGTCTGCACTGCTGCCTTCATATCAACGGAAAAGGAGGAGAGTGCTCCAAAAATAAGACCATGCTCTTGAATCACTGATTAATACAGGATTAGTATGATGAGGCAATGTCAGAGCTTCCTGAAATAAAGAAGGACGTTCGGTTTGGAGGCTTTAGTTTTTCAGTCAGTTAATAATGAGATACTGCCATATTTGTAGATATTTAACTTTGTGCTGTCCCTAAAGTCTGGTGGAAGACGGGTAAAATATACGATTTCCTTAACAGCTTTTTCTCATGTGCCTCTGTAGGGAACCCTCCACTGATGACAGTCACACAAGTAAGAGAAACTAAGGCAGAGGATTAAAGGCAGACACATCCTGGTCATTGTTCATCACTGCTGGATGGAGCTGCCTCTCTGATCTGAAGGAAACTGCTAATACTCGAAGTTAGGAAAGCTGTCATTGCTTTGCAGTAAGTTTTCTTTTTTTGATCAAATCCACTCTATACTACATTCAGTGTATCATACTATCAACAAGCTTTGGAGCAGCTGCCTATTTCATGTAACGAAGAAGATATAAGAGATGTTATCGTCTTCTCTGTGTCACACCACAGAAAGCAGATCTGCCACAGTGTGAAGCGGTGGTTCAGAGTAAAACTCTGATTTTAAAGGCAACATGCTTTTGAGTTTTCCAGCCTTGATTGATTCATTAAGTGTGCTGTAATCTCTGTGATTTCACTGTCAGTTTGAGATCTCTTCCTTGGCTGCAATGCCCCACTGAGCCTCAACAAACCAAACATAATCTTGTGGTCGTGTTGATGTTTCTGGTAAAGCGGCTGCTTGGGGTTATGTTAAGATACTGGAAATGTGGTTTGGTGCTGTAAGATACTTAAAATGACTTAAAAAAAACTTTATAGGAAATTCTGTTTGTACTATTTCTACTTTTCATCAAAACCAATGCTCCATATCAGCTCTCTTTAGTTTCTCAGTATACACTAATCAGTGTAATACCAGTATCTGCGTAATAATACTAAATAAATATAGAAAAAGAACTAACATTAACGCAGATAATTGGTGATCTGACCAGGGTAAGACAAACCTGATTTCAAATTGTGCATATTTCTCTATAATATTTGATATGCATGACTAAACAAGCAACAATAAAAGTGACATTATTATTATTATTATTTAGTCTATTTAGAGTTTACAAGATGGGTTTCTTATTTTTTTCCCAGATCTGCTTTAAACGATACTGACATGCCGTGACATGCTATTATTTAGCTGACACTGGTACAAAGACTTATTTTACAGCTTGGATGTGGATTTAAGAGTTCGTTATTATGTTATGTTTTCGGTACAGGTCCAACTAACATCAGGGCATCTTTGTCTCACTAAAATAAGTTGAATGAAGGCATCGGCACACACTCATTGTGCCAAGGAGAAATATCCCCATAACAACAGACATGTTGCTTGGATTTTTTGGATTCCAAGGAGGTCTTTGATTGTGCCAGAGGTGGTAAACACATGAATCCATCTTGATTTACTGAAGGCAGCAGCAGCAGCTTTTGGCTGAACCGTCAACAGTCTTCATGCTTCACAGATCCTCATACTGACACAAAGCCAGAGATAATGCTGACAGCAGTGAATTCTTCACTGTCTCTTGCTCATTTTCAAACAATCATGATTAGGGCTGCATTATTTTGTCTTTTCCATTTTTATGTATTGTAAAGATTTCTAAAAATGTTCCAAGATGATGTCTTTATTTTGCATGTTTTCGTCGAAACAATAGCTTTAGAACTCTTTACGATGATATAAAACAAGGACAAGCAACAAATCCAAATGGACTAGAAACCCAAACCAGACAGTATTTGGCATTTACGCTTGATAAATGAGTAATATATTATCAAAGTTGTTGATGCATTTTCTGTTGATTGATCGATTAATTGATTAATCAGCTATGTTAAGCACTAATTGTGCCTACTTCACAAGCAGGCATGGGACAAAGTTAGAAGACAGGACTGTAGACAAATGTAGGCAAAATTCTTCTAAACCAGAAAAATTGGGTCACAATGCGTAGACTTACAACATCTGGCTTGCAGGTGGGAGAAGCAGAAACCAAAACAGGAAAGTGGCCCGTCATGATCTGTAGTGCTCACTGCAACCTTTCTACTCGCTTTGCTCATCCAAACGGGGAGTTTTGGCATGTAAGGTGACGGCCTTGCAAGGCAGAGTGAGGAATCCATTCTTGGATTTAATAGATTTCAGATTTCATGGCTTTGTCTCAGACATTTGGAAAAAGTGCATCAGTCTTTTCCCCTGCGGTTCATCCCATCGTGCTTTTAGCTGAGCCGCGTGTACAATGGCATGTAGTAGAATGTGTGAGAATGCTTTGTGTTCAAAATAGGGATGACCTCATCGTTTTCAACTTCATCTAAGCTCAACATGCTGAAGGACAATGAAATCTGCTTACATTGTGTACGTGTGTGTGTGTTTATGTCCCCATCTGTGAGGTGTGTATTTACATTCTAGTTTACAAAGGTTCTTAAAATATTTACCCAGGGCTGAACTAGTTAATGATTATTTGGACAAGCGGGATTTCAAGTGTTGGGCTACACACACTGGGGTATGTTGTTGCAGAGAAACTAACTGTCAGTTTGTGAATACAGTCCTAACCATCTATAGATTAGAAGGTGAGCTTTTTATCAGATAGCTGATGGGAAATCTCTCAGCAGACAGTATGAAGCTAACAGCAGCAGTGCAGTGTGTGTACAGTTTACTGTTTGTTGGTGAATAAATGCTGCAGCTGCTCAAGACCCAAGCCAGGTTCCCATGTCTTGCTTGCCACCTACCGATTAAAGTGAAGGGGTTAGTTGGGAATTTAGTGACAATGGGTTAGCCTCTTGTGATGGAGCATAAGCTTGTCAGGCTCACTTATGGTGGACTGATATTTAAGGTGGACCAGCTATTTTCATTGTAGTTAAAATCTCAGCAGCTCCTAAACAGAGGACAGACAATGTCCAGCTAGTGAGTCTCTACTGAGTTTTGTTCAGTTGTTTATTATACATTTAATCATACTTTAAACTGTTAAGAGTTAATATATTGTTGAAATTCAAGTCCAAATTTGCGAGCTATCCACTAATCAGCAGGAAGTTTGATCTCCAGCTCCTACTATTCACATGTCAAAGTGTCTTTACCTTGCTTTGTAGCTTGCTGCCGTTGGTGTGTGAACGACTACAAATTGTAAAGCACTTTGGGTGAAAACGCTGTATACAGTAAATGCAGTCCAATTATCATTTGCCATTTCAAAAAAAAACTCACTTGTAAACCGTGCTCTCGTCCTCTCACAACTGTTTCCTCTGCATCTCCCTCTATCATAAATATACAGACTGATGCTGCCTTGTTACTCAGTCACTCGAGTGGCGTTGGAGTGCTTTAAATGGTCATCCGAGGCAATTTACCACACAGCACTTTCATCCATTCCAGTGGCGTTCTGACAACTTGTCTCTAATGTCTCCGCTGGGTCTTTCCAGCTGTGAAGTAGAAGCTCGATCAGTAGTTTATGGATGTGAGACGTGTGAGCTAAAGCAAGCTGCTGTTTTTCATTAAGAAGAAATGGGTGCATAGGAGGGGAGTTGACTGCACTAACACTTCATTCTAATCACAGCAGGCTAGTTTAGAAGCAAAGCGTCTTCAGTAAAGGCCCATGGGGTTGTTTATAATGAAGTTACTGCCTGAAGACATTTAACATCTCATAAAGCACTTGGGGAAAACGGCCATAGTTATGGAGAGGTAGAAATCAAACGACTCCCTTATTTTGTTTGTATATTTGACCTCCTGCTTTGAAGGATGTGTTGTTCTTTTCTCCTGGTCATACTCTACAGTCCATCACAAATAAAAAATGGACTCAAATAACTGACCTAAGAGGAAAATATTTCTCCACAAATTGAATTATTAATAATGTCAAGTTTGTGTCTATGCGTAGGCTTATGTTGATGATTATGAGAAGTCAGATGTGGAGATATAATGGGACATCAGAGGACATGAATAATGTGATTTTAGTTGAACACCACAGTCTGTACCTGAGATGAGAGGAGTATCTGGAGGGTTATAGCTCAAATCACCACTGGTCTCGTTGCTTTCTGGTATGAGATTCAATAAGCTAATGTTGCCAGGCAACGAGTGCAATTCCACTTTTGGCAAGTACTGCTTAGTAACAAAATTTAGTTTCTAAGATGTAAAAGCAGCGTCACTAGTTGGATCAATGGTGGATGCAACCCTGAAATCTAATTATGCATTTTAGGAATTCAAACCAACACATGCAATGTTGAGCCAAATATAAGCTGTAACCACCACAACTGAGCTGTAACCACCACAACAACAACAACAACAAATGTTTTTCTAATTGTAAGTTCTACTTTCTATAGAGAAAAAAAACTTCTAACCTAATACTGTTGATCGATGGTGTAATGGCGAGTTTTCCAAAGCTTAATCCTCAACAAATATTTCCACAGGTTGTGTCAGTACTGGAGCACTCTTGTCTCACAGTGTACTTCTGCCTGCAAATAGCCAGTGGTGCACTAGTGGGAGGCGGAGTAGGAGGAGAGGGGTGGTGTGAACAAGGCCTGCGGGGGTGGTGCTGCATTACATAATATCAGATGGACCCAGCTGTGCCGTGTTGTTTAGCCCATGGGTGAAGTGGTGCCAGCCAGGCTGAATGATGTGCCCACCTGTGCTCATCAGAGTAGGTGCAGGATTAGGGGAAGGTCAATGAACAGACTGATCACACGTAGTCGCGTGTATCCCAGGCAAAGTGAAAATGGGCAAAACATGAAACGGCAACACCAATGTCTCTCTTCCGGCACAACGTTGCCCTGGCAACACAATTGTTGTGTTGTCAGAAATCTTGGAGTGTAATGATAATGCAGGGTTCTAACAGCAGTAATTACAATCTTTTTACAAATCTTCTTCCTGTAGCACTTTCTTATCCCCAAAGCCACTGTTCAGTAAAGTGATGCATCAAGCAGAAATATTCAGAAATATTAATATTTATAATCTTATGCTGTAGCAAAAGAGAGCTTACCCTAGTTCCTGTGCACACTGTCTTCTCCCCTCATGTTGGCAATGTGTTACACAGTCATTGTGGATGGAAACTTCTGTAAAAACTCAGTTACTGTTAATATCCCTCAGCCGGCGGGTGAGTTGCTTTTTGGAGAGTCTGTGAGAAGCATAAAGACGGAATAATACACTACAGGTGTCTTCCAGGAAGGAGCCTATCCACCCTGCAAGCTTTATTTAGAAAGCCCATATCAGAGTCAGTATCATTAAAAGCTCATCATGTTACCCTCCCAGACCCCTGTAATTAAAGTGTGTTTCAGCTTAAACTCTAGACAGATACACAGACAAACAGATGTTCTCTTGCACCAAACTCTTCTATATGACATGAGCCCCCACTGAGACTTTTGAATACCGCTGTATGCATGTTGTATAGCATCTTTGTTGTGCTACATCCAAAAAAGCTCCGAGCTTAGAAATATATTGGTTCACAGACCAGTATCCTCAGTGAATAGAGCATATGTCTGTTGTGCCTGGTGTATTGATGAAAATGTACAACATTTTTAGTCAATTAAAGAAAAAGTATTTGTTGAAATACCGGTAAGCCGGATTTCTGTAATGATAATGGTGATGCAGTGCAACACACTGGAAGTAGATGTTAACCACTCTGGACACAATTTTACTAGTGTGAATGTGTATTATAGGAAAAAAGGCTGTGACAACCCAGACAGGCCTCAGACTAAAGTGATTGATGGATGGATAGAACTGGGTAGAAATAATCTGTTTAAACTTAAACCATTTTTTGCCCCTCTGAGGGGTTCTGATGGGAGCGTGGTGGAGATTGACAACACATTCTGGGTTTCCTTTCCAAAAGTTTGTATTTTGCCTCTGGCAATGTATTTCTGCGCCCAAAACCTTCCATGCAGCTCAGCTGTCAGATAAAGGAACTAGAACATAGTGTGAGATGGCTTGATAAATTATATAGAGATACAAAGGTGAGAAATGAAGATAAAGATGGGGCCGGTATTTATATGGGGCAAGGATTAAAGAAAAAGGGGGAAAAAAGCCAAGTGAGGTGAAAGTGAGGAAGGAAATGAAAAATGTTAGGGAGGGGGAAAGTCAGAAAGTAGAGAGAAGTGCTAGCAGTAGAGGTTTTAGAGTAATGAGTGCAAGGGAAAAGGAGGGAAAGGTGAAGCTCAAGAAGATCCAGCCCCCGCATTTAATTGTTTTGTTTTGCCAGGAAAAGCCCCAGATGCCTGTAGTCAAGCAACGGCTTGACCCTTTCTTTGGTTGTGAGCTGTGGGTCTGAGGGCGCTGCACAGAAAGCTTAGCAGTAGGCCTTTTATTCAAAAGCCTTTTCTCTGTTGTGCCCTTTGGAAGATGCAAAGCCTCACATCTGTCAAAGTGTCACAGGGCTTGCTTTCTGCGGCCCTGTCCTCCTCCCCTCCCATTCCTTATACCAGCGATTACCCAGGAACCCCTGCACACTGTTTCTCACGGCCATTAAACCTGCACTTGTCAATCTGCCTCCTTGTCTTGTGCCCGATGGCCTCATAGCCATTTGCCTCTCGGTTGGCTTTGGTCTAATCGATACAAGTGCAGATTTTCCACCTCAGTGGTCTCCAACCATGCTTCTTTGAGAGCCGTATATATATATATGGTTACAACATGCACCGCCATGTGTTACTGATAAATGATAAGTTGCCTCCTGAAATCAGGTGTGTTTGTGTTTGGTTGAAATAAAAGCTGCACACATGGACAGCAGTTAATATGGTGCATGGTTCACTGCTCTGTAGTCCCATGGTGCTTGCAGGGTTTAGCAAACTATAACTACACACAGTATATAGTATTTTACTTCATTGGCTAGCGAGGTATCTGGTCTCCTCCTGTCATTTTCAGTAGATATGATGTGTTGCATTTCACAGACATGTTTGATGACAAGTTAGTCCACTGTGCAGTGTTACAAGTTGTTTTCCACTTGTGAATTAATCAGTGCAGTTAAGCTTTATTTCACTTATGGTACATGGTAGGTTGTGTTTTTAGCTTGAATTCCTCTCTAGTGGAGAATTGTTGTTACCATGTTTAGCTACGACTAACAATAATTTAATCGTGGAACCTCATGATCATTCAAAGATCTCACCCAAGCAGGAAAACAGGAAATTGTGTTTATGCCTTAATTTACATTTGATGACTTTGTGCTGTTAAGTTGATCAGTTGACACGAGCTTTCTGCCCACAGAACTTGTCAGACATTGTTTGTGGCTTTGCCTGTTAATGATGCTACCTGAGACTATGCTTTCAGAATGTTCCGGAGTGTCAGCACAACAAAGAGAAGAGCATGAACAAGGCTCTGGGATAATTACTGTAAGTACTGGGCTCGTCTTCAGATGTCAGGATTAACAGCGTTAGCGTTTGCTACACTTTCCTCTCTCTCCCTCTTTCATTTACCTTAATATTAGAGCAGCAGTTTTTCTTCGTTTTGCGAAGGAGCTTTACTTCCTTGCCACAGGTATGTGTGTGGTTGGTAAATTGGCCCGCTTTTCTGGATAGCATTCACAGATTATATGTTGATAATACTTCATTTGATTCAATTTCAGTAAGACAGAAATGAGATCATATTGTTTTAGAAGCACAGATTTAGATTCATTTGCAAAGGTGAGGGCCTTGTCTGCAGTCTGACTGACAGATTGTTATTAAATATATCTGGGGTCACATAGCAACATGAATGATGGTACACATATGTACTCTGTAGTACACAGTCTTAATAGTAGTGTAGTAAATGTGTACAAGGTTAACAAGAAAAGAAAATATATATTCATATTTAGCTATAAGGGAGAAAAATACCAAATATTAATATAAAATGATTACAGACTACAAGAAAGTCTGCTACATCAAAAGAAATGTAGTGGAGCAAAACAAAACACAGTCTATATCTTGACTTGGCTGTGCCATGGCTACATCTGCCACTGCTGTTGTTTCTAGTGTGAAGAAAAGATGGAGTGAAGGAATAACACAACAAAAGAAAGCAGCATGTTTTGGTTGTAACGCTGTTGTGGGCTGGAGTTTTATGAGCTTTGAGGCTGGGGATGTAGTAGCAGTGATTTATAGCTTTCATTATCAAGGTTTTACCACACCGTATTCTCCCAAAAGGCACCACAAATACCTACACACACACACACACACACACACACACTCCTGACATGACTGTGGAGGCAGGTACTGAACCTGATCGTGAGACAAAGGCACTGAATAGTTGAAATTTTCTGAGGTGAAGCTTTGACCACAAAGATTAAAAGTTAATGCTGCCTCAGTTTTGTATCAGGAGGTGAGGGGTGGGTGGCTTTTTAAGACACACACAGAAACACTTACACACACATACACACACTTCTCTGGCTACCTGGATCTTTGATATTTGTGATATTTCTGATCTCGCATAAGTGCAGACGTACAGAGGTAACAGAGACAAGGGGGGGGGGGAGTGGAGAGAACGGAAAGGTTTTTCCAGTTGAACTTGTGAACTCAAGTTGGGACTCTCACATTTTTCCTTCTTAAACATCTTTTCTGTCTCAATTTATCTTTTTTCTCTCTCTTTGGCCTTCAACCCTCTTTTTAAAAAAAAAACCCCTGATTCGTTCCATTCTTCTGAATCACATTTTCTTTCCTTCCTCTTTCCACCTCACCTTTCTCTCTCTCTCTCTCTCTCTCTTGCGCTTTCTTGCGCTTTCTTGCTTGCTCGCTTGCTCGCTCGAGTGTGATTTACATTCGTAGCAGAGGATCTGCTGCTCTGGTCATGCTTTTCTTTCTTGCCAAATTTTCTCAATTCCCCCCCTGTGCACAGATGATTCCCAGGCTTTTTCAGTCACACAGACTTTCTCATTTTTCATTTTTTTTCCTTCTTGTCCTCTGTCTTTAATTCTGTCTCTTTGGCTTGATGGCAAATAGTGATACGTGGCTAAAATGTCACTTAACTGTTCTCTGTAGATTTGTGGAAAGTTGCACACATACACAGTCATAAAGGCATCTCTGATGACTAATGCCTTGATGATAGTAAGTCGGATGCCTTTGTGGCCGTTGGGTGAACTTCTCCTGGCAAGTCAGGAACTTTACAAATAGTTTGGCCCGTCAAAGCTCACTGGCCATCATTGCAAGCAAAGGCACATGCCAGGTTTCACTGAATAGTAACAGCAGTTAAAAACAGGCCTAATCCAGACTCCGCTCTAAAGAAGGTGTAACTGACAAATAGATTTGGTCCAGCAGCTCTGCCAGCCTGCATCCCTGTTTTCTAAAGCGGTTGAAGAGGAAAACTGAGCCTTATTATGTCTCTATGACAGAGGAATGTGAAAAAGAGGCAGCTGAGACTTGATAGAGAACTGTGGCCAAGACAATGAAGGCAGGTTTAAAATGAGCAGTAAGTGAGGATAGGTGGCAAAAGAACAAAGCTGCTTATGCTGAAATAAAATCCACAGAGGATTTGATGCACGATGAGTTTCTGTAAGTTCTCTGAGGCCCAAAGTGGGCCAAGAAAATCTCCCTCACACCATTAAACCGCCACCACCAGCCTGAACCGTTGCTACAAGGCAGGATGCATCCATGCTTTCATGTTGTTTACACCAATTTCTGACACTATCATCTGAATACTTTAGCAGAAATTGAGACTTATCAGACCAGGCAGTATTTTTCCAATCTTCTATTGTCCAATTTTGGTGAGCCTGTGCAAATTGTAGCTGCAGTTTCCTTGTTCTTAGCTGTGTGGTCTTCTGCCACTGTAGCCCATCTGCTTTAAGGATCAGTGTGTTGTATGTTCAGAGATGTTCTCCTGCATACCTCGTTTCTAATGAGTAGTTGAGTTATTGTTGCCTTTCTATTAGCTCAAACCAGTCTGGCCATTCTCCTAATTTTTCGCCCAGAGACCTGCCGCTCACTAGATGTTTTCTATAATGGACCATTCTCTGTAAACCCTAGAGACGGCAGTGCGTGAAAATCCCAGTAAATCAGCAGTTCCTGAAATACTCAAATCAGCCTGCCTGGCACCAAACAGCCGTACCATGTTCAAAGTCACTTAAATCACTTTTCTTCTTCATCTTCATCTTGAGCATGTCTACATGCATAAATGCATTGAACAGGTGTACCTAATAATAATGGCTGGTGAGTGTGTATACTTCTTCACTCCCTCTGTGTATAATGGCCTACTCCACTCTTCGTTGACTCATGCAACGTGGGGTATTTTTTTTTACTATGGGGTGTGAAGTTGGTATTTTTATGGCCCATTAAAAAAAGGTGTTGATTTTACTTCAGTGCAGTTTTTTCCTTTCACAGTCTTGGCATTTGTAAAGCATTGCTATCTGAGGATTAGAGCCCAGGCTTAGGTAGAGTGGGTTGCATAAGAAGTACTTAAAAGGTGCTAATTATTCTCCCAGGTTAAATGCCTCTCGACAAGATAGGAAGTGAAAACCTAATGGAACATGTGGTACACTTGCATTTGTCTCTTAAGAAGTAATTAGTTACATTTGCAATTTTTCAAGCTTATTTTGGCCTGGTCTGATTCATATCAGTTGAATTCTTTGTGAAAGAATATAATAGCTTATAGTTACATTAATTCCCCCTTGTCTGTATTGAAACAAGTACAGGCTTTCATCAGTCTCCATGATTTGACCAGCACAAGAAAAAGGGTGTCACTGTGAGGAAGGTTATTTCCAGTGTCTAATGTCATCCATCCTTTGTTCCTCAGAGTCTGTGACAGCGTTCTTATGAAAAGATTCATACAGTAAAATTATGACACACCCTAGGCCAGCATGTCAAGCATTGAGTAGGGTCTTAAAATGAGTCAAACACTGCAAAATGTACATCTTCAACTGACTGATACTAAAATCTCTTCATGTCTGTATAAAGAAGTTACAGTTTGACAGCTTCTTAAATTATTTATTTATACAGGTTAAACGTGGTGATATTCTGTATTTCACAAATCCTATTAAAAGCTCAGAATTAACAATAATTTTATTCTACTAATTAACTGTGTAACCTGGTGTAGCGTATTCATCAGTGCCAGAAATTATTAAAAAAAACATTAATGAGTGACACCATTGCACTAGATGAGGTGTTTCTTTATTATGATGAACATGGGCTCTGTATTTGTTTCATACATACAGCGTTCTGGTGTTCAAATACTCATTCACTGTGTTAAGCTGTTCTTACTTAAAAAGAAAAAGAAACTCTGTATTTGTGACTCGTTTTCAAGGACCTGCGTCTTCAGTAGGAATGACTGGGCTTGACGCCAAGTGCCACAGACAGGGCAGAGAAGCTGTAAAGTATTAAATTTATTAGCAGTAAGACAAATATAGACCATTCTTATCCTTTTAAGAACAAATTTAGAAAGGAGTCGAGGTCAAATCTCTTTGAACTCTGTGGTGTCTCCAGTGTGGTTCCCAATAAGGATTTGGTTCTCAACTGGGAGGTGTGATGAACATCAGTAGCTGACTGAAGAGAGAAGTATCTCCTTAAATCCTCTTCTGCGTTCTTGTGCGCCCGGCCAGACATCTGGACATTGTCTGTTTTATGATCTGCAACTTGAGCTAATGCTCTGTCTGACTCCAGTATGCCACAGCATGATTTATGTTGTCAAGCTGTCTCCTAAAACATCTTGCCAAAGTACACATTCTTCTTATTCACAGCATTTTTTTTGTCATAGTGTGTATTGATTTATAGCCAAGGATAATGGCTGGAATATCGTAGTGGGGAAATCATTGGTCAGTTATTGTTTAGATATTTTATTTTTGTAGATTAAAATTTTGACTTTGATATCTGACTTTAATAGACTAATCCCTAAACCAATGGTAATTTGAAATTGAGAAACTTAAATATGTTTGATAATGTGTTGCAAACACAGAGTCATCTTGGGAGCCTTCAGACCTCTGTTGTTACAAAGAATAAATGAGCTCACAGATCAGAAATTTTTAGTATGTTAGTTGATATGTGTTAGTTTTAAAGCACCTAGCATTAGGAGTTTGTGTAAAAGTATCTGGAGAAGCTTGTGTTTTGCCTTAGGCATGGGCTGTCTTAGCCAACACTATGGCTTTACCAGCTCTGACCTGTTTTGCCCTCCTCTTTTTCATCCTTTCTGTTTTTCTCTCTGCTCTCCAAAGTCCTACATGCCCTTCCCATTTCTGTCAACTCTTCTGATTTCTCCAACCTTACTTTCTCCTCTGAGTGCATTCAGTGAATTGTAGACAGAGCTTTGTTTGGATCCTTTTAATCCGTTGTCTGATCGGCCTTGTCTGTCAGTGTTGGTCAGAACCGCAGCTCCATGTACTTCCCCAGACAGGCTTGATGGATTATGCAGTTGTTTTTGAAGCTCTAACTCTATTACATTCATATGAATGAATATTTCTGGATTTTCTTATGAACTCTGAAACGACCCTGTTAAAACTGGAATATTTGCTTTCATTTTTAACTCTCCTGTGTCCCACAGACTGATGTTCACAATCATTAACTAGTAATATTAACAGAGCGTGACTAATAGACTAAGTTCCTGTGAGAGTGTGGCCTTGCTAAGTCTAAGTCAGCAATGCAGCAAACTCATTGAGCAGAAGGTTGTCCACACAGTTATAGTATGTGTCATTGCTGAAGTTTGAAGGTTGACTTTCATTACATGTTTTCCAAATATGTGGGTCATAGAAGCAAAAACTAGGTGTTATTTTCTGAGCACCAGGCAGACTTTTTTTTCCCCGACCAGAAAAACAACAGCCAAGAATGAAATAGTTTTGTTAATGGATAAGCAGTGTTAAAATTTATGCCGGTATCAGGATGCACTTATTATTATGTGACTTCCTGAGTTGGTTCCCATTTGTTCATGCAAAGTAACATCCTATGAGTGTGAGATACAGTATGATAGGATGGAAGACAGAGGTTTGATTTATAGTTGACTCATGCTTGTGTCATGTTTTCCTTTCATCAACTAAGCAAAGTGTGTGTGTGTGTGTGTGTGTGTGTGTACTGAGCAACTGTTCAAATGTGTTCCAGTTTGCATAGAATAGGTTTCCCCCAGATTGGCATGGGTGGGCCATTAGCAAGCCTCATTAGAGTTAATGCCAGCATGCAGAAACAGACCAGGGATGGTCCAAGGTCCATGTCAGCAGTCTGTACTAATAGCCTGTCGTATGGGGATGGCAGTGGAGCTGACTGAGTTAGGCGCGATACTAGTGTTTCTTTTTCTTTGCTCAAAATGGGGAATATTCTAATCCTAAATGCTGTTTTCTTTTTTTTTTTTTTTTGTGGGTTAAAAGTCAGTCATTAGTAATTATTAATCACTTGTTACACATTTTAGCATGCTTTTGTGTTGTGAGTATTTGTGGGATTATGATCAGTGGATGATGATGCTGATGTTGGTTACATGCTGTGTTTATTTACCTTCACTAACCACATCCCTGAATTGTTATCAGATGTTACTAGCTGCACCCTTTTTCAGGAATGAAGGTTTGCTTTGACCTAAATGTGAAACAATAGTGTAATGTAATCTCATTTAAGAGATTACAGACACAAAAAGTTGTTGGATTTCAGATCTTCTGTCAGATTGATCACACAAGAGCTTCGGTGTTCTGCTAATACCTTGCAGGAAACAAATCCCTCACATTTTTTCCATGTTATTAATACTACTCAGCTGACTTTCTATTTAAAATGAAATTTTCAGCGCTTGACCAATTAACCTCTCAATCATGTCAGGCTATGACCACGCAGATTGTGTTTGTCAGACCTGTCAAACCATGGTGGCTGTAGTCTGGACAAACAAGGTAATTACTGGACTAGTGATATGTGGTGGGAATTAGAATGTGACTGTTTATAGTCACGAGTACAAATCACAAATCAAGTCAACACAAATGAATTCACAAGACCACACAGATGGAAATTATTACAAATGTTTCTACAATCTGCAGAGTTGGCTATTGCTGCTGCCGCAGTTCTCCAGGAAATCCAGCCAGCCTCTCCAGAGAGGAAATGAAATATGTGTGTCGCTGTGTGTTTAAAAACAACTGCCAGATCACTTGTTTGAAACGTGATTTCACTACACCACACTGCCGTTAACCTTTGTCACCAACTGTACTGGTTAGCATTTTGGTCTGAGGCTCATTTTGAGAATTTCCTTTGCATCCTTTTCTTTGGTCCCATTTACACTAGCAGGCTATGAGCATTATAAATGTCGGTCACTTCTTTAACTACTCTAACGGGTGACATTCATTAGACTATATGGCTTGTGCTTCATTATAGCCATGATGATTTTTAGAATCTTGTCGAGGCATTTGATGGTTTTTGAATTCGAACTGGGAAAATTCTGAGAAAATTAACACCAATATTTCAGGAGGCTTTTAAAGGCCACCAGGGTGAAGTTCTCATCAAGGTGTCCTAAATCTAATTTGACAAACTTCAACCATGTACATGATTATTTTGTTTGAGAAAGTACCTGCTTCTCTTTCAGGTTCACCAGAGAGCTTTCAAGCTGTGTCATCTGCACTTCATTGGCTTCGACCATTTAGAGTGATCAGCAGTGAGTATCCAGCTCTTTCTGTTGGGTCTGAGGGTCTGCTGTTCATAAGCTGGTTCTGTTCAATGTGGGTTAACTTCATCAGGCAACACTGGTACAGCTGTTGTCAAGGTTACTGTTATTCTGTCACACATATTCTTGCACCTTTCCTCTAAGATTCATGAAGTCAATGACACTGTTACAGGAGACGAATTTTAGTCTGTGTCCTTGTTGCTACCTTTTGTTTAAAAATTTGCTTGTTAAATTATCAAGTTTCTACAACAGGCTTCCCTTTACAAATCCTCTCTTGAAAAAAACAACCAGCATCCATTTTCTTAATGTGTTTTCTTAATTTCTCGATTGTGTTTTACTTCAGAATTTATTTATTTTGGATCAAATTATGTTTTTGCTGCATTCCCACACCTTTTGTAGAGTAACTTAGTGTTGCTCATTATTGCTGTGATGTTGAAAAAGATTCAACACTACTCAATTCACTGCATATGTACATATATATGAGTAAATAATAAATAAATATAATATAACATTGTTTTGGGAATAATATAGATTATAAAAACTGGGAGTAATCTACTGTGAGTAGGCAGCCCTTATCTATGAGATGGAAACTGTATGTTTTGTTCCAGTAAATGCGTTGCTTCTCTCAGCGTGGATTTCTTTCCCTCTCTCGCTTCTTTTTCTTTCTCTCTCACCTCCTCCTCCAGCCAGCAATGCTGCTCTCATCCCCGCCCCCACACACACACACACATCGATGCAGACACTACTATATTCATACAAGAATGAGGGAGAGGAGGGTAGAAAGACAAATAATGAGAGATGGTGGGGAGAGTGAACGAAAAACACACCAGGGAAACAAAGATAAGAGATGATTATAGAAAGTGGAAGAAAAAAAAATATAATGAGATGGAGAGCAATTAAACGGCCAAGAAAAATATGGAAAAAAGTGTTTCATTAAAAGTCATCAGGGTCCAACAGTAACACCAGTAAATAAAGCCACCGGATGTCTGACCCTGAAAGTCACTCATTCTGTGTGACAGAAAGAAAGAAGATACAAACCAAATTTGCAATATTAGTTTAACAAAATATATTGCAGCATCCTTATCTCTAACATATACACAGAGGAGCTAATCACAGCTGATGACATAATGCTGTGTGATTATATACAGCGGTAAAGGATACATCTGTATTCACTTTGGTACAGTGTGAATGCTAAGTCCACATTGGTCCATCATATGTTGTCTGACTGATAATGGAATCTCTTTGAACTGAGTACTGCCTTTCTGTTGTATATTTGCCCATGTTTTGCTCGGCCCTATAGCAAATGCTGCAAGGCCTTGAAAATGTGTCAGTACATATATTACAGGCTTAGATGTGTTTACATGCAGTGAGACTGTGCTTTAGAAGCTTTGCATCATTATAGACGGTTCCCGTAGTGACGCCTGTGCCAGCTGTGTTTCTGTGAGAGAGGGAGGGATGGAAAGAGAAGAAGGTGAAGGGATAGTTGACTTGATGGACTGACTACTCACTTACTTTCTGTGTCCATCTCCCTCTTTCCCACTTTCAGTCTGGGCATCTCATCTCCTCCCACATGCTCTCACATTGAGTGAGGAATCAATCCTTCTCACTTCCATTATCTCTCCCTATCTATCTCTGTCGCTCTCTGCCGCCACTTCATTCTGGCCATTCTGTACCAATCGAATTCTCTTGCTGTGGGCACAAATGAGTGTGTGTCTCTCTCCAGTCCCACAGCGATCATACCACGTCCTCATTAGATCTGTTCCAGTGGCCCGCCTTATCCTGCTTCATCTCTTTCCCCCTATAATTGGGCAGTAACCTCAGCCTACCTGTCAGCAGGAGCTCTAATACAAATGCTGCAATTTATTCTTTACTGCCATGGGGTCTGTTAGCAGTGTCTTGACAATGGCCTTAGAGTAACTATGGGTCAGTGCTGTGTGTGTCAATTGCAGTAAATGGGTGTATCCGGGTGAGTCAGATCTTATTCAAACAAACACCTTTGCTATCTGGCTGTAGGAAATAATGGCTGTAGCCCAATTAAAAAATTTTTCTAAGGTGATTATTGTCATGGTTTTTCTGTCATGACTAATGTTAAAGATATGATAGGGTTCTTGTTTGGGATGGCTCTGCTGATGATTTTGTGCCAAGCACTCTCCAGAATGTTTTGATAAGGTTTTGGATAAATAGGCTTAAAGGATTTCTAAATCCAGTAATGACATTGTGCGTTGCTGATTCAAGCAGTCATTGCGAAAACGTCTATTTTGTCCAGGTATTTAGTCCAAAAAAAAAACTGCATTTATATAGAACTTTTCTACTGACCACTTAAAGTACTTTACAACATATGTCAACATTCAAGGTGCCAACCTGCAATATATATTGCACTTTTATCATCTATTAACACACACACACACACACACACACACACACACACACAATTTGGATTTCATTCCGGGAAACCTTTAATATTTTCTCTGTGGAGCCATTTTTAAAGCTAAAAAAAGTTTAACCTTGAAGCAAAGCATATATGTTGTGGATTGTGATTAATGAGCTTTCTAAACACATCGAGGAAGAGGCAGAGCTTTATGCAACATGAACATGACGTGACGGGGTATAGTAACAATGCGGGAACTGTTGGCAATAGTTGGAAGGGATATCCTGAAACCTTGATCAAAGTATTTGTTTGGAGGCTCTGTACTTGCAGGAATATTATTTTCTAACAGTGGCAGCTGTAGGTAGTCCTAATTGAAACAGACCATGTGTCATAAAAACAGCAGAGCAGAGTGTTAACACACCCTAACACTCAAGCAGATAATCTGTTGTTTATAGAGCAGTTTGTACGTGTTTTTATTTCTTGAAAATCAGTCTCACCCAGACTTCAGACTTGAGTGTGACTGGCTCACCCATTCCATGTCCGATCTGTCACTTCCTCAGAGGAAAGCAGGAAGTGGCTGAGATGTGTTTCCTGTTGAAATATGAGACAGCTTCCTCGGCTGAAGTTAAGGCTGGCACAGCCCTGAGTCGGAAAGTCACAGGAAGTAACAGAGTTTCCTTACTTGACTGCACATTATAGCATTGCATTGAACTTTTACTTTTCCCATACCATTATACACAGTATAAGCAGCTAGTTTTCTACTGAGGCTATTATTCTATTATTCTAATTCATTATGATTTAAAAAACATACCCAATATCTTTCATATCTTGTTTATATGCTCTATCATTTTAAATTTGGTTCTTTACTTGGTCTTTCTCACAACATGTATAGTAGAGATGCTTCTATCATACCACATAGAACTGATAGTGACCAATGTCATTAGGATTAAGTCCCCATTCATAATCATTACTACATGTTCTCCATAAGAGACCCTCTTATGACACAACTGTCTGTTTGGGTAACACTGTAATATTTATTGTTAGACTTCCAAACGTATAATATATTCTTCTATCACTTATATGTGATGGCACAGCAGTGGTAAAATGATTTGTTGTTATATCTAGGGGATTTAATATCATTGCAAAGTGGGAGGAGTTATTTGGTCCCCCTGGTTATAAAGGTAAAAATCCAATTAATTTTTCCCATAGAAAATGCAACATGACTCATATGAATCGGCATAAAATTCCTGATTTTAATTCCTGTGTCCCTTTTTGAGTGAATTCAGCAACTGTGGCTATTGTTTGCAACTTCAACAACGAAGTGTATTGAATTCATTACCACTCTGATCTGTGCCTCTGACTGGCTTCCTCTGCATAGCAACAGCAGCCACGGGTATTGTAGTATTCTTAGCTGTACTTCAAAATCACAGACAAAGCCTAATATTTCTGAAACGAAGTTTAAAAATAATTGGTGATCGTAATATAATCTTCCTTATTTCTCACAACTATCATTTCTTATATGCTGTCCATGTGACTTGTCTGTCCGTTTATCCCCATGTTCCTGCTCCCTCTTATGTAGACATATACACATACACAAGTACACAAAAGAGTGAGCCGCTTTCATTTCTGTCCTACTCACCCCTCTCCTTACTGCAGTGCTGTTACAACCCACTGTTGCCCACGCAGAGCTGCGCCATTTTGGAAATCTGCAGCTCTTTTCTGATGGATGTACTCCATGTCTTATTTTCTGTGCCTAAAGAAGTCACCTGTGCTGTGAATGAATAGCAGATAGTGAATGAATAGACGTCCTTTTTCAATTTCTATCTTTCTATCTTTACTACTTTAAAATGTATTGTGCATCGTGCTGTTGCAAGTTAAAAGTGAACCTTGCATTACAAAGCTGAAATGGAGCTAGTGAGGCCATGTTAAGATGCACTTCCTAAGAACATATAATTATCATCTACATTTCTGTTTCTGTCCCTGCCTTTTTTTTTCTTCCATCTCTTCATGTACCAGTATTTTGCAATGCATCAAACTGTTTTCTTGTTTAGCAGCAACCCAGATATGCTTTGGATATATGAATTTTAGGTTTGTTCGCATGCATTTGTTTATTTCTACATGGAATAGTTCTTGCGTTAAGTCATATAATCTGAATATGACAAAGCCAACGTCCCCTATCAGGTTTCATTTAGTCTTAGATCGAGTCTTAGATTGGGTTCCTTTCCTTTTTTTTTGCTCTCTTTCTCACTTCTGTTTATTTCTCCCTCGTGCTTTCTTCCAATTGTTTTCCTTTCTTAAACTCCCCACTCTTTAATACATTTAATTTCCCATCTCTCTCTACATATCTCCTCTCCATCCTCTTTCTAAACGCCCTCTCTGCTCTCTCTTTCTTATCTCTCCACAGTACATCTGCCCCCAGCCACCATGTTAATTACACCACAGTTCTTTTTCTCTATTATTCACCACTCTGCTATTTCTGTTACCCTTTCTGCTGTGCCTGCTTTTGCTGCGTTGCCAGCATTTTGCTAGGGTCTGCAGTGGCTGTTGAAATGAGGGTTGGGGCGTGTACTGGTGCCCAATTCAACAACAAATAGCTGTTTAGCGTCATCTGATTGGCACAGATTAGAGGGCTCTTGGTGGTGGTGCGGAGGTGGCTCTCGGAGAGGACCAGGCGTCTTCATTGCTGCTGTCAGAGCACAGCTGACTGAGGCATTTGTTGAGAATGTGTTTTACCATTTTAATGAGATTTTGTTCTTTTAAATGTAATTGCATGGGTGAAGACAGGAAAAATGGGTTAGAGAGTGCTCACATTAAGCCATGTTTCACCTTTAATTGTTTTATTTTTAACATTGCCACCTCAGACCCGCCTACAAACAGACCCTTCAGCCCTGAAAGTAGGGGTGGAAAAAAATAATGATTCTTGAGTGCATTACGCATCTCTCTTAAACAGTTTAGCATTGATGCACAAAACTTTTTAATCATAATTCAGAAACGTCCCCAAAGATATTAGATGTTGACTGATATGGTAATATCAGACCACTCTCTCTGGCTGGCTTCTCTTCTATACCTTTGGGAAGATGGATTTCTTTGAAGAGGGGTTACTTAATGAACTTGATTAACATGATCTTAATCAGTGCCTTGACCTTTTTTAGTTTAACAAAGTTTGATTAATCAGTCCTGGCAAGTATGCTATGTGCTCTGTCAAAAATACACAGCTTTAATAAATTGTAACGTAATGCATTAATAATAATTCATATCTTAAACGGTGCTTTTTTCTAATACTGTACCCATACCATTAGTATCGGATTAGTGCTGTGCAGCTACTGCCAAATCCCTCTGAGGCTATAAAGCCTTAAAACACGATCCCTTCAGCTTGGTTTGTTTCACTTGATAATTTGGGCACTAAAAGGGTTATGTTAAGTGGATTGAAAACCTCTGCTGGTGATGCAAAACTCACATCTGAGTCAAAATCTTGTATCTGTAGTATCCCTGTTGTGGTAGTTGGTGTGTTATTTCAAGGATGGCTTAGTTTATGCAACATGTTTCATGGCCACTGGATTTACAGTTCAGGAATTTAATTTAGATGTTACTTAATGGGCTTCCCTCAACAGATTGACATTGGACACAAAATGTGCATGTTGCAATATCCCAGCACCATAACTGTACAAACTGAATACTACAAACCATACTACAGAGGCCAAAACCATTCAGTAACAACTAGATTCAAGAAGACCTTACAGTGGGACATGTTTGTTCTCCTCCTGGCCTCTAAAATACAGTGTGCCCAAATGAAGTCAGCACAATTATAGAGTTTTTATTGTTTTTCTGTAGTTCATTGGGTTGAACATTTTCATTCAACTCACAGCAAGTGAAGTCATGTTTACAGTCATCCATGTAAATTTGTAACAGAATGATCTAACAGTGAGAGATGTAGTGATAGTTTGAGTTGTGAGGTAACATAGTTACATCACTATTATCAGCCTATAAATAGCAGACTGGCCTGCAGGGAAAATCACTCACTATGTATTCACCAACCAACTAACCTCCACCCTCCCAAAATCCTCTCTGTTTACCATGAACAATAGAGCATGAGGGCAATTGGCTGTATAGACCTGATTCATCAGAACTCCCACAAATACCACTGTCTTGTGTAAGTGTTTAAAAAAACACAGTGATGTTAAAGGTCAGAGAAATTCAAATCATAGGTTCTGGCTGGATATGGATCATTAGTACTTTAAAGCTTAGTTCAATACAGAGGCACTGCCAAAATAACAGGACTATCTTTCAGTATTATACAACTATTATACACAGTGGAGTTAAAGAGGAGGGGAACTGAGTGTTGTGGAAGCCTGAAACACGGAGAGGAAGTGTGTTAAATACAGCCAATGTTTCCCTTGAAAGTAATGCTTTTCTGTTTACAGACACAGTAAGAATACGCTGTTCTACACATAGTGGCTTTATTATTAAAAGTATCATTTTCAGTATTGTCACCAAATGCATATAGTTTTATTACTGTTGTAGTAGCCAGTGATCAAGCACAAATTCAGTCCTTGACTCAGATAGATTTGACAATCATCAGTTGAAAGATATCACAGCATCTTCACATCCCGTTTGACTCCCGTTTGAATATAATAAACTTTATCTGGGCAAGGTGAAAGAGCTGGAAGTTAATCTGACTAATATTCAACATTTTTCTGTCCTTTTAGGTGTTTTGTGTAAACAAGAGATCCAGATCCCCATTTTCATAAAGCATGTGCTTATTCTAGCTTTAGTGGCATTCAAGAAAGAGGATCTCGATAAAGGATGAGCCACAATGGAACTAATACAAATGTCATTTAAATCATGGAGAAATGAGTCACAAATAATATGATAATATGAAATATGATATTCCAGATATGTGATTAAGAGCTTAAAAATCATCTGTTCGCTAATGAGATGCTCAGAAGCTACTGCTAAAATGGAGGTTTGAAATAATGTGGTCATACGGATGAAAAAGGTCAACATTTAAGACTTTACAGTTGAGACACTCACTGTTGAGGTTTTTGACAGTGACATTGTGTTATGTAACCTGAAAGATTTAAAAAATGTATTTATGCACAAAACTTTTAAAATACAAAATACATGTATTCCACTATAAAGTGACAGCCACTTGCTGTAACTATTACTACACACACACTCCTTTGTCATCACTCGGTCAAATCTCAATGTCCATCTCCTCCCACTGCTTCCATTACGTGTCTGTGAAAGCTGTGGATCCGGAAGTGTGCGCCGTAGAACGCCTTTGCAATTTCACACTCGACAGAAAAAAGACAATAATGGCAGACTTCAGAGCACCCAAAAAGTCCCCTTTACATTTCAGTAAGCCAGAGAGGAGACCCTACCCCACTGCCGAGCTCCTGAGGCAGAACAAACAGCGAAGCATGTTTATCTTTCCACACAATTACTGTTTCACTTTGAAAGGCTCTGAGCTGAAACTCCAACACTGCCTGCTACCTCACAGCTTTCAAAGAGAATAATGTTTGATTTATTTATTTTTTCTCTCCTTATCTTCTCTCTGTGTCTCAGGCTGCCGTTTCCTCATCTACGCTCAGACAAGCTGAGATGAAAAGCTGTTTGGCTTTCAAATTTCTGTATAGCATACATGAACAGCAGGCCATTACTGTTAAATTGTCACACACGAGATCTCTGAAATATTTGCGTTTTGTTGAGAATGTTTATTGGCGGGATACGGTTGGTGCAGAGGAGTCATTGCTGATATTTGCGAGTTTCCATTTGAAGCACACTTGAAACTATCATTACTTTGAAACTTTCTGCATATATCTGTGTCATACTCAAACTCTACTGAGTTTGAGTATGACACAATCCTTAAACTAATGGAAAACTGCGAGCCACTAATGCCACTGAGCCTGTGAAAGATGATTTGGGTGAGAAAAAAAATAATGTGATGCAACATTCCTCATCATCTGGGTTTTTTATTTGTGTGTGCGTGTGTGTGTGTGTGTAAAAGAGATGTGAGACATGTGGGTGCATGCTGAATCCCTGAGTCATAATCTGGATATTTTCCAGTTTTTTTTTATTTATTTATTTTTTGGTCCTGAGGCTCTTTACCTTGTTACCTGCGGCGACATTACACCCACTCATGAACAAATGTGCGCACGCACACACACTCACACAGACAGATGCATTTACGGTCACACCTAAGTAACAGGTGGTTGAGAGGACTTGCTGTCAAAGTTTGAGTCATAGTGTCTCTCTGTCTCTGTTTATTTGTAATGTTGCATCCTCAGTCATCCATGAAGGAGGATTTCTTCTTGAGTTTCCTCTGCAGACATTTTCATTGTTTTGTCTGATTCGAGAATTGGGGCTGGGTCAGAAACCGTTGTTCTGTTGTTGGCTTGTTAAGCCCATCGAAACATTGTACGTTTTGTCAGACTTTACGAAAGACTTGATGTGACTTGACTTGACTTGACTCACCAGTCTGTGGCAATGATGTCTGTCTGGTGAAACAGGTGTATAATTAACAAAGATTTAGTAACATGAACATGCACTCTGACACCCTATTCTCTGTAAAACTTTTTGTATTTTATTTCTTCTTTTAATTGTTTTTATTTTAATTATTTGAGTCCTCTGTACTTCTGTTACTGATTAACCGCACTGTGATTGCAAGGTGGTGTTCCGTTTTAAACACACTTCTGGGAAAAACTATGCATTATCTTTGAACTACAATACAGGCTGATTAATGAATACAGAACACTAATTTACTCTGCAACAGTCTAAAAATATTAAATGCATTCAAATTACAGTATTCCTGAGAATGGCGAGAAGGAATGGATGATAAGGAGTTTCAGTCTTTGCACCTGAGCTACACTCATTGTTCAGCAGTGCCTCTGTCAGTCAGTCCGTTAGTCAGCTTGTCTGCGATGTAATTTTCAGGTGTTTATGAATCACTGCACATTCATCGTTACATACTGGCACATCTGCGCTGCTCGATTGTAGCAACCAGAAACCTTTAAAATAAGTACTATTGTTTTACAAATCTTTGTAGTAGCAATGACACAGCAGAAGATGGTATCCATCTATCGTGTGGTTATGAGATGACTAGGATATTTACTTTAATCATGTAATTAATGGTGGATTTTAATAAGACAGGTCCTTGTTGCCTTCACAATTATTCCACTACAAACTAATGCACTGTAAAGCTGTAACCTAAAGCACTGCAACTGTAGAATTGTATGTAGACTTATAGCACTGTTAGACCAAATAGTGTAAACATAACATAACATAACCATAATAACTTGTAGTGTTGTCTGTAACCATGACACTAGGTCTGACACTGTCATGATGTCATAATAACCTCACTAATCATTAATTACTTGTTCAGTCACTCACATTGGCATTATGATGGTGAAATCCTGTAGATCCCACTACTGCTACTTCTTGGTTTACATTTCTTCAAGTCTGTTTTTAAACAATACTCTCTTGCTCATATATGGATTGGAAGTGTTATTGGTCACTGAAATTATTCCTCCTGGCCATATTAGCTCTGGGGAAAAAATTCAAAAGTACTTTTTTGAGTTATTCAGATTAAGTATATATCATCCAAAGCCTCCTATGAATGATCAGATTTCTATTTATTTTATATCGCAACAACATGCATGGTTCAGTAAAGTCATGCTTATGCTTATGGTCCCAGCCACCGTCATATATAAGACGCAAATAAGTCTTTCTGTTAGCAGTTTCCTGTCGACCGGGCCAGCAGACATCCTCATAGCTCTTGGCTGCATTGAGTATTGATGCTAAAGGTTACTGAGTATCTGTCAGTGTAATTGGTCCACTGCGACTGCACAGAGGCATGCTATGCCACATTAACTTCTCTGGATTCCCAGTCTCTCAACACATAATCCTCTCCTCTCTCGCTAAGTCTTGCTCTGTCTTTCACTCTTTTTTTCCTTATTCTTTCCAGTGCTAATTAAAGAAGACTAGCTGGGAGAAAAAGGACTTTGTAGGTAGTTTTTGTAAACAGAGTACAGTCAAAAAATAAAATGGCTTTGCTTTTATATAACATGTTTATTGACAAGCAGAGCAGATTTAATATCTATGCAAATATCTTCTATTCATAATTCTGGTGCTCTTTAGAAGAGGATTGAAAAATCAAATTTCTGAGAAGATCGCTGTAAACTACTGGTCTACATTGTGGTTGCCAGTTTTGCACAGCTTTTGATGCTTGTAATTCATTTAAGTTTGACAAGACAAAATTATTTTTCTGACATAGAAGATAACTCATCTGAAGAGGTTAATTTAAAATAATGTTTGTTTGTTTAATATTAGTTTAATATCTTCTACTAGCTGTTATATCACCATTTGAGATAGTTCACATGACTGGTGGTCAACTCAAAGAAATTATAATTTTACAGTATACTTTTGTTCATTAGAATTAATATTACCTCCAACAAAAAACCTGAAAGGCCTCTTTAGCATATCAAAAATGGTCCCATAAACGAATCCATGAAGTATTTATTTGCAAATGGAAATTTCCCAGTCAGACATGCATACAATTACCAACACCTGGCAGTGAAACAGTAAGGACTTACCTTTGAGTTTCTGCCTGTTAGACTTCAAACACTTTAATTATGAACTAAAACCTGCACTAAAACAATCCCATCTGAGCAACTCGCCATCAGGGTGTAGATATTGATATAGACTAGAATGAGAATTGGCCTCAAGGCTGCAGATTGCAACAACAAAGCACCTCTGATCTTTCTTTGCTAAAGCGTCAATGAACCATATCACAAAAAAGCATGTTCTCATTTGCCACTTGTGGTATTGATCCATGCAATTGGTCTTAGGTTTTTTATGAGGTATCTGTGAAAATTCTACCATCATGGAGTGAATAGTATTTTGTTTGTGCCACTGAAAGTATTGGAAATAACATTTGAAATCTTAACAGCAAAAAGGGATCATCCACGTAGTTCAATCCACTGCCAAAGAACTACCCAAGGTCTTCGACAGGAAAAAACATTAATGAACCTGAAGATGTTTTTCTGAGTGTAATAAGACAGACATGTCCCCCTTTGTTGATGGCATCAAAAATCTAACCTTGACGATAAAAACGATAGTTAGGAATGATATGTACAAAATTGACATTACCATATGTGTAGGTGATACTAAACCTTTATAGTTTATATATATATATATATATATATATGGACAGAACAAAGGTTTTACTTAAAACAATTGTAATCTCTATGTCCAAGCATAGACACTAAAATAAACGTTGGATGACATTGCAAAGGTTATTTTATCAGACAGAACAAAGCTTCCTCCAGAGTCACTGAAACACTTTAACAGAGGCTGTTTTTTGTTTTTCTTTTACAGATAGACCAGTAAACTGATCGTGATATGTAAAATTGGTGAACGCTGTTTAAAAGCGCTTTGAGAAAACATGTTAATTGAAGCCTTGTCCGTCACAGTGGCATAGTACGTGACCTTGCAGTAACTTCATGGTCTTCAGTTACTGCAAAATATAGCCTCATTTTGACTGGTGGTTTTTGTTATGAAAAAGAGTTTACAGGCTTTGTTGAGCTAAATCTGACAGTAGTACTGTAGTTTCCAATTGTTTACTATATAATCATGGTTGTTGGAGTAGCTGAAATTAAAGTCAGACTTGATATTGTAGAACATGTGATGTCTAATGTTGTCTGGGCTTTTTTTCCCTTTTTTCTTTTTCCTCTTTCTGTCTCTCTTTACTGTTTCTCAGCTATAGAGTTGATCACATCAGGATTGAACTGAAATCAGTCCTCGCATGGTTACAATGAAGACTGTTTTGTTGAGCCTTCAGTTGTGAAAGTTCATCATCAACATATTTCTTTTGGATCAATCTCCCGCTCTGAAGGTACAGTCTCTACTATGGTTCTATTGACTCAAAAGAACCAAACTCAACAGCTTGAGTTTGTGTGATGATAATATAAAAACCAGAATTTAATATTCCATGCACTGTGCTTTCTACTTCTTCAGCATAGCTTTAGTAGATTTGTAGAATAGATAAGCCAGCCATCTTTGCAACACACATAAGCTGTAGGGTATAAAATTCTATATACTTACAGATGTAATTGCTACCATTAATTATATTGTAAACTGTTGATTTTTGTCATGTTTTCTTTTCCTTTGCTTTTCTTGCAGGATCAAATGCATCTATGAAACTCTGTCATCACTTCTCTCAGTGGGCATTATGTTGACCCAAATCTAAACCCATCGACACCCTATCCCTTCCTTTCCCTCCCATCTCCCCTCCCCGTACCCTTTCCCAACTCCATCATGACCAGTCTCAAGCGTTCCCAGACAGAGCGTTCAGTTGGGGGCTCAGTGCCGGCTACTGATGAGTTCTATACCCGCCGCCTTCGACTGCCCAATGGAGGAGCACCACCACCCCGCAGTGAGAGCGCCCACATCTCCTCTTCCTCCACCACTGGCACTAACCCTGGCGTCCCCAAGATGGGGGTTCGGGCTCGTGTGGCTGACTGGCCCCCAAGGAAAGATGGGGGAGGAGGAGGTGTTTGGCATATCACTGTGGAAACTGACTCACCGAGCTCCACTACCACCAGCTCTTCAGGATCAGGAAGTGGAGATAGAGAAAGACTTGAAAGAGTAGGAGGTGGTGGTGGAGGTGGAGGTGGTGGTGGTGGTAGTAGTAGTGGTGGTGGCGGTGGCAGCAGCAGTGGAGGTGGAGGGGTGTCAGCAGTCACAGCCCACAGCAATCTGTCAGCCAAGCTCGGCCACCTGATAAGCCCTCAGGACTCATCCATGCTCCGCAACATCCACAACACACTGAAGAGCAAAATGCAGAGCAAAGGAAAGGACAATCGTTTTCTGTCACCAGATGGCTATCTAGGCTCACCTCGCAAAGGCATGAGACGCATCCGCCAGCGGAGTAACAGTGATATAACTATAAGTGAACTGGATGGGGATGGCAATGAGGGCTGGTCCTTCTCTGGGTGGACACCAATGCACCGTGAGTATGGCAGCACTTCATCCATCGATAAACATGGTGTGTCAGGTGAGAGCTTCTTTGACATGCTAAAAGGATACCAGTCCTCTGAGGCCCCTGATCAGCGAAGCCCAGCTCCAGAAAGGCTAACTGAGCTCCTTACTGTGGCCCCTGTAAAACAGGCTGCCCTGGACTTGCCGGATGGACCCTTGGGGCCAGCCAGAGGTAGTCCTGCCAGTCGGCTTAAAGAACGAGAGAAGCACTTGAAGAGGAGGTCGAAGTCAGAGACAGGCGGAGAGTCAATTTTCCGCAAACTACGCAGTGTGAAGGTGGAGGGTGACACGTCGAGGGCTGGCTCAGATGTTGAGGATGGGGGGAAAGGGGAAGAGAGTGGCCCCCCTCCCAAACCCTGGTTATGCCAAAAAGGCTTTTCCCATTTTGATGTCCAGTCTTTACTCTTTGACCTCAATGAGGCCATCCAGAGCCGGCAGTCAGGGGCTAAACGCAAGAATACCACTACGGGTGCCTCTGCTGCCGCCGCTGCCTCTGCTTCAGCCACATCATCTCTCTCCTCCAATCAGAGTGGAGGGTATGGGTCACCCTGTGGGTCACAAGAGGAGCTGAGCAAAGACGGGACAGGAGGAGGACATGGTACTAACCCTGTCTTGGACCCAGGTGATGACAAGAGCAATGATCTGGTGCTCAGCTGTCCATGTTTCAGGAATGAGATTGGTGGTGAGGGTGAGAGGAACATCTCTCCTGCTAAACAGGTAGGTTTTGTGCAATAATAGGATGATAGGATTTTATAAAGAATAACTCTAATTATGGTTATTTGTCCTAATTCCTGCCAAGATTACTCACTGGGGTATAATATTTTAATCTCATGACTGCAATCTGCAGAATTAATTTCTGAACCATTTTGACAGCACCAACACTGAAAAATCTAAATCACTTTAAAGTCTAACACAACATATTGAAAATGTACTGAATATTTAAGTGTAATCATATGGTTTAGGCTACTTGCTTTATGCTTTTTTCTTGTCTTGCATCCTCCAGCAGGGCAGCATAGGTAGTGGTGGGAGCTCAAGCACCTCTGCTGGCAGTACAGAGGAAGGACCTTTGGAGAACACGCTCACTACTCATTTTACCAACGCGGGTGTGGCTGTGTTGGAGGCCTCTAAAGATGGACCAAGCCAACATGCTGACAGGTCCAAACGATACATTGTGGAGCATGTTGACCTTGGCGCCTATTACTATCGAAAGTACTTCTACCTCAGAGGTAAGCAAAATAGAATAGCGTGGGCTTAGATTAGTAGATTCATATTTTTTTTGTTTCATCCTGCATTTCAGCAGGAATGTGTAATTTTCTCTTTTTTTCACATTGTCCCTTGTTTATCTGTTATCCCTTTCATTCCTCCCTCATCCCTCAAATCCTATCTCTGTCACTCCCTCTCACCCCTAGAACACTGGAACTACCTGGGTGTAGATGAGAATCTGGGCCCAGTGGCAGTGAGTCTTAGGAGGGAGAAGTTGGAGGAACACAAGGATCATGGCCAGCAGTACAGCTACAGGGTCATCTTCAGAACGAGTGAGGTACATTGAAATGCATGACCCTCTTACACCTTGTATACTGACATATGTTGTTTCTAATTCATCCATCCATTCACCAGGATCCACAGTATTTGTAGCTGTTCCTTTTTGAAGCCATGAATGTCCGTGCTAACAAATGGGTCAATATTTAGTACACTCTGCACTGAGTAATAATGATAATAATAATAAAGAGTTCAAATAGCGTAGGCATCAACATATAGAATCTGCGCCCAGACTTGCTTATTGAAAAACCCAGTTTGAGGGGAGAGGGGCTATAAAAGCTTCTTCTCGATGTTATCAGACGTAGCTTCTTAAAGACCTTCAATGCCACTGCCTCCAAATTATTTCGTCTTGGATTTGATTTGTAATTCAATCTCCCACTTATTTATTCACAATGCTCAATCTGCGGTTTGCAGTGAGATGAAATCGTTTGCGAATACCTCTAGCTCTTCCTGCCACCTCCTCCTATAGACGCACTAGAGCCAGAGATCCATGTCCTCATTCCCTAAGCTGAACGCCCACCTACCATATTTGTCAGCCTTCATCTGACTGAGCTGTGCCATTTCGCAGCTAAATGAGACTAAAATAGCGCCAAAGGTATTTAAGTGGAAAAGGAAAAGCATTGCTCTCCTATTGAAGCACACTATGAGTAATAGCCCTTCCAATCTCTTGGGATGACGCACAACCTACTGTGCTGTTTTTTTTTCTTTCTCTTCTCTTCCTCTCTCCTCACTAACTGCTATTTTCAGATCAGGGAGCTGGGCAGGTGTGTGTGTGTGTGTGTGTGTGTGTGCGTGTGAGTGTGTGTAGGAGTGAGTGGGATGCACTGATGTTAAAGAGTTAAGTCCAGTGTCCACTGAGGAGAGCTATTGTCCTCCCTTCAGTTAGAGCGCTTCTCTTCGGTTTGTTTAACACAGAAAGTGTTGGCACCATCATTGGCTCTACTAAAACATTACATGAAGACGCATAAAACACAGACACAGTTTTTTTTAAGAGCCATTGGACCACTAAACCACTATCAGACAGCTGTATTTGTTCATGATAGATATTCAGGTCCTGGTCCTTCTACAGCCCTCTTGATTTATTCATGGAAGTCCTCTTTGAGTTTGTTTTAGCCTGAGGGCTAAGAGTTTTTTTTAAGTGGAAACTACAGCAACAAAACTTACAAGTTCTTCATTCTTTTTTCTCGCTTAGCCTTACATTTCTCCACACTGTGTTTAGCCCGTAGCTGCACAAAAAATGGTCTGACAGAATACATTTTTAAATTTGCTGCTTTCTTGTCCCCCACCGGTTGCTTTGTCTCCAGCTGAACACCCTGCGTGGCTCCATCATAGAAGATGCAGTCCCTTCCACATCCAAGCACGGTCTAGCTAGAGGCCTGCCCCTCAAAGAGGTGCTGGAGTACCTGGTGCCTGAGCTGAATGTCCATTGCCTCCGCCTAGCACTCAACACACCCAAGGTCACTGAGCAGTTGATGAAGCTGGACGAGCAAGGGGTAAGGAGACACAAACTTTTGTGCTTTTTCATTCAGCTTTCTCAAGTAAGCTGATTTCTTAAATGTCATGTTAACAAACAACCTGGCTATGTAATTAAGAGGTTAGAGAAACCTGACTTCCTCGGGTAACTAGGTTACTACAGTACATGTAAATGTGTTTCCCCATTACCAGCATTTTTTTGGTTACATGAGTGCATGTACATACACTGAATGAGCAGTGGTTGGTTTCATAGGGCTTGGATGAGTGTTTTGGGTTGTTCATATTAGAAGAATTAATTTTCTATTTTGTCATAGCATTGTCGTTATTTCTCACAAATCTGATATTCAATTATTCTTTGAATTGAAGACACAGGGTTTTCAGCCATCATCCTTTACTATGTATGTCAGATTGTGTTTTATGAATGAAAGGGGGGTGTCTCATTATGGAACAGAATTTTTTTAATTTTTTTATTTAAGCTACATTTATACATTAACTCCAACAGACTGTCATGTACAAGTTAAGTGGAGTAGCTGTATATATAATTGGCATATGACAATGTCTGCAGTAAAACATTGCGATGGATGTTCGGATTACATTTACAAATTATACTTATTAGCTTTTTACCCACAAAGTGTGCTCAACTCCTCCTTCTCTGATCACATGGAACAGAGGAGAGTAGAAAAACGGTGCTCTGTGGAGCAAAGGAGAGGCAATGGACCAGGTGTAGTAGTTGATGACAATTACATTCGTTAAGTTAACTGTAAGTGCAATAAAAGCTTTGCAAGTAAAAGTAAAAAGGCAATAAGATTCAATGTTAATTCATAATAATTGAATCCACACAAAAGATGGACAGATGATGAAGGGTTACAATGGAAGAGGCTCAGTGGTTAATGAGTCAGCCGTTAGCGATAGACGATGGTGTTGTTTATACGCCCAACCCTAACACACACACACACACACACACACACTCGTATCTGAAAAAAAAAAGAAAAAGAAACAAGCTCTCAAGCTCTTTGATACTCATGCTCCCTAATGCAATCATCAAAAGCTGAACTTCTGAAAATGTCAACATGATTTTGCTGTAAAATGGCACAGCGATCAACACAGTACAACCCAAGGTGGCTACTCCCAAAATGCCAGCATGAGTTGTCCCTGAAATGTCAACATGGTAGCATGATTTCTATACAAAAGTATGCTTGTGTCTCCCCTTTTCATTCCAACAATTTTTGTTCTCTCTATAGTTGAGTTTCCAGCGAAAGGTGGGGGTGATGTACTGCATGGCAGGCCAGAGCAGCGAGGAGGAGATGTACAACAATGAATCAGCTGGTCCTGCACTGGAGGAGTTCCTTCATCTGCTGGGGGAGAGGGTTAGACTTAAAGGCTTCACAAAGTACCGGGCCCAGCTGGACACCAAAAGTATGTATAGGCACAGAAATTACAAGTTGTGTTACAAGTGCATTGTAAAACCTTTCCATAGTGTTAAAGTCACACTAAAGTCACATTGAAACGAATTCCTGACACACAGCAGCAGGGTAAACTGAGACTGACACACACTAAGTAGACGTTCTCATCGATTAGACTAGAGCTCAGTCACCCATCAAACATTTGATGGATTGTAGCTTGCAAGAGGTGAGCAACTGCATTTGATGATGTGATTAAATGCCTTAACATGTGTCCAATGCCTTAACAAGCAATTTAATGTTTTTTTCCTAATTGTTTTCAACTGACATCTTTTAATGTAATATGTAAAGACTGTTAATGAAAAAGGAAGAAAAGCAAGAGAAAGTTTGTGGAGTAAAAGCGTGTCAGAGCAGCAGTAATATTTGAAATGGGTAAACAGGTGATCCCTTTCTTATGTGGAAAGCGTATACCAAGCATACACTTTACAATTTATAGTACAAACTAATATTGCTGTTAAGGATTTTCCTTAAGGTAAGGCTATACTTTAAGAGGAGTAAAATGTATCATTGGATTGGAATAAATTGTGTAGACACTTATACAGTAGCATTTATTAAACTCTTTTGCCATTGGCTTTGGCAATCCTCCTAGCACCCACATCTTTCAGGACCTTTACCCATATGAAGTGGTTATAAATAAGGTCTCAGATGATTAAAACATCTTATCTTTTGAGACTTTTGTAGCTCCCCTAGCCAGTGTTTATTCTGCCTGCTCTCCCTGCACTGCCTTAAATACAAAGGTTCCTTTAATTTCAGACATGTGACAGATGGCCTTTGGTGTCAGATTATTCTCTTGCGGTGTCGATTCTACCCGGAGCCTCTTTTCTGATCATATCTGCGTTTGCTGTAGACTAGATTGATTTCCACCTTATGTTTGCCTCCTCTTTGTACCTTTAAAAAAAAAAATCCTATTTGAGGTATTTTACTTCTACTTTCTTTATACCAATAAGGTTATTCCCTAAAATGCTTTGTGAGGCACTTTTTACAGGACTTGTAATACAACCCTCAGTAGCCTCGAGTAAATTAAATATAACAATACAAAGCACTCCCTATAGAATGAGTGCAATTAATTCTAAGTAATCAAGCTGGGTAAAGTATGGTCTTTTAAACACATTGTGACTGTTTGTGCATCGATAGACTGCAGAGGTAGTTATTTATCCAGCATCCAGTGGCCACAGCCTGTTAAGTTCTGAGGGAACACTGGGCCATCTGATCAGCACTTGTGGCTGAGGGTGAGGGGGAACATAAAGATGTTTGTTTATAATTGTTCATAGCAGAAGACTATTTATAGTGGAGTTGTTTCAGAGAAGATTAGCACTGTTTCAATGTTTTCCCATTTGACTCTTTTGCTTACAGTTACTAATACTGTTTCTAATTGCTTATTGGTGTTGCTGTTTGGAAAGGGGTAGGTTTTGTTGTACAAAATAAAGATTTCAGCCTAAATTGGGATGGTTTCACACAGAAAAGGGAAGAGAAAAGATATATTAAAGTAAAGGAAAATATATCCGATTGTATTGTGTCTCTTTCAGCGGACTCAACGGGCACCCACTCCATGTACACCACTTACAAGGATTATGAGATCATGTTCCATGTATCCACCATGCTGCCCTACACACCCAACAATAAACAGCAGGTAAGAAAATTGAATACCTCACTGTTACACCTTCTATATTGATTCATGTCATACTCACAAATGTACATTGAAATCTTTGTGCTCAATAGTATTTTTCTTTTTTTTTTTTTTTCTTTTTTTTTTAATTGATGGAGTCAAGACATCAAGATCTATAACACACATGGAAGGTTGAATATAACCAGGGCACATTTTCAGCTATTGTGGTGGTGGCGGTATAGAGTGCATGGTATATGCTGTCAATTAGCACTCGTCTAGACTAACTATAGAAGAACCTTATTTAAGAATCAATCACTATGATAAAAAGGAAGATTTAATTCTAGGTGGAGCTATGATCCCATGGTTATTTCACTCATTTTCAACATAGCTAAATTAGCAATTTTCTGGATAATGCGCTTACAAAGCTGTTTTTTATTGTTCATAGTACAGTGTGCTAATTAATTTAATTTTGGTTAAAGTTGAATTATGTCAGTTTACTAAACATTACATTGTTTTGTCTGTATTTTCTAAATTGTACACACAGAAAACTATTTCTTGTTAGCTGGTTTGTCAATTATGGATTTATGTGCACTGGAGCTTGTTGCTTTCATAGCCAATAACTAACCCGGGTTTCTACTGCTGTTCTTGAACTTTTCCAGCTACTGCGGAAGCGTCATATCGGAAATGATATCGTCACGATTGTGTTCCAGGAACCTGGGGCACTCCCATTCACCCCCAAAAACATTCGCTCACACTTCCAGCATGTCTTTGTGATTGTTCGGGCACACAACCCCTGTTCTGACAACAGCTGTTACAGGTGAGATGCACTAAAACCACATTTATTTATATGTAGTTCAGTTTGCTAAAGTGAGCTAACCCAGTTTAACCTGCAGGGACTATCTGCTGTTCATCCACACTTCCTGTCCGACCAAAAAAAAAATACCCTTTACGAATATTCAAATACTAATCTTTCTGCTCGAATACAATGGCAACAAACAAAGCTTTGAAGCCCTAGCTGATTGATGTGGTAAAATAGATTTAGAAACTCATATTCAGGCCAGTGCTGTACATGCATTAAGTCTAAATAGATGATTCAGACACTACCTATAGCTATTTACCTTGTGAATCACTTTCCATCACTGCTGAAACAATATTATCTTTTAGCTCAAAATGTGGTCTTTATCTTTATCTGTCATTGCCTTTGTACATCACGCCATCATAGAGTAGGCTGTGAGTGTTAAGAGCCCTCTCTACAGCTCACGATTTATTACCACATTCTCAGAGATGCGTGATATAAAATACAATGTATGTCAGCATGGAGTCATTTTTAAGAAATAATGAACATTCTGACTTTTCCAATTTCCTGTTTAAAAGTGTTTAGCTGTAAAGGACATTTAATTCTGTTTATTTCTTCCCCCTCTTATCTTGCTCTCTATGACTCTTCTTCTCTTTCTCACTAATGGGTGTTTTAATTGCTGTCTGAGCACATTGTGTGAGGTTTTAATTGTCCCCCATGGGGCTACTTCGTTACTGAGCGACAACACACACACATGAACAAAGAGCCCAATAAAGGAGTATATGTAGTGCAAATACTATTTACACGTGCCTTATGTGATTCACAAATGAGAATTAAGTTTTCTGGAGTGAAAACTAATTTCACACAAACTATAAAGGTGAAACATGAAGGTTTCAGAAGTAAATTGCGATTCATAGTCACCACAGGAAATTTGGCTGAGTCATAATGTATCAAGTCAGGATGAACCAAGTGCTTTGAAGTTTTGATGTGTTATTATTTAAGGCCCCCACTAAGCCCAGAAAATTCACACACACACACACACACACACACACACACACACACACAGACAGGACAGTCCTCTGACAGGCTTCAACTTGAATCTGTTAAAGTTACAATAAAACAGAGCGTCTTTAGCCTCTGTAACATGGCCAGGATGTGGCTACAAGATGGAATTTGTTAATTTCTTTATATTTGATTGGAAGTGGGTCCTGGCTTAGTGAAGACAGAGCTGTAGATATGGAGCTGTGGAGGACTGTTGGACTCCACCCACACCTCCCTCATCTGTGTTGTTGGAGGTGAAGGACAGGGGAAAAACAAGGAATGTAAACAAAGGTTTTGCCAACTGACATCCAAATTCTCACCACTTACTATGAAATCATTTTGTCTTTATTAATCAGTTATTTGTTTTGTCTATAAAATGTTAGAAAATGTTTAAAAAGACAAAATCTAACCAAATCATGTATGATACTGAACAGGTTCATATCCTCACATTTAAGATGCTACAACCAGCAAATATTTGGCAGTTGCTTAAAAGTATAAAAATATAAACATAACATAAAAATAAATTATTAACCAATGCAGTTCTTTTTTTCAACACAAATACATCAAAACTGTTATGACGCTATTACTAGACAATTAAGCATGAGGCAGTATGAGGTGAATGAATGACCTCGAAAGAATATGTTTGGTATCACTCGCTTTCATTTTGCATTATGACCATTTCAGGTGTACACATTCATCTTCTGTGCAATCTACTGTACATTGCTAGCAGTGTGACAGTGATAGAAAACACTACCGCTAAAGGACTGAAGTGGTTCATCACTTTCAAATGTTGGCGATATTAGCTTCAGAGTTTCTAACCTCAGTCTATTTTTTACCACTCAAATGTCTATTCTGCATCTAGCTAACTAATATATACTTTGTTGTATATTAATTCCCTGATCTTTTACTTCAGCTATCAACATCAAGAACACATTTTTGCACAAAAACCCCCCCAAAACACTCTAACCCTAACCTACCTGCAAACACTGTATAACATTTCTGCTTTGAGGACTAGATGTGACAAGGAGACAAAAGCCTTCCTCACATGCACTAACACACACACACACACACACACCTCTGAGCCACCCACTCCAATAGGTATTGACATGTTCTTTTTCTTGCTCTGGCTCAGTGGGCAGCAGGTCGTAGATACTGGAAGAGCGGAGCTGCCCACACACTGGATATTTATAAGACCACAAATCACTGAAACCACAGGAATGTGCTCTTTAATTTCTACTGCCAAACCTCCTGCCACGAGGATCACACAGCAGCCACACAGCCTAGCAGTCCCTTCTGCACTGTATTCTCCTGTCCCTCTCTCAACTCTTTGTTTTCTTCATTCACCCATTTTTCGTGCTTATCTTGTCTTGTTGTCCTCACTCTGGCTTTTATGCATCTCTTTCCCTCCCCATCACTTCTCCCCTGTTCTGTATGAGTCACAGGTCCTTGGTTTGACTGACTCACAGGTGTTTGAGATCAGTACAAGTGCTTTTAGAGCTCCAGTGGTGTTTGTAGTGATGGGGAAGAATAAGAATAAAAGGTCACATTTTATTTTAATCATTTGTTCAGCCTGCCTATAACCACTTTAGCTGCTCGTCTCTGAAATATCCCGCATGATTCATTTGTCATCTGTAGAAATAAAGGCCATAATTGCCTTGTGATTCTGTCACTTACTTTGGGTATGGGCTGTCAGAGAGTGATTATATGCAAGTAACAATTGTAACACAATTGCTGCAAGTTGAAAGCTAGTTAAAGGGGCAGTTCTGGGTCATTTTCAATCTAGGCCAATAGAATCGTGTCATTTATTAATTTAATACTTGATGTAATGTTTAAGTACTTCCAGTTTTCATGGAGAGCTGCTCTCCCATACAATTCAGCTGGACCAATGGAAATACAGGTGAAACTGAAATTCCCAAAACATGCAATTTGCAACACATTTACTGACGACACCTGTTTACGTCTGATTATCAAATTATCATTAGCCTCTACAATATATTTCCTTATTAGTTGTATTAGTAGTTTGAATAGTGCAAAGATGCTGAAAAGTAGGACATGTTAATACTTAGATATTTTGTATACATACATTTTTTATACACAAATATAGTTTGATGTATAAACTTCAGATTAAGGCGTTCATGTAAAGTAAATATCGGATTATATCAATTTATCTCAATTGAGAAACACTGTAGAAGTGTGTGTGTGTCAAGGAAGAAACGGTGATGATCACCTGATGTTGACTGTCCAAGGTGTATACATTCACACGAACATAATCAACAATCTATCCGGTGCGCTTATTGCTTGATTTTAAAGTCATCAGAGATCCAGGGGTGTATGATTTTCAGCCACTGAATGTGGCAGGAATCCAGCACAGTAAACAAGGCATTTTTTAATGCGTTGTCTTGTTTACTTGCTAAAATGTATCAGATCAACAATGAACTGACAGTAAGATGCTATTTTTATACTACTCTTTGAATCATTGTCATCAGTAACTGCAGTGACATTAACATTAAATGTGAACATTTTCTTGTTTCTTTAGTCTTCTGTGATAGTAAACTGAATATCTTTGGGTTGTGGACTGTTCAGGTCAGGACAAAAGAAGACATTTGAGGATGTCACCTTTTTTTCACCATTTTCTGACATTTTATATCAAATAACTAATTGATGAATCGAGAAAATAATCACAATAATATAAAACTGCTCACTCTCCAAGACAACTTCAGCCACAGAAATGTTTCCCCTCTTACTTCTGTCCGTCACAAACAAAGAAAGGTGGGAAATGAGGTGTCAACAATTTGACGGTTAGTATAATTGAACACCACACATCTCCAGTGAGGACAGGTTGTCTCTGAGGTATGTTTAGAAATATGTGGGAGACACATTGACTTTAGTTGCTTATTAGACAAAGCGATTAATCCTGGTGTCAACATGTGTGCTGATGCATGTCAGCAGGGAAGTGTGTGGGAGGAGGGTGCCGACTTCCAGTGCTACGCTTGTCAGCTGGCAATTATCACTTGAGTGAGGATCTGTGATTGAGAGAATTTGGTTGAGATTGAGACGAGGGGCAGGTGACCCATCTGTAGACAGAAATTGTGTGAAAGGTCAATATCAGAGTGCTTTGCTGAGAAATTTAACAGGGCAGGTTGTAAGTCTGCTTGTCCCTTGCAACAGAAAAATGCAATAAAAAAAATACTTCCTTTAAGCAGCCATTCATTCATACCATCTTTTCAGTCTTCCACAAAGCCACATTTTTCCTTTCTCTCACTGTAGCGCTCTCCCCGCATCCTCTTCTCCTTCCTCTCCATGGCTGCCCAGCGAAGTTCCTGACATACCAGACGAGGCAAACAGCCTCAGATGGCAATTCCAGGGACTTAATGAAAGGAAAAAGAAGACAAGGAGACAAGGAGAGGGGTGGTTGAGAGCATTTAAAACTTGGAGGTATAGGACAAAATTTAGGAAATTAACTTCATGTTACAAGAAAAAGGCAGCACCAACATCCACACAATGAACCGGCACCAGAGGAGAAAGGTGGAGAGAGGAACTTTGTCTGCTGCCTTAACCACTTTTTACCAGTCAAGGATTTTTCTATTTTTATGTTCCCATTCATGAGTGACCAAAGCATGAGGATCTATATTAAACATTAAATCTGTTGAATCTGGAATCATGTTTAAAAAAAATAAAAAATTCTTTCCTCATTTTCTCTTCCTTGTTTGCTCCTCCCCATGCAGTGTGGCAGTCACACGGTCCAAAGACGTGCCTTCATTTGGACCTCCAATCCCAGAGGATGTGACCTTCCCCAAGTCTTCTGTGTTCCGGGACTTCCTGCTGGCCAAGGTCATCAATGCAGAAAATGCTGCCCACAAATCTCACAAGTTCCGTGCCATGGCCACCCGAACACGCCAGGAGTACCTGCGAGACCTGGCTGAGCGGCACACCACCAGCACGCCCATTGACCCCTCTGGAAAGTTCCCTTTTATCTCATTGGCCCACAAGAAAAAAGAGAAGAGCCGACCATATGGAGGAGCAGAACTGCGCAGCTTGGGGGCAGTGACCTGGCCGGTCCACGCTGAAGATCACGGGACCGGAGGGGAACTAGAGGCGCTTCTGGCCATCTCCAATGACTTTCTCATTCTGTTGGACCAAGAGGGAAAGGCCGTGGTGTTCAACTGTGCCACTAAGGACGTGATTGGCTGGACACTGAGCAGCCCTGCGTCTTTACGAATTTTCTACGAGCGTGGAGAAAGTGTCTCTCTGAGGAGTATCAGTAATAACACTGAGGATTTCAAAGAGGTGGTCAAACGTCTGGAGGTGAGAAGATACACGAACGCACACTAGTACATTACACGTGATAAAACTGATGATTGTGTTTTCTGCACATTTGTGTGATTAAATTAACAAACCTGACCTCACTTTAAGTTTAATTCGTAAGTATTTGCCATATTGTCATAATAATACCAATTTGCTGAAGGCATGGCCACTACACATTTAAAATCCAGTCAGGTCAGTTGGTGCTCAGTTTATTTGTTGTTGACGTACTATAGCTTGGATCAACAAAAATAATTTTCAGTCTCCAATAGAGATGTTCCTAGCGACTAACAGAAATTTAAATCTAGACTTGTCTAAAAGAAAGAAAACACTCAAAAAAGTCAGAATTGAACACAGTTTAATCAATAATGTTAAACATTGTCCGAAAAAATATTGCATGTATTTAAGAGGTTTTTTTAAAACGTTAATCACATTTTCCAAATAGTAATTTAAATACCTCTGAAATGTGTAGGATACATACAGGCCTGTGCTGAATGGGATTAAGTGTTGCTCTTCTGACAAAGCCTACATACAATCTTATTTTTATTTTCTAGATTAAAATCACCTTGCTGGTTTACATCCGGACTCTTGTAGACACTTATTTCTTATCGTCCAACGCTGTGTCTACGTACATATGTCTAAGCCCCGTGGCTGCGTCACATCTTGAACACAACAGTTAACCGGCTTTGTACATGAATCAAACATTAATAATCAGTTTAACTGACTGATGTTTCTGGTGCAGCAGACTAGCAATATTTAATCCACTAGTTGACTGATCACTGCAGGTTCTGTATAATTAAAGCAGACTCCATGTGTTCGTTGGAGGACTGTAGACCAAAAAAAGGCTGAAGGTGACAAACATGCACTTGTGTAGAAGAAAGAGGTAGAAACTCGGATCAGTGGACTGGTTGCTGCTGGCTGCCATTGATTGTTTACCTGGCCCACTCGCACAGCCCCTCCTGCGATTCAGTGTTCTGTCTGTCTGTCTACATGCCAAAGCTGCTGTCTCATTACTGGTCTTGGCTTATTATTAAGCGTGAGAAACACCTCTGGACAACATACTCCTAATGTCTCTTACACCTACACATACAGTGAAGTGCTGCCACAGTAGCTCTTCCTTAGCTGTTTCCATGGAAACTGGTTAGAAAAAAAGGTGTTTTCTTATGTAATCGTCAGTGCTTTAGAAAGCATTAATTTCCCCAACCTCTCCCTATACCTTCAAAGTGTGTGTGTGTGTGTGTGTGTGTGTGTGTGATGATTTTTATCGTGTATTTATGTAACCTGGACTGAGTCCGCCAACTTTGATTTGCACACAAGCATACAAACGTATTTGAACACACAAAGACACACACACATACACACACACACGGTTGTTTGGCTCAGTACTCAGAAGTGTATCACTTTCATGTTGCATTTTATGCATCTGGCGTTAATCTTCAATCATTCGGACTACCTCTGTGCCAGAGAGGGGAAGGGAAGTGGCCTGGGGCTATACCCGTTGTTCTCGTCTCTGTCTCTGTATGTCTGTTTCTGTCTTTCTCTTTCTTCTAGTTTGCTCTCTCTTTTCTCTCATTTTTTTCTTGTATCGTCCCCTTTATCTTGTACTCTTCTTCCACTCCCACACACACATTCAGAAACATCAGAGTGCATCATAACAATTCCTATCAGGTGCCAGTCTGAAGCATGATTTATTCACACTTCCCTGTGAAGTTTGGCTTCTATAAAGGTTTTGTTAAGGGCCTGTTCAGACGGAAAAATGCACGGCACACTAGAGCCACCAGGCGTGTCACAAGGGAGAGGGATCAGTTACTACAGCACGACAATGAAAAAGTCTGTGTGTGCGCGCGTGTGTGTCACCTTTAGTGACTAATTCATCTTCATTTATGGCCATGCAGACATTTTTTTCAGACTTATTGAGTAAAAGCAGAACTTTTAAAGTAGCAGGCCATTTAATATTTGTTGAATTTTATTTAGGAAAACCTTCTTTTAGTTCAGATAATCTCAGTAGTTGTTTTTTTATTATAGAGACTATTCTATTACGTCTTTCTAAACAACACTTGATTCTATATATACAACTAGTGTTTAGTGTTTGTGCAAAGGACAAGGATGTGGAAGATAAATATGTTCACCATGATATTTTTTTTTCTACCTTTCTTTACTTTTTCTCTGTATCTCCTCCTCTTATAACTTCTTCTCCTCCATTCTTGACTCATTTGCTCTTTTTTTATCATCTCCTATCCCATCATTCCTGTCACTTCTCCTCTGTTCTCTCTTTCTGCATCTCTCTGCTGTCCCTACATCCAGTTCCTGACTAAGGGTTGTGAGACATCGGAGATGACGCTTCGTCGAAATGGCCTGGGGCAGCTCGGCTTCCACGTGAATTACGAAGGCATCGTGGCTGAGGTATCTGTCTGTATATAACTCAGAAAATCTTATTTCTGTGTGTTGCTTTTCAAAATTGTCCATCAGAATGACAGAATTTTATATTAATTTCATATTTATCATCGTGACTCCACCTCATTAAATGGATCGCCCATGTTTTAGAAAAAAATATCTTAATATATAGCTGTCGTCATTATAAATGGATAGTATCAGTAGTCCTACACTTAAGAATCAGCAATGGGTATGCACGTTTTGACATTATCCCATTGAAGCTGAAGTGTTGTAAAATGTCTGAATATATCCTGCCTATTATTGACAATCCTACACATGAAGAAATGAAAAAACATCTATCTCTAATGTATGAGATAAGGGGACTCTTTCACGTCTTATCTTGGATATTAGAGGTTACGTGGTGTTTAACCTTCAGAGAATGGAGCATCTCACCACTGCCGTTTATAGTAAAACAAAATGATTTTACTATTAGGTGGAGCCATACGGATACGCATGGCAAGCAGGACTGCGGCAGGGAAGCCGATTGGTAGAAATCTGCAAAGTTGCTGTAGCAACACTGACCCATGAGCAGATGATTGACCTCCTGCGGACCTCAGTGACAGTGCGTGTTGTTATCATCCCACCACATGATGATGCCACTCCACGCAGGTAGGTGGGAGGAGAGTTTTTTTAAATTTGCTATAAAACACTTTTGTACTAATTAATTTGGTTATTATTTTGGAGAGACAACAAAACATTGCATTATTTTCATACCAGAAGTTAAATGGTGTGTGTTCTGGATTATTTACAGTCATTAGGGTAGCAGATTGCATAAATCATTAGATAATTGGCCCTTATCAGGAGTCACATTACTTTGAGAGGCCTAATAAAATGCTAGTGCTTCTAGCATATTAAGATAAAACAGTACTGCTGTTAATAGGTACTTTTTATTTGATTCACTGGATATATAAAATGTCAAAAATCCCAATTCTTATTTGATACATTTTTAATCCCTGCTGAGAAAGAAAAACTGAGTTAACCCTCACTGATGTAGACTCAAACTAAATCTCTGTCCTCCTCCTCTGCAGGGGCTGTTCTGAGCTCTATCGCATGCCTGTGTCTGAATACAAGGGCAGCAGTAGTGATAGTGGCTCCTTCGAATACAAGTTCCCCTTCCGCAGCAACAACAACAAGTGGCAGAGGACATCCAGCAGCCCCCAGCAGTCCCTGACCGCCTCGCCACAGCCCCACACGCCCAACCGGGCCGTTAGCCTGGGGAGCTCCGTGGGGAAGACTCTGTCAGCTGAGAGGCTGGAGAGGGGCGCAGTCATCCCACGTAGCGTCAGCAGTGATGGCCGACCCCTTGACACCAAGAGGTAAGAGCCCCTAGTCTTAACGTGAATATATATATATATCATTGAAGTCATTGGTATCTGAGTTTTTTTTTTTATGTGAAATAATAAATATTTGCAGCTTCTATTTTCACCTCTATCAATAAAAGAAACAAATAATTGTAGATTCTGCAAGCCTGGTGTGTTGACAAGTGCACAAAATGCAGCCATTGGGTACTTATTAGATCAGTAAACAGAAGCTTTTAAATACTTCTCAAGTATTCATGTCCATTTTGTCATCCAGACTGTGGCAACAACAAAGCAGCAATCAATGGAATTTCCTCTGAAGGAACCACGTAGAACATTTTGCTTCTACAATACTTTGCTTTGTTTATTTCATGTTCCTGTTAGTTCCTCCATTTCCATCTGCTCAGAAATTCTTACAGTTCTTGTGTATATGTGTGTCCGTGTCTGTGTACATATACCAGGATGTCTCCAGGCAGTGATAGCTACAGCCTGGCCTCCTCCCTGGCGTTGGGTCGTTCCCCTCACAATCGCAGCTCTCCCAGCAACCTGTCTTGTTCCAGTGACGCCTCTGGGAGCTCTGCTCACTGGAGACAGAAGTCCATGCCTGAGCAGTAAGAGAGACAGAGATTTGTTTGTTTGTGGTTGGGCTGGTTTAATGCAAATTATGAAGTAGTGGATCAGAAAAGCTTTTTTTTTTTTTTTGCAGTATATCCAAAGTTGGCATTATTGTAGGAGAGTTGTGTGATAGTATTTGTGTGTCTTTGTCTGTTATAATGCTCTTTGTTTTGTTTTGTTCTTGCCTGCGTGTTCATTCACCAGGTTTGCAAGCAACCGCCACTCTCCAATGTCTGCGGAGAGACAGGTGGTTGGAGAGGGCGGGTCAAGTGGAAAATCCACTCCTAATTGGTCAAGAATGGAAGAAGGGGGAGGAGTTGAACGAGGGTCAACAGGTGAATATAACTTGCGGAGAAATATTGATTTAAACCTAATGAGAGAGAAAGGTAAACATCAGTTTGTGGTTGTGTGTGTTTGTATAAGTGGGCAGGAACATGAGGGGACTTGACTCTTACTCTCCTTAAATAACAAGGAAGGGAGAAAAAAAATGCCTTCTTCTTTCAGAGAGAAAATGTCTCTAAAAAATCTTAATGTCTCTTTAAGCAGACAAGATGTTGGGAGACAATGAGAAACAGTAAAAGGAAAGAGAATAATTGAAAAGGGGAAATGGGGAGGTGTTCAAACGGTGACCTCAATCAAAGTACATGGCTTTTTCTCTCTTCTCCATAAGTTTTAATAATGGAGGAAGAGAGGGGGAGAAATTCCTTTCTTTCCTGTCAACACAGGTGGTCATCCTTCTCTTTGTGTGGCTTTCCTTCACCCCCACCCTCCAGTCTCTTCCTTATTTTTCGCTTCTGCTTATGTTTGCTTCATTCATCTTTTTATTCACTTGTATATTGGCCTTCATTTATTTACAAGTTTTTTCCCATGAACTGTTTTTTGGGAGTTTTCTTCTTTTCGTCCAGCTTGGCCACTGAAAGCCACAGAAACTACATGCTCCTCTACTGCTCCTCTGATTTCCAGCAGGATGTTGCTTTGGTTGATTGTTGACCAGCCTACTTTCAGTCATGTCCTCAACCTGTTTCTGTCTGCCACAATCACAGAGAAATGTCCTAGTCTCTCATTTGTGGTTGTTTATAGCACTTATGTCTTTATTGGTTAGGGAGGAACAATTCAGGCTCGGCCAGCTCAGTCTAAGTCAGCCAAATGTCCAGCCCTTCACAGTCCACTGTGCAGTCTCTGTGGTTTAGGGTTCTGTCCTTCCCTCTTCCTCCCATTTTTACCCCTTGACCTGTTAGTCTTCAGCTATGATGATGTGGCCGTGCTTCATCCAGAAATAACACAAGTCATGCAGAGGGCATCGTACTCACTCACGTCTCCGTACCCGTCACACTCACACACAGGACAGCAGAGGATTTTCCAGCCCTTACCATAATCAATAATGTACTCTAGGGGCTCTATAGGGATTTGTATTAAAATAATTTATGCAGCGGTATAAGAACAATATGACAAATAAAGCAGATTGCATGTTGGGTACAGCACTTGCTCTATTTGAGATGCTAGGAAACTTCTCATAAAATATCCAACACCAGGACTAGTCACTACACTGCATATATATATACACAGTCACTAAAACAAGCAGGCGTGCTCATTTGCAACCGTCTCTAATTAGTGCAGAGAGCCCTCTGGGCTGCTGTGCCGAAAGCACTGTGCAGAGTATGAATATTCAAAGTGAGATATGGGGGGGGGGGTTCCTCTACATTCCTAGATTCACCCCAGCAGATGTTATGATACCTCCTTTAGTTCTCTCTCTCATAGTGCTGTGGTCATTAGCTGCCTACTCTGTATGTCTTGTTGCATAACATCTAGACAGTTACACAACAGTCCCATTTATACCTCGAGTTTTGCTTCAGGACACACACACACACAGGCTCACACGCACACACACATTCTTTCACACAGCACAGCTTGCCCCAAACAAACAAAGCCAACAGGGACTGTCGGGACAAATTTCCGTTTGATGTGTCGCTTTTTGATGACAAGTGATCTGGGTTGTTGTTCATGGACGCAGCAGAGGCAAAATAAAAACAAATGTCAGTGTTATGAACCTCGTGGAAGCATGACTGCTGTAGTATTAAAATACACATAAATGAGCAGAGCGGGGAATAACTTCTTTGTTGGATCATCAACAAGTCATCTGTTTATACCTTAGGGTTTGTCACCAATCCCAGCTCTGTGTATTGCTTAATCTATTGCAGAGGCGCCAGTCTCCAAGTCCGGTCAGGGCTACTCGGGAGGTCCTCGCATCCAGAGGCAGGAACAGGTCATCCACCTGTCCCCGAAGAAGGGCAGTCAGGTCAGGCTTTACACCAGTCTTACATAATTACATCTATCACTGAGTTCCATCAGGACTTTGAAAACACTTTTTTTTCTTTTTTCCACTTAAGTCGGACGGCCCCTACTCTGGTCACTCCAGCAGTAACACTCTATCAAGCACAGCTTCCAGCGGGGGCCATAGCGACAGTGATAAATGGTACGAAATGGGGGCAGGTGGGGGCTCCAGTGGAGACCAAGGTGAAACTGAGCCCAATGGCCTGGGAGGAGGAGGTTATCTACAGGGTGCCTCGGCTGACAGTGGTATTGATACCAGCTCTTATGGAGCCTCACACCACGCCCACCCCCACTCTCATCATGGCAGCACCACCTCCTTGCTCACTCCCAGCGGAGGCAGAGAGGCCCGAGAGGGCAGGGAGCGGTCAGCATCTCCCTGGCACAGCCCCACCGAGGGAGGTCGCAGGATGCTGGAGAGGTCGCCTGCTGCTGCAGAGTCGCCAGGCCCCCCAGGAGAGAGGAGTCTGGACGGAACGGGCCGAACGCCACCTACTCATCTCCTTGTTAGAGACAGCAGCACCTACAGTCTGAGTGATGCTGGATCACACTCAAGGTATGTCTTTGTGTATTTGTGTTTGAGTGAGAAGGAGAAGGAGTGACTATACAAGTTTTTGGAACCCTTTGGATTTGCAAGATAAATCTGAAGGGCTGTGATATGATTAACGTTCACAAGTAGGTGTTGCTTGACTATTGAGGGTTACAAGCGTAAAAAACTGGGAACCAGCGCTTGTACCTCTGTGGAGATTGCTTGAAGAAACAAAGGGCAGAGAGACCTGTTAAATTAAGTGCAGGCAGCATATGAATTAGCAGGTATGATAATGAATCTCTAGCAACTCATAGAGTTGATCTTTTTACACCTTGTTTGTGTTGTTAAAGACATGCAACCCTTTTGGTTTGTAAAAAATGTTTTCATCATGCGCATATATTATATACGATACCTTTGTGTACACATGGTATTTTTTTATGTGTCTACAGATCCATAGATTCAGTGTGCTCAGATAGAATTATTCTGTATTCTGTCACAGTGGCAGTGGGGGAATGAGAAATGGCTCAGAAATCAGTGGGCCGAGATTGGCTTAACCGCAGGTGATAGTTTAATAGAATCTATAAAGAAAGAAATTGTATTTTTCTTACATCAAGTTACCACAGTTATTCAGAAAGTATGTTCGGATAAGGTAACATGACTGTGATGCCTCAATTTTCTCCCAGTTGATTGGTTATTTGAAGTTACATTAGTGTGAATATTAACTATAGTCTTACTATATACTTACTATTCCTACTTCTTACTTCGTCTCATCCAGTGTTTCCTTGTAGGCACATTAGGCGTCGCATAATGCTTTGTCCAAGGTCAAAATTTATTTCTCAAGGGTCTAAAACTTTTAGTTTCTCTCGTCAAATCAATATGAAGATCCCCATTGCTTTGAGATGTTTTTCAGACCCAAGACTTATTATAATACTTGTATGTAGTTTACATCAGTCCTGAAGCTTTCTTGTTTTTTTTGTTTTGTTTTTTCCCCATCGCCATTATGAATAACCCCTCTCATTTCCCCCCCTCCATTTCCCTCCTATGTCCTTCAGTGCCAGGCACTCAGGCCACAGTTCCCCTAGAGAGGAGTCCTCCTCTTCAGCCACCTCCCCTTCATCTCAGTCCTCAGTGTCCCCTGGGCCCAAGAGCTTCTACCCCCGCCAGGGAGCACAGTCCAAGTACCTGATTGGCTGGAGGAAACCCGGCTCCACCATCAATTCTGTTGACTTTGGAGACACACGCAAGTAAGAATAGGGTGTGGGGGTGGGGAGACGTAAGAAAACAATAGGACAGTTACTAGTAGTCAGCCTGTGAAAACTGGGTGAAAATCTGGGTCCAATAAAAGATGCTTTCAAGTTGCATTATGGGAAATGTGGGAACCAGGATATCTTGATAACTCGTCATTCCTTTAATTTTCCATAAATTTCCACTCCTGTGTAGTAATGCTGGCATCACGGCAAAGTGGTAGAAGGTTAAGTTATCCCTTGTCTCCTTGCTTTTGGCAGAGACTCAGCACCACCACAGAGCTACACGTCGCTTGTCATGGTACAATATTTCTGCAGCTTTCATCATGCATATGTTCACAAACTAACCCTCAGAGTATGGTTCTGATGCGGATGTTGTTTCATTAGTAATAAGGTAGCTAGCTTTCACAGCTGCATCGCTGATCTCTTGGCTACGACTCAAACCTCCAAACAATTTGTTTATTTCCTCTGCTCTTAGTTATCCTAGCCAGTTCTTGTATTTTTCGCCAAGATGAGTCTGATAGTAGTGATGAATATTATATTCCTTGAGCACTGAAAGGTGCTATGAACACACTAAGCACACTGGATTTCTTTTTTACCCCTGGGAAGAAACGGGAACTGGTCCATTTTTCAAAAACCTGACACTACTTTTCTCCTTTTTGACAAATACATTTTCTACTGGTGCTTGTCAGTGTTTTGTCACGTACCCTGTATGTAAGCACGTAGGATCTACTAAAACATATTCAGCATAAGGCCTGCTACTCTTATTGGGACAGTGTGACACCCAGTGGACAAATCGGGAATAGCAGTGTATTTATTGAAAAATTAGAATTAATTACTTCTCTGCAATCTTCGATCTTTGCAAAGTCATCCAGTGTGCTGGATTGGACTCTTTGATGAGTCAGTTCTGGGCCACAGGCCTTATGTTAGACACCCCTGCACTAGAGCATATTGAGTTGTGAATGTACAATAGGTGGTGGTTAACATCTGTGTTATCTCAGCATTTCTTTCTGTGGATCATTATCATTTTTAGCTTTATATGGTAGTGTTTATACAACAGGCCTTTTGTATGTGATTGCATTACTTGTCCACCCACTCTACTTGATGTATTTCAGTAGTAATAATATGTGTACTATTTGATTACCATCTTGTGGCTGAAGAAGATATTACACTAAAGGCCCAACAATGATGCAGTAACTGAATACAAATTGGATTCAAATTCCTTTTTGTTTTTTGTTATTTATCAATGATTTATTGCAATGTAGTGGCAACACATTAACAATACTATATGCATCTTTATTGAACTCTAATGGCTGTGGTTGTTTAATGTTGTTTTAGGAAGTCTCCAGGAGAGAGTGGAGGAGAGGTTGTTCCCACGCCGGCAGCCAGGCCCTCTCTTAGGGATATGCACTCTCCTCAGCCTCATGCCAAATCCACTATGGAAGAAGATGTGAAGAGACACAGTGCCCCGGACAGCCCTCCAGCACCACGCAGACATAAGGAAAAGGTACTGTTACAGGCATGTTTGTAAATCATACGTACAAAAAAGAATTAGACAGTTACCAGTTAAGACATTTAACTGCTGCTAACAACAGCTTTTCAGGTGAGTAAAGTTAAATAACAACAGCTTAAAGGATAAGACCGCTGAACAATGAACTCATCCTACAGTCTTGTATATCTTACTCCTCTGTGTCGCTGCACTGGGTGACATGTTCCTTCACCATGGAGACAGCGGTTACTGTTGGCTCCAAAAGATTATAACTCTCAGGAGAGAGTTTCCTCGTACGACAGACACCACTGCGTCTAGGGCACGGAAGAATGCAATATGTCATGCTTTGGATACAAACACACAATACTTGATTGACACACCATTGATTACTGTTTTGGCTCTGCACATGAGATTGGTTGACAATAAGAAAGACATAGAAAATTAATTTGAGAAATACAGCTATTTTAATTGAAAACTGACTAGGCACTCCTTTACTGGAGTTAATTATGTAAGCTAAAATCAAACAAACAAACAAAAGGTAAAATCAGGCAATAATTGTTATCTTTTTGTCAAATAGGTTGTCAGCTCTCGCTGCTCCATTTTCTCTCATAAAATGTGTCTCATATACAATAACTGCTTTTAGTAACTTTAACTTAGATGTAGAGCTCACACAGAAGCAATGATGCACCTGGTCTTTACACAGGTGTTACATCAGATTTGTGCATTAGTAAATGTCAGTATAACATCCCTGTGCAGCACGGCCACAAATCACCACCAGGCAAGCCCCCCAGCCGCCATCGCTCGCTTCATCGTACCCTGTCGGACGAGAGCATCTACCGTGGCCAGCGCCTCCCTCCCCTGAGCGACTCAATAGCTGAACCGGCACTAGGCGCTGATGTTCTCTTCAGCTGCTCCACCCTTCCACGCTCACCCACCACCCGGGGCGTACCTCTCCGACGGCCCTCCTACAAACTGGGCGTTAAACTCCATGGTAAGAAAAAGAGGAGGGAGGGTGTAGATATCTTGTTATGGAGGTGAAACTGCAATTAGATGTAAGAAACTATTTACAGAATATACATACAAAGTTTCCTCAAGAACTTCATGCAGCACTAAACTCTTGTAGGTGACCTCTCTGCATCTGACACGTCATTGGTGGATTTGGTGGAACGTCACCGTGGACCCCTCCCTCAGGAGCTGATGCCTCTCCCATCTTCAGACAGGGACAGTCCCCTTGACTGGACACATCTGGTGGATGTGGCTAATACATTTGAGAGCGAGAGAAACACACACTACGGTATGACCAAATACTCTTAACGTAATTCTGTATGTTTAGACTCAAATAAAGGTAAAGGTAAGAAATTATCTGTACCAGTCTTACAGTTATTATATAGACTTTTCTCATGTTATATGCATGTTACATTATGAATATGCTTACCTGTAATTTTTGCTAGAGGCCTAGAGACACTTTTTTTAAAGCTTAATATTAATTTTTTTCTGCATTTCACTGCACCTGATTTATTATCTGTTTTACTAACTTCTATTTAACTCATGTGTCCTTCCAGTCCAGAGAAGTTATGTGTTTGGGGATTCAAACCACCGAAGCAGCGGTACCTCCAGTCCTCAGCAGCCCCACATAGAGCTGCAGCCTGCGCCACTGTCACGGCCCTCATCTAGGTAACACACCTTACCCTATTAATACCTGAAAAATAGAAATCGATTCACACACAAGAAATAAACAAGACGCACAGTTAATCTTAGTTAAAGTCTCGGAATAGATTAATTCAATGTGTTGGTGTTTTCTTTTTTGTTGGCTGAGTGTATTAACAAGGCCTGCTAAATGTCTGTGGGTATTTGTTTCCACAGCGAGGGTCACATAGGGCTGGAGAGGAAGGTGACTAAACTAGAGGCCATGGTTAAGATGCTCCAGGAGGACCTGAAGAAGGTGAGAGACATACATCATGTATAAACATATATACACAAGTATGCATATAGTTCCCGTTAATTACAGTTATTAAATTGCTTAATAACTGATTTAATTCTATCTAGTCTTTCTCCGTCTGTCATAGGAACGTGAGGAGAAGGGGCGACTTCAGACTCAGATCAAGAGACTCTGGGAGGATAACCAGAGACTGCAGGAAGAGTCGCACACTTCTGCTGCAAAGCTCAAGAAGTTCACTGAGTGGGTCTTCAACACAATAGACATGAATTGACTCTCACCTGCACATTTTAAATCACACACCCACCCGCACGCACGCACACATACATCAGCACACACAGTCTGCAGGGAGAGGCTGCGGGGGAGGACCTACACCGACAAGAAAAGTGGAGATTTAAACTCAGTTTCAGCTGCTGCTGAACTCTCGAACCACCTTCCATTGGTTTCAAACATCCCGGGGGTATTATTGTCTCAGTCTCCATAGACCATCTGTTAATTTACTCAGGATGAGACTCAAATAAAATGGATGTTGTTTATTAGAATATCTCCTCTACTCTCCTGTGGGACAACGAGAAGGTTGCTGAATTAATCTTTCTCTCATCTTGCTGTGCCAAAATCTTTCCACAAAATTACAAAGGGAAAGCTCCTCCTCTTCCTCATAAATAATAACATAAATAATCTCCTCCATCTTTTCAGACATGTTTCCTTAGTAGAGGTGCTTCTCTTTTAAGGACAGATTACAGTAGATATCTGACCTTTTGAGTTTCCTCATGGTTCCGTTCAATTCCTTTTTTTTTTTTTCTCTCTCTCTCTCTCAAATGTTGCCCAGTTTCTCTGAAAGGTTAGTCTTTTGTGCCAAATCAAACCCGCCACAGCAGAGGGTAGCAGAGAACATGACAACAACAACGTAAAAAAAGTTTTTAAAGTGCCAAGCATAGTCAGACAGGTACGCAACAAATCTGCTAGCAATCATACACACCATTAAGAGCAGAATAATACTTTCAATGTAAGATACAAGATCACCGGGCACAGGAAGGGTTTTCATTCCCTTCAAATGGAGAGTGACAACGTTTAGTATCTGTATTTTCTCTTCAAGCTGCTGTGAGATTCCTCTGACCACTGAGCGCTTGTTGCGGTTGTTTATCTTTCAGCCACCAACATGGAGGCAGGTTGAGACTCTGCACAGGAGAGAAACTTGGATTTGTACAGTATTTTTTCTTTTCTTTCTTCCATTTATTGTCCTCTGTGACACTCAGAACTGGATTGCAACAATCCTGCCTGTCTCTACAGCACAAACCAACACCCGACAGAGGAGTGTATTTAAAAAGCCATCGGCGGTGGTGCCATAAAACTGATATCCAGAGTGCTTTGGTCCATCCCAATTGTATGTGTCTTAAAAGCAATAGGAAGAAGTCAGGACTCCTGTCTCCCTCACGCAAAAAAAAAAAGGAGAGAAAGTTTGACGTGGGGAAAAATATGTTTTAAAGCCTCCATCATTCTCCACTCACAGCAGGAAGTGAACATCCTGCTGTGAGGGAAAAAAAAAGGAAAGCGAGGACTCTGCTCATCATCCCACTGTCTGGAATACAGAGAGCCAGCTGATAAGTGACATCTGACATGAGTGACATTTTTTTTGGGAGGGAAAAGTTGGAAAGTTTTGTCCCCCCAGGTTAATTTATTTCCTTGTATTATAATTCCAAATAAATAAGTTGTTCTATTCGTACAGTACAACTGACATCAGTGTTTAGTTCCTCAAGACAAAAGGTCTCTAGCTATATTATTTAAATGGCTTTCTTTCTTAATTCGGGCTAAAGCCTGACTATATGCTTTTTATTCTGTATTATGTTGTATTTTGTGGTGCCCAAGCCTGCTGTCGTGTTGCTTTCAGTGCCCTCTAGTGATGACCAGTGGAAATGTCATGAGTATTAAATGTGCCGCCAGTCACTCTGTATTTTCCAACGCCTCTTCAGCAATCACTCAGACATCGACCGGAAGGCCACATGAAGACAGGACAAGACGAATAAAAATCACAAGCCAGCTTTGAGAGACAATCAAAGGCTGATTTTTTTTTTATAAAGGGAGCAGACCTTAGGTGTACTTGTATGTATGAATGTACTGTGTGTGTGTGTGTGTGTACACGTGTGTGTGTGTGTACACGTGTGTGTGTGTGTACACGTGTGTGTGTGTACACGTGTGTGTGTGTACGTGTGTTTAATGTCTGACATCTGTAGTTTTCCTCAGGTTCAGTCTTTGTTGAAAACACAAGGATCTTATGACAAGTTCCTGAAGTAATTCAATAAAAAAAATACTTCTATGGTTAGATTAAAAACCCTATGACTAAAGGTAGATGGCAGTGTGTGTTGCCATTGTCAGTGTGTGTTGCCATTGTCAGTGTGTGTTGCCATTGTCAGTGTGTGTTGCCATTGTCAGTGTGTGTTGTCAAGTGTGTGTGAATGTGCATCCAGTCTATCCAGCTGTGCCTGCAGTCACTTATATTTTGGTCCTTTACTCCCAGGCAGAGCAGGGATGTGCCTTTGAAACAGCACCTGGGGAACAGATGAAAGGGAAAAGCTCTCCTTCTTCTTCATCTTGAAAAATAAACACACCTGCTTACACACACACATACACCTGTGATTTATTTAAATCCATTTCATATTGCATGCCCCGTCTCATAAATGTTTGTCCGGGGAATGTGGCCTCTGTGTGTTACTAACAGTCTTTGTCTTGTTCAGATGAATATTTGCACTGAACACAAACAGGCTGAGCAGCCTCCAGATATAGAAAGAGGTGTGTGTGTGTGTGTGTGTGTGTGTGTGTGTGTGTGTGTGTGTGTCTCTTCACATTCAGTGACATGCAGTATGTTTTTCAAACCAGCTGGCTCTTGTAATATGACAGTATTGGAAAATATAATATAATAATAAGTTTCCTCCCCAAATCTCAAATCTGCTTATAACAAAGCTCTTTCCTCTGCCAGGTGTGTGACGCTGACACTACAACCCGAGTGTCGAGGCTAATTCAGGTCACTATGCTCATTGAACCTTCACAAATAGTGGTGTAAGCCTTAATTTCCTCTCTTCTTCTTTTTATTACACCATCAAAGAAAAATCCCAGTTTTTAAATCTCTTAAAAGTAAGCTTGCATCTTGAACTGATGCATTTAAAAAACCTTGTTGCTTATAGCACAAGGGCACCTGGTCTGAATGTAAAGAGAGTATAAAGGAGCCTAAAGAAATGTGACGTTTACTCTTAACCGACATATTCATTCAGCTCTGTAGTTTTGCAGAGAAATGAGTGGAAAAAACAAAGTTGTAGGAAGATGTCACGGTTCTGTTTTAAGAACTTGTTGGCCTGTGTGGACAGATGATAACTGAAGTATTTGCTTGGTGAGACGATTTGGTTGTTTTAACAGTTCAATACGTTGGCCAGTTGTATAAAGCAGTCTGTATTTTCACCTCCATACTCATCCAATAATGTGAAATCCCACAAAATATTTAGTCATGTAGAAAATGTTCCCCCGAGTACATAAATAAATTGTAAATTGTTTGTCATAAACCCGGGTTTCCTGTCCAGATCTATGTGGAAGCTTCAATGATGAATAATAATAATAGGTAATGTTTTGTATTTTATTGTATATGGGAAGTGCTAAGTGGCCAAATGACAAACTGTGCAGTGCAGATGTTTTGCTGGGCTCTTTAAAAACATGTGCATCGAGTTGGGTGTTAGATACAGTTGTCAACCTTATACAAAGAGATATCCTCACACACACGCTGGTCCAGGTAATGTAGTGCGAATGTTGTTGGGTTTTTTGGGTTTTTTTTGTTGTTGTTATTGTTGTTGTTGCTTTTTCAGAAGGATATAGGAAATGTGAATGTTCAAATGTTCCATTTTGTAATACCTTTTTTGTTTTTAAGAACCTTTGCACAATGTTTTATATAAATGGTTGAGTTTACAGGTTTGGGATAAGAAGGGTGAATGAATCCATTCCTGTGTATTCTTGTTTACCTTGTTGCTCCGTAGTTTTCCTGCCAGTGCAGCTCCTGACAAACAAACAAAAAAGGAAGGTGCTCAACTTTATTAAAAAAATAAATAAATAAAAAAAACCTGACAACATTTGTTTTCCTCAGGCATCACTGATCAGACAGGAGCAGGGCTGGGTGTTGTTTGTATTGCAGGGATGCTTGGCGAGGTCAGTGATTGCATCAGGAGAGGGAAGGTTTCACCGAGCTGCAGAGTCACAGCTCAACCTGCTGTGTAGTGATCTGTTTTTGTTTTTTTCTCTGTTTCCTCCGCTTGGGAAAAACAAAAACTCTAAAAAGTAAAGTGATCAGCTCTGACTTGAGATAAAGCACACAATATCAGAAGGACCGTACGTTTTAAAGAACACAAATACTGTTTAAATTCCGGATCCATTGTCTTTGTAAAAATGTTAAAGGTATGAAAAAGACATTTGCAGTGATCACAGTATTAAAAGTTTCTGAAATAAATAAATGCCGTTATCGATTTGTGCTGCCCTTGTGTTTTTGTTAGGAAATTTTTTTTTTTTAAGAGCAAGCAAGCCAATGTGTCGTGTTTCCCTTTCTGTCCCTCGTACACAATTATGACAGCTCACCTTGAGTCTGAGAGAAGTGGATTTACTACAGTGTCCTCCTGCAGAGCTGCTGTCTGATTGTATCTGGCAGTGTGTAACTAGTGAACGGAGAAAGGGGTAGAGGTCTGGGATTTGGACTGTGGCTGCCTCGGGCTCCCATTGTTCCTCTTATCAGGATCATTCACCTGATTGCATTTTAACAGAAACCAGCTGTATCATCTGGAAGCTGTTGACTGACTGAAGAGATGATAGAAAATGATGAGCTGTGATGTCAACATAATTCAGTGCTGGATTCCCTTTAAAAAGCATGTTGTTCATATATTGAAATATATGTCACCCAGCACTGATGCTTCTTAAGGCTTCTTCATGTATGAACAAGAATATTTAATATTCTTGCTCATACTGAAGTTAATAAGGGAATGCAAATAGTGTCTTCTTTGTATTCTATTGCATCACTGCTATCAGACTAATTTGTGTAGAAAACGTGTAAAGCGGGTTAGAGGATTAGAAACAGGTGTCAGATCGTCACCTCTCCAGCTGTTGATTAACCTTGTTTCACTTTGTACTCGTTTCAGTCTGTCTACATGCAGCCGTGTTTGAGGCCGGCGCAGCAGCCACTGCAGCGTCAGTGCAGAAGAGGAGAGGTGTAATGCGGAGGAGTCCCACAGATTACTCATCTTTGGTACAGGTGGAAAACGTAGGTGCTGAATAACCTGAGGAGAGCAGACCAGAGAGAGAGTTAAAGAATTAAAAAAATAAAAGTGTGATCAGGCAGAGCTGAAGCCTGCTGTGATTATGTAGCTGGAAGAGACAGCTTGCAAAGAACTAAATGTTCATTCAAAAAGTGCTGGTGATGGAAAAATCTCTTATTTTGAAAGATGTATGTGGTGATATTCTGTTTTTCTTATTGTCCACAAATGAAAAGACCAAAAGAAACAATTGAAGATAGTTTAAGATGAAACTTTTCCACAAACAAAACAAGAGAATAATTAGCAGCAGCAGCAGCAGCAGCACAGAGTTTCAGAAGATTGGGACATTTCAGTTGGAGTTTAAAGGATACACAATTACTTCATCTATCTCATTAAAACTCGTTTCTGCAAACAAGAAGACGTTCAGCTCTCATTATAACGTGGTTGCATCTCCATTTCATCACTGCTGCCATGTGACCGGAAGACGAGAAGGAAACACCTCTGTTTACTTGTTTCTTTCTCACGTATGCATCCCACACACTCTGCCAGACCCCCCCCACACACACACACACACACACGCCTTCACGTCTCTGTGCAGCTCTCAGCTCTCTTATCAAGCACTCAAGCAGAGAGACGGAGAAAGTAGAGGTGTTGTGTTCTTGGGAGACGGAGCTTTGTGTTGTTTTCCGTCATTCGAGATGCGAGCTGTCCCTAAGGCTGTCTGTTGATTGACACAATACCTGTCAGTCTGCGTCACTGTCTGCGATTGAAGTCCAGCGGAGACGATGCACTTGTTTTGAACAACAGCACATTCCTCATACATACAGATGATGTATGGATTCTTCTGCCAGATTTGACATTTTCCTCTTATCTAAATCTCGAGGGGATTCAGGGACCTTCTGTTACAGTAGGGAGTATGTAAATCCTCATCCATTCATCATGTTCCTGAGGTTAATGTCAAAGAATGAATCAAGCACAGAATCCGTCAGCTTTGCACTTGCAGTTATTAAAAAAAGAGAGAAAAAAAGAGGTAAACCTGAAAGGTATTTACAGCAGCAATGATGTACTTCCAGTTACAGTTTACCAAAGACCAACAAAAGAAGTTTTGTTTTTCACGGTAGTGCTTAAACAATTTGCTTCCTGTGAGGCTTTCTTACAGATTTTATTATAGCGTTTTTATTCACTCAGAAGTCACGGTAGCTTCTGATCCTTCTAGTAAATTAGCTCCCAGACCTGCGGCCCTCAGGAGGGAGGCTTGTCCTTGAAGCTGCTGGATACCTGGCTTCAAGTCTGAAGTGTTTCTCAATAACATAAAAAAAATTCACCACTAAATAAGTAACGAGCAACGTTAAAGTCCCCTCCACTCAAAAATGTGTTAGGGTTATTGATACTTCACTTGATGTTTGAGCTTCACTGTGCAGAATGATGCATGTGCAGAGTTGACAGACGGCTGCGTTTCCAGAAAAACCCACTCAACATCTGGCTTTTGTCAACAACTGGCATTGATTCCCCGGTCAAATGACTCGGTGGCAGTCGTAGGTGGACACGCCGATTTTTCCAGAAGCACCGTAAAAAACACCTTTTATTTTTACACAATATATAGGCTACATACAGCACAGCAGAGCTCAGCTAATGATGCTAGACGTGCTAACTAGCTGCTAGCATCCAAGCAGACTGTGTCAAAGGTGACGCAGAAGTCAGAAAAAAAATAATAGAAAGACAAGTTAGTTTATTGGCAATTAAAAGGGAGTCAATCGCCTATTTTGAATGAGTTTACTCCCATAAAAAAAAAACAAAAAAAAAACAAAAAAACACCTGCATATATCCTAAGTTTGTTTTGACCTGGTTTTAGTGGGGTTTTTTTAAATTTTATTTTACTGCTGGGTTATTTACCCAAACTAAAGCTTGTTATTATCTACTATAGTTTTTATTTTATTTTTATTTTTTATCTACATATCAGGGTAAATGCACATCATTTTGTACAATAAACAATACATTTGTGACGTGATTTTCTTTAAAGCTTGTCGTGTCCGGATTAAAATAATGTTTTAAATTCCTACTGGTTAAAGTTAACCCAATGACTCAAACTGGGTATCATTTTTACCCAGTGATTTTTAGTGTTTTGTGTGGTCCTGGTATAGCTGCACACACACACACACACACACACACACACACACACACACACACACACACAGAGGCTTCCCAGTGGGATCTTCTCTTCCTGTTTACTGTTACTCAATAATTCAGTTGGTCCAGAGTGCAGGCTATCGTTTCCATCCGTGAGTAGATATGATGTGTGTGTTTGGTGTGCGTGAATGTCAATCTGTCAGGCTAGAGTGGTCCATTAGTATCAATGTTGTTTTTGACGACAGTCAGCTGGTAAGTGCATGTATTGATTTGTGAGCTTATTGATGCCCATTTTTTTTTCTCCCATTACACACTAAACTGCAGATAATAGTGAAGAAAAGGGAAAAAAATCCCCAAAAAGAAACAAGGGCAAACCAGCAGAAATAGGGCAGCAAATATTTTTATCCTCCACCACCAGTAGTGAGAATGTGCCTGCTTGAATCGCTGTAAATAAGCTGTGTACAACACATGTACAAACACACGCTCTCTCCCTCCTGGCTACAGTAAGCACCCGCTTTCCTCCCTCAGCTGATCATTGCATCAGATGCTTTGATGTGCTTCAGTGCTTGGCCCAAAAAGTCCCCGTCAGCTCAAAGTTTATCTTAGTTAGACGTGTTCAAGAAAATCAAATCAATGTTTTTAAATCCTGTTATCTCAGGATCATTATTTAATTATCCTCTCTTACCTCTCTCTTTTTTCTTTTGTGATATCGGGTTAATTCTGTTGTTATTTCAACAAAACCACTTTTTCTTGAGCTAATTGAGTAATTCATTTTATCATATCCACTGGACATTTGTTAATTAACTCATGATCTAGCAATAATGTGACAATTGATACTTTGTGCTCAAAGCAGTCTTTACTTTCATACACGCAAGGACCAAAACATGATGTAAGAATGATGATTTTTTTTTTTTTTGTCAACTTCATGTTTGCAAAAGACAGCGATGGAAAAACCAGATAGTACAGTTGTGTGTGTGTGTGTGTGTGTGTGTGTGTGTGTGTGTGTGTGTGTGTGAAGAATCTTACAGAAAGCACCCAGCGGGCGACAGATTGACAGAGGTCGTATAAAGACAGCACTTGAACACACTCAAACTGTTGTATTGACTTGATTGTATAAGCAGCAGGTTTATGATTGGAGGGTTGTCAGATTGATCAGCTGGACAGCAGGAATAAAAAAATAAAAAAAGAGTAACAAGGTCAGACTTGTAGTTCTGGGCAGCTCACAGACTGAATGCGACACTATAAGTCATCAAAGTTATGAGAAAGGTGTTTATGACTTCTGACCCCATAAAATAATGTCCAGTAAACACTTTCTCTGTCTCTCTATCTACCCCCCCCCCCCCCCCCTCTGTCTCTCCCTCACTCCCCTCTCTCTCTCTGTTCTGTCTCTCTCTCTCTCTCTCTCTTTCTCTCTTTCTCTCTCTCTTCCTCGCTCTCTCCCCCCCTCTTTCTCTCTCTGTCTCTGTCTCTCTCTACCCCCTCCTCTCTCTCTCTCTCTGTCACTCTCTCTCTCTCTCTCCCCCCTCTCTCTCTCTCTGTCACCCCCCCCCCCCCCCCCCTCTCTCCCCCCCTCTCTCTATGTCTCTGTCTCTCTCTCTCTCTCTCTCTCTCTCTCCATCTCCCCCCCCCCCCCCCCCCTCTCTCTTTCTGTCTCTCTGTCTCTCTCCATCTCCCCCCCCCCCCCCCCTCTCTCTCTGTCTCTCTCTCCCCTCTCTCTCTCTCTCTCAGTGTGCGGTGCTCTGGTGGGTCGGTGAAGCAGCGTTTTGTCTTCGGAGCTCCCAGCGAGAGATAAAGCTGCGCTGAGGTAAGGATGAGGAAGAAGGGATGAGGAAGAAGGGATGATGAATAAATGGCTGGAGACAGTGAGACTATCTGTAGAAGACGTGGTGAAGAAAGAGCGATCCTAGTTAAGTCTTAATGTACTCCATAACGTTAATATTGTCAGTACAGCGATGCGTGAGTGCGCTGTTACAGTACTGTATCTTGTGTGTGTGTGTGTGTGTGTGTGTGTGTGTGTGTGTGTGTGTGTGTGTGTGTGTGTGTGTGTGTGTGTGTGTGTGCGCGCGCGCGCGCGCAGAAAGAGGATGTTGTTAATCCCACTTGTGATTTAAGGCACAGCTGGTTACTTAAGTGACACTCGAAGGACACCAGTGTATGTCTGCAATACATTTACACTGTGTGTGTGTGTGTGTGTGTCTACACACTCATTATATTGAGGATGTCGACGAACATGTATGAAAATGTGTGTGAGTGTGTTAATCAGAGACACGAGGTGTGCACAGTTTATAATACGTTTATGCATTTGGTGTTATGTTGACATATAAAAGGTGTGTGTGTGTGTGTGTGTGTGTGTGTGAGTGAGTGTGAGGGAGAGAGAGAGAGGGGGGAGTCTAATTTAGGCTGCAGCGCTGTTGGCTGCATGTGTTTGGGGAGTGGAGCGGTCATCTGAGAGTAGAGAGACCACTGACAGCTGTTGGAGAGAGAGAGAAAGTCTATGTCTCCATGCAGAAACTGAAACTCTGCAACATCACTTCTAAGAGATTTAAAGGACACCTTCAGAATGTTTTAATTCCGGTGCCCAAATAAACATTAACACATGTTGGGATTTTCTTGCTGTAATCATTCCTCCACTAAGAGATCCCTTCATAATGCACTTACCATGTAGATGATGTTGGACATAAAATTATTTGTAATGTAAATGTAAAAGTTTATTTTGAAGCTAATATGAGGCTTCAGTCATCCAACTGATCAATATATTTCAAACTTACAGACCTTTTAACTGATTGGACTTATTCTATGTGGACAAATGTATGTGGACACCCCTAACCACCACATCTATGGTCTGATGGTTTGAACTATGACTTCTTACTGCAACTAACGTCATTTAAAAATAAACACAAATCACAGTTGGTTGTTTCTTTATCATCATGCCTTCCTGTTCATAAAGATGGCTGCCTACTGGATTGATAGTGTCCTGTATTTTTACAGCACTGTAAAACATGCAGACATCCAGTTTCACCTGGAGCGTAGAGGATGAATTAAGCTGTGTGTGTGTGTGTGCGTTGCACTGTGGAGGGTCCAGGGGGACAATAGCAGAGTCTTAAGAAACAGCAAGAAGTCTCACTCTGCATCTTCTTCCTCCCATCGCCTGCTGTGAAGAGAAAAACGAAGGTTGCTCCAAAAAACCTTCAGCTCAAAAAGTGTAATCACACGGGAATTTAAAAATAATAATCGGGCTGACACTTAAGATGATTTTCATTATCAGCTTTATAATGCTTGTTTTGTCTGACTAACTAAATTCCAAAGAAAATGAAAATATATATATATATATAATTTTCTTTTAATCATCATGTGAATTGTGGGGAAAGAGAAAAAAAAGAGAGTCAAATGCAAACTCAGTATTTTTTTTTATATTGTGCAGAAACACCACACAGTTTTAGTTTTTAGCGCTCAACACTATGATTTATGATGGCAGGGTGAAAACTGAAGTGATGTCAGTAAACTACACACTCAAAGTCAGGTTTACCATCCCGGCCTGTCAGACATGTTCACACTAGAAATCAGATGAGTCAAAGACTTCACATATATGAGGGAATCTTTCATCTGGATTCTGTGCTCAGTCACTGCAGTTCAAGACATAGATAGATATTTTGTTTTTTAGAAAGGTAGATTACATATTCATCTGCGTCTGTAATTCGCTCTCACAGTGTCCACACTTAACACCAGAATGTCTTTAAAGTAATTAAGTGTCTCTAACAGAGAGGGTGAGATGTCCTTCTGAATCACTGAATCACTTTGTGGTCTACGAGATGAGCATTTCATTAATATGCAAAGATGAAGAGTCAGAGCACATTTTGGATGTATTGATCCAAAGCCAGCAGGGCTACGTGTGATTGCAGAGATGAAGCATTAGGACTGTTGAACTTGAGCATTATTGGAAATCAAATAAGGCATTTCCATTCGCGGTGAGCTGCAGATTTTGAATACCTGTGAAACAGATGGCGCGCCTGTAATGACGCCATTGATTCAGAAGTGCGTTCAATTCCTCTCCCGTTTGGATGTTCAAACACACGCTGCATGTTCTTTTCTCCAGCCTCTGGCACACACAAAGGCGGCTTTGTAGATCTCTATGTTCTCTCACAAACCCAGTTACGCACAAACAGCCGGATGATGAGAATATCGATCTAAAGAAACAGTTGACATGGAGCTAAATGCCTGCGCCGATAACACACACACACACACACACACACACATGTGATGCTCCACTTCTCAGCCAACCAGCATCAGAAGTTGTTAGAGAAAACTGAAGCACATATTTGCAGCCATCCAGATGTCCAATATTGATTTTTTTATTCCATGTAACACTAACTGTAAACTCAACCAATAACAGTGTCATATGGAATGACTGTGATAAGATGATATGATGTGGGAAAGAACTCCCTTTAGAAACACTAATTGTTGTTGTTGTTTTTGTTTTGTTTTCTGTTTGTGTGTGTATTAAGCAAACAACATACCACATGTTACCAGGTTAGGCCACTTGCATCCTTGGCCTAAATGTGAATTATAATATGAGCAATATACTGGAGTTGAAAGTACTGCAGTTTACATTAACTTTCCTTTCCTTTAATTACTCTTAATATGTATTAATTACTCTTTAATATGTATTAATTACTCTTTAATATGTATTAATTACTCTTTAATATGTTTATGTATTATATATGTATTTTTGTATGAAAGTCTATGAGAAAATGACAGTTCATGAAAGTTTTGGTTGCCTAAAAACAGTTTGGTTGCACAAAATGGAATCAGCTGTTAAAATAATCCGGCTCCAAAAAAACCAAAACAAGATGGCGACGGCCAAATTGTAAACTCCTGGCTTCAAATGCTGATGCTGATTTTTTATACAGTCTGTGGTATGTGGTATAATTTGTATTGTTGTTTGTGATATGTTGTATTAGCAGAGCTTTATCTTTAAATGTTTACACTGCATCTTGTAATGTTGTTGTGAGCGTCACGATCTTCCCAGAAGTATTCAATTTACTTCAACATGCACGTAAACAACAAGCAGCATCCATCTCCCAGGGTTAGGTGGAGGACATTATTGGCATTTTAGTGTTACAGTTAAAGCCATAAAACTAATACTTGTTAGGTTATCAGTGTCCCATTATTTATACAAAAAGAGGTTAAAGTCAATGATAAATCATTTAAAGTCAAATTACACGCAGGGGATTATGCTTTGAAAATAAAATTATGTGCAGTTATGCAATATGCAATTATGTGCAAATGGAGATGGCATTGATTTTGGGCACAATGCAGTCAAATGCCATTAATATCTATTGATTTTAGATAAAAGCATGCAAAATATCCCATTCCAGTGGGTTGGAGTTGTAGCAGGTATTGTTTAATCTGCAGGAGAAACTTGTATATTACAGTACTCATACAGAATACATTTGTTTAGACGGATGCTGTGGATGTTTCTCTTCACTTTTCCCCCCCTTGTTGGTTCCTCTCTGCTTTGCTCTTCTTCACTTACCTCGTCTCAGCTCATGTCTTCAGACGGCAATATTTTGACAGCTGTCAGACCATCAGAAAATAGCTCACAGGCCTGAGTAATGTGCTGTGTATGTGTGGAGAGGATGGGGGTCATATGTTATTGTGTTGGCTGTGAACGGATGCTCCTGTATCTTACTTAAAAGTGAAGTTTTTAGATTTGTATGCGCTTTGGTTGCATTTTCCTTTAGAGACCCTGGTCATTATGTGAGTTTTTGATTTGTTTTGTTTATGTGCTAAAATGAACAATGAATCCAATGAGCCCAAAATAGCGTATTGATTACCTCTAAAACATAACAAAGGAACACTGTGCACAAAAAAAGCTAAAACAGATTAAAGTCCTTTTTTTAAATATATATCCTGTACATCTTTAAGAGTTTAATGAATTAGGACATATGTATTTAAGAAATATATCATAAACTGATAGAAAGAAGCTCCAGGGACAAAAAAAAAAAGAGAAAAACTTAGACGTGATGTTTTGGACTCACCTGTAACTTCAATCTTATGTGACAGCGGACGGGGAAAACTTACAGAAAAGAAGAAAATGAGAAAACTAGGAGAATTTATGATGCCTTCATGTTATCCATCCTGCGCCTGCTGACAGAGGACAAGAAAAAAAAAAAAACCCCGCCAGAAATAGGAGGCTGGAGCCCAGTGATGAGCTGCACTGTCTAATTCATCTCCTTCTCTCTCTCCCTACAGCAGCTTCGGGACACTGAAGTGAGAGCACAGAAAGACATTAAGAGGGAAGAATAGAAAGTCGTGACACCGATAACGAAGAGAGGATAACTGCAGGAGAGGGAGACTGTAGCTATGGCCGAGGCACCTCAGCAGCAGCAGCACGAACAGCAGCAGGAGCAGCAGCAGGAGGAAGAGCAGCCTCCGACTGCCGTGGGTTTGACGGAGCCTGATGAAGCGTCTGAAGAACCCAAGGAGGATGTCCAGACAACCACGACCACAGCCCAACGTTTGCTGTCAATGAGGTCCATGAGCAGTGTTGACCCAGACGACGACTCCCCCAACATGATTGTCTACAGAAAGGTAAGAGCAAAGATACGTTTCTTCGTTTGTTCAACAAGTCTTGTTCTTGTTCTGCTGTTCAAACCGAGCGATACGATGATGGATTGAGTGAAAAGAAGGATTTCAAAGCTTCCGATATGTTTCAGTAAAGACAAACAGGCTCCATTTTCTGGAGGGAAAGGTTGAAGGAACAAATAGCAGAATCTTTTTTTTGTGACAAGCAGCGGGATCTGAGGGTGATGTGAGCCTGATTGTGGAAAAAATGAACAATGAGAAAAAAAGCTACACGAGAGCCACCTCTGCTCTCAGGTAGACAAAAGGTCAGGTTCATTAACAACCACGAAGGAACAAAAACCTGCAGGACACGGGTCCTTCAGGACGTCTGGCATCTTTCTTATCACATCGCAATAATCGGGGATTGGTAAATTAGAGTTTTAAAATGTTACACAGAAGGTTCCTGCTGCTGTTTCGGTAGGCGTCCGTCCTGCTGAGAAGCTTCTGTTTCGTAGCAGGCCCAACGAAAGAAAGAAAATAGTCCCTCATGGAAATCAGTAGCTTGGATTAAGTGATATAGTGATATTATAATATTATATTGAATCTAGTGTTAATATTTTCCTATTGAACAGATTATCAAATACACACACACACAAAGGGCATGAAATGAATCTCTTGTAAAGGCGATCCTTCCTTCTTTTTAAAATGATGCCGGCCTGAGAATGAATGCAGACATCATCCCTCCCGCAGTGTTTTATCATGATGGATGAACTGTGAGGGAGAACAGGTTTGCTCGGTTCTCCCGATGCTCTGCGAGTCTGGAAGCAGCAGGGAGCAGAGCGGCGATATTCCCGTCAGTAAGAGACGACGAGCGGCCAAGAACACAATCTCTGCGTCAGTATTACTTACCAGCAGGCAGCCAGAGCACACATTTACTTATATATAATGAGTGCAAAAAAAAAACACACAGTGGCAGCGATGGAAAGAAGAAGGCAGGAGGGAGACAGAGAGAGAGAGAGACAGTTAAATATTTTGACACAATTTGAAACTTATTTCCATGTCAGAGGAATAGCGCGTCCGCAGAGACTAGAAATAATCTGGCTGTAATAACTTTGGTTTACTGCTCTCTTTCGCAGCACTCTTCAGAAACTGAGAACTGTAAACACTTCTCAGTGTTATATACATGCAGCGTACATTGTTGATGAATTTGCATCTTACAGCATGTTGTCAGTGTTTGAGAAAATGCAAAGACATTGCTGCTTGTTGACACAGTATATAAGGACAGTGCAGCCTCGGGTAGAGCATCCTAGTGCGCTTTGTGTTTATTACTGAAACTAAATCACTTTCATGTTGCAGCAGGTTTCAGATACACCTATTAGATTGTTGTTGTGTCTTTGTTTGTCGCTCAGCGTATGTTATGAAAACCTTTGTCAAAAGGTGTCTGGAGAAAGTTGAACCTAAATCGTTGCGATACGGTTCGGATCGATGACATGTAGCTTTTTTCAGTTTTTGTGATGTGATTGTGGGGAACAGCATCCACAGTAATATTTATGCCTGTGAAGCAACCGCACGCACTGGAAGTAAACAGAGTTTTGTGTGATCTAAAACCGTTTGTATATATGCTCAGCAAATCTTACTGGCTGATTTATAAATGTGACATGTGGCTGGTGCATCCCTCTAACTTTATCAAGTTACAGCAGATATGATAAAGTGAATAGTCACTATTTTGCCTTTGTTTTTCGAATGCATAATTAATAACCATGATGCTATTGATGTGTATTGTTTCTCTACCTGCGATTGTCTTAAACTAAACACGCTCTCTCAACTCTCAACACCTTCATCTCAGAAAGAGTTATCCTTTGAGATTGTAGTAAACATAACTTGCAGACAAAGTTCACATTTGGAAAAATGATGTTACAAACTGTATTTTTAAAATGCAATATCATTAGAAACATCGCTACAACACTTCCTTATGAGATATTGTACAAATAAACTGGTGAAAACTGGAAACGCAAACAGCGAAAGACTCAATGCTACTTTTAATGAAATGTTTCATTGATGTGAGTTGGATGAACTTGGTTTATTGATCTCTGTGTCCGACATACACATTCATTGATATTTGTTCTCTACAGTTTTATTAACTGGATTGCGAAATCATTTTTATTGTGGTGTGGGAGGATTGAAGAACTATCTGCAATATTAGGTCCAAAAAAGAGGAAAATTCAAATATATTGATAACTCGCACAAAATGTGCTACTGTTGAACCGTCTGAATAGATTATTGCAAACTCTTATATCATCTTGTATGATCCATTTGAAAATCAGTATCTGTTGAAAGAGGCCGGGGAATTGCAAGACGCCATCGGGCCAGTTGTCGGTTTTGATAAATGACTTCCTGGTGCTCGTTGCAGATGGGGGGGGGGGCTTAGAGAGAAAAGGGAAAAACAAGGTGGAGGAAGGCTGAAGGCGATGTAGAGAGGGTAAAAAGAAAAGGACAGACATGGGGACAGAAAGATTAAATACTTGAATCTGTACAGTTAGTCTGACTGAGTGCACGGTAAAGGTTACTTCAGGTGAACAACAGCAGCTGACGTGTGACGGTTCAGTGAGAAGTTCAGTCGTCTCAGGAGATAAAAGACTTTGAGGTGACACTTTATTACCTTCAGTGCATACAGTTGAACGTTCTTCATGCAGACTAGTACATTCATGAAAACTAATGTCTACAGATGATATGCTTGAACTTCAATTTTGACCTGAATCATTCAGATGTTTTGTGGCTGGAGTTGGAGCTGTTCCCAGCATGCCTTAGAGTGAGACATTGAAGGTTATGGATTATGGTTTGGTGCTTTTCCAGACAGACATTTTTTTTTTTTTTTTTACATCATTGTTGTTTACTGTCATCTAATGACAAATATGAAATATATGAAGAAGATGCGCTTACTAATCATTAGCATCAGCTGATTATATATGATAACAGATCCTTTTAATACAAAGAACATAGTGATCACGTCCCTCTAGAAATGCCGTCCATACGGCCTTTCTGCTTTAAAACAACGATTGGTCATAAGCAGCATAACATTTGCTCTTACATGAAAGCTTCTTGTGTTATGAAATATGTATGCCCTGGACTGCATTCCCATTAGTCCTGCCGGATGACTCATCAATCATCCGAAGCCCAAGTAGGTGAGGAAAATGCAAAACATGCTCCCGACTCACCATCTACAAAAGCTTTGGCACGCAAAGTATCAAGCTGTACTTGAAATTAATGTTTAAGTTTTATTTTATTTATTTTTTTAATTTTAACCCCCTATTTGAAACCCAGACTTTTATCTGAGGGGAGAGCTGATACTGGGTCAGAGCTTGAAGAGTAATTAGAATGAGGAGTGATGCTTCTCGCCTGCAGGGAGCCATTCATCTACTAGAAAGATGGCATATGTCTCTTTTCTCTTTCTCTTTTCTCTTTCTCCAACCCCATCCCCCTTTCCCCCCCGATTCCTGTTTCTATTCTTCCGCTTCTACAACCTTCCAGCGGGTGGGTGGATGTCATACAGCCTATCCATACAGTACATGTTATGTGTATCAGACTGAAAACTCTTTTCCCTCACCACTAGGTAATATTTTTTATTGCATTCCTCAAAAAACACACACACACACACACACACACACACACAAACACACACGTACAGGAAGAGATTCAGTGCTGTTGACAGGAGAAGAGGGTGTTGACTCACCTTTTCACCAGCCTGAATTCAAACCTGTCAGCCAGCATCTGCTCAGGAGGTGTGTGTGTGTGTGTGTGTGGAAAAAATGGGATGCGGACAGAATATTTGTATGTTGCTGTTCAAATGTGTGTGTGCGCACGTGTGTGTGTGTGCCACTGCTTAGTTGACTGTGTGTTTGTACAGCCGTGTGTTTATTCCAGCGAATGGCTCCTTTTTCATTTTCATTACTCTCTGGTCTCCAGCTTGACAATAGCAGCTGTTGAACTGCGCGCCTGTTTACTTAACAAGCTGTTTATACAGATGCATATTCCCATATTCCTCTGAGCTGCTGGAACGTGTCTTAAAGAGAGCTCAGAGGTTGAAAAGCCACTGCGAGCCGGTTGTTGCATGCTGCCCTTTCCAGCAGAGTTGCTCTGCTGCAAAGACCTTTGTGCCTTTGTAGGACATTTTTTTAAACAAAGTTTGATGTTGTTGCCTTTTATTTTCTTGCATTTGGTGCAGGAAAATATTTAAAAATCAATAAACTATTTGTACATCAGTTCGCTGTGAAGTGCTGTAGCTAAATGATGATAAAGGTAATTCATTATGACAGCTACAAAACTCAACCAAATGTTTTCTGTAAAATTTCAGGCATAAACTACTTGATCACGTATAATAGATGTGTATAATCAATGAATTAAAAAATGAGTTGATTAATCAGTTAATTAATAGGAAGGATGAGGAGTCTTTTCATGTGTTTTCATTGCTATGTTATCACTGTCCCCATCTGGAACAAAGCCAAAGGCCAAACAGTGAATGCAGTGATTTTGGTGATGTGGTTGTTGGTGTGGGATGTGTGCACCACCTGCCTCCTCCCATGACCTTCCTCCATCAGGCCAAAACTCCCACCTCTACAAAGGATATGTCACAATATAACAGGGAAGCCTACCCTACACTTACCCTACATGGCCTTTCTTCTAGCACCACCCAATATCAATAATATCAGGGACAAAAGTTTAATGTACAATTTAGGAAATTAGCATGAGGTAATGAAGTAGTTTCTCTCCACGTAGGACAGCAGATCTCTAAATGGAGAAACTATTGATCACTTGTCGATCATTTATCCATTATCTCCGCAGCTAATGGTCTACATTTACTCTGTTTACTACAAGTAATGGCTTAGACTGATAAATAGGGAAAATCAATCCCATCAATTCCTGTTCAGCAGTCTCATTTGTTGCCTTAAAATGTAGTTTTATATTGCAGCAGTGAAAAAAGCCTGTAAAATAGCCTGTATAAATAGATATATAGATATATAGATACGAGCAAATCAAAAGCTAATAAGATTAAATGACTTATGGGTCCAAGCTGCTATGACAACCCAGATTGATTATATAAAGGACATTTGTAAATGGGTGCTGTGCAGCAATAAAAACAATTCGGTGTGATTTAACGTTACAGTTGAGAACTGATTTAATAACGGCATTGTTTATTGTGAACATGGAACGCAGGCTGCACATTTGTCTGTGGTGACGACTTAGTTTATGCCTTTTGAGCCTTCGAGCGCCTTTTACGGACCATAAAATCCCAGTCATACCGAGTCACTGCAATCCTGCGCATATTTATCAGGCAATCTCACATTGCAAAAGATATATTCGTCGGTGAGTAAGAACATGAATCATAGATGGCTGGGCCCTTTCGCAGCTTTCTAGTGAACTCCGATCCGTTTCCGAGCACATACTGCGCATCAGCGTTGTTACTTTGATGTATGAAAACAGCTGAATAGATTTTCCATGCCGTGCAGCTCATTTATTTCCTGCTGCATTTATCTTGGCCTGATATTTGAAATCTGCACAGAGGATATTAGTGTGAATTATGTGAAAACACATAACAAAATTAAAAAAAAGCATTGATTTGCTAAATAGAGACATATTGTGCAGTTAAAGGTTGCTAAACCCTCAGTGTGATGAGTGTCAAGCTGAGCGTTAGCGCATTGATATACGGTCAAGGCTTTAAGGCTCATGAGGGAATATTATGGGCATGTATAGATTCACGCTGCACTTATCATGATTGTGTATGTTTTTTGTGTTTTTTTGTGTTTGCCAGTACATGTGTGTGCATGAGAAAGGTTTTTGTGTGTGTGTGTGTGCCGCTTGTCACTTAGTGAATGACTAAGCACCTCTAATCACAGTGCAGCCGCCTGCAGATATCTGAGGAGAGCTCATCACAACAGAGCAGGTAGAGAGCAGCGGGATAATCAAATCAAGGTGATGGAGTGAGGCTAATTAGGGGAGTTTAAATTGCAAATTCTAAGATGACAAGATGGATCGCTCTTATCACATGTCTCTTCTTTATTTGCTGTTTTTTTTCACTGGATCCTTCCTGTAGTTTATTGATGCATATTTCCGAAATATGAAAGGACATTTCGAAGTACACCGATGACTGCACGCAATTCCAAAAAGTGTATTTATTATTATATTTGGATGTGAATATGGAAAATATTAGAATCATGATGGTATTAGATTGCCCAGGTGTTCCTAATGTGGTGCTTGGTGAGTGTTAATGTTGGTCATATGGTGGTCATATCTGAGTTTTACCTAATAAATGTCTAAAAAATATATTTTAAAAATCAAAATTCGAGGAGTTTGGATCTGTCTAATAGAGAAAATGAAATGAGATCCCGTTTGTGTGTAATTAATGCCCACTGGTTTAATTCTTTGTAGTTGATTAAAAGAAGTCAGGTCAGGACAGGGGTCTGGCTGGTATTTACTGCAGGATCTGGTGCAGGCAGTTAAACGAAGCAGCAGTCCGTCCACAGGAGGGAGAAAACCCTGGGCCTGGAGAAATAATAACATCCTGAGCCCCCACTGAGTTCCTGTATCACTCGCTTCTAATCCAAACTAATCCTCCTTGGTGTACACTTACAGCTGCACTAGTTCAATGTGGTATTTTACTGATTTTGAATGAGTAATTGGCACAATGACTTTTTTTTTTGAAGTTTTAAGTATAATCCTAAAACTGGTGAGTTTTTGTTGTTTGCTAATGAGTAAAACGATTTATTGAAGAATAGCTATATTATTTTTAATTTCTACTCTTAGTGCTACAAACAAGCTGCTGTATGTCAGTTTATATTCAAATATAAAAAAGCACCAGAGCCCAACAACAAACACTTCACAACCAGATGCACTTGAATGAGTCTGATCTGAACCATTTTCTTGTAGTTCTCTTGTTTACTTGTATGTGACAGTGAAGAGCCGGTCGGTACCGTGGGTCTATTGAGGCATCAGTGTGTTTGTCATGCTCTGGATGTGTCAGACAGCAGGTGTCAGAGGAACTCACTTGGCCTTGCTTCTCTGTCAACACTTCTGATTTTCAGCGGTTCGTATGAATGTTAAGTGACTGCAAACAATCTGTAGGTGCATTTGGGAATTTGCAGGCATGCGTGCGTAGATACACAGTGTGTGTGTGTGTGTGTGTGTGTGTGTGTGTGTGTGAAGGTTTTGGCTGTGAATTGCCTTGGCTGTTTTTAGATTGACAGAGTGATACTATACAAGACTCATCAATTATTATTCACATTTCTGGGCACAGACTCACCTGTAAATCAATGTACTTTACATTTTATGCCACATTATGCTTCACTCAACCTCATTTCAGAGAGTAATATTGTATTTCTTCTGTAGAGATTTTACATAGCAAACAGTGGGAAACCTTATAATAGACACTATAATGCTTTGCAGTTCCACTGAGGGTATCCAGTATAATCCAACATGCAGTAGTTCACGACAATGCAAATATTAGAGAAAAGCCAAAAAGTGAGTATAAATTTGTTCTTCTGTCCTACCTGAAAAATGATTACATGATGCTTTAGATACACGTGTACATTTTGCTCAAAATATTTTACATTTATTTGACTTTTATGCTGCATTCACATGGATTCAGGCAGACGAACACAACCTCTGGATCTCAACCTCTGGATCTCAACCTCTGGATCTCAACCTCTGTAATAGCAGGACAGCAAAATTAAACGCACGACAATATGTCAGCTTTTCTTGTAATATCTCAGTAGGATTTCATGCTCCGGTTGTATAGTTCTGGGTGTTGTTGTAGCTCCTTGTTGTCCAGATCGCCCATGTTTTCTCCTTCTGTGAGTGAACCATGTAACATGTTGTGAATTCTGTCGCGAAGATGGCAAAAAGTTGAAATATTTTACCTTTGGACAGCAGCGCCGTCTACGTTACTGTTGTGTGTGTGTGTGTGTGTGTGTGTGTGTTTGCACTGTGAGAGATATTTATGATGCAGGTGGTGACAACAAATAACGAGCACAGGGCAACAACGCTCGATAAGCAGGCAGTTTGTTGTTTATCGGGTTTCTGTAGCACCATAACTCTTTGTTGTTCACACAGTGGCCTTGTCCCGAGAGCAAATTGCTTAATCCCTAATTAATCTCACAGATATTCATGGCGTAATAAGGATTACCATATTGTTTTGTTAGGAAAACAATGACGCAGGCGTATTCTGGGCCGTAATGAGACGTAGTGCAACCTCCTCTCTCTTGTCAGATTTTGGCAGAAATTACAAAGGACTGCAGATCAAAGGACTACAACTACACAACGAGTTTGAACGTGTACACACACACATTCACATTCACACACATCAGAGAGAGAGAGAGAGAGAGACGAAGCAGAGTTTTACTGAGTGGAATTAAATGTATATAGAACTGTGTTAATATTTGGATGGAAGGTCGAGCTCAACAGTGAATAAATACACCTGCAGCGATTATTGTGCTAATGCACCACAGAGCTGCTTCAGCCCACTCTGGTGACACCTGTTTAGTTCATTGGTAGCAGCAAACCAGGCGGACGGAGACAAATTAATGAGGCAGTGTCTCTTATCGTCCTCCAGCTGGGATGGGATGGGATGGGATGGCCCCTCACTACGGAGCTACCAAAATATTAAATATGTTTTCAAATAAATAATAGAGGTGTTACATGCAGGATTTGGACATCAATAAATCATCTCCACATTCATTTTGAGACACTATTATGGTTACTCTCAGATCTGGGTATTGTCCCTGTTCCTCCCAATATTTTCACCTGCCTCAAACAATCGCTTTAGCTTTAACTCCGCGTGATGTTACTTAGTGTGTGAAAAGAGCAGGATATCGGGGATACTTGACCTGATGATCTGGCAACCCTCAACAAAGCTGTACGTCTGTGAAAAGGTCATTTGATATCATATTTCATTTCAGGTGGTAGGTGTGTTACACAATATCTATCTATATGTATAAAACGTTGTAGAGGAGCATATTACTTACAGGTTTCTGTACATTTATTGTATTGTAACATGACAGTCTATGTTATTTTTTTATATTAAATATTAATTTTGTTGTCAGATTTATAGTTACTATCAAAATGTCCTACCCAAGTTAAAACCAAACGTACGTCCTATCCCCGAACACAACTGCTGCTTTAAATCTACTTTTACTGCATTTTTCAACATCTGCAGCAGATTTAGTGTTAAAATCTTCTAGATTGCTTTTGGACAACATAATTAATCTGTGAGGTAATTTTTTAGTTTTTAGTGTTGTTTTATGCCAAGATAATGGCCTCCAAACCTCAGCTCTGCACTTAACACACAAACTAGAGAGCCATAACAATATTCTCATCTAACTCTTGCTGTGCTGCAGAAATGTTCCTCCGCCTTCTGTACGATTTTTTAAAAATCACACCGCTTCATTTAATTGATTTCGTGCTCCATTTTTGACACCTAAAATTCACAGGACCACAGTGGCTCACATTATTTGCAGGATTGGTAACAGGTTTGGAGACTTGCACCACGGCTACACTGGTTCATATAGCACAAAGCTAATGCTGTATGGATCCAGGCCCAGTATTGTGTGTTGGGTGAAGTGGACACAATATAATGGGGCTTTACTCAAGTGTCCGAGGGAGCTGAGGGACGGCCTGAACCGAGGTAGCAGAGGTTGCTGCGGAGTGGCAGCCTATGATTAATGAATGTGAACTTTTGTCAGGCACGTTCCCCGTGTAGCCCTGGGTCCATTAGAGAACTTGGATGGACACACAATAAAACACAAACACGCACCCACACCCACACACCCACACACACACACACACACACAAAGTGAAAAGACAACCCACACTTAACTGATGGATGATATGGAAGTAGGACCACACATCGTTTTTCCATTAGTGTCTCCTCACATTCTGCTCTGCTCTCTCTTATTCTGCTTGCCCCAATCAATCTTTAGCTGTACATCTTTCTTCTCTTCTGTTTTAACCTAGATGCATTGTGGGTCACATCCTGTCATCAGTGCTCTAAACCAGCTTTATTTCTTCCCTTTTTATTTTCTAAGAGACTGTACGGTATGCATAATGTCTATGCACTATTCTGGCTTTTCATCCGTCTCCCTTACCGTAGTTTATTTCAGTCAGTTCTGGGATTCCTCATATGTTAGTCAGAGGTAAAGGTGACATGAATAACAACCACCAGAGAATAATATCGATCTGTCAGGAGCAGATCAGATTCCTGCGGTGTTACTCTGCATTTAGCCTAGTATTATTATTACTGTTATTTGCATTGCGGGGGCCACTCATTACGTTCATAAATCATTACGACACGAATCATCATAGACATAAAGTCACTTAAACACCTTAAAAGCACCTTACCCTGTATGTTGTGGAGCATGAGGATGTTTTTAGCAGGTCAGCAGGTTGCTGCTACTGTATGATACTCAAGTAGCTGCTCTTCCAATGTGAGCGGAGCAAGCAGCATTCACATGATCATGTGACCACTAAAACACATGGGTTGGGAAAGATTGTGGTTGGGTTAAAGGTCGATGTGACCAAGACATTCATCTTTTCCCTAACCTTAACTACATGCTTTGATTTGCTAAATAGATGTCCATTCCAGTTCAAATATGTATGTAATTATTATATATATAATGTTGGTATTTATTGCGTTGCTGTGTCTAGGTCACATGCTTCATAAAGAGCTACAATGGAGCTAAAGTCTTTGAATTATTGTGTTTATAATAAGACATTTTTGTAGTTGTGATTGAATGTCCTTCTCCTCATTATGTCATATAAATGAAATCAAACTAAGTCATATAAATGCTAATCACGGCTAAATTGCGAGGAGAAGACGTCTTGGAGGGAAAGCAAATTAAATGCTGTCTTGCAGATATGCTTAATGTGAACATTTTGTGGAAGAAGTGGATGTCTATAAGCTAGGTGTTATCGGCATTTCCTACAAAATATATTAGTTGGAATTTAGTTATATATAATCTTTACTATAATCTTTCATATACAACACGTTGGTCTGTTTTTCCCCATTCCCCTTGCCATCCTGTGTCTTTTACTGCACCATTCTCTCTCTCTCTTTCCCTCATCCCCCTCTATTTGTGTCTTATTGTACAATTTGGTTTCAGAGTTGGCAGAGAATAATATTTCAGTAAAATGAGAAGTAGGCCACACTGTCTCTCAGCTCCACTGCGAATAGAGGCAAAGGAAACTCATCAGCTCAGTGGATGTGGAGGTATTGGGGTTAAAGGCACTGCAGCCTGGTCTGAGTTTGTTTGACCGATATTCAGTAGATCTGCAAGGAACACAGAGCATAATGGCACAGCAACAACAAGCAGGGCACAGTGCAAATAACCCCCTCCAATGGGAATCAGTTTAGAACTAAAGATACCCCCCAGGGTCCATGAAAAGAGAGCACAATTTAGAGCATTTAGAGCCATTGTGAGCGTGACAGCCTGTAAGGAAGCTAAAACACTGCAGGGAGATGTGACCGGTGTGGTTGGCCTGCTGTCAGCCAACACATGATGACTTGTGACTTTACCTTCTGCTCACACATATGGACTCAAACACTGAATACACCACAGGATGGCCTTCATTGAGAACTGAACCTGGAAATAACATCCTTGTGCCACCCGCTGCGACTTAAGACTCAAAAAGAAACCTGGAGGGCGCAATGTTGAGAAAGGTTGAGGTTTATGTGAGTATCCCCAGAGTTTAAAGTAAAGGTTGCTACAAAACTTCCAGCTTTGTTTCTCAGTAATGGTCCTACTGTACTTTGTAATAATAATATATGTACCTAGTAGTTAAAAATACAAGGAAAAATGTTGTTAGCCAATGCAGTTAAATGAGAAGATCAATACCACGGTCATATCTGAGAATGCTGTCAGTCTTCCTGTCTAACTCAAAAATATGTGTATGTCCCAAAATGTCAAATTACTCATGAGCATGAATGTGACGTCACTGTGACCTCTCACCTAAAAATGAAATATGATGGAGGAGAGAAGCTGCATAGTTTGTGGTGAACCAGTCATGAAGTATTAAGAGTGTCTTAATGTTTCAGTAGGAGCCCGGCGATGACTGCACCGTTAGTGTCATCTCCTTTAAGATCAGTCGTGTCCCTGTGACACTTGGGTTTCAACGACATTTCCTTCTCACACTGTTACATTAGAATAGTCTTTAGATACTCTCCAGTATCTCATAATAAATAAAGCAAAAATCAGAGAGATTTTCTTCCGCTTCGGATTCTCCAAAACTTTGTATTTGAGCTCATAAAGACCGTTTCTCTCGCTGACACTCACGCTGTACCAGCTGCCGCGCTCATCTCTCCACACGCTCTGTTGGTAGATAAACCCACTGGCAGAGACTCACGCCAACCCTCCCCGTCTCTACGACAGAAGGCTGTAATATGTTTAATTGCTTTCATTTTACTTTGTTCCCTTTTGGCTTAATTGTGATGCCGACCCTGCAGCCAGAAGTCAAGTTGTGGTGTTTTATGATTGATACGGACAGGACAGTCTTCCTTTGTAGTCTACATTTCATTTAGTTACTGTAGATTCATACCTGACAATATGAGCATTAAAAAATACATTAAAATCTAATTTACCGGTACATTATTTTCTGATACTTTTCTAAGATGACATGTTATCCATCCATTGTTATCCTGACAGTTAATTTACCATAAGGATTTCCAGATCTGAGCTGTCATATACTGACTGAAGTTGAGAGAAATTCACAGCATAGTACAGACTAAAGACTCAACACGCTAGCAAAGCTCTGTAAATGGGCTGAATGAACATGTCACCCAGCACAGCAGTTTGCCTTATTGACATGTTTTTTAATAGTTTTTGGCAGGATGGATTCATTGTTGATTTGGCTCTGCTGGAGAAACTGCCAGCCTCGTTCTTTAAGTGTAATTCTATTATTTTATTAGTAAAGGCATGTGACAGCATAAAATGACAACTTATGTACAAAAATACTTTCTTATTATTAAACGGCAAGCTTATGTCGTCAAAGTAGCACTTGAGTAGCACTGTTTCCTCTGTAAAATAAGGATGTCAAGCACCACTCAATACACCACTTTAAAGAAACCCAACCTGTATTACCACCCATACAACAGCAGTGTTTATTAAATCAAACCACCATCATAACACGCTGACAAATATTTTCACAAGTGAAAGTGAAATATTTAAAAAGCTTTATGGGAGTTGCATCATGTTTACAGTGCGTCTCTTTATGCTTGACCGGATTTGGGTGAGCAAGCCATCACTGTGTTTTGGCTCATCTGAATTTAATTGATTATGAATTATTCCCATAATGAAAGCGGTGCAACATGGTTCATTCTTTATTTTGTTATTTATTGCATTTGCAAGTTTTAACCTGCTTTGTTGAATTTCAACACTGAAGTAAGTATTTGATGTTCTACTAACTTTTCAATGGTAACTTAATGAATAGCACAAAACATTTCAAATGTGCAAAGAATGTCATGTTTTTATCCAACTCAATCATGTCTATTATGAACAGAGTCTAAAAGAAATGGCTCTTCAGTAAAACCCAGAGAAAAGAAGTAATTATTTTTCTGCCATTTTTCAGTCTTAGAACAGAAGAATAAAAAGCTGTTGCCTGAAAGAGCTTGTAGATGAGGAGGAACTCATAAAATCCTCTATACACACAATGAATAGTCTCAATAGGAACCACTCAAACATGTAGTGTTGAGAAAACGAAGCTTAAAGTACACACAGCTTTAATTTGAATCAACTTGTGGCTGTCACAGTTTTGCTCTGACTAAATGGCAACATATTCGGCTGTTTGCTTTGTCATCGTGTCTGTCCACATTTTGATGTACTTTTATCAATTCGCAAACACGGCATGTTGAAATGAAACGATTCAGACAGAACAGAAAAAGTCCTCTCCTCTCCTCTCCTTTCCTCTCCTCTCCTCTCCTCTCCTCTCCTCTCCTCTCCTCTCCTCTCCTCTCCTCTCCTCTCCTCTCCTCTCCTCTCCTCTCCTCTCCTCTCCTGTTTATTTATTTGTACTGTTGGGGATGACCTCAACCCAGAGGCAGTTTTCGGGAAAAATCTGTGTGGCTCACATTAAAAAACACCCTCTACGGATTATGATTCAATAAAAAAATAAAAGAAAATAATAAAAATTGCACAAACTAGACATAATTATGTAATAGATTGCACCGGGTCTCATTACAGGAAAAGTTTGTGGTGGTGGAGAGAGAGTTTATCACAACCTGCATCAACAGTAGCAATAATATAAACGATCAGCAGAGTATGATTAGCCGAAGATGAGTCCAATCAGCTGATGACATACAGTATATGATGAACAAATGCAATCATAAGTGCTGTATTTATAAATCCCTGGTGGGTGCCTGACATAGCATAACAGCCCCACTGATAGGGCACTTAAATTACCTAATCAGAAAGAACACAGCACAGTCACCACAATGAAAACAGCCTGTGAATGTACTGTATTTCTTTAGCCTGTTACGCAGTTATTTCTGCATCATCTGTCTGGAGTCAAAACATCCTGGTGACTGTTACCTGCTCTTGACATTTATGGTATCATAGGAGAACTCTACCTTATACTATGAACATATGTTTATCTTTTAAAAGGTCTAATTGTTAATGGACTGCAACAACCTCTCATGTTAGAGCCAATCAGATCAGATGACAGCGGTTCACAAGGTAGTTGAAAAAGGGGCCATCAGGAAACCACGTATGTCGTAGTTTACATACAGCTCGGTATGTCGTAGTTTACATACAGCTCGGTATGTTGAAGTTTACATACAGCTCGGTATGTCGTAGTTTACATACAGCTCGGTATGTCGTAGTTTACATACAGCTCGGTATGTCGTAGTTTACATACAGCTCGGTATGTCGTAGTTTACATACAGCTCGGTATGTCGTAGTTTACATACAGCTCGTTGAGACCTGCCAATAATCTCTATTCCTTTGGTCAGTTTTTTTTTTGCCATCTCCTTTGAGTTGTTCACCCCGGTTTCCTCTCCAGCTTTCTGAGGCTACACATCATGATCAACTGAATGTCTGTGTACATTTGTTAAAATGTGCACGATGTGATGAAGATGTGTGTGTGTGTGTGTGTGTGTGTGTGTGTGTGTGTGTGTGTGTGTGTGTGTGTGTAGCTTAAACTGCACAACTTGATGTCAGTGATCAGGATGAAAGACACGAGGAAGACACCAATGAACGAAAGACAGAAATGCCGGGAGAGAAGTGTGTAACTGTTTGGCATAGTCAGCAAAAAGGCAATTAGAAAGTAGAGACTGTCGTATAAGCAATGTCATATCCATAGAGCCAGAGAGGTAAAGAGGAAGCCTGGAGCTCAGCCACAACAAAAACAACAGCAGAGAACGATGAGTAAAAGAGTGGGATCCAGATAAATCTGTCAAGTTAGACGGGGGCTAGTTTCCCCACACGGCATCCCCCCTAATACCAAAAAGAGAAGACGGAGGAGGTGTTTCTACAATCCAGATAAGTATAGATTTTATAGATCCCGCTTCTCTGCCTCCTCTATCAATAAAACCCATTAAGATTTAGACATCAAACCATCCATCAGTGAAGATGTTTCCTGCTCTACCATCCGGGCTGATCTGTTAGTGCAAGACGCGCCTTCAATTATATGAACCCAGTTTATGTTTATGTATCTCCCTTTTTTTTTCCATTTCAATCTGCTTCCTTGTTTTTTTCCACTATCACTCATTCTGCTACAAATCATATACAGAGACGGAGAGAGAGAGAGAGGAGTCTCTTTATTTCACCTCCTGTGCAATCCTTTCTTTATCTCCTTTTCCTGTGAGCCTTTAGGCAAACTGTTGTTGCTTAATAAGGAATCTGCTAATTTGCAACTTCAGTCCAAAAACATCCTTCAAATTGTTCAAGCTTTTATTCTTTGTGGAAGTTCCTATTTAAAGACACAAGTTTGTAAAAAAAGACTAAAAAAAAACCCTTTTGTGAAGCTGGAGTTGAAAACCTGTTTTGTCTCCCGAGAAGGAAAAATGTATTTTATTTTTCAGTGCCAAGTCTCATTCATCAGTGACTTGCTTGATTAAACACTTTACTTTCATTCTTCTCGGTGAACAGCTACAACCAAGTATAATTCAGTGTGCAGCAGAGGGACGATTACCGAATGAGAACTTATTCACAAAGAAAGAAAATTACACCGTTTAAGACTTACTCGGATTCATAAAAATCCAGATCTCCTCTCTTCAAAGTTTGGAGCACTTCACTCACCGAGAGCCATTGATCCATGAGATTGGCCTTTGCTAGTAGGCGTTAATATTTCATAGGGTCGAGGTGGTGTAGGGATTCAGATGCTTAGACTGACACACGAACCTCTACGGAAGCAAGTGATCAATATCCGGCAGGGACGAGCAATAATGAGGAGTGTTAGGTGGAGAAGGCCTGGCAACGTGCTAAAGGCCTGCTGTTGATAAGCAGAGGAGAGTGAAGCATAGCAAGCAGACACGGCTGACACTTTGGTGTGGATCCTTGACGCTGGAGACGTTCATCTGGCCGAGGGAAGTTTGTAGATATTGCTTTTTGTTTGCCGTCATTAGTCTTCTCTCTCAGGAGAAATGCTTGTTTGAGGCTGACTCAGCTGAGTCTTGAGCCTCGGGGTTCATTGGGAGGAACTGGAGTGCTCCTTCAGAACCGAGTTTCACTTGTTAGCTTTCAAGCTTACACCACTAGTTGCCTCAGTGCTGGCACCGAAGCACAAAAACAACAAGTCTTACTGTTAAATAATGAATTATTTATAAGTATGAAGTCTCTGGAGCTGATTCTCCTTCATGAAACACACGTTGATTAACTGGAGAGGGGGGCGGGGTCACTAGGTTAGTTAGAGCTGCTGTTTGGGACTTATGGGACTCAATTTTCCTTTGTTGTGGAAATATGATATGATGGTTTCTCTACATCAGTGCACACACATAATGGATGCTGCAAGAAGCTTTAAATTACCACCCTCTGCTTCTTTAACTTCTTTAACAACATCTCTTGCATTTTATATTCATTCTGTTTGTTTTCATTTGTTTTTAGTCATTTAAAAAAAAGTAGTTTGCAAGGACAACTAATACCAGACAAAGTGAATTGGCTGCTGTTGCATAATAACAGTATTGAGTCATATATTTTTTTTAGGAGTCATTAGGAGTTTAGTACAAGGACTGCTTATTCTCGGAAAAGCTAACTTACATACACCTTTCTATAAACAACAACAACAACAACAACCTATAGTTTATTCTTGGCTCTCGCCACCTTTATATTAATAGGAAGCCTCACTCTCTTTGTGTCTATTCTAATCAGTTTGCCTCATGTGACAAATTCATCACGCATCTATTCTTTGAATCATTAACTAAGAGAAAACCTTCCAGGCAGCGTACCGCTCTTTAAAACCCTGCGAGGCACGACAAGATTCGTGGAAAGCAGGCCGCCGCAGGGATTCGTCTGGGGAATTAGCTCAGAGAGAATCAATGGTGAATAAAAGGTGCATCCATCCAGCTTTTCACGGCAATTGACACATGCTCTCGACAAGTAATCCTATTAGATTGTTACACCTTGCAACATCTCTTGTGGCGTGTGGGGAAAAGGTTGCGTGCACATATGGGCGTTTGTACAGGATTGCTTCAAGGTCTTTTCCTGTGGCACCGATGGTAAATAGACCTGTCATTTCCTTTTAAGCACAGCCTGAATGTTTGGCTATAATGAGCCTGTCAATTTCCCTCATGCCCACCAGAGCTGTCGCCCTCACGTCCTGCTCCGAGCCCCCCTGCGGGGTCACGGTTAGAGGAAGATTGTGTAGACACCCTAATGAGAAGATCTGTTTCATTGTTACTGATGTCATTTGTGAAACCACAAACCTGCCTCATCTTTAAAACCTAATTTCAAAGCCACCTCCCTCGTCACACTCATTCCTCTGGCTCAAAGAAAAGGCTGTTTTTCCGAAGTAGAGAAGAAACGAGGCTCGTCAGGGAGACACGCCGGAGGGAGTCGAATATGAAGCGCGGGGCAGGTGAATAAATTGCAAGCAGGAGACGAGACATTTTACTCTGCCGAAGATCGGAGGGTTGATTCGATCAATGTTACCATTTAAGTGAGGTGGTAGTGAGAGGGACCTGGAAAATCACTTGTAGGGAGGATTTCCTTTGAGCCTATTTTGACATTAACAGATGTATAAAACTAGATTTAAAAAAGATGCAGAATATACAGTAGGTGACTCAGACTACACTTCATTCTAATCACTATTATTCCCCCACTAATAATTCATCAGAGCCACTGAATAAATGTTTTAGGTATCTGATAATATAAAACACATGGATCTGTGCTGTGTAGTCTGGTTCCCTGCCAGAGTCAGAGACTAAATCCACCTCCTGTAGGTGGAAAAATAGCAGAAAAAGCTATTCATAATCTTTGACATTATCCGATAATTGCTGTAAATTGCTGGCTGGTGGAAATGCACTTATACTTGCATTAAGTCTTGTGATTCTGTTCGAGCTTCAGAGAGCTACAGTATATAAACAATTGGAGCTCTCACTCCTACGTGCACTGTGCTACATCATGCAGACACACTTAAAAGAATTGTTTGCAGCTTAATATTGTTTAAAATACATGTCCTACAAATGTGCTACGGCCCACTGTCGAACGCGGCGTGGTTTGTATGTACCTGTATGTATGTAAATGCACCTATCAAACCAATACACAACACATTTCTAGTCTCATCATTCCTCATAAACAAATACGAGCATGTCTTACAAGTACAGAAAATAAATCCTACAAAGACAAAAACATATCACATGACTAGTTTAATGTGAGAACATGATGCTGATGTTTTCCTGCTCGCTGCTGCACACCTTCTCTTCCAGGATAAGTGTCATGGACCTGAAGCACTTAACCTCAAGCCGCTGCAGGGGCAATGCATTGCAGTCAGCCCTGTGTTCTGGCCTTTTCTGAAGCAATTGCAGCTGTGTAGGAGGCATTTGGTGTTTGTGCCTTTTTAAAGGGATATTTGAAAGACACATTGAAATTAATTTTATGTAAAATGTGTTCATTTATATCATGATTTGATTTGGTAGAATTGCTGTTTAAAAAAAAGCGCAATCTTCTGTTCTTGTGGCATTAAATACCCAAAAATCGGCTAATGAGGTGCTACCAAGATGATGAAATAAAGGATCTTTTATCATATGGCTGACTGTTGTCAAGGTTTATATTTGAGAAACTATGTATTCTGTTATATATGGATTTGTCATTAATTTTAGACCTCTCAGGTGACTTTCATCAGAGTCTGTCCTTCTTAAAGCAAAGTAATTATAGAGGTGCTAAAAACCCTGTGAAAAGTTTTGCGCGTCTCACTGAGCCATTAACGATAATCAATCGGGCTATGAAGACCTCTGGCTGCGGTCAGCCCAGTGAGAGGCAGCGGAGATCAGTCAAGGATGAAACAGGTGACAGTTCAATGCCAGCGTAATTAAAGTGAAAATAAATCCGCTTTTCATTGCCCATAATGACCATAATTTAACAACGGGGTGTTGATAAGGTTGTTGGTCGATAAAGGTGATAGAAATGCCCTACAGAAATGCCCCTACAGTGATCATGGTTTCATGGTTATATTTCATCTACGCGCATCTACACCTGGATGTCTTTAATAGCTAAAACCCAGACAATGAATCCTCTGACAGTCCATTTCAGCACATCTGCATCAGACATTACTGTGCGTGCATTCTTGGATGAAGATGGAGTGACGCTGGCTTATTTCCTTTTTTCTTTTTCTTTTTTCTTCACCAGGAATCCAGCGGTAATTGGCAATTTGAGTATTTTCACAAGGAAACAAAAAGACGAAAATTCACGGAGTGCCATCACACTCAGTCGGTCGTGAAGCTGCCAGGATCCCAAAGTGGTTCTGAAAAACTCAATTTGACTTCAATCCACATACAAATATACCCACGCTCAACAAACAGAGTTTGAAGGAGAGATGGAAAAAAATATATATATATGAGGAGAAGGATCACTCTCATTTGAACCTTGTGCATCGCAAACTTTTAAATGCTTGAAATGATGACTAGTAATTGGTTTTTTATAATTGGATGGTTGCATTCCCTTACAGTGGTCATAGCACATTCATATTAGCCAGACACACGGGCAGAAACAAGAAATAACTATCGTCTGTATCTGCTGTTGGGTGCTAATTGGCAAATCACACACATTTAGCCACATGAGTTAAATCAAACAATCCCAGCAAAAGTTTTGATTATGAATGTCAGTGAGGCGCCTACATCAAAGTGCAAAGTGTCCTGCTGTCATGCTCGCGGTGTATATTTGAGGGGGTTGGTATTCATTCAGTACGTTTGTCTATGTTTGTGGCTGCTAATCAGGTGAGACAGGACCATGATTCACTGGGTGGCTTCACAGCAGTTTAATTAACCCAGAGGTCTTGTGATATATCTCCCTCCTGATATATGTCTGCTAACATACATTTCAGTTCAACACTAATATTTAGCATGTTGATTTTTCCATTAAAATAACTGACTTGTTTGTGGTTTATGTGAGCTATTTTTACAATTTTGACACTCCACGACTTTCAAAATTGATAAATAGTTTCATATTGACCGTCTGCGTTAGGGTGGAGATATCAATCACCTTAATCAGAAATCCTCTGAGCAGTTCAAGTCAACTTCACTCATTGCTTTTCAAGCTAATTGGCAGCTCAGCTGAGTCTTAAGTGATTTAATTACTGCTGTAGACAAAAGAAAATATTGTGCCTCCATATTTATAGACTTAACAAAACCCTTTATCTTTGATATATCATTTATATTTAGACTACGTCATGCTGTAATCTTGATTTTCAGAGGGGTTTGCAGCAGAAATGAATAAATGAGTCTTACATTGGATCCATAGGATCTGTGCTACAACACATTACATCCCCGGGCAAGTCATTGTAGTGACTGTATCAAAGAACTAAACAAGCTGCACCAGTTGTGCAGTAAGCGCATCATGCAGTAAGCAAACAGCTGTGTGAACAGAGTGTGATTTCATGTTGATGTCGCTGCTCTGTATGTGGTTTATGATCTAGTTAGCAGGGCCAAAGGTTCAGTTTTCTGACATTGGCTGAATCACAACGGCCTCTAACGGTCGTGTGAAGTGATTAGAGTTCTCCCACTGCTCTACTTCATCACTTTAACACCTTTAAATACCATCACAGACTGACGGGCCTCCTGCACAGTGGCAAAAGATGGCGTGCATGTGTGTGTGTGTGTGTGTGTGTGTGTGTGTGTTTGCATGCATGTTTATTAGACAAACGAACATAGGTGGAAAATAGTTGAAATAATTTAGAAATAGTACGACTTTTTTGATAGCTTAACCCTGAGATGACTGAAGCCTATGCAGCACAAGTCAAATTGTGTGCATATATGCATGCTTTCTCCTCATGCATGTGCGTCTTTGCGAGGGTAAATTATTGATAGTTTGGTGGAGGGTTGAGTGAAATTACTGCTTCCTCCATCAGCTGTTCAATATTGCATTCAATTCCTGATCCTGGGACCTGCAGTGAAGATGATTTCCGTGCTGCTTGATGTCAGTTGGCAACATTACTGCCTCTTTTTCTTTTTTTTTTCTTTTTTTCTGTTTCACTTCTATACTTCAGTTCCCAGCCCAACAACATGTTTCTTTCAAATCAAATACATATTCAGCCATCCCTTTGCTTTATTTTTATGCTGTCAGAAAGTGCTTCACGACGATGGACGGTGTGTATGTGTGTCAGTGATGAGATTGAAAGTGTGTGTGTGTGTTATCTTCTCCCGGCTGCCCTGAGGAATAACTGTCCAGAGCGTTCCTTGTGCCTGGTAATGGTATGCTGCTATCTCACTCCATGCTGCGCTGAAGAGAAATGACTTTCCAACATTCTGGCTTTCCTTGACTGCTCAAGCCTGATTCAGCCTCAATGAATGGAGCCTCATCTACTGCACTCGACATTCCAGCCAATCTCTATTTTCATTAAAAGTGACATTTATGGTATTTCTGCTTTATTTGATGTACACAGCGATATGCACAGGAAAGGCTATAACTTTCTGTTTTCACTACACAACCATCAACCTGTAAATATGTAAATACAAGATATTTTTCAGTCCTTCTGCCATATCCTCCCTACATTTCCATTTCCATTTTTTTTTTGTAACTTTTGAAATTTGATGAGTGGATCAGAGGCGGTTTTCCAGTGCAGTTTGAGTATGGCATAATGACTATGTTATCACTTCACCGCGATTAGTTAATTGCAGTATAATGTGTTTATGAGTGGCCAGGGGCTTGACTGGCCTACAGTAAAGCTGAGCTAAAGTGATACTGCAGTCTGAACTGCTGCTTCATTTGGAAGGAGGGAAAAAGGCAAAATAGCAGCGTCCTCTTCTCATGATGCATTTCAAGTCAAAGCGAGCCATCATGATGAGCTCTTTCTCTCCTTGATGCAACACTCCCTGTCTGGCTGTGTTGCACATCACCAGGCTGCACTCTGTTGTTCATTTGCAGAGTGCTATCTCAGCCATTGAGTGTTTTCTCCCTCATTCTTTGCCAAAGCATGCACTTGCCTGAGGGCTCTTTAGATTGGGGTAAAAGCAGTGAAGGCTCGGGGCCCTTACAATCTCCACAATGGCAAAACCAATTGCCGTATTCATCTCATGGGCTTGACAGAAAGAAGGGATATGGGCCCTGAGATGGGGCCAGGATGAATAAGCCTGTCCTGGATGCTGAGAGGATATAGAGGGCTGGAGGAGTGAGGTCTGGCTGCCTGTCTATCTATCAGGCAGCAGCTCCCGGGGGGCCATCACAGCAATCGATGCCTCTCCTTGGTGCAAGGCTGAAATATGGGGGTCTCTCCACAAAGCTGGAAGACATCTGTGCTGCTGTTGTTGTTGCACCTTGAATACTAACAGCGATAAATGGATTGTCTCTTGGTTCATTTTTTCCCTGCTTTCTCTCGTCTCCAGCAGATAAAGCTCTGAGCTTCCCACCTTGAAATGAAAGCTTCAGTTATGTCCTGGAACTATTTCAAGGCTGTTCAGTGTTTCGTGCCAGATTAGTGTTTAATAACTCTGATTCAAGTGTGATTCAAGGTAACCTACAAATAGACCATCACCAGACCTGATCTTGGCTCAAATGAATGGAGCTGCTAAAGTGCTGAGCCAGTAGATCCTGAGCAGACACCAAAAATGATGACATGCATTTCTTTTGGAAATAAATTGCTTGTCCTACTTGGATCTATGGCCCTGGGGAATCCTGGTGTTTCAGGCCAACTAGCAGAGAGCAGACTGAAACCTCCAGAGAGGTAATGTACATGTTAAATGTAGATGGGATTTGCCTCAGGGGACAACATTTATGCCTGTGGTCCTTTTTTTCCCCCCTCTCTCTCTGCATTGATTTCAAAGTATTGGTAATGGTCTGATTTTCATAGAGAAGCACTACTATAATGTAGCTAGCAGTGTGACTCCGGGGATGGTGCTAGATGTATTGCCATGACATTTTGAACAGACATTCATAGCCCTCAGAGGATGAAGCCTGTTGTCTTTGGTGATAGTATTATTATACAGTTTGAATTTCAATTTTTCAATTTCTTTTTTTAAATCATAGTGAGTCGTTAAAAAAATAGTTTAATGTTTGGCAGAAAGAAAAACTTTTGATAAAGAAACACGAAACACATTTGTAACATTTAAACTATTTAATATGTATTGTCAGAATTATCGCAAAGAGAAAGTTGTTAAGCAGATTTAGAGCTGTCATCGTAATCTAGAGTCTGAACGAGAGCCTTGTCTCCAGTCTAATTAGACCCCTGAGGATGTACGGTAGACAGCAGGCTTCGTTGCTGAATCTGTTGGGGAACCCACATTATCACCTACTCAGACCCCCAGTCTCCTATATGAGGTCACACAAATACACCATCGCTCTGGTGTATAAAAATCCATACATTTCTATTGATCGTAACATACATTATATCCGTAAGACGAGCTTCGAAGAACACTAACTGTGATAAAGACTCAAATCGCAACAATATACTGTACGTGTACTTGGATCTTGAGAGTAACCAATGCAAAAGCTCAAGGTTTAAGATTATGTATATACGGTATTTATTATTTTTTACATGTATGTGTATGTATTGTATCCTTTGGCCTTGTGTGTAAGTATTTTTATTTTTTTTTTAATTTTAATTTTAATTTTAATTTTAATTTTAATTTTAATTTTAATTTTAATTTTAATTTTAATTTTAATTTTAATTTGTTTTATACAAATGGTTAGATGACATGTACTGTGCAGCAAAAATTGTCCGTTGAAAGATTCATTCAGGACTGATTCAGCTATGAGATAAAATTGTAAAAAGATATAAATCAGTTACAGACACATCTCCGGGGCATTCAAGCTATGTGTAATAAAACGAATTCGAACTTCGAGAGAGAATTTCAGAATTCGCCCCCCCCCCCAGTCTCCTCACAGCACTGGTTCATTATCACTATGCAGAGCTGAAAATTGGCATTGACATAAATCAAAGCCAGTACACAGAATACTTTTGCTCAGACTGACTTTCTAAAGCTCACGAGAGACATAATGTAAAAGATAAAGCTGAAGATCCTCAGAGATGCTGCAGTGAGTCCGCTGTTCACTGGGAATGTCTCACAGATGGTGTAAAGACAGAGTGTTCACACCAGATTCACACCAGCGGTTTTGCTCCTGTGTTAATGATATCTTATTTCTGTGAGAAACGGTCAAAGAGCCATTAAACGTCTGTGATTAATACATTTTAATCTTTAACTTTCCGCTGTGTCTTTGAACACGATATACCAGGTGCTGCGACGTGAATGAAAAAGAGGAATAAACAGAGGGAAAAGAAAAGACTAGAAGAGCCAGAGAGATGGATCTTTAGAGCTAGTGATGTGTCAGTCTTTATTCCCGGACAGAGCAGGGTCTGCGGCCTGTTTCTCACATCTCTGTTGTCCCTGTTGCCCTCAGAAGCGGCCTATGTACTGCTCCCCCAGGGTGGGGGTGAGGGGGGAGTCATAACCGTCGACCTCCCCCATAACCTTCCTGAGAATGAGCTCTAATCAGGCCCAATCTGCTTTGGCATCTGACAGTCTGTCTTATAATGCTCTGCCACCTGCTAATCGATGGGAATTTAAAGTTGTTAGCTGGTGTGTGTGTGTTCAGAGCGACACTTGCAGCCAGGTGTGTGTGTGTAATTCTACAAGGCTGTTTTATTTCAATGAAGACAGCCTTGTTCTGTGGCCTTGTGTGTGTGTGTGTGTGTAGATATGTAAGATAATTATTGTTTTCTTTATTTATCAACCAAACTTTTAGCATCAAGCCTCTTTCCTTTTTTTTTTTATTTTTTTTTTTTTTATTTTTTTAGCTTCAGTTGCTAATTTAAGGGCTCCCTGTGAGTTTATGTATCTGCAGAAATAAGACTCAGACCCACGTTTTTTCCAAATGTTTTTGTCATAAAATTATTAGATTATTAGACATTTTGACCTGATGTCGGTGCCATATGAACGGTGAAGGTGAATTCATTTTGAAACGCACACATTTCCAGCAGATCGTTTCAGTTCTGACGGACTTCAAGGCTCTAATGAGATCCCAGAAATCTTTGGAACCAGTCCTGATGTTCTCCCTTTAAGAGCTGAGCAGTCTTTTCTTTCCGTCTGTCGTTCATGTTGAATCCTCGAAATGTTCGGTAAAATAAAAAGGTTTTAATGAGTGCCGTTCCAGAGACACCCACGTACCGTCCCTATTCACTCTTGACAGTGCAGCAGGAGAGCAGTAAATTGTAGACTAATGGATTTCTCTGACAAACTAAGAATGAAGTTGAAATGTTCACCGTCTCATGTATGAAGGTAAAGGCCAAGTGCTTTTTCCCCCTCTTTGCTGCCTTTATTTGAAATGCTTTTTTTTTTTTCCTGATTCAAAGTGATGCTTCATTTTGTGAGCGCGTTGTCACTACTTTGCACACGGCTCAAACTCGTTTTAGTAAATATTGTCTGTGTTACACAAGCGGTGTTGTTTTGTGAGTTATGCTGTGACGGTGGATTAACAACTCATTCCTTATTAAGTGTTGTCATGGCAGAAAGGTGGGAGAGGAATGTTTCTTTGACATTTACTCCTCTTTGCCTGCGATAGACTAAATCCCTTTACGTTTATAATGACACTGACATTTACGCTCCGTATTGTGCTGTAAATCACTTTTTACGATGCGTCCAATGGGAATTATTGTTGCCGTAAACTTGGTTGGGAATTTTTTAGGTTATATAGGAATAAATTTGGCAATTTTCACTTTTGAGTTATTCTTGACTATATTTGTGTGATACAGTCATCATCGCCTCATTAAAAACATCATCAGTGTGCAACAGAACCAATCAATATTAATGAAGCAATTAAACACAAGTTGTATCATACGCTTGTTCACGTAGAATAACTGACGTTTGGTGGTAAAATGATACGGTTATTTTATTTTTAAGGTAATATTGAATCCATCTGAAAAAAAAAAAATCTAGATGTCATATTAAGCTGGCTGATGATGATGGTAAGGTTGATTCATTTTTATTCATCTCCAGTGTTGCTTTCTTGAGGGAAACATGGCATAGTATTATTTGATATCACAGTAATGACATAATTTGCTTTAGATAGAAGTGGGTGGCTGGACCCCCATTAGAGAACAGGGAAAAAGGAAAATAATCAACCTCCCCCTGTGATGATTGCTCACTTTCTGCCAGGTATGGATGTGTCTGGCTTTTGAGATGCGAGGTCAGCTCTGTTGGTGTCCCTCTTGTCTGGATTGATTATTGCCCAGGGAGTGTTTGGCCTCAGTTCACATGCAGCTGTCTGTGGCCAGCCGGCTCTCTGCCAAACACAAACTCAATCATCAAGTTTTTTTATGAGAACTTTAACCTCTCAACATTTCTGCCTCAGGAATGTATCCATTTGTCTTTGTCTTAACAACTAAAGAAAATTTTTTGTTATGTTGTTATGAGAGGCGCGGGGTCAAAAATGTCCCCTTTACCTGTAGTCAAGCTTTTAAGGTGGTGTGCCACAGGGCTGTTTTCATTAAGTATTCTCTCTGCTGAATAATGTTTGATTTGTGTTAGTTTACAGAAGTATCGAGGTGCTTCAAAAGGAGAAATCACACAGGTAATGTATTCAGTGTGCTGCATGTTACAGATATACGGACCGACATGTCGGAGAGTATCAAGCATCCAGTATGTTTTACAAATGAAGAGGTTTGGCTAGGTGCAATATCAGAGCAATTCTCCATGCAGGAGGAACACGTTGAAAACATAGTTCAACTGAGCATCAACTGTTTTGTCAAAACGCATTACACGCTGGTGATTGACTCAAGACAAAGGCCATCACCAGAACACGAGCCAAAGGCCCGGGTCTCCAAGCGGCCTTCTGTGCCATCACTCATCTCCCAACAACGATGGGAGAATTATTTTCAGCATACAAGAGACAATCAAGACAGGACTTTTAAATTTGTCCCGAGGAGCAGCTAAAAATACATATTGACACTCGCAATGAAAGTAGCTGTTTGTCCTTCTGGGACTCCAACAGAGATACATTTCCAGCTTTGTTTCCAGTGGCAATGAATGCCCTTTAAATCCACAAGACCCCTGACTACCACTGCAAGTACAAGAAATCAATTACTTCTTTTTTCCAATATGTCAAACTATTTTTTTTTAACTTTACCAGCAGGGTAGTAAACCCACCTCTGCCAACAAAAAAGCCTTTATTAGAATAGGAGAGGAACTTGTTACTTGTCCTGCTTGCTTTATTCCAGCCTCTTTACTCTGAAGTCTCTGAACAGATAGAAGCTGAAGCAGCTGAAGCAGGCAACAAAAAAAAACAAAAAACAGAGTGGCCTAAATCCAGGTAATCTTTTGGGTCCTGCTGCAGTCAGGTAGACGACCTGTTGCTCTGCTGTCACCCAGGGCACGTTGCCCTCACTGCAGCATCTGTCGTGTCTCCAAGGTGTTAACTATACCAAGGGAGGCTGAGACTATAATTCTCTGCTCTTCCTCCCACAGTAATACAGCAGCAGTCTGTCCATAACCCTCTATTTTATTTTTAACAGTCTCTGTGTGTTTGTTAGACAGAGAGATTAGAGGTATAGCTAAGTTTAATTGATTCCCAATAGAAATGTCTGTATGTCAGTATGAGGATTGCAAAAACGAACGAGGAGGATATGCTACATCTGATGTGCATCTTATAATTTCTTAGTTTTGCAAATTTTAATTTCTGTAGTGAAATCCTGATTGATTGGACATCACTGCTATTTTAACTAGTTGAATATGATCGGTAGCTACGGTCGAGTACACTAACCCAATTGAGGTAAGATTGTCGATGATGTTTTCATTGGTTATTGCTTGCAGGAGAAACAATCTAATTTGTTTCAGATACACAAACCTGGAGACTTAAATTTAAATTTGTGGTCAAGAATGGGCCTCATAAATTGCTGTGGGATGGTATCACCTCGCTTGCATGCACCGGCAGTCAACTGTGGAAAAGCCATCCTGCTGTCATTACACTTCCATTAACAGTCCCATCACCCTGCTGCCAGATGCACTGGGCTGAAACCAGTAAGACTCGTCATCACTGTCACTGAATCTTCGTATCTGACCTTCAGACATAAACCCGTACACTCTGCAGGCAGACAGCTTCACCGTCTCTGCTATGAGTCATTACACCCACGCTGGCAATTCATTTGGTGTGTGTGTGTGTGACACTGTGTGTGCTAATGTATGACTGATGCCTACATACACGCGCATACTTTTTTTTTTCTTTTTTTACTATTATCAAAGTCACTACATTAAATAATTTCTACGCAACTAATTTGACCTTTGACCGGCTGTCATGGTAATCTTCTTCCTGAATCAAGAAAGATGTTAATTCCCTGCATGAAACATTAGATTGAATGTGGGATTACCCGAGTCCCCCTTATAGAAATAATCTTATGGAAATGCATGTCCATGAAGTGTACGTGCCCAGACTTTCCATCCAGGGGAAGCTTCATTATCAGAATTATTATTATTGTATTATCGCTCCGTTCATCAAAAGGTCGGCGTATCGTAGTTAGCCTCTTCTTGTTGCTGAGAACATGCATTAATGATATATTTTCTTGCATAGCAAAGAGCTCGTTTATGATGTGTGGACAATAGCACAAACTGAGACGGATGCTGCAGGCATCGCTTGTTGGGTAAATACAAGATATTTATCTCAACAGAAATGCATGATCAAAGAAACATAATATTTACAAACTATACATTGTACCTTGAACTAACATATTATGTGGAACATGTACCAACAATGAGATTTTAAATTACCTCAAGCGTAATGACTCAAATATGGATAATAGATAAACTAAATCGGAGTTTGATGCACCGTCATCGTCATTGCAAACGTGTCGCACACCAGAGAGCTTTGGACTCAATTAAATCACGGCTGATGGTTTCATCTGAATTACAAATCTAATTATTCTTTACGTGGCCGCTGAAGCAGCTCATGAGCAAGTTGTGATATTGTGATATGTGAGTTGTTTCCAGGGGAGTCTTGCTTTAACCTCAATTCTATCATGGTGTTTTCTGTACAGTGTCCTGCCACAAAGCCACTGATTTCCCACTTTATGTGGACAAGTTATTAAGACTAGTATGTAAAGTGTCATCTGCGGGGTCAATGGATCCACACTGACATACAGTGATAAATAAAAATGTAGTGCATGATGTAGTTTTTAAATTAAAGCCCCGTCTCGATGCATGCTTAAACTGATGTGTGTTGTTCCCTGCAGTACATCCACCAGTAATGGAAGCAACTATCAACGTGATTTCCCAGAATGAGCGCTGAAAAACATTCACAGGCACTTATACTCTCCGATGTTTAGCCAAGAAAGACTCCACGTCTAACTTCTTTGTGTCTTTATTAGCTCTTTATAGGTTGTTGGTGGGGAGGCTTTATGAAAATACACTCATTGGGTGTGATTTGTTGTACTGAGCATATACAGTAAACACTTTTATGAAAGCCTCAGAAGAAAAACAGACCGCTAAAGAGGTTGAGTCTGTAGAAATCTACAGCTGAGTGCAGGATTGTTTGTTTTGTTTTCCATCTATTTTTCATTATGATAACACAACACAATAATTTATTGATCTCTTTGCTTATCTTATCTATATTTTAGATTTGTAATGGCGAGTCTTTCACTAAGATCATTTTTTAATACATATTTATGCTTATTATTCTCTCTGAATCTACTATAGCACAGGCTTTTGGGGAAATGTAACGGTAGATATACAGTAAGTATAAGGAAATACATGTTAAAATGCCTATAACATAAATAGTATGAACATAAAACAGTAGGAAGGTTGCAGTCAAATATATCACACTGGGGCTATAATAATTATAGATAAATGACAAGCCTCAGTTCTTTACAGTAGAGCGGTGGATCATATGCATCATATGCATCACAATGACATTAAGAATACAACCTGACTGTGTCACAATCCGTCATGGTAATATACAGCAGAATATACCAGAACACAGTAGAGAAGGATAATGACAAATAAAATCCCTGAAGTTAAGCCCCTGGCAGTCTGATCTATTTTGTATGTATGTTGCGGGGCATCAACTCCCAAGGTGGAGTTGAACCAGGGCTGTTGCAGCAGTGCTGCATGCATTGTAACCCCTCGGCTACCAGGACGCTCTGTCTGATCCCGATCTGCTGTACAGAGAGCCCTGCGATATCTGCAGCAGCGCAGAGATCTCTGAGCAGCAGCTCTGGGATACATGTCCTGCAGGGGAGGAAATGTGCTCTACTGAAAGGATGGTTACCTCAGATGACACCTACACACACACACACACACACACACACACACATTCAAACACACACACCAAAGCTTCTATATGTGGTCACACATGCACACTACCTGCGGCTGCTGCTGTTTCCAAACCTGCACATAGATGTGAAACTATTGCTTCGGAACAATCACTATTTGATGCTGATGATGATCAAATGACTGTCGGGAGCCAATCAACGTGTTCCTGAGACGTGTTATAAGACAAATTGATACGAGTGTTTCGTGCTTGCTAGATTTTCAACATCTGCTTTCATTTCAGCACAGATTGAAATCTAATAGGAGACAAAGAGGAACAATGTGTTTTTCCATCATGTCCCCTTTTTAAGAACCAACTTTGTTTGTTTGTCATGAACTATGAATGCAACAGGTTTGCAAAAGGCACCAATACAGAAGCCTGAACAAACTTTGATGAGATTTTGCTGGTTTCGTGCAGTGTTAGCGTTCGTTTAAACACAATTCAAGGTTTGTACAAATGTCTTTTGGTTGGGGTTAGGGTCTAGGTACAGTTTGATGGTAATAACATGCGTGTTTCTAATTTGCACAATACTGTATATAAAGATTAGCCACTTTAGTTTAACAGGGTAGGAATAGTCCGATAGTCTGACTCAGCTCAGATAATATAGGGCCTAAATTTAGAGCAGCTGAGGCTTTTTGAGTGGGATTCAATTATTTATTTTTTTGGAACCGGCATCTAGCAAACGTGGATGACGTTGCACATCGCACTAATATAGCAATCAATTCTCCTTTTTACCAATTTCATCTATTTGGTATATTTTAAGCTCACGCTATTTAATATGTGCATGAAATGTTCAGAAGTCACCTCTTTCTGTTTTGTTGGCTATCAGCAAGGTCTTTCACATAATCTCCCGTCTCCTTTTCTTTTTGTTGTCACTTGACTTTCTGTTTGAGTGGCACTTGTCAGTACGCGAGTGCCACTTGAAGCATAGAGGAACACGTTGCAATCAGAGCAGCGTTTCTGCACTTGATTGTGAAGGGCCTTGTGACGGTAATATGCAGATGTATTAAAGCTGCTCTGGAAGGAGATAAATCAGTAAATTGCCATAATAACAATCTTTCTGTAACCTTAACCATAATATAAAATGTTGACATTGGACTCAAAAAGATGTCACCATTCAATGTAATTCAGACTTTTGCAATATCGTCCATTATCAACAGTTTTGTCTCAGATGCTTCGTTCACTCTTACATAAAACTCTCAGTCCAACACTAAGCAGATCACTGATGGACGGAGGCGGAAGCATTTGCATTTCCGGTGAGTACTAACTGACGTCCGTCCTGTTTGCCCGAGGGGATCATTGAACTACAATCAACAGCGTAGCCCTCCTCTCCCTACAAACCAGCTGTCTGTCAATACTGCCCACTCTCTGCTCCATTCTGAGAGTGTTGTGATAACGCTGCAATCAGACAGCCCACTGCCCCACGGGGTGTTAAAGGGATAGTTTGGATTTTTTTTTTTAGTATGAGGTACTTACCCACAGTCAGTTTATGACCTGCAGTAGATTGCGCTCCACATGAAGTGGATGAAGTGGAGTGCCGGCGCAGAAGCTGAGCAATGTACTGGCCTGGACAAGGACCAACAACAAAACATATAGCCGCCTAAATGAAGGCCCACCTAATTCACCTAATCAGTTTAAGTGTATACGCAATATTAAACACATTTTCATTGCTTTACTGTACCGTCAGACAGCCTTTTTCTTTTGGGACTACACTCTCAACCACATAACTTGCATATTCATACGCATGCTGCACAGTGTATACACTGCAGATCCACTGTTTGAGTGCTGCTGTGACAGCGTAATACAGTCAGTGTGTTCGAGACTGTTTGTTTAACAGGATGAGACAAATTAAAGTCATTATTTACTCGTGGAGTAATATTAGTTTCACTAGTAATCCAACACATGCTTGCATAAACTCACTACTGTGACTTTTTATTATTTTTACTACTTTTTTTTTTTTTTTAATATACAACCTCCTTAAAGGTTTGGAGTCGACTTCTGTTCTAACCTAAAATAAATCTGTAATAAAAACCCGTTTTGATTAACAGGGCAGGAGTGGATTGTTCACGACAGCGGCAGCCATTAAAGTCAATCGAGTAGCTGTCTCCACACATCATCAAAGTCTTGTTAGAATCGTATTATTATATTGATTCTGATGTGTAGCCCAAAGCTGCCTGTGCCCTTGCTCGTGGCGGACAGCCAGGATCTGCTCCTTTTTACAAGCGGGAAGGGAGCAGTGACGGCAGCCTGATGGCCAGAGAGGTAAAAGCAGAAGGCTTGTCCCTGAGCAATGCTTAGCTGCTAAAAAGGCCTGTGCATGTTGCAACCACCAGGACTCCGGTGCATTTAAGGAAATGATGCTTATTTCTTCCTGAATATGTTTATTGCTTTTCATTGTTTTACACATTGTTGGGCGTGACTGTTGATCTCCTTTACAAATCTTGTTTATGATGCATACTGTAGCATGTTCTGTCTATTTATAGCATTGTACATTAAGTGGGGTTTTTTTATGAGTCTGAGTCTGTGCAAATAGTCATGCAAGCTTTGACCCAGCGTGGGAGCCTGCCGGAGTTGTACTTCACCGACAGCAGCTCACACATTATAAATATACTGGTGAAGCTAAAAGACTCACTGCACGAGGACATCCTGTATGTGAGGTACAGTACACAGTAGGTACTGGAGGTGCAGGAGGTTTGAAGTGTTTTTTCTCAGAGTTCTGTACAAGCACGGCTGTGAAAGTGTTCTTAATGTTTTTTGTGATTATGTTGTTGTTTTTTTTTATGCACTGCACTTAATGTGATCACTTTAATGGTCCAGGTGTAAAAAAAAAAAAAAAATCAAAACAAAACATATGTAAGCAGCTCACTCTCTCTCTCTCTCTCTCTCACTCCATCTCTTCTCTCTCTCAGTTCAGGATTTATATATAGCTGCTGAGTTGTGTGGTAGTTTTGCAGTAGCTGTCTCCAAAGCGACCAACTTCTCACATCCCACTCTCTGACGCAAATAAAAAAAAAGCATCTGTGCAGAGAGGCGGTGTCAGCATGCAATCAAAACAACAGTAAATCATACTCTAATTTTATTTCTTCAGTGAAAAGTGAGCAGTGTTTTTTTTTTTTAAACATCTGTACTGTTGTGATAAAAGGCCAAAGGCACGTGTTGTAAGGTTGAACCTCTTCGCTGCTCATATTCAAGGATTTTATGTGACTCAGTATTGAGCTCATCCTCTCAAGTCATGTTTTTAAAGTATTGCAGACACTGTGAGCATGTAGAGGAACAACTGGAGGAGATCTAATTAAAGTTACTGTGTTTCGCATATTTGAAGGTCCCATAAAAGGTAAAATTAAATGTTCATTTTTAAATTCCATGCGCCAGAAGAAGGTTGCGGGTGTGGTTAAAGCAGTGAGTGGGTTTATTTACACTCTGAGAGAAGTCAATTGAACCTAATAAGGAGAGAAACACAGTGCTAAGGCTATCACTATCAACTTCTACGTGAATATTAAAACCACCTACGATAATATGATGGTCTGATATTAGATGGTTTACTAACACAGCTTTAGAAGACAGAGGTCTAATGTTTAAAAGGCCACATTTATTTCTACTATTTTATTGTAATATTGTAGTGGTGTGTGTTAATTTTTATTAGTTTTTTATGTGAAGTATTACTTCGAGTATTACTTGCCTCAAATGGATAATATTGAAATTTTTACTTTATTAAACTTTTTCTTCTTTCGCTCTCTTTTTTGTCGTCCTCCGCAGATTGAAGACATTGTCACTTTCATCCAGGATGAGGCAGAGGGTGTGCCCATCAGAACTGTAAAAAGTTTCATGACCAAAATCCCCAGTGTTGTCACAGGTAAGAAATATATATACATGTAAAAAAAAAAAAGATGCTTCATACCTACATCCTGTTTTGGGAAAGTTGTGAGAAAATAAAGATGATTCACTTCTATCACTTGTTCCCAGGGGTGCTTTGTTCAGGGAAAATGCTCTCATTTATTTTCCTTAGATTTTCCATTTTGGGGACATGTGGTTATATTAAAGGATTGATACAGGAGCTTCCACTGGTTCATTGGTAACCTAATGGCACACACCCCCACACAACTACAAACAGTGTTTTTTTATTACTCTTCAGTTTCTTTGGAAGAAGCCAGGTTAGCTGTTTCCAGGTAAAATGCTGCTGGCTTTAAGTCTGACGTATACTGAACGGACAAATATAAGCGTACATTTCAAACTTCATCAAAAGAGAGTTGAGCAACCAGCAGATATTTGATATCATCTCACTGCATCTTAGCAGTGTCACTGAATAGAGGTCCCAACTGCATTTTAAATTAGTGTTGGAGAAGCAACAGTACAGTAAGTATAACTCCCAGATGAGTCTCCAAAACACAATATGTGTTGTGGCTGCGTTTCATTGTGACTCTGTCGAGGCGGCTGCTCTTGTTTCTTGTGCGGTGGATCAGTGAAGAATGGCTGAACAACTGGAGGGAAAGTGGGAGGAAAACAGATGATTAAATGTCTGTGTGGAAACGTAATGAGTAATGCTGTCCTCCTACTGTCAAGGTGCCCTTAAGCAAGGGAATCAACCCCCCGACTGCTTCAGTAGAGTTGGGGACTGTAGGTGACAACAACTGAAACCGCATTAATGTGAGTCATAGGAAATGCACACTAAGTCAGACATCCTGAATAAATGAACGTTAAAAACATCATCATCAAGTGGAATCTGACAGGCAGGGATTAATGTCAGCCGTCCTGCCTGTTTGAGTGATAACCTAAACCACTCTAACAGGCTGCAGCCGCAGTGGGAGGCTATGACACACTCCAAACAAATGATGGAAACAAACAAAGGCGATTAACATTCCTGCTTTTTTGTTGTTGTTGTTTTTTTTCTCAGTACTCGCACTTATGGAAAATGCATTACTTCAGTATGCCAAAAGCAGAACGTATCAATAAACACAATTACTGCAGCAGCGGATGGATGTGCAGAACAGCAGCTCAGATGTTTGCAGCTGAGTGCCAGAGGCCAGAAAACCAATGAATGATGGAGAATTAAACACCACCTCCCTCAGGACTCAGATAAAGCAGAGAAGTTCAGATGAGATACTGCTCTATCCCAACTGCAAAAAAAAAAAAGACTTATCATACTTATTACATAAGATAATGTCAGGTCTCCTGAATGCCAGCAATGTCAGCTCTTTTTCATTTTCCGCATTGTTTCTTTTTTTAAGGGTCGCTCGAGATGAAATGGATCTCCTGTTTAAATGACTTCTTGAAAATGTTTTTTATTGTCAAGCTAAAAAAAAAAAACCTAATTACCTCCTCCCTCCTTTTTCTTTTCTGTTGTCGTGTTTCTTTCCTTGTCTGACCCGATTCAGGTGCAGATATTGTGCAGTGGCTGATGAAGAACTTGTCCATCGAAGATCCAAGTAGGTTCTGGAAAATGATACCAAATGACTATTTTTGTATTTGTGTTGTTTGTTTGTGTTTGTTTTTGCAGAAGCTGTATTTACAATCCAACATCAATTCACGAGTTGTCCTTAAAGCCACTTTGAGGAGTTTGTTGTAATTATAGGATCTGTCACATTCCTGTAAAGGCATGAAGAAAAGATAATGTCCATGTCTTTCACCCCATTCAGCTCGCTGTCCCTGGTTTACATTTGTACAGTAGAGTGGTTTTCCATACAATATCTCCCACAGTACTTCTTTTAATGCCAAATCCAGAAATGTTCTGACTCTAAACAGAGTTGCTGTAATGTAGCTGACAGTTCACCCAAAACTGTGCAACTGTGCTAGCAGTGATAGCCACCGCAGATAACCAGAAACTCAGATGTCGTCAACAGAAAAATAACTCGACACTGGAAAAACACAATGCAAACATATTAAGACTAAAATGTTGGCTAATTTCCTCCAGTGGATTTGTTTGTTTGTTGGCCTGACCTCCGGGCGCGGTGGTGGGAGAGCAGTGTTTCTGACTCAAACGCTGAGTCATCCATGTCCGTCCTATTCAAACTACCTCAAGGCTGATGAAATATAAATAGAACTCATTATCTAAATCTAACTGTGATTAATATCTTTGTTTGTAATGTAGAAGTAGTACATCTGTGGGTTTTAGCCTCTAAATCTCTGAAGGCTCGTGTTCTTGGGATTTTTTATATTCTGTTGCTATCTTGCTATCTTCTTTTCTGAAATATCTTTTCAATTTTTCCACCGAGTTAATATCATCCCAGTAAATAACAGGAACCCGCTGTGATCCGTACTTCTCGTTCTGTCCCTTTTCCCAGCTGAGGCCATGCACATCGGGAGTCTCATCGCAGCTCAGGGGTACTTCTTCCCCATCTCGGACCACGTCCTCTCCCTCAAAGACGACGGCACCTTCTATCGCTTTCAGGTGAGCATTTGAATAACGAAGACACAGAAAGGCTAAAGGGGCCACATTTACTATGAATACGCCATGTTCACATTTTGTAATTCAATACCAAACCAATACTCAATGGTGCTGTGGAGATTAGCTCGTAGATGATCGGTTTCTAGGGTTAATCTTTTAATGGTCAGAACAAAATAAACAATAAACTGGTTCTAATAACAATTATTTCTATAATTATATAAGCTTGGTGTACAGTATCTTAAGCACAGTTGGTCTTCTCATGCTTTGCATGGTGTTGTCTACAGTATTTCTGCAATCACAATGTATAAAATAGCTACAGTAGATTTTCAAATAATGGCTTTCTATTGTATGTGGATTATATTATTAGAAACTCAATCATTATTATATTAAATGCAAATTGCCCTGCGCCTGTCATAAGCCCAAACTAATCTCTACTTCATCCTGCATTAGTGTGATAGATACTGAGAAGTCCATTGAGGTTAATCTGATTGCGGGGGCGCTTGCTTTCATAAAGACCCCAATCACTTGTTCAAGATTACTTGTTCTGTTATGGACCTTGAAACACACCAATCTTGATTTTGATGACAAAAGGCCGCTGTCCGCTGTCTACAGCTTCTTCAGTTCTATGTTGGGATCAAGTGACCCTATTAAAAATGAATGGTTATCTGTTAAAATATTCATCAAGCGAGCGAGGGAAGCTGGTCTGGGTTCAGGCTGTGTAGGCGGCTACCGAAAGCCTGACGGAGACATAGTAGTAGTAGTACACTAGAATTAGAGTCAAGGAGCAAAAAGGCAGTAAAAGTGTGCTGACATTTACTCCTCCTTCACTGTTCAAAGACAAGACTGCAGTATTGAAGTCACACGTTCATTATGCCAGACTGTTTTATCCTGAAATTCCTAATTAAAAAGGAAACAATGTTTTCAAATTCCTCAGTCGGAGGAACGGCAGGGCGGCACATGGTGAGATTAAAACGATCTCTGTGTAGCATCTTCTTCCTTCCTATTCAAAGAGTTGTTAGAGGGCTGAAGGAGCAGTTTAATTAAAACAGATGGCTGTACACGTTGCCATGCTTTGACCTTGGCTCTCCTCCTTCAAAGTGAAGTGGAAGAGAAGACAGGAGGAGGAGGAGGAGGAGGAGGAGGAGGAGGAGGAGGAGGAGGAGGAGGAGGAGGGCCAGAAAAGCTTGATAAAGATAATCACCATTCATTAGCATTTCATTCTCCAGACAAATTAAATGCAAGACAATGAGAAACACAGGGAAGTCAAATCAAAACAATGAACATCATGCAATATCTCACGAATGTAGATGTTTTTAAAACTGTGATTCCAGACCATTTTAGCTATGTCAAATAACAATACTATCAGCATCCGTTCTTTGCCTGTTGGCTTTATTGTTCCTCCTTCCCATTGTTTGTTTTTGCGGCTTTCATCGCCTCTCGCTTTATTGTGTTGCTGCAGTACTCCCACGCCTCTGCAACACCCCAGGACGCCTCTTACAGGGAGAAAAGTTTTCGGACTCAGCTGTTCTGAATCCGTTCAATACCGACATTAAAAACATATTTTGATTGCTGAGATAAGCAGTGCACAGCAATCATTATGCACCGCTGCGTCTCAAAGGCAAAAGCAACTGTTTCATAAAGGTCATCATCATCGCTTCAGTTTGGTGTGAAACTTTTTTTTTTCAGTTTTAGATTTCAGTCTTTGAGATTCAGCTATGTAGACTTGCTACGGTGTATACTGTAAGTAGGGGACATACTAATCATCCACTTTGTTCCCCCTCAGGCGCCGTATTTCTGGCCGTCCAACTGTTGGGAGCCGGAGAACACTGACTATGGTAAAAGTCTAAACAAGATATCTTATTACTTTTACAATTTGATGTACCAAAGAAAGACAAAAACACATCGTAACATCGGTGCAAATCAATATTCATAGCCATAAGAAGCTGTTGTCATGGGTTTCCCCATTCCCTACCATAACACTAATACCCCTGTACTTCCAGTATATATAAAAAGAATAAATTAATAAAAGCTAATAAATGCTTTTATTTACAGCTTCTAGGTGAACAACATGTCTTCATGTTGTTTTAGGGAGCAGTGCTTGGTCATTAAATTGATTATCTTAATCACTGCTCTATTCTAATTCAGACAACAAGGTTAAAATAGTGCCTACTATAATATGTAGTACAGCCATATTAATATTAATATACTACAATACATTTCTACTTGATCACATCTAAAAACCCTAAATAAATATCATGTAATTTTTAATACAGTACAAAGGCTGAATGGTTTTGGCTTATTGGATTATTCTGGATTTCAGTGACTCAGTATAATGAAGCACATAATAATAAAAACCTTACCTGTCAGAGTGAATACAGCGTGTTATAGCACAGCAAGTTTTACCTGAATATAAATATAGTTCACCTTACACTGAGCGGTGCAACACAACTTGTACCCTCCGCTGTAAAAAGAGCAGCCACTGTTCCATTTCCCGCCCTTCATCCTGTCACCGGCGCAGCCATGGCTGACGTTTTTACGGCTCAGTGCCTCTTCACACTTCACTTCATAATCCTAAAGCAACAGTTAGATGGACAGTGGTCTCTGAGACTGATTATACACTCGTACCAAGAGAGGTGAGGCAGGCACACATAGGGGCATGAGTGGATGGAGGTGTATACAGATGAATGTCTTTGATGCTCTCTGTCTCCCTGTCAGCTATCTACCTGTGCAAGCGGACCATGCAGAATAAGACGAGGCTGGAGCTGGCAGATTATGAGGCGGTGAGTGCAGCGCTGCTACTTTAATCTACTGCTTTTTAGTATTGACTCGTGTGTCAACTTCTTACCAGTCAGACTTGTGTGTCTGTGATTATATGAGATCTAAGTTGAAATTTCGGTGCAGACTTAATCTTTAAAACCCTGTGACATAACATTTCATTTTAATTACTGTCATTAGTGTTCTTTCCTCTGAGATTTGTGATCATTAAAATACTCGTTCATTGTGTCTTCTCTCTCTAACAGGAGAACCTAGCCAGGCTGCAGCGAGCCTTCGCCAGAAAGTGGGAGTTCATCTACATGCAGGCTGAAGCCCAGGTCAAGTAAGTGTGCTCTGTTACCACGGCAACACAATGCAGCCAGTACTGTCATTCACACCTTAGCACAGAATAAAGCTCAATGCAATCTCAATGTGACATCTCGTATCATAAACAACGTCTCTGACAGACTCGATTAGCCCTCCTGTTACAGAGTTTCATATGATTACAGATACAGAAGGTTCTTGTGGACTGTGTCTGCTGCTGTGGTCCTGCGTGGCGTCTACTGCATGTGTTGTCGCCGTCATCATTGTTGCCATATCCCCATTACAGTTTATAGTTATGTAATGATTTGCTGCTACTGTAATAATTCATCATTCATTGTAACCTATTCTTATCATCAACTGTAATTCATTATTATTCATTGTACAATATGTGGAGTGTACAATATGTGTGTGTTGATTTGTTCTGTACATGTGACATCATTGCACGTCTGTCCGTCCTGGGAGAGGGATCCCTCCTCTGTGGCTCTTCCTGAGGTTTCTTCCACCTTTTTTCCTGTTAAAAGGTTTTTTGGTGGGCAAGTTTTTCCTCACTCGAATCGAGGGTCTAAGGACAGAGGGTGTCACTCCCTGTACAGATTGTAAAGCCCTCTGAGACAAATGTATTTTGTGATTTTGGGCTATATAAATAAAATTTGATTTGATTTGATTTGAGATATAGAGAGCGGGCCACTGTGCTAGTTGACATCATAAATCACTTTTTACACCAGCAATGACTTTTGATAGGCTTTTGTAATGATGGATGCCCGCATTGCTTCGAGTTGTCATCATCCTTCACCTTTTGGTTTGATTTTATATGTCATTACACGTTGAATTGAGGACACGGTCTCAAGATCTTTAAAGACAGACACAATGAGGTGAGATCTCTGGTCACATTGTGCTAACACACACAGAGGAAATAGTTTTTTTTGGCAACTCCAGTATGCAGGATGCACTGTGTGGTGTGCAGTGAGCATGCCAGACTCTTGGTTTGAGCTTCAGTATTGACGGACATCCTCGACTTTATAATCTCCATGTTATCTCTCTCCGTCTTATCCTTCCATTCTGATCCAAATGCCTCATCTAATGCTGATACCAGGAAAGCCATATTCTATATTTCTCACGCTGACTGATCTCATCTCCAGGATCGACAGGAAAAAAGATAAAACTGAGAGGAAGATCCTCGATAGCCAGGAGAGAGCCTTCTGGGACGTCCACAGACCCGTGGTAAGCCTCTGTCTGTACATGTGAGACTGTGGCTGCCCACCTTATCTTCCATTCACATCCTTTGATTTTTTTTTTTTTCTATCTTTCCACTGGTCTGTTTGAGTTTCCTGTAAAATATAGCAGACATATAAATGTCAGCTGCAGTAATGCTTTATGCTCATGTTTTCCCCCAGCCTGGATGTGTTAACACCACAGAGATGGACATCAGGAAATGTAGACGCATGAAGAACCCTCATAGAGTTAAGAAGGTGAAGTACATCTCCTAGATCTCCTTTCACAATAGCATATACCAATGGCAAAGTTAATGTTTACAGAAATTCATTTTGATGACTTTTTAGAAATGAATACTTTTATAGTAATAGTAGAAATAGTAATCATTTTGTACCAGCTTTTGAAACAGTGTATCTCTTTAATTTTCCACCAGAAAGCTCTGTGTCTTTCTCTGCAGCCTTTCTCATGCCGTATCTGTCTCTCTATTACCTCTCCCTCTACTCTTCCCAGTCAGTGTACGGTTTGGCCGAGGAAGGAACACAGTCTCAGAGTCCCAAACATACTCCCTCGCACCACTGCAGAAAAGGCACCAAGGAGGATGTGGAGAAAGAGGTGCGTTAAAAAAAAAGAAAACCAGTCCCACATTGTGTGTTGTTAAACAGTGAAATCACATATATAATGATATATTGCATACAGTATGTATGCTGTGCATGCAGTATGGTGTTTTTGATTTAATTGCCACAGAACCACTGCAGATAAGACTATCAACCAGGTCAAATTAAAGGAAACAATCTGCTATGTTACTTCCCAGCAAAAATTGAGATTGATTCACTGCAGCAAAAACGGGAAGATACTCCAGTGATTTTTTAATGTGGCAGATGGTGAACGGACTGAAAGGTTAATGAAAAATCATATAAGAAGGACCGACAACAAACGGCAACAGGAAGCAACATGGTTATGGGAAAATAGGTCTTAATTAGAAGAAACAGATGCACAAACAATACCGCCGACCGAGATGGAAACTGCCAATCAACTCACCCGTGGTCTGGCTTGTTGATATATTAGTTTGCTGCAGTTGAACAATCATACTGTACAGTTCAGGACACATAGTGTGTAATAATTACTCTCTAACAAAAACCTGCATAAAACAACATCTTTTTCCTCCTCTTTCAGATCTTATTTCTGAACACCCAGCTAGATCGCCACTGTATGAAGATGTCGAAAGTTGCTGAAAGGTAATCGAAACACAAAGCACAAAAACTATTGCACTATCTGAAAAAAGTATGTCCAATCTTTATCTCGTCAGTTGAGAAGGGGCCATCAGATATTCTCGTAGAACGTCTCTATGACCATCAGACAAACCTGACTTCTCTTATACTGTATCTGTACTTGAACAGTGGCAGATGGAGGTGATTTTAACTCTGATACCCCGTCTGGTTTCAGTTCATAAAATAGAGGAAGAATGAAGAATGAAAAAAGCGTACTTGTTGTTTTTGTACTGAATTGGGTTGGTTTTACACTTTAAGTAGGATTTTGGTTTTTTCTTAGATGTGGCAGTCAAAGGAAAAGAGAAATTAAGGAGTCAATCAAATTCAGAATCACAAGATGCTCTCTGTGGTGGGTTCCAGTCAGTTAGGGTTGTAAGCGTCACATTTCATTCACTGTGGGGCTTGTACACATGTTCCTATTATTTTGTCCAGTCATAAAAGCACATATGTGTGCATGTATGTAGTGCCGCTGCCTATTCCTGCTGTGTGGCTGACACACTGTGGTGTTTACTTGCCTGCCGGTTCCACCCTCTGCTCAGTCAGTCAGGACAGCCATTATTTTCCTGCAGAGCAGAAAAACTGAGCCTGCCGCCCTGCCGCCCTGCCACCCTGACCCCCTAACCCCAACCTCCTGACTTCACGCATGGAGCAGTTTAATTGGTGCTCCACCGAGCAGAAACAACATGACATACAACATCAATCATGTTAGAGGGCAGCGTTCAGATAGACTAGCATCATACATGTATTTCTCTAAGCACTTCTCATTAGGAATAGTTTGTTAAATATGTTCTCTCTATGAACGCACTGAAGCACCGGTAGCCGCCGTTTTTAAGAAAAACGGTGTGACACAGCTACAGTTGCTATATCAACAGCCTTATGCCACTTCCTATTGGCGGTGCGAATGCAAACAGAAAAGAAAATCTCTTGGAGGTATGTAGATCTTTGGGGAACCATAGTGGTTTCCTCGTATCTAAGTAATATTTTTTCTATAGTCACATCTTTTAGATAAATAAAATGACTAATTGTCTAATAAGCAACCTGGTGATGGTGTCTGCACAGTAAAAGGCAGGCTGTCACTGAATGACAGTTCCTTCCTGTTTAGGCACATTTCACCATGGTCTGATGTGTAGGTTGTCTGCAAGAAATACAAACAGCTTTGACAATAGCAAGCAAAGAAATCTGTACTGTTCATTTAATTGGATTTCATGCTTTGGGATGTTTCTGTGTGTGCTTCGATTTTAAACTGGCACAGAATGACTAAAATTTAGATTATTTTGTTCTCACAAAATGACTTTGGTTTTCACCAAATGTATACACAGCTCAAAAACGCTTCGTATACGACCACTAAAACAAGCACGCAGAGTCCAGGTTAAAGGACTCTGTTGTCTCTGTTGAACATGACACACATACACGTCTTTTACATGGGGACACAGTGTGTGGCAAATGATGAGTCTCTCTGAACTCTTCTTTGAGACGTTGTGTTATCCTCAGAGGACTTTGAGTTCTATTACACATGTTTGGTTTGATCATTAAAGCTTGGTCTTGTAACTTCTGCGTGCCTCGGTCCGTGTTTCTTTTAAACATATTCTACCCGTAGGGTCAAACTGGCTACACTCTCAACCTTTTCTGTTTCTGTTCTGTCCCCTGTTGCACGTGTGTTTGTGTGTGTTTGTGTGTGTTTGTGTGTGTTTGTGTGTGTTTGTGTGTGTCTGTGTGTGTCTGTGTGTATCTGTGTGTGTGTGTCAGTCTGATAAGCTACACTGAGCAGTACATGGAGTATGACCCTTTTCTGACGGCACTGGAACCGTCCAACCCGTGGACCAGCGATGACCCCTCCCTCTGGGATCTGGAGACCAGGTATAAAACCAGAACACACAGCCGTTCACTTTCACAGCTGATGACATATTTATATAACTGGCGAGTCGCAGATACAAAAGTTACGAAACAGACACGATATTTAGAACACGCTATGATTCTGCATTTTCCACAGACGTGTAAAAAATATCATACGTAAAACTGAAATAATGACCAGCTTCAGTCAAATTATGTCCCCCTTTCACTCAATCAAAGGTCTTCTGTGAAAGGTTTGATTGGTGCACACTGCAAGAAGGCTGTCCATCTAACATGGAGCATTTTTATTGATGTATTAAAGTCTAAATGTATTGTTTTCTTTAAACTCAATGGTGCCTTTTCTAGAAACGAGTGTCAGTATGTTGAACACAAAGCAGATCACTGCAGCAGAATCAACAGTGATTCAGCAGCACTATGGAGTGCAGCGCTGGATATTTATAAGTAATTATTCTGAGTAATAGCCCTTTTTCCTGAAGTAGGGAAGAAAATTTAGAGGTCACTCGGTTTACTCGATCAATTCTAATCAAATAACCGACCTCGGTTTATGTGTCGGAGACAATAGGACAACGTCATGTATTGATTGTCCATTGAATAGTTAGAGATATGAAGGTAATGAACTCGCTTTCAGAGGGCGGCCGCAGCTGTCAACAAGTTGCACTATGCTTTGAACTGCTGGCCTGCATGAATTATGATAGAATTCATTAGAGCGGACGTATAATCATTGTGCCTAATGTAGCTTAATAATTCAGATGAATTGATTAATTGCAGGATAGGAGAAAATATTCCCTGCAGAGATTAAAATGATTGGATTTCAAAATGAACGTCGTCATGACGCGCAGCTTTCCAGACGCCCGTATCGTCACGTCAACGTCAGCCCTTCTAGATGTCTCGGAGGCCAATTGAATTTTAGTTTTTTAATGTCTTGTCGCTTCCTCTGTATTCATATGTCAGCCCGCCCCACGCTGAGACGCTCTCCACCATTCCCCTGTAATTTAATCTCTTCTAATCTCTTTTTAATCTTGGTCTCCGTGCAGCAGCTCCAGGTGGATGTTTTATATTGCCTCCCTCACTCTCTCTCCCAAACCTCTCCCATCTCTCCCAGTAAGGAGCCCAGTCAGCAGCGGGTGAAGAAGTGGGGTTTCTCTCTAGAGGAGGCCCTGAAGGACCCTGCAGGACAGGAGCTTTTCCTCAAGTTCCTGGAGTCAGAGTTTAGCTCTGAAAACCTGCGGTGAGCACACATGATGCTTCTTTGTCATTTTTATGTGATAGTAGACTGTAGACTATTAACAGTCTTTGTCTTTGTTTGCAAAGACCTAAACGTCATCAAGACAAGCTTTGAGCTGCATTTTTACACAGATCATTTTTCCACTTCTAATTGTCTTCTGACTTTTACTCAGCAAGATGTGTCTGCAACTGGTTTCTTTAAAAGGGTTTTAATCACTCAGAACAAGTTAACATGCTGGAGGGGTTTTTCTACAGCAACAGCAGGGGAAGTCCTTAATGTGAAAAGATCAGGTAAAGTGAAGCTTCACTGCAGTATAAGTACATGAGTAGAATAGAAAATAGATGAGGGTTGCACATCCTTATAGATGAGGATTTATAAACATGTTTTTAAGTTGCAAAAATGTCTCATTATTAATCAATAATAGAGCTTTTAGTAACTAGTATCTATTTTGGGCTGCTAGTTTGATGTTTATCATTTAGACTGTATTTGGTTATAATGCAGTAATAAATGTTAACAATAGTTAGTATTAATTATGGTTGTAGGGTATAATGTTTAAAATTAGAATTTAATGTTGTAATGTCTCTTTCATAAAAACTTATTATGCAAAACTATTTTTAAAAATTAGTTTATTGTTTATGACATTTCTAATCACTGAAACACAAACCATAGATTAGCACTATACTATACTGGACTAGACTAGACTAGACTAGACTAGACTAGACTAGACTAGACTAGACTAGACTAGACTAGACTAGACTAGACTAGACTCGACTCGACTCGACCTGCTAATCAGCTGACAACTCTGTATAACATATATCCATACTATATCAGTATGGTCAGTCAATAGTAGAAACTGCTGGAATCCCGCAAATTTGCATGAGAGTTTGTCCTCTTCTGTTCACCTTCAGCTTCTCCTCATTTTTACGGTTGAAAAATCAATCGTTGCTCCACCGTATGAGATGAAGGGTTTAAATAAATAACACACAAACTCACACATGGATTCATACATTCATACACATCCAGGTAGCAAACAACAACAGCTGATGCATGGCTAATCAACTGAAGGTGTGTGTTTGTGTGTGTACTCCTGCATCTCTCTAGGTGTGTGTTTTGTGTGTGTGTACTCCTGCATCTCTCTAGGTGTGTGTTTGTGTGTGTAGTGCTGCATCTCTCTAGGTGTGTGTGTGTGTGTACTCCTGCATCTCTCTAGGTGTGTGTGTGTACTCCTGCATCTCTCTAGGTGTGTGTTTGTGTGTGTAGTGCTGCATCTCTCTAGGTGTGTGTTTGTGTGTGTACTCCTGCATCTCTCTAGGTGTGTGTTGGTGTGTGTACTCCTGCATCTCTCTAGGTGTGTGTTTGCGTGTGTGTACTCCTGCATCTCTCTAGGTGTGTGTTGGTGTGTGTACTCCTGCATCTCTCTAGGTGTGTGTTTGTGTGTGTACTCCTGCATCTCTCTAGGTGTGTGTTTGCGTGTGTACTCCTGCATCTCTCTAGGTGTGTGTTTGTGTGTGTACTCCTGCATCTCTCTAGGTGTGTGTTTGTGTGTGTACTCCTGCATCTCTCTAGGTGTGTGTTTGTGTGTGTAGTGCTGCATCTCTCTAGGTGTGTGTTTGTGTGTGTACTCCTGCATCTCTCTAGGTGTGTGTTTGTGTGTGTACTCCTGCACAAGTATGTGCTCTTCTTGTACTTTAATTAAGTTGCTGGATTCACAGAGGACATTTTAAGATTCGTCCTCTATGTAGTGTTTTTAACTTTATGAACCAAAGAGGCAGTGAGAAGCTGTTCTTGTGAGGAGGAGAGACTGAGAATGAACTGTGAGAGATAGAAGATACCTTTGATCTACAAAACACACACACACACACCACACACAGAAGGTATACGCCCTTATCACGGTTCACTCCTCAGCTATCCCAGCGGCCTTCTCGCCCGTATCTCTCCCCCTCTCGTCCTGTTTTCCTGGACCTTTAATTGCTTTTGCTTTTATGAGGGATGCGTTTGGAAGGGCACTACATGGAGAAAATCACAGTGAGTCAGAAACAGAGAAAAACAGACCCCGGAGGTGTTTGTCTCTATATTGCAGAAGCAGTCCGCAGATCAATATAGATACAAACTAATACTGGAGGCAGTCAGCCGGTGGTTCCCTGCTGCCTCTGGTGTTTAACACAGCTAATAATCTGCTGTCCTGCATATTCTCTCCTTTATACTGGACTAGACTCACACTGGTGAGTTTAAAATTTAAATAGATTTTGCCAGATTTAACACAGCGACAGGCAATGCTTTTATATTGCTCGATAAGTTTCGGCTTTTATAGTTTCTGAAATGTGCCCTGAATTTGCAGCACTGAAGATTCAAATCATGCGTTGTGTTTCTCTCACCTTTATTTACTGTCTTTCTCTCCTGTGTATCACTTCATTTGATTTGTATGTAAGCAGGTTCTGGTTGGCAGTGCAGGCCCTGAAGAGGATGCCGCAACAGGAAGTGGCGCAGAGAGCGCAGGACATCTGGACAGAGTTTCTGTCTGAGGGAGCGCCCAGCTCCATCAATCTGGACTCTCACAGCTACGAACGCACGAGCCAGAACCTGAAAGACCCCGGACGATACAGCTACGAGGACGCACAGGTAGAAATACAAGACAAGTCATAAAACCAGTCAACCTTGTGGATTTTCATTTGGACCCAACACAAACCCTACTGGGACAGTTTTAACGAAACATTTCACAACAACACTGAGGAAAAAAGTGTATCTCATTAATACCTACACGATAACAATATCTACAACTGGCATTTAAAAACAAACACACACCTTCTTGCTGTATAAATCACATTCAAACGAGAGAAAATAGTGTGTGCTCAAAATACCAAACGCCCAACGTTTCCCCTCCTGACAGCTGAAAGGTTAACCTGTCTGACCAAACTGCAATTCAGTAAAACACATAAATAATACACCTGCTGCCTTTTAATGTGCAACGAACGCTGGCTGAGAGTCTCATTTTATCATAAAGCGATAGGCCAAAGATATAGAGATATAATAACGGGTATAATATCACGTTTCCTCTCTCTCACAATCTGCCATTTTATCTCCCTTTTTAATTTATGTCTCTCGAGGTGATCAGTGTCAGAGCTGCAGCTCTCAGAAACTCTACACCGCCCTGTTGTCTGCCCCATTTGTCTTTCTCACACGCTTCACCAATATCACCTAATGGGTTTATATTGAGAAGTGAGTTTCTAGAGAGCGTACACCTCGCTGGGAGATGGATAAGATTAGCGAGGGGAGAGTGGCGTCTATCAAATTTCCTCTCCGGTTACAGGCTTAGAAGTGAAGAGTTAAATAAAGGACTTCTGTCAGTTCTAGTAGTTTTCACTGAGTATTTTCCACTGCACTTCATACTGACGACGCTTGCTCCCAATGTGGGAAACATTTCAACCTCTTCCACTCCTGTTTCTTACTACTATGTATCACCTCTTCTCTCTCTCTTTCTGTTCATCCAGGACCACATCTATAAGCTGATGAAAAGTGACAGCTATACACGCTTCCTGCGCTCCAACGTCTACCAGGACCTGCTGATGGCGCGGAAGAAAGTATGTGTGTGTGTGTGTGTGTGTGTGTGTGTGTGTGCGTGTGTGTGTGTGTTTCTGTGTTCGACATCATCTCACGGGTCAATATCAGGGTACATACAGAATTTAACGGTGTAATTTCATGTGGCGGTCGCAATGTAGTAACTCGCTTTGTGAAGTGAAGTCAGTGAGATGCCTTAAAGGGTCGATTCACCCAAATAGTGGTAGGATGCAGCTCTTGTAGTGATCAGTAGCTTGTTTTCCTTATGTTACCTAATATTCCAGTGTGTGTGTGTGTACATATATCTCATACGTTAAGTCTGCTTATTACTGACTGAAAAAGGCAATGTTTCGACCCCTCTGATGAAGACCTGGTGGGGTCCAAATGTTTTCAGCCAGTAATAAAAAGACACCGGAGCAACAGCTCAGTGTTGACACTCTGTTCTTTCCCTGTATGTTTCCAACCAGCCTTAAATACAAGCAGATTTGTTCACCTATGTGTCAGATGTATATGAATATATATATTAGCTTTGAACGCTGATTTGTCGAACTCTTCTTTCCTCTTTCTCCTTTCTCTTTGACTCACATGGATTCTCCTCCTCCAGCCTGAGACGGAGCAGGGGCGACGTACCTCCCTGGAGAAGTTCACTCGGAGTGTGGTGAGTGTCCCGTTGCCTTTTGCTTTTAACTCTCATAAAGTCATTCATTAAAGCCTGAGCTTTGTATGAGTTATAGCAGGCACCAAGGCCATGTCTCATCTTAACAAAATACAGCGTGTGAAATGACTGAGACTCGATAGATCACTTTTTTTTATTTTTGGATGCAAATCTGAAGCAGTGAGGAGAACAAGGTGTTACAGCGTCTTTCATTCATTATAGTATATTAGTCATGAAGCCTTTTCTTTTCCAACGTTTGCCACTTTTGTTCACTTTCACGGCTCGAATCATTAAAACTACCAGATCAATTTGTGCTTGCAGATCTTGTAATTATTGCCTGTGCTGAGTGACTCAAACAGTTTGTCTTTTATTGCTGCTGTACTTTGGCTGAGTGGATATGTTCTTGTTCTGTGTTGGTTCTAACAAATGTTCTGGTGATTCACTGACCCGAGGGCAACAAGTTGTTCAGGCCATTTTCCTCCCACACTGCTCTTTCTAAATCCTCAGAAAAGCGTTTAACTTAATAGCTGCCGTCACCGTCGCCTCTCTTACTTTCCTCTCAGGGCAAGTCACTGACGGGCAAGCGGCTGACGGGCCTCATGCAGTCGTCCTGACAAGGTCTGGATCATGAGTAGGAGGAACCATACCCAGAAGAGCTGCTTACCCCTGGGGAGCAGGTGGAAAAAGACCCTGGGGTGTTTGGATGGGGCAGTGGGAGGCGGGTGAATGCGCCAAACACACCTGCACTACTGGACTAAACCGCCACCACGTTTAAAAACTCACCTCAGATCAGTTTCAAGAGGACCGACAGCATGCAATAAGTCACCAGACCCGACACCAGGACGGTGCTGTCGCAGGGTAGAGGATAAACAATGCTACTCTTCTTCTTAAGTTTCTATTCAGAAGCCTGCGCCCAGTCAGGCTTTGCTGTTTCATCTCTACTATCTACACTCATGTTAATATGGTAGCTGCACAGGCCGTCACTTTACTTACAGTGACATAAACAAATAAAATGCTTGAATGCCTTGACTGATGTCAAAATGAGACTTAGATTAATGTCGTAGCTAGATGTTTAATTTCACATCACTCACTAGGATGATCTAAGGGAAAGAGGGATTTACAGTAAACATCCACACTCTCGCCGTTCATAATGACTGCATTCAGACTGCCTAGTTTTAATGGTGGTACAGGTGGAGTAATACACCAACGTTTTAGTAAACAAGTTTCTAGATCAACTTCTTATTGTATGATGACACAAGATTAACTTCTGTATGTTCATTACTGGTTATTGTGTGTTTACATTTTTTTTATGCTTAAAACACACATTCTCTTCTCTGAACACCTTGATCTGCTCTACAGTAGGTCTTTCATGGAAAACAGGTAAACAGGAAATAATCTTTTAAAACGATGTGTTTTCATTGGCTGAAAAGAGAGTGCAATCAACACAAACAGGCAGAAAAAAACCTAATATCTGTTGTTTAAGCACAGCGTGTATGTTCATCATTGTGAACAGACGGAGGTGAAATCTTGTCGTCATGAATATCGAAGGATGAACTGATCACTTTACAAAGACAGATGCTTTACTTTAACTGAGTGAGTTGATATATCATTAGGCTTTATTCTATCTTCTAAACATTCCACTTCAGGTTTACAGTCGGCTGACCTCTGACCATTCTTCACCTTATGTAAAGAAGACATGATAATAAAAGAGGAATGCACCATAAAGACAACGATTCAGACCATTATTTCATTTCTTTCCAGAGACTTCCACAAGTGAATCAGGGAAGTTTTTCACTTTTTAGGAGTTTGTACCATCAAACCTGCCAACAGTGATTCCAGCACTGTCATATTGTAGCATCAGATTTCTAGAAGAGTCCATGAGGAATAAAGTCATTCACCAGCTGTCGGACTGATGACTGCAGCTCCATCTAACAGGTACCTCTATGCTCCATGTAGTCACATACTGCCCTCTAGTGCAAATGCAACACATGTGCAACACATGTGCTGGTGAATGTCAAGTCATGCTAAATGAGACAGTAGAAAGAAGATGTATGATCTAACTAAAGGAAGAAGGTAGCAGGTCTGTTAGACTGAAACTGGAGAACAAGGAAAACTGGAGAACAAGGAACATTCAGAATGATCTGTTTAAGTGTGAACATCAGCTGGATGTTAATGTTCATATAATCATTATTATGATCATACTCTCACGTTATTTACATTTTCTATACTAGTTCAGTCTGCGTGTTTGTATTTTTAAATCCTGCTGGCAAAATGACAAATGATCATTTTGAGAGATATTCACTCAAAGTACGATGAGACTTTAGTGATTTCTAAATGTATGTGAACTTTCTGCAGTTTTCCTTCAGTCTGATCTTCTTCTGTTGTTCTGCATATTCATGAGGGATGAAGTTCTATGTGAGAGAAGAACCCAGCAGAGGAACCACAGGATCAACAAAGAAACGTGGTGTGTGGAGAAAAGGGGACAACAAAAACATGTGAAAAACAAAGTGTTAAAAAACAACAACAAGATCACTAAACATAAGACTAATTAGGATAAAGTAAAAATGATTTACGGTAGTAATAAATGCAGGGTTTTTTTTATCTTCAAACACAATTGGCTGGAAATCTTTCATAATGTTTATCAATGAAAAATATAGACTATCCTTTAGTTGAGATGAGACATATGGAAAACATGTGTTATAAAGCTCGTCGTTACTGATGATTTTAAAACCTTCTTTAGTTCGTTGCTTTTCCTGAACTTCTAAATCAAAATAATTAACCATACCACATATTAGTAATTATATTGAATGTTAAATATTGTATTTTATTGAAATGCTTTTAAAATCAACTCGTAGAGGCATTAAGCCTAAATAATCCATTTACCCTCATACAGACCTTTAGGCAGCAGCACCACCTGGTGGTGTCTGCAATGAACAGCACCGTCTGTTTTTATTAACAATCAATCTTAATATGATTTTTTACCTAAAACAAGTATTTAATAAATCCATTATTACATATTCATGTATTAATTCAAAACTTACATGAATTTATTTCAACATTATGTTTAAAAAGAGGACAGGACAATCTGTGTGATGCTATCAAGAAATATATTTGTATTTTTATAAACCGCTGATTAAATATCTTCAGTAACACCATGCAGAACACGAGATTAGTGTCCTGCAGAAACCTTGTACCTTCAACTTTGTCACATAAACATTTTCTTGCCAGTAATTCAAGCTTCACCTTATGTGAAAGTGTCTAATTATTCCAGTCTAACAGTAATAGGTTGTGGGATGCGAGTAAACTGGCACAGATTTGTCACGTCACTGAGTCAGTCAGGTTCAGTGTGCTTTTCATGCAATCACTTAGTTTTGATGAGTTAATTCAATAATACTTAATTTAAGAAGACTAAACTCCTGTCAGTCACTTCATCTGTGGTTTGGGTGACATGAGGTTGAGAAGGTAATGAGAATACAATGTTCACTTCTGTGTAAATTTTCCTTTAAAACAAAAAGTGAACATTGATGAATATTTCAGCCCTTTTCAACAATTTTTTCAGGGAACAAGGTTTGTGGAGGACAAACAACTCTCACATATACAAGTTGCAACTTTTCCAGAGAGGTTTGAGTAACAGGGATACAATTAATGTTCATGTGATCACCCAAAGAACGATTAGATTGAATACGGTGAGCAGCTGTAACCACAGTACAAGACTTAATACCTTCTCTCATAAACTCAGTAGACAAAATATAAAGCACATTTTAAAACACGTGGAGACCTCAGTTAGTAGCCATTATAGATTTATTGACCAGAGCCTCACACTGCACATAAAGTCACGGTCTCATGTTGAAAATGTGGGGTTGAATGTCAAGAGTTTACTGCAAAAACATTATTTTACTTAACTTTGAAAACAGCACAAGGGAAGTTTGCATGCTGGTATCCCCAAATACAGCTAAACTGAGATCCTAGTCAGTGATCACATCTGACAGGAACAGGATGAATCTACATTATAGTTGTATTTTGTTATTTGATGGGATTATTGGTATATAAACACTGGATCCAGTCCAGTTTTAAAGACCAGATTTCAACACTTTAGAAGTATTGAGGGAGGCTCTGTGGTGCCAGTTAGGCAGCTACAGCAGGGCAGGAGAGAGGCTGGACTCCTTTGATCTCCAGAGCTTTGTTGAACTGCACATCCATGGTCTTACTGCCTTTGGTGATCTTCAGGTTCCTCATACAACCTCTGAAGGAAGTGCTGCTTGAGAGAGCTGCCTGATGAACACCATCTGAAAAAGTGATGTAAAACTCACATAACCCAGAACAGTAGCATCGTGACAGGCTATTTTCAATATGCGTGTGAAATGTAAATGTGTAAGCCGTACCAGGATATCCTCCAACGTAGATGGGGTTGCTGGTGTCACAGGTGTTGGATTGTGCGTTCGGACTTTCGGCTTTGCTTTGCTTCCCGTCGACCACCAGTTCCACTTTGTGCCGTTGCTTGATGGCGGTGACGGAGTGCCACTGGCCGTCACAGAAGCCCTCCCCCTCAGGCATGTGCTCCGCTGTGATTCGTCCAGCTCCGTTGTCAACGTGGAAGAATAGCTGGAAGGGAGAAAGGAAGGTTTTAGTCATTGTGAATCTAGTCAGTCCTGTATCTATTACCGGTCTTGCTCTGTTAGATTGTATTAAGAAAAGTGTATTTACTGTATATACTAATGTATTATGCAATTACAATCGATTAATCACCTTGCCCTGGACAATCTCTAGTCCTAGTCCATCCATGCCTTGGTTACTGATGGCCAACAGCACGCCATTGGTTCGGCTGGTTCGGAACTCCAACGCTATCGACACATCCAAACCAACTCTGTAGGTAGCGACTAGAGACGCAGAGAGATTTAACATTGATTAGTTGAAAACAATTAACTGCACTTGTACAGTATGGCTGAACAAAACCAGCTTAGACAAGATTTTTGCTGATGTTACTACATTAAAGTCTGTCTTAAAACAATAGTCAGCAAAAATGTATCTTAAGATAATGAAGTTTTAGCAGTTTGAGTTAATCAATTAAAGTGGATATATTCCATAGTTAGTCTTTTTAGTAAAATAGTTTTGGCTGTATAGCTGCAGGGGAATTTTATATATGATAGAAAGAGGGAATCTAGTATTAAAAAGAGTAAGATTAAAATGTTTAAGTATATTTTTGTCGTGGATTCTGTTGCTTCATTGACACCACACGTGTTCCAACAATTGGTATTGTGTAAAGATTGTTTTTCTTAGAAGACCTGGAATAGTAAAGTACATGGTGTTTAGACAGTAGAAGTATTTCAGGTGGATGGGAGGCGTGTCCTGTGCAGCCAGCCTATAGCAGAAGTTCACTAATTTACACTACGTCACATCAGTGTCTCATCTCACCTGCTTTCAGGAAGCCAGTGCCATCAAAATAGGTTCCTGGTTCAGTAGCGACAAAGCATCTTCCTACCATGTGACTGGAGGTCGGTGTAGCCATGTTTAGGTTAAAGTGAATGTCAGTCGCATCTTTATCTAGATGAAGAGGAAGGTGGTAAAAATCAAATGCCTTCTATGTAAAAAAACAAAAACCTGACAGTTACATGTGTGTCAAATGTAACATACGTACAACTAGAAGTACGATTAAAAATCCATTACCTGTACTGACAGGAGCTCCAGCCATTTTTAAGTTACGGATGCATCCATTGATACTGTAGAGAATCTACGAACAGAAGATGAGAGTTTGTTGATAGATTTTTAAATGACATTATTAGTTTCAGCCAGTCTCTCCACGTGAGCGTGCAAGAGTAACTGATCACACACTGATCACAGATTATGAGGACTGAAATACAAAGACTTTAAAATCTGTTCTGTATGTGTGTCTTTGTTTACCGGCCCTATCCTCCTGGTGGTGTAGGTTTGTGGTAATCCACCAACATACAGCATTCCCACCACATCCAACAGGTCCGCCTGGTAAGCAGAGAAGATGAAGTATTAATGCAACGTGAACGTTTATGAGAGTCTTTTGCTTTTTGTAATTGTGTCTGATGTCTGTCAGAACTGTATCACCGCAAAGTTAAAAAGAAACTTTCATAAGTGACAAAGGTGGTACGGATGGATAACAAATGTTGTCCGTGATGTTGACAAAAAAGAAAAAGAAATGTGTGTACCGTCCTGGGACTGCTTATCCGTTTACTGTATAGTCCGTCAACCGTAAGTACACCACTCTGCTTGTTACGAGCCACACGGATCTGACGGGACAGAGAGAGAATAACAGGATTCAAAAGAAATAGACACAGCATCAACAGAGAAGAAAGACAAGTGTTATTGTCATTCATTTTGAAATTATGATTTGAGGCTCATTAATGGGAAAAAAGTGGTTACTGCTACTAGAAAGTCGACATTTCCTGTGATAAATGAGTCATCAAGACTTGATGTTTAGGGTGCAGAAAGCGAGGAAGCTAACTTATTAAAAATAGATAGATAATAGGCTGCAAATAAAGAAATGAATAAAAAACGATTGTGAATCTACTAATGAACACATGTGATATCCATACTCATACACAAACAAAAAAGGAACAAAACACACACTGCAGGTCAGTAGAGACAGGACTTTTTAAAGGGGAGAACACAATATACAAAATAAATAAAGTTTTTATAATTTAGTGAATGACAAATCTAGAATCTCTGATACGAGTACAACAATAAATTAATGAAGAGACGTCCTACCTTGTGCCAGTTCCCATCATTGATGGAGAAGGGCACACAGCCAGATATGTTTCCATGACCAAGATCATAACCCAGACAAACCTGCCTGTTCTTGATCTGCAAGAAGGGAGAGATGAAGGATTAAAGAAGGAATTACAAGCAAACATGGTTAATATCACCCTCTTGTTCCTGAAGATGATATCCTTCAGACTGTTGGGGAAGATGTAAAATAAACAAAAACTCCATCCTCCATCCAAAATGTTAAAATGCCAAATGTTTCTGTTTGTTCATAAGTACATCTGAGATCTACTACTTTAAAATATAGAGAAGTAATTTAGGTTATATTAAACTTTAATTAAAGTGTGCAACTACTACTATTAATACTTAAACAACACAAAGTCAGTGCAGTGAACGGATACCTGTATGGTAACAAAGTCAGCATGGTTGACTCTTGCCATGTAGAGAACAAGTCCAGACTCCTCCTTCGTTCTCAGCTCAAGCTCCAATATTAACCTGAATCACGCATACATAAACACTGTTGATTACAATAATAGTATATATAAATATACTATTAAAACACAGTAAGTCAGTTCTAACAAGGCACTCTACTGTGTGTCTGTGTGATGCTGGACAATTATTTTTATCAAAATACTGGACTCACCGCATTTCAACGTGAATACCAATTATGAGTAAAACTAACAATGTTTGTTCTGCCAAATGATGCAGTTAATTCTCCATCAAATGGTTCGGCTGTTGATTTAGATGCATAATGTATTTTCACTTGAGTAACATTGCATTTAACTAAATGTACTTAATGTAAGTACATTTTCCCAACCGCATGTTTACATCAAACTATTTGAATTCCGCATAGCGTAAACAGCACTGAAGACAAATTGCAGTTTTAAGTGAGTCAAGCAGTGATCTTGGGATTTGATGATACTGACAGAAAGAAAAATGTTGTGCTGCTTAGAGACGATGTCCGTGACATTACTGTTACAGGTCTTGATTTATTCCAAATACAAACCTCTCTCTGACTTTGGTGTCATCAAAGGTGAAGCTCATGTGGCTGTTCCTGGTCAGTCCGAACTGATGAGCCGTCTCGAGTGCCGTCGGGGCCACAGCTGATGCACATGAATCCTGGAGATTAGACATAACATGTCAGTTACACTGACAGGGTTTCACCACACTGCTCCTATTGCCTCTTGTCAACAGGAACCTCAACACCGAAACACACGTCAGTCACACTAACAGGGTTTCTGCCTCTGATCTGCAGGGAGCTGAAGGGCTGCTCGCTCACTAAATGACTCATCAAACACATATGATCTTTATATGAAACAGGTAAATGAAGAGTTAAAAAATAATCTTTGAGTCCACAAAGGTACATCTTACTACTGTATGTGTATATATCGATTTCGAACATTTCAGCACTTAGAGAGCTTGCATGCAGAACATTTCAGCCAGTGCCATCAAGTCACAGCGTATGGCTTTTTAAAATCTGTTTCATTACAGTCATCTTTCATTAGCGCTTCTTTGTTCTCCATCACCTCAAATCAGTTATTCCCACAGTTTGACTCTCATAAATCCTGCCCGTGTTTTTATCTGCACCAAACGTCACACACTACAGCCTGGTTTGCACTTGATTTAGGTTTTCATCTTAGGAGTGTAAATAAGTGGTTACAGAGTATTACAGGAGTATTACTGAGTATTGTCTTATTACAGGGTGCAGTTCAGCCAATGACCAGAAGGTGTCAGTGTTGTAATACACGTAAAGCCATATTATTTATAACTTCTACTCCCGTTTCTGTTTTCTTTTTACTCTTTTTCTCCTGCAGTTTTCTTTCTGCTCTCCTCTTTTTATACACTCCTCTCACTCCCTGTCTTTCTCTTGTCCTCTATCTTGTCCTCTACTTCCTTTTTTTCTTGCTTCTCTTTGACTCTCTCTTTTCTGCCCTGTTCTTCTTTCTGAATCGTCTCTGCTTTGCACCAATAATTCCTCTCTCCTCATCTCCTCTATCATTTTATATCTTCATCTTCTGCTCCTATCAGCTCAACTTTCCTTTGCTCCTCTTTACTGTCCTCTCATTTTTTTCCAATCTCATCCTGTCTGCTTCTCCCTCTCCTCCTTGTTTCTTTTGATTTTCTTTACCTCTCCTCACCTACTCTTATCTTTTTTGCTTTTATCCCCAGAAACTACTCTCATCTTTTTGTCCCTTCCTTTTCCTGTTATCCCTTTCTCATCACCTAACTCCACCTTTCCTTTTCTCATCTGCAGAACTATTTATTTATTCTCACATTCTCCGTTTTCTCTTATTCTGTTCTCCTATCTTCTTTTGTGTCTTCCTGCTCTTCTATCCCTTTCTGTTCCTTCCATCTATTTTTCTCACCCTTCTCCTCTCTTCCACTTTCTTTTACATTTTTTCATGTTTTTATCCTGCTGTTGCTGTAAGCCCCTTCCTCTTTCTCCACCTCTCCTAATTTACAGTACATCTCTCTCCTGTTGTGTTCTCTCTGACCAATTCTGTTTCTTCTTCTGTTTCTTCACTCCCACAGCATTTCTTTAAGCCTCCTACTTTCTCCTCTTTCACTTTTTAAAATGTTCTCCTTTCACTCTCCTCTCCTGCTTCTTTGCCTCTTTTCCACCATGCTGCATTTCCTGCATCTTCTCTTCTCATCATCTTTTCTCCTCTCATCTCTTTTCCTATCACACTATCCTATCTCTCTTACCCTCACTTGTTCTTGTTCTCCGGCTTCTCTTTTCTTCTCCAGAGTCCTTTTTGTGTCCTCCTCCTCTCCTCTCCTCCCATCCTCTACTTTCCCTCCCTGTTCTCCACTCCTTCACTATCTCCGCTCTCACCTGTCCTCACCTGCTCTTTCCCCATTTCTTCCATTCTCTTTTCCTCTAATCTCTTCTGCTCTCTTGAATGTATCTTCTATTAAGTAACAAAGCTGCTTCGTCATACCTCCAGTGTGAGTGTGAGACAAAGAGCCAGAGTGGATCTGAGACGACTGAGTGTCTGTCTGTGTATGTGTGTCTTCTCTTTATCTCATCTCTTGTTCTCTTTCAAGTGAAGACATTTCCACACCGTGACCTTGCTTTGTTACAGATGACACTCACCTCCTATCGCGCTCTGTCCTCATATCCGCTCCTCCTCCTCCTTTTTTCTCTCTCAGTCTCCCTCTATCTAACAAAAGGGACACGTCACTTGCTCTCAGAAGCTCTTTCCTTCCCTCTCCTCTTTCATTCTTCTCTTCGCTTCCTCTCCTTCGTCTTTCCATTAAGCCAACAAAAGACGAGAGCCGCTCTGTTCTGAAAGATTTTCTCCTCTTTTCTCAATGGCTGTGCCCTCTCTTTTAACCTCTTTCATCCTCCTCTTCTTCACTCCCTTTCTCTCATCCCCTCTGCATCTTTCCATTAAGCTAACAATAGGAAGACGGTCTTCCATTCAGAGTGGTTAGTCTTTGGTTGGAGGTCACACCAATAGAATGTGAAGTCATTAAGTCGGGATTTTGTGCAAGTGTGTGTATAAGCGAAGTGCGTGTGTGTGTGTGTGTGTGTGTGTGTGTGTGTGTGTGTGTGTGTGTGTGAGTGTGTATCGTTAGAGTCACTAAATAGTGTTTCTAACGCAAATGATCTTTGAATTGAAACCATAAAAGCTGATGTCACATAATTATGTTCTTAAATGCAACAACTGGAAATTTCCCCCAAAAACACATGAGGTGATTCTGTTGCTGTGTTTGCTCTCTGGAGTTTGACTGATATTTCTTTAAAGAAATAATCACTCAACTAAACCTTAGTGCAGATGATCAACTGCATCAATATCAATATCATCAATATCCCCAGGAGGAAGATACAGTACAGTAGGGTCCAAAAAATTCCAGTAAACACAGTTTTAAAAACTAAATTCAAACTATTAGAACTATAGCTACGATGTAGTAACTGAGTGGCCTGTTACAACACCTCACCGTAAGAGAACCAAACAAGTAGGTTCCTCTCTCCTCTCACTAATGTCAAGGGCTCCTGGACAAAGCACTTAACCCCCCCTAACACCCCACTTAACTCAAGCTGCTCAAGTAAAGCTGGTCAGTGGCCACCACTATAAGACTGTGGAGCGGCTCACAGCTGAGAAATTCTATAAATGAGGAGTAGGTAGATGTTGAAAACGTTTACTCAACTGACTGCTGCCAGTGAAAATAGAAAAGACGAAATACACATTTAATGGAAGACACAAGTCCAAAACAAAGGTATTAATGTATATGAGACGCTTCTGTGCATGTGATAAAATATTTCTAAATTGTTTGTTCCCATCAGGATTGGCATCGTCAGGCTTCCAGTGTCCTTAAAGCTGCTATAATCAATATTTTAAATAGATACAACAGAAGTAAAGAGTACATCTTTATATCTATATATAGCTCATCAAAAATTCAGTTTCTTTTCTAATTCTTATTCCAATTCTAATATCTTAGATTAATTTGGAGAATACATAAAGGTAAATAATGGAGAGAAATGATTGCTCATGAAGCTCTCTGTGTGTGTACTGTGTCAGTGCTGGGCTCCTGTGTGGCAGTGGGCGGGGCTACAGCAGCAGTAGGTGTGGCAGCAGGTGTCGCCTCCTGCAGGTCAGCAGTCAGGAAGTTAGAAAGAAGGGGATTAATGGCAGCCACAAAGCCAGAATGGGAACAAGGGTTTCATGACAAGCACACAGTACTCCAATTTTGTTACCTCTGGACACTGACGCAGGAAATTAGAGGGCTGTGATTTAAAAAGCTAATTAGAGGCAGTTGTCACATGGTGCAGCAACACAACCCTTTCAGTATTGTGTCATATAATGTTAAAACTGGTGTAATAACAAAGCTGTTTGGTAATGATAATGAAACATACGTTAATAACCAAGCTCTGCAACCCAAATTGATTAATTAAAACATCAGAATAGTGACCACGTGGAATCTGATCAACGTAAACAAAACACGCGACTGACATGAATTATAAAGACAATTAGAGCAGATGATCTGAAATATGGCAAACGCTCTACCTTCATCTTCAGTGAACATGTAGATGGGCCTAAAAGAACTGTAATGCCTAACAGCCAGCAGTCTATATCATAAAGAACGTACAGCTAATAGTGCAACAAGCCACAGAGTTATAGCTAAGATGGCAAGCTCATTGACTCTGTGCTTCATGATCAATGTCTACCCATTAGAAACTGGGTACCTGATAACCTATGACTGCTGTAAAACCTATAATAGATTTAATATATGAAATATATCTTGCCTATCCCAATGTTAAGGGTATGAAACAAATGACTCACTGCCTTCCAGCCTCTTAGCATCGTGGCTAAATGTTAGCTTAGAGTGTTTTGGCTCCCTGGGGCTCATAAAGCATAAATGGCATCCACAGTTAGCCTAGCGTAGCGCAGAAGCGCTGCACTGTATGACAGGCTGCCAGAGGTGGAGTTTAGTGGCTCAAGGCTAAAGGGACCATAAAGAAGAGTTAATGGGCTGTACAACTGCTGTGTGATGAAGCGCTAAGCTAACACGGCGAGGCCATGGCTGCATTTCATCACACAGAAATAGGTGTGTGTTTGTGTGTGTATGTTATGTGTGAGTAATAGTCAGGAAAAAAAACTGCATTTTGTGTTTTTGGTTTCTACATGTCTGTGCATACATGTGGTTCCTCTGTGTGCATCTGTTTGTATGTGCCAACATCTTAAAATAGTCTGCTTGAACAAAAGTAATGAGGATTATGTTAATGTGAATAAGAAACCTCTGGTGTAATATGAATATTCCTCATTTATTCACATACTTGTTTTATTTCTCATACATCTTCTGTTGAAAAATGTATGTCTGCAGTATGTTTCTCTAATAATTTGAGTATGTGTGTGTTAATTTAAGTGACTTACTGCAGGAGGCCCTGGTGGTGGTGGTGGTGGTGGTGTGACAGGGGTAGGGGTCGGTGTAATACTGTCTGGTTTCAACTCCTTTTCCTTCTCGGACTCCTCCTCTTCTGGCAGATGAGATGGAGGAGGCAGAATTGGCGGGGGGGCGAGGTTCGGGCACAGGCCAATTTCAGCGTTCTCAAAGGACACGTGTTGGGAGAAATCTGAGAGACTGAGATGGACAAGTAATTAGGTTTAAGGTGACTACATTTAGCTGACAATTTTAATTTGTTAAGGTGTGAGTACATTTTCACCTCACTTCATGAACACGTCTGATGTGCTAATTTTCTGCATTCAGTAGATGTCTTCAGTACATTTTTAATAGAAGTATCAGGCTGAACTGACTGTACTGAATCATTGTTGTCACTGACCAGTTCAGTAGCTTTAATACTGGAGTTTCACTCACTGATGACTGAAGATGACTGACCCTACTTTAACACTGCAAAAGTAACTATAATTGCTACTTTTAGCATACATCTTATGTACCGATAATAAAGACATTATCTGTAACATATGTGTGTATATGTGTATGTGACAACCCGGGCTCGGCCTGATCTCAAAAACACATCAGGAACCGCAGTTCTTTCCGTTTTCTCCCAGTTTCTCTCTTGCATCTATAGGTACATGTAGTGTAGTCATCCAGCTTCATAATAAGGGCAGATTTTTCACTTAAGTTAGACATTTTCAATTCATACAGGCACATCTTTGACGCCTAGAGTGAATTTGAATTTGTTCCTGTAAGTTTGCATCTTTCCACTGCTTTTGTATGCAATCATTCTCCCTCAGAGTCAGTCTGAAAAAACCTTGAGTTGGTCCAAGGTCAGGCCCACATAGCACTGACAAAATTCCTATTATCATTGTATAGGTGCTGGGAAATGGAAATGAAATAAAAGTGAATACCCGATACATACAATATAATACAAATCCAGTTTCATCATTGTAGGTTTTTAATGAAAATAACCACATAAATTGCATACAGACCAACCGTATGAAGGATCACTGACACATAGGTGTATATTAGGTAGAAGTTATATCGTCAGTGTGGTGGCGTAATAAAGGTGAAATGAGGTGAGAGATGGACAAACAGACACAAACAAACATACAAAGAGGAGAGAGGGGTGTAATCTGAGTTATGAGTATGTTTATGGTTTTGGACAGCTCTATTACTGCTTTTCAGGCAGAAAGAGACACTGGGTTTATCATCATGGCCTACATTAATTAACCGTGCTTTAACCTAACAGTGTATGAGGTCAAAATTAGCCCCATCACCCACTGCCAGGAAACATTACAGAGTGATTGTTAGGAAAGTTTGCAGAAGCTGCCCTGTTTGAGTTTGATCCAGAAGGTTTAAGGTGAAAGTCAAAAGTTCACAGTATAAGAACCTGAAGTGACGTGAATTGGTCAGTTCTGCCTGTGTCAGTGTTTTAACATGCTGGAGACCAAGAATAACCAATTTAAACTTTAAGCTCTCTGGTCCAGTAAATAGACATTTGGTTATATATATATATATATATATATATATATATATATATTAGATCTTACGTACACAGCGTTGACCATGAGGTTCCATATACATCCCTGGAATGGGATGTTGGCTCTATTGGATTTGTGCTGTACTTCTGCAGGAATGCCACCAAGGAAGATACGCTGCAAGCTTATTGGCTGGTCATTAGGAAGTGACGTCTCTCTCTTGGCCTCCTCATCCACCTGAACTGCAAACAGTCTAGTGAAAGAAATATACAAAGAGACAAACACACATGAGCAATAAACTGATTATATGGAGTAAAAGTTCCTTCAGCGTATACAAAAAATAGTGTTGCAGAGGTAGGAAGCACAAACACAGACTGAACAGACCTACACACACACACACACACTAACCTGCCAGGTAGTCTCTCGATGCGCAGCGAGTGCTCTCTCCCATCATTTAGTATGCCTTGCTCAGGTCGTCTGACGACAAGTCTTTGACTATGGCTGCCGGTAGAAATCAAAACCTCCAGAGAGCCTTTGTTCAGCATGACTGAGAGGTGGGGCTGTAGGAGTTGAAGATAAACTTTATTAGTTGTGGGAATATGTACATTCAAACTACACTCAGGGCACAGGGCTGGGGAGAGGACATGAAATGGCGAAGAAAATGTTCAGCAAGATGCATGAGCGAAGGGATTTGAATTTCACTGTTATACAAAGGCAATTCATCTAGCATTATCAACTAAAAAGGCCGGAGTAGAGAAGATATTGCACTCTAAAACCATAAATGACACCAATCTAATACTATTAAACAATAAATGAATTGGGTAGATACATCTAGATTCTAAAATATGCCAAAACACATGCAGATAGATGTTTAGTTACCCTTGGTAGTCATCAATTTAGACTAAACTTGTCTATCTCTTGCATGCCGCCATTTGTTAAATGTTTGTCAGGAACAGGAGAGGATGAGTAATTAAGAACACAGGTAGAAAACCAACAGATTAGAAGTGAAAAGAAGGGGAAACAACACAGGAGGGAGATGAGACTCAGGATTAAGGAGCAGAGAAAAGGCAAAGGGGAAAGTGGAGATGAGTAGCGGGATATATGGGGGTATATAGAGAGAAATTGTGAGGAAATAAGAGAGGTAGGAAAGGAGAGGAGAGCAGGGAGGAAAGGATAACAAGAGATGAGAGGAACAGAGAGGAGAGGATAATAGGGGGAAGAGATGAGAGGGCAGAGAGCAAAACGACGAGAGAGATAGAGATGGGGAGAGAGAGAAAGAGGGAGACAGACAGAGAGGTGTGAGAGAGCAGCGGTGCAGGGTCAGGCTAATTTGAATTTTAATTCACTGTGTGCCAGAGGGCGAAGTGGGAGACAATTTACCACCTGAAAATGGAATTTCAATTTGAGGTCGGGGACAAATTGAACTGAGATGTAGCTACAACATGCCTCTCGCTGCAGCGCGCACACATACACACACACACGCACGCACGCACGGCTGCACAGACGAAGACACATGTCACACATTCAGACAAAGGCAGACTGCCACAGATGAACTCATGTACACATAAATTCATACACTGAAGCGAAGACACACAATACAATTACAGACACATGTAGACAGACAACCATGAAACCAAACACACAGAAGACTGTGTAGCTAACAAGCATGCAAAAACCTGAACATGCACTTACCCATATTCACAAAACAATCAATCAACATTTGTTATACATACAGCGACACACCTCTGCAACCTTTTGAAGTCTATACATAAATGATCACATTTTGACTTTGGGTTTGGCGTTTATGTAACTGAACTAAGGATGAACTAAGACAGGATGGTGCAGATATTTACTGGTACCAGTTTCTAAAATGTAAATCTGCTGATAATTTAGGATTTTTGGATTATGTGTAATAATTATAATTATAATATTTTTTTCTATTTTCTGATGCTTTTAGACCATATGGTTAATCAGTTAATTGAGAAAATAATCCAGAGATTAATTGATAATAAGAATCAATATCCCATTTGAGCCCATATTTGAGAATCTCTTTATCAAAATCTATTTTTCAGTCAGAGGTTTGCAAGATACAGCAAGGTGTGAGCAGCTCCTGCTGATCATCTTTTCATGATGCTTCTTTGGTGAATATTTTTCCCCGTATTTTGGTCAAATCAGACATTTTTCTTCATCTTCTGTCCTCACCCTCTCATTTTGACCTCATATCTCAGTCTCTTTTCTATAACAGAATTATTTCACCCCCTCTTACATTTTGTTTTCTCCTCTTTTAACTCTCTCTAACCTTTCTTTCATCTCTTCTCCATCTGGTTTGCTCAAAAGATTTTCCTCTGTCTTCTTTCCATTTCTCCTCTGTCTAATATCAACTGTCGCCATATTGTAATTTTTCTTCTTTCTTTCCATTACCCCCCACTGTTCTCCTTTGTCCTTGTATTATTTCTCTTTTCAGCTCCGCTCTTTTTCCTCTATCCTTCCTTTCACCTCTAAATCTACTTCTTATATCCCTCCATCCTTTGTCTTCTGTCCCCTTCTCTCTCCCCCGGTCTCTCTGTCCCTCTCTAAAACATCCATTAGTCAGGGCCAAGTTGAGTTGATGGTGTTTTTAACCTCGCTTAACCTTATTCACACACACACACACACACACACACACACACACACACACACACACACACACACACACACACAGCCACACACACACACACACACAGCCACACACACACAGCCTGCCAGCATAGTTAGTAAAAATAGATTTATGTGCCCAACAACCAGTAATGATGGATAAGCCAGAGGTAACCCTCTGTCCTCTCTCTCTCTCTCTCTCTCTCACACTCACACACACACACACACACGCATGCACGCACACACACACACACGCACGCGCACACACACAACATAGATACACATTTAATTTTGCATTCATGTGAGCAGCCCGCTCACGTCAAATGAGGCACACACAAATACTGATAGTGTATTATGTTAAGGTGCACACACATACACAATACACATACATACGAATAAAATTTATATATATATATATATATATATATATTAGATATGCTCCGATTGATCGGCTGCCGATCATGATCGGCCGATATTGTCTAAAAATAGCCTGATCGGCGATCGGAAAAACATGCCGATCAGGAAGCCGATCACGAGACGTACATTATTAGCGACGTTTCAAATAAAGGCATATTATTTTCTGGATTGTAAGCCGCTGCTTTTCTATTAATTTTTCTTCAGCCCACAGTGTGTGTGTGTGTGTGTGTGTGTAGGCTGCAGTCATTGACGGAGCTGCTCCGTCACAGGTATATAATATTATTACACCCTCACCCCCTCAAAATGGAAAACCGAAGCAATTCCTATGATGCAGCTTTTAAGTTGAATGCCATCGATCTGGCTATCCGTGAAGTAAACAGTAAGGACACGTAGGCTTGCCGTTAATGAATCTATGCCATAGATTCATTAACGGCAAACTTACGTGCAGCCGCGTTGAGACGATATGTGATGAAGATTATCTGACGCTGTCCAACTATGACACTGAAGAGGACGACTTCAGTGTCTTCAGTGCGCAGAAGAAATGAAGTGACAGTGGTTTGGTGTTCATTAGTTTTAGATGCTCAGGAGGAAGATAAATAGTGACGTGTGGCTTCATTTCATGAGAGAATGAAGCGACTTTAATAGTTGCGCAGTTGCGCTTTAACAGGTTTAACAGGACAGCGGCTGTCACCTTTTCCTCCCACCTACCTCCCTACCTTTTTTCCTCCCGCACACTGCACAATAATGGTTTCAGTACGCAGGAGGAAGATAAATAAAACCATCAATGACTTTTCTGTTTTGTTTATCAGCACTTTTATCGGCGCGTTTGACGCTGCTTTTATTGCGGCACTGTTCGTAAACAATCAGTTCAGTATATGAATAAACACTTGTGTATCGGGGTATGTATATATCGGCGGCTTATAGTCCGGTACGGTTTATATATGACAAAATATAGATTTCATTCAAATTTTAGTGGGTGCGCCTTATATTTAGGTGCGCTCTATAGTCCGGAAAATACGGTATGTATATATATATAAAAATAAATCTAATACGCATAGTTGCCAACAAACTGAAATCTCATTAATATGCACTCATGGAAACTTCATTCACTTAGATAAACGCGGCATGTGTGCATGTATGTGCATGTGTTTGTGTGATCAGCTAAAAGCTAAGAGATGCATAGATCAACAGATGCTATGTGTGTGTGCGTGTGTGCGTGCGTATGTGTCTTAATGCATCTTTAAATGGGCGTTTCTTTGTGTGTGTTTTGGATTAAAAACAATCCAATTAGTGTAGTTGCCAACAAATGCAAATCTCATTAATATGCACTTATGAAAACATCATTCACTTAGAGAAAGAGGTGCCGAATTTGAGTGTACATGAGTGTGTGTGTGTGTGTGTGTGTTGACCCCACCTCTCCTGACTGTCTGCGTTTCCTCTTCTTGTTCCGGGCCTGTGATGGAAAGGTTTTTAGAAAAAAGAAAGAATAAATACTTCATTTTATTGGGTTGCTTAGTTTCCCTTAAAAACAAATTGGTATGTGAATATCATTTCTTAGGAATTTTCCTGGAAATAATTATATAACATTTATATATTATATAATTATCAACATTGTCTAACGGTTTGTTGTTCCAGAGGTCTGCTGTAAACACATTTAGTTGTCTGCATACTACCTTTTCTGAGTAAACTAAATTTGATAACACTTTTTTAACTACTATTTTATGGGCTGTATTTTCCCAGTACTTTTCTGATAATATCTAAGAAGGTTCCAGGAAACTTCCTAGAATTATTTGGAAATTACAGACCACTAAAATAAACCCATACACAAAGCCTGCTTTGAATTAGTACAGTAGTAAGGAAGTGAATCACAGCTTAAATGAACAAACTGGGTGACACCGAACCTGCTGGCTGAGTGGTGGAACCCCGCCTACTGCCAACAGTATGGTCCCTGTTTCTGCCAGAGTGTTGAACGACAAGCTGATCTCAGTGTCGATGGCCAGTGTCAGGCCACCCAGCTCCATATATCCCGGCTTAGAGAAGCTGACTGTGTACAGATTCTATGACACAAAGATGAAATAGCTGTAGTTAACATGCATTTTAACATACTTTAAGGAATAGATCACTTGTTTAGTCCTTTACAAAATTGCCTTCAAATATAAAATTAAAAGAACAATAGGAAAATAGCTTAGTTTGGATGAATACAAATATAAGTCATCCACCTCTTATTACTTTTACTGTTTGTAAAGTGGAAATAATTACATGCGTGCACACAGATACTCATCTTTATAGTATAGCAGCATGGTTTGATAAGGAAGAGAAAAATAAAGAGGAATGAAAAGACCTTCACACTGCACACAAGAAACCATGGCCTTTCTAATCCTTCATACACTTACACACTCCTTTATATACTCTGTTTTTGACCTTCAGTCTCATACTTTCTGTCTCTATCTTATTTTATATGTTGCGTAAAGCCAATTTTATTTCCTGAATATACTCATTCATTACAAAAATCAGGGAGTGAATGTAAAATGAGAATGAAAGAGTGCAACAGAAATGTAATAAGTAAAAGCTGCAGGGTCAAGCAAGGGGCACACCAGAGGAAATGTTTACTCATATTTAACCTGCCAAGAACTTTTAATAACCCATAACTACACATATGTTACATATTCATTTTCCATATATATCCACACATATTCCATACAATCACATTGTGACATTTGCACACACAGACATGGATTACAAATATATTATATAGTGCATCTAGAGTACAGTACATACATACATACATAAATAAATAAATAAACTGTGCATACTCTTACCTCTGCATTACATCCTTTGGTGACTCCAGTGTAATCTGAACTAATGAGGAGACTATATGGAGTTCTGGACACTTCAATATCCCGGAGACAGCCTGCATAATGCTTCAGAGTGATTTCTGACCTATAAACACATTATGAGATTTTAGCAAAGAGAATATGAAACTGTAGAAATGACACTCTGCAGATGTCTCTCAGCAGTATAACACAATATAAAAAAAATCTGAATTACTGCAGCAATGAAGCTCTTGTGTTATGTATCCAGAAGCAGAGTGCTGTCTGTATATCAACAGGAATAATCTGAATATGGTGTGCGTCCTGTCCACACTAAACATGTTTTAAAAGCATAATGTACTTTTTTGTTTTCAGTGAGTTAGGCCTTTATTTTTGTAGCACTTCAAAAACTGCTGTTTGCAGTGCTACACAAAATTGGTAGAGACAATGATTATGACAATGATGCCTGTTAGGCAAAATCATAGATATCACAGATTCCACCTAACTGTTTCTGAACAGACGAACACCTAATTCAGATTACTTTAGGATACAGAAAGTGATTTCCAGCCGCTGTGTGGAGGAGCAGGAGCCTTCAGGCCAGCCAAGGTTCAAACAAACATACACATTCAATGTGGATTATACAGTGCTCCAGCATCAGCTTCATGCAGAGGGATATTTAAAGTCACATTTAAAATATATCTGATTGTCACATTTGTATATTTATTTATTTACCTGGCAGTCATGCTGTTAAGACAAAACATGATATTAAAGCATTAGCACATTTCACAAACAGTTTTAATTAATGATTCATCTAAACTCAAAACATTACCTCTACTAAACTTTTATTGTAGGTTTAGGTATATTGACAACACTAATACAAACAGTATTTTCAAATACAACATATCAGACTTTGGGATAGAAGCTCCTGCACCTATTTCCATTTATGTCCCTGGTGTTTTCAGTCTATCAACCATTTAAACTTCTGACACATGGCATGTCTTAACAAATAAATAAATATTAATTTTCAAAAAATTAAATATCCCCCCTTCCCTGTGGAAAAAAAATAATCAACACATATATACAGTAAATATTATGGCCTTCTTTGCAATTAATAGATAGAGTATCTTAAATTAACATACAAATGTGTTACAGCAGCGTGTGTGTGTACCTGTAGTTTCCAATGGTAGGAAGCCCTCCAAAATAGATTTTCTGGTTTTCCTTGAGGTTCAGACCAGTGGCTGCACCATGAGATGTGGCCACTAGCTTCTCCTCAGCACTGCTCTCAATGTCCACTACGATCACCGTGGCTTTAACAGTTACAGAGACATAAATAACAGCTGAACAGGCAGAAACAGTATGGTTTTGCGTCGTTTATTCTGATCTAGTTTAGCTCGTTTACTGATATGGATTGATCCTCTCACATCTAACATCACTGCTCCGTTTATTCATGAAAGCATGTGACTGTTCATTGGCTTGTTGTTGCTGTGTACCTTCGTTCTTGATCCGTGTTACGGTGAGGGATTTCCAGCGTCCATCATTGTGGCGGCTAGCTGATATGGTACTGCCAACTCCTGACCCGAGGTCAAAGTTCACCTTCACCTTGCCCCCTGACAGCTCCAGGGACATAAAGTCCTTCTGTAGAGACCAGATGGAAGATGCTGTGAGGTACTGACATTTAAAACCCAATAACTGTATTTTGTAGCAATAAACTGAATAAGATGGCAAGAATTCGACATGTCAAGAGTTAGGTAAAACATATTTTTAATGTAATGGATTCATGAGTTGAAAAGATTTGATTATCAGACAGGCTGAATAGCATAATATGCTAATCACAAATTCAGAGTTATGAGTTTTCAGATTAAAACAGCTCATTGTGGTCTTTAATTTTAAAAGCTTATTTCAGCAGCACAGTCAGTATAAATTATATTTACTGTGTAAACTGTGACAGCTGCACCTATGGTCACATCAGCAAACTAATATTGTGAGTCATCATGTTCACTCACCTTCACTTAGATTCTACTTTTTCTCATTTAAGTTTAAAGTTTATAAGTATTTATGTTTTTTATTTGTTAAGAGAAGAGTTTTATTTGTATTTTCACATATTATTTCTAGATGAACCACACACATTAATATTGTGCTTGTGCTATATATTAATCGTACAACCATACTATATTACATATATTTTACCATGATATTTTAAGTTGAGATTAATTCTGTTTGGTTATTCAATTTAGTAATTAATCATGTTTACTTTACTGTTTTGCAGTTTGTGGGTAAGTAATAACCAACTACAAAAACCTGTGTCCTGTGCTGTTTGGTCCCCAACATAAACCTTGAGCCTTAGATAGTGATATTTATATTGACATTGCCTCTTTGCCTCTACAAAATTAGATTTTTGATTATTGTACTTGTACACTTTGCATACATACCATATCGTCAGTAGCCAGATACATGAGCAGAGCATCGGAGGAGAAAGTTCGGAACTTGAAGTTAATGGTGGAAATATTGGGGTTCCACCTTGTGGGTCGTGCCACCGCGGCATAGCCTTCACCGTCCATCTGGACAGTCCCCTCACTATCTGAACGATGGGGGCTAACGAACACAGGGAAGACATAGCCCACATTAATACAGCTCTGTTTTCTATTCATCTCACAAGTGAGTTTGAAATGTCACAAACAATAGAATGAGAAGATGATGAATAAGAATAAATAAGACATCCACAAGAAAACTGATTGACTGAATAACCGTTTTTCATCTCAGAGATGTGGCATAATAGGAGAAAAGGAGGAATATTACATTTTATAAAAACATATAAAAACTTTAACTGTGTCTTTCTATACCTCACAACACATCCTTTACAGTCTCCCTGCCTCTCTCTGTAGTTCCACAGTCCAATAGCATTACCGTCCAAATGGGTCTCTCCCATGCAGCCAATGAATGTTGTTGTTTTCACAACATCTGCTTTCTAAGAGAGAGAAAAATAATGATGAGGAAAAAAAGAAACAGAGACAGATTTTTGATGTTGTTCATGCAGGAACAGAGAGACAGACGGGCACCTTGACAGTGCCCAGTATTCCTCCCACAAACAGGTATGCGTTCTGGTCCACATCCAGGATGGTAAAGGGTGTGGGTGAGTTGGCACTGGCCGGGGTCGGCATCATACCAGCCATAGAGCCTTCCAGAGGATATACCGATATGCTGCCATTCAACCCATTACTGGAGAGCAAGAAATACAAAGAGCAAAGGTAGGAAGTTATTTTGTTTGCCATTCTGTATTTCCTGGAAGACATTTACGACTAAACATGTTGGAATCACTTGCTAGCTTTGAACTCTTAGTGCAAAAGATGAATGATAGAAATGGATTGTGGAATCTGTTCGTAGCAGCGGGACCTCTGAGCTTTACAGTGAAATTATTCTTCCACCTTGAGTTCATTTTCAAAGCAGGAAGAGCAGTCCTGTATCGTGTCGGGAAACATTTTCAGGAATGATAGTCTGTGTGATCCCTTTGGAAAACACCTTCGGGAAATCTCTCAAATGGAAAGACATGATACAAGTGGGACATCTGCTTGGTGTGAATGGTCTTGTGTTGGACGGTCTGAGCACCACCTCAGCTTTCATAGTGAAGAACTGGATGTGCAAGATTACACTGTGTCTGTGTAATGATGTGCCACAGGCTGTCAAGGCTACAAACTCTTGATTTCCCAAGTGAAAAAAACAATCTTTTTCTCAGCAGCATGAATGACATTATGTTCTGTTGTTGTTACATTTCCTTATTTTTACTAATACAGTTAGTTCTTGCTGGTTAGAGGTTACTGAGAGTGCAAGGCCAATACATCAGGCCAATATTGACATAATTCACCAGTCAGTACTCCACGCCCATACAGTAGCATGTTGAATGCTGCTCCATATTACTACATATTTAAGATATATTTTTTAGATGAACATAAATTTGCTCTTTTATGATGCCACTTCCCACGAGTGCTAATCCAATCTCTGTGCGAGAGATAGTGAGTTTGTGTGTGTAATGCTTCTCAAAATTCACGTTTTTCTAAGGTGAAATGTAAGATGAGACTATTCTTTTTATTGCAGCCAACATCAATATTGCTTTTGACGAATGTTTGAATGAGAAACAGTAGATACAGTAGGCATGTATGTGCACGATTCTTACCGTGACGCTTCTATTCTGTGCCAGTTCCCATCATGGATGGTGTTATGGGGATATTCGACTCTCCCCACACCTGAACCTGTGTCCCAAAGGAAATTCACCTTTCCCTTGCGCATCTCTAAGGCCAAGAAATCAACCTGAGACACATGGAAGACATAATGCTGAATATTCTGTTTTTGGAATTTGACTTTATGCAGTATATTGCTTTTGAGATGTCAACACAGGCAAGAAACTGAACTGAATTCACCTGAAAGGAGAAAGGAGAAGAAAGCAAAGAGAAAGGTGCAGTTAGACAGAAGATCCATATCCTATATTTTGGGGTCTGTTTTACTGTAAGAGTAATTCATCTAATTTTGAGCTGATTGTATTCATTTAGACATCTGATTAACCTTACAATTAAATTTGCCTCACAGGTCCAGCTATATATTACAGAGGCATATTCATTACATCTGGGGACAATTGTGTGAGTATTGACTTAGGTGTTGTGAAAAATTAAATGTATAACCGAGACTGAAATTTCTAAACTAATCCAATGCTTCATGAAGGCAGTAATGACATTGATGGATCCAGAAACTGAAATTGAATTGGAGGAAAAACCTGTGGCCTGATATTAATGTGCATCCTGAATAACTGCACCGCAACAGGATGCCATACAGAAATGTTTTTAATTAAGGGAAGACATGCACTAATGATCAGACTACATAAATCTCAACCAAGGGACATTAGAGACACCTCTGGTCTCTAGGTATAAATTATAACATTTTCATTTTAAACTGTTTCATTTAACATCAGAACTCCATAATACTCTATGCAGAGCCCCTAAAACTGCCGCAGGGCAATGAACATGTAGTGTAAAGAGCATGTACTTTTGCCACTGATATGACAGAAGACAGCAGTTATGTAACAACTATTGGTGGTGTTGCAAAATGATGGTTATTAATAAGTGTTGTAAATCTGCATTTATTACTCACTAAAGAGTACCTTAGAGTATTTATTTATGAGTGAACGATGGATGGATTTCAGACTAGCTCTGGTCTGTTCTGAGGGTACAAAGTCTCTATAAGTGGATTTTCACAGTATCTTGCTGTATTTTGATTAATACCCTTATTACTTATGTATGAGCCAAAAAATTAATAGGAGAATTCTCGAGCATATGCTCTCATCTGGATGCTGTCTCTGAAGCACGCACTCACACACAGAGCATTATTATTCATATAGTATTATGCACAATTAGAGATTATTATGGAGTCACATTTGAAAACAAAATGACACAGATACACATACAAATACACGCAGGTACACACACTTATCTTCCTAGTCTCTCCAGGGTAATGGCAATTATTCATTAGCATAGATCACAGGGCAGAATCGTTATTATTCAACTAGCATTATGTACACACTATTAGTGAAATGTTAGAGGTGCGTGCACGCACTGCAGAGCATTACTATTCATGTGGAATTCTTCACTATTAGAGAATATAAGTGAGAGACGCACACACACATGCATGCACGCGCGAGCCCTCCCAGGCAGATGAAGCAAAGCAGTGATTTCTCAGGGGAAATCAGGCTAAAGCAGATAGCAACATAAACTCGCTGCTAATTGCTGCTGCTCGTTAGGACACACTCACATTCACACACACCTGCCCAAACATGAACACACTTTGGGATTATCAGTGATACTTTAACATAGCAGTGTGCTATGTTTATAGGGGTATTAGTCAGTATGTGTCAAGAAGTATTAATTATTCTCTTATCAGACAAATCACTCTTGGAGTATACGTATATATATATATATATATACACACACACACTATACAGTTAGAATATACGGTATACTTACATACAAGGCCGATCCCAGGTAGAAGAGCAGGTTATCAGGTGTGGTGGTTTTGACATTAAGGGTGATGTTGTTGTACCTCCCCTTCCTGATGTTGGGGCGGTAACTACGGAGACAGTCACCACCTGACGACACTGATACTTTGATCTGTAAAGAACAACAAAGACAATGATAACAGTTTGCTCATGCAGTACTTTGAACCATACAGTAGCTGAAAACACAAGCTGAAAAAAAACCCTTTTTTTGTTTTTTTTTGCACTCTAATTGAAAAACGAGCAGATTGACAGTTGTACATGTTGATGTGTTAACTTACTGAGTTGGCTTGTTTCCTGGCTTGGTTGATCAGTTCCTTGATTTGTGAGATGTTTCGCCTCAAATTGTCCTGCAGCTTTTTGATTGGCTGCAGCTTCTCCAACAGCCTATCAGCTACATTCTCTAAATCTCTAAGGGTAGCTCCTGCAGCATGGACTGAAGAGAGAGATTAAGTATAGTAGCGATACAGAACCAGTACAGTAGTTACTATCGTCAACGCTGTATATTATAGCTGAGAGGGCGTGGAGAGCGAGCATATAAAAAGTGAGGAGAATATGAGAAATTATGGCATCTGAGGAAATCACTGATATTCAAAGAAGGAGGAGAAATATGGAAGAAGATCGAGAAAGATGGGAAAGCCAGTAGAGCCAAACAATTAGTGTAGCTCAGCATTTATAAAGAAGGTTTTCTACATGATTTATTATATATATATATATTGTACAGGCATAAAAAAGTTTCATGCTTTGCAATGTGCAGAGCTTTCATGCTCTAACATAGTCATTATTAGGAGCAACTGCTGTATATTTATAGATATTAAGAATGGTGTTAAAATTAGTGGTGCTCCAATACTGTTGTTGAAATCTGATTTTACATATATATATGTTATATACAATAACAATACTGTTTCATTATATAGTTTAAGTGATGATTTAAAAATACTTCAATATTTAATATAGCAAAGCTACACACGTGCTACACATGTCTAAAACTAGTGGCAGGGGGTCAACATTACTCTCAGCATTACTCGGTAAATGCAACATGGTATTGGTGCACCACTTATAACAATAATGGCTTGTATTGAGGTAAGGGAAATATACATACTTATAGCTGTGGGGGTTGAAGAAATGGAGACAAAGAGAAAAATATCAGATCTTGGTTAATGAAGTTATAATTTACTCACAGAATTACCTAGTATCTCCAAAAAAATCATTAAGGTAAAAAGGTAAAACAGGCTTATTTTCTATATTTTAATAGGTACTGAGGTTCATTGCTTTGTTGATTTATAGAAGCAGCAATATAATTAAAAGTAAAGAGGAAAGCAAGTAAAGAAAAGGCACAAAATAACAAAACAATTTTATTACACAAAAGTAGTTTGATAGCCAACAAAAAGTTGGGCGTTAAAACATTTTTAGGGTGCAGTAATAGTACTTGGTAGCTTTTACTATTCATAAATACATAATTGGTAATAATTGGCATAAAAAAAGGCAGTTAAATTGAGACAGGCCACTTTAACTAGAGAGATCAACATTTTAATGCTTCTTTTATTAAATTCTAACCAACACATGTGTTTTACTTTGTAACTAGCACTAGAAAACCACTTACTGTTTTTCTCTGGGTCTTGGATCATCTGATTGGCTGCATTGACAGTGTCCTGCAGCTTGCTGTAGTTTGTCTGTATGCCACGGATTCGCAGGTTCAAATCCCCAAGTCTCTCCAGGACGTCTATGGCCGTGGCATTTGCATCAGCTGCTACAGCCTTTGTGGCTGCTAGTTTAGCTGCTGTGTCTGTCAAACAAGGAAATAACCAAAAAAGAGCTATACAAATGACATGGCATAGCATTGTAATTGTAGATGGGTCTTTGAGTGGGATGGGTCTTTTCCGGTTTTGTGGTTATGTACTGATGGAGCTTATTTTAATAAATATTTATTGTGTAATTGATTATCCTCTAACCCGAGATGATTCAAATGTAAGATTTTGTATTGTTGTTTTTGCCTTGCGTTGGATGTGGAGTGGGAGTTAAACGGAAGTTGGTTTCTAGTTCAGATTTGGAGGCAGGACGTAGCACTAACTGAGTAGTATGACTTTCATTTGAAACAATTTTGAACAGACACTGCTATCTAAACAGTAGCTGCTGACAGACGTAAAAATGTAAAATAAATAGGTTCTCAACTTTTAAATGTTCAGTACAGTCCAGAGTTACAGTTTGACTACAGTTTGAGAAAATTCTGTATAACTTAATTTTACTACAAAATGGTATTAATTTCTTGTACATTAACTGCTAAAACAGAACACTATACACTGTAATTGATACTTTAAAATATTAGTGTACAGGGTCATATCTTTAGGTTTTTTTCTGTTGTACATTTAATCCAGGATGTTGTATAAACAAAACTATAAAGCTGACTCCTTGTAGTATACAGAATACATAGATGGATGGAAGGAGGCGAGTCTTCATCTCACTAAAATCTCATCTTCATTGGTTTTTTCACCTCTGCCTCAAGGACGACTTTGTGCTCTGCCTTAATATCACAGGAGTTGCTGTGTAGATGTTTTAAATATCAAACTTATTTTGATCCAACAGATGGTTTAGATCGTTAGTAGATTTTAAAATTTTGAACCTGCAATCATCACACTGGTGGATAACCATTGCTGAATATGGCACCCAACCAAACAACAACATGTGGCTGCAAGGTTAGGTAAATGTTTCGAAATGAGCGCACTGACCTTTTATTCTGTAGTAATCTGACCCACCATGACCTGTTACTGTTGTGTTATTTTAAACTCATTCACTGGGATTTGACCTGAATGAATATGTTGGGTTAACCTCTGGGTCTTTTACAGTTTGTAGTAGTTAGATATAACTACTGGTCCCAATGCATTCATGAGTATCATTTCGGTTCCACAACCTCCCTATCACTGCAGTGCTTTTCTGTGTGTATCTGTGAGTACTGACATGTGTCAAGTTGAGTTTACCAGAACAACTGACCTCTATCTGAGCGTTGATATTGATCCACTCTCACTTTATCTCTCTCCCACGCACACACACTCACACACTCTATTCGTGTACCATACCATTGGGGATAGCGTTGAGTGTTGCCATGGTTCCATTGACAGCTTTGAGCAGGTCTTTGGTTTTGTCTCTCGCTGCTTTAACTCTGCCCTTCAGCCCAGCCACACTATCTGCATTCTCTATACACACACACACACACACACACACACACACACACACACACACACACACACACACAAAACTTTTCCATTACTTCCTTAATGAGGAAGAATGACTGACCAGAAGGCACAGAGACTACAGTTCATTTTACAACAATTACTAGGCTGCATATTTATTTGTGCTATCTATTATATACTATATATGTGCATAAGATAATTAAAAAAAACGACTAGTGAATGCAATATATTGTACAATATGCACACAAACAGTAAACTCACAGTACCTTGGACATCATTTTGAAGTTTCTTAGCCTGGTTCAGCAGTCTGTAACTCTTCTGAAGGGCACCTTGAGCTGCCTCGTTCATTGGGACCTCTGGACCTAAAGCCTACACACACGGACGCACACGCACGCACGCACACGCACACACACACACACACACTGTAACTGCAAAATCTGTGACCACATGCTTTCACAAAATATGCTTCAAGAAAAACTTGGTTCCCACAAATTAAATACCTTTCGTCACACATAAAAAGGTGCAGAAATCTGCATGTTACCTTCCTATAAGATCAAAGCATGACTACTTTGCATTGCTAAATGATATTCTAAGAAGGTTATTCAACTGACTTAACTACTCTGCACATTATTTCTCCACTTTTAACCTCTTATATATTTATTTTATAGCCTCCATAATCCTATGTTCTTTTTGCCCTTTACCTCTTACTTGTTAAAGAAAATGAAAATAAAGAGAAAGACGTAAAAAAAATTAAAACAAGGGGCATGAGTCAAAAGGAAATAGGCAAAATATTGGCAGATAAACAAATGAAATGGCACTAGAAAATCAAAGACCAAAAGTAAAGTATAAAAATAAACAAAAGGAGAAAGAAGTGTGGAAAAAGATGGAAAGAGAAAATTAAGTCGAAAAATAAAAAAGTAGAGGAAAGTGATTTCAGGTGTGTGGTCATGATAGTGAAAGAGAGAGAGGAAAGAAGAAGAAGAAAAGAGAAGAGAGGGACAGAGATGTGCTTTGATCTCTCAACCATAACTAATGGAGAGAGCAAGCTTACATTACTGTTACTGCATACAAGACACACACACGCACGCACACACACACACACAATACCCCTTATGCTAAGAGTACACTTTCATGGTTTACAAAGGTAGACAATACCTCAATGTGATGTAGACTAAATACAGCATTAAGATATCTGTTGTCAATATTTGCAGATTTTCACAACTGTGCAACAGAGATTGCAGTGAAATAAATGTAAAATGAGACTAATGGAGCCCAGGATCTTTTTCTCATAATGAATTGGCAAGGATAATAGGATACTTCATTAAAACCAGAAGGAAACTGCTATTTTGGCTAGAAGTAGGAAATAGTTATTTGAAAATTGGTATGTGTGTCCTCTTACCAGTACTAGTGCTTCAGACGCCTTCTGTTTGGCTGCTTTTGCTTCTTTCTCTGCTGCATCAACATTGGCTTTAATGTTACTATAGGCCTTGAAGGCAGCTGTTGCATTGAAGGACAGATTCTTAGCTTCGGCCAAAATACTGAGAGAGGAGAAGGCAAAAAAAAAAAAAAAAAAAAAAAACATTCACCATGTGATTGTCAGGTTTTTGGTACTTTTCTCAAATTTCTCCAGTAACACCTCAGCCATTGCCTCTACAATGATATAAATATTAAATTGAACAATTGCAGTCTAAAAAAATAAAAAAATATTGACACATGCCCATTGCACATCCTAATAATCAAGCAACTTTTAAGATTGCTTTTTTCCTCCCTGGTTCCAAAAAATCCAGATGTCATTAATATACACCGACATAAAAGCTATAACTGGACATGTGGTGTGGAAAAGTGCAAATGTGTGGTCATGTGTTTATATCTACCCATCCAAAATGGCGGCAGATTCATTTAGCTGCTTGGCGTGTTCCTCTGCATCATGCACACTGTTAGCCAGGCTGCCATCACCCAAACCATCCATGAGGCGAATGACTTTATCATCCAGCTGATCGTGAAGAGGACTGAGATCTCTTCCCATCTCCTCCAAGTCCTTCAGACAGAGAGAGAAAACAGAGACTCTGCTTACTTTTCTTGGGGTTAAAGTAGAATGAGCAGATCGGATCATTTACATTTACATTTAATGAAACCATATTGTTATGTCTGTCCTATTTATAATACTATAATTGTACTGGATTTCCTGGCAATAAAGCTATTTAAATTGAACAAAGAAAGGAGCATATGCAGGGACTAAAAGCAAACACAGGAAGACAAATGTCTCTTCCTAGTCTTACTTCTGTGCCTTTCCTCTTGCCAGATGCCAGATGTTGTGTTTTGTGTGTGTTATGCAGGTTTCTACAAGGCCATCTTTGGTACCTCTATCTCCTTGTTGATGTTGTCAGAAAGCTGGTTTGCTTCATCCAGCAGACGTTCTCCTTCTCCAAGGACAACCTGTGCTTCTTGTTTCAACCCGTAAACAGCAGAACGCTTTCTCTGCAAGAAAACACACCAGAGCAGAAGAGTACAACAAACATGTAGGAGTATAGGCATGGCATTGATTGGTATCCTACAGTAGCTAGCCAGCCATGCTCTATTACCTGCCTTATGTACATCTTGCAAGTGGCAATTAGTTCCAAACCAGTTTATATACTTTAACATTTACCTCAAAAACTGTTAACAAGATCCTGACCTTCCCTATCACAAAACACAACATCTGTGGTTAAATTCAACGCTGACTTTTGCACTGTTGCATGTCATACCCCTCTCTCTAACCCAATTCTTGTCTCTCTCTACACTTTCAAATGTCAAATAAAGGCAAAAATAGCAAAAAAGGTATTCAGTTATTGAATTTGTTCACGATCAATCTCCTTGCTTATATATTTTAAAATCAAATCCAATCAAATTTTATATATATTAATATTTTTACAGTAATGGGATATTACACTAGGCTGCTTAGTTTGAAAGGGTGACAAGTATTTATAATGATATTGTCGGATGTAGGTGACTATCTTTAGATTATTTAACATAAATATGATAATTAGAGGGAGTAAAATAAAGTGTAATAGTTTCTCTTTTTCTAATGTAAAACAAAAATCTAACATAGTTAAAGAGTTCAAATAGTAAACCACTTACATAGTAGCACAATACACATACTTGGGTAAACGGTGACCATGAATATAGAAATAATTTTATATTGGAGAACATTGCTGACAGTGACAGTGAAATCTGGCTGAGGACGTGTGTTGCTATGTGTCCATGTGTGTATCTGTACCTCCAAACTTGAGAGGTTAGCTTGATTTTGCTCAGCCAGTGAGCTGGCCAGGCTCATCTTTCCCGGGACAGAGTGAAGTAGATCCTGGGCTTCCTGGAGTTTCCCCTCATGGTCGGCGAGTTTCCCTTTTATCTTGTGAAGCAGATAGGAAAGCATTAAGCTAATGCAATTCATTTAGGCACATCAAAGAGAAGAAAGTAAAGATTTAAGTTATAATTACCTCTGCTTTCAGGTCTTCTGTGGCCTGATGTGGGTCACCAAACAATCTCTTCACTTTCTGAAACAACTCCTCTGCTAGGCTGGAAGGAGAAGGAGGGAGGATATTTACAGTTTGGTCATTTTAACACAGTGTTATTCATGGCTTACAACAGTGGAATATGTTAGTAATTTAAAAGAGAAGAAGAGAGGAAAGTTATTATGATGTGTGACAGAGCCTCTGCTACAGCAGAGACAATAATCACTCTATATGACTGAATGTTGAAATAGCTGAATTTCTACTATTGACTCCCTAGGCTAAATTAGATTAAATTGTGAGAGTGTAAAACATTTCAAATATCGTCGCACTAATGTGTGCATGTTTGCATGTGTTGCAAGTAAAGCAACATGTGCAAATGCCTGGCATACTACGTTGATAACTGGAAGAGACAAAAGTGGCGAGAAACGAGATTCTACACAATAACTAAAACTTAACCACTGCAGACATCAGCCTCGTCAGTGTGTGATGAAGATAGATTTTGAATTAAAGCCACAGTGCACTAAGTTTAATGCAACAGATACACAGAGCTGATAGTACAACTATTCAGAGAGTTCAAGAACAACAAAAAGGAACTTCAAACTGTCATCAAGCACTGTTAAAGTGACATTCACAGCTTTACTTTGCTTTTCTCACCATACAGTAATAGTTCACACAGCTAGTTCACATCTATTTGATTATTTTGTGAATGTAAAATATTTACACTGTTAATATTTAGCACCTAAGCTCTGACCTCATCTCTCCCTGCATGAAAACACACAGCTCAGCAGGGACTGGGGAGATAATAACTTCTCTCCTTGGAGAGCATTGACTCAGAGCCTACAGGTGCTTTAAAGGTGTGGCTTATAAGATGTAATATGAACAACAGCATATTACAGCATAGTTTTTAGGAGAATGGAGTTGCAACAAGCATAGCAGCAAAAAGTGAGAAAAGCCACTATAAGTACACCGTTATAAAAAAAATGCAAGGATGTGTTGCTGCAAAAAAAGATATCCCATGTGAGTGTAGTGAAGGACTGAGGGCGTTTGTAATGAAGCCTTTACTTCAATCCAAATGTTCTTATTATACTTCACTTTGACTTTAATTTTTGAAAAGCCTTCTCACTTTGGAAGTATTTAAGACAGTTTAATAACCATATGTTTACTATAGTGTTCCTTAATGAGCCTTATTTTTCACCTTCAGCATTAATTAAGACAAAGATCTAGTGTCCTACAGTTGACATCACTCAGAGGACAATTTCACACTGTTTTGGGGATATATGCAAGGTAATGATCGGGTTTGATGAAATTTTAATGAACCCTGTGGGGAATAGCAAGAAGAAAAGAATATAAAAAAACCAAACAGAAGGGGTATAGCTGTTACCCAACTGACTATTACAACATTACACAGACATACAGTATATGAATTAAATATTACATTACATCTAATGGCATACTAAAAAATATATGACACATTTTTACATATATTATATGTAATATGGAGAATTTCAAACAGTATAACTGTGTTAGTTTTGTTTTGGCATTTTTTCTCAAGCATCCCTTTAACATTTGTTGATGTTTGTGTTTTTTTTCTGCTGCATTGGTTGAAATCTCTTCTCAGGGTTCAGTCACATAATCACCCGCAGTCTGACAGTCATTCAGTGGCCGGGGCAATTTCTCTTTGGCTTTCTTTTTGTTTTACTCTCTCTCACTACAACTGTCTGTCCATCTGTCAGTTGTTCTCCCCCTCCCTCTGAGACCTTCCTTCTCACTACACTTTTTTTTGTAATCTTTATGACACTATGTTGCTCTCCCTACGGCAACCCTTTTAATTAACTCATCGACCTCGTCAACATTTTCTGCTGACAGACAGACAGAGAGAGAGAGAGAGAGAGAGAGAGTGAGAGAGAGAGGAGGGATGAAGAAAGTAGATTAAGAGTAAAAGTGAGAACGCCTTTACCATTTCGGCATCAGCAGAAAGTCGTGGCTTTTGGATATGTAGCGATCAGATGTCTATTCAATGCAAGGTGTTTACCTATTGTGTCTCATCAACAGAAATGTTTTTGCACAATTTAGCACTTTTACTACAAACTGCATACACATTGGCTTCATAATGTAATCATTTTGCCAAGCCATGGTATGCTGTGTTGTTCTTTGCAAGGTAGTTTTATTTCTGTATGGCTTCTAATTTAAAGAAGCATCAAATTCTTAAAATGCTTGAAGAGACAGTAATAATGTAACTTTAAATACATTTTAAGATACTGCTGACTGGTTTAAAAAAGGACCCATGATGTGTAGTTAGGAAGCCAAATAAATAGTGTTGGTGTTTTAATATTGTAGTTGGAGTTTTTAGATCTATTTACATTTGTCATTTTGCCAGTGTGAACATATTGCACACTCAAAATGCAATTTTCTCTAAGAAGGTGGGACTGAAAAGTATTGTTTCTATAAGGGTTCATTATGATGAATGTTCTTTCCACTGCCTGCTATTCTTTCTCTCTGTCATTGTGCAAGTTCATCAAAAGATAGTCTAGTGGGGGAACATCCTGCAGAACAACAAGCAAGAAAGTGGAGTTGAAGAATTGCAGCAGAGACAAAGGCAATCTGCAGACACACAGGGTGAGTGCATCAGCATGCATAGTTATGAATGGAAACAAAAAGATAAAGTGAAATAGTGTGGTTTTTCCATAACATTGTGGGGAATATAGGGTTCTGGTCAAATCAACCAACAGTAAGACTAAAAAAAAACCCAAAACAATCTAACAAACAAAAAAAAGGAAACTAAATATGACAAAACCATAAAAACTCAAGACTGTCTCCAAATATTCTTATTGGCACATTTCCAGTCTCTTCATAAATGAAAATTACACACATGGTCTCTTCTTATCGTGTGTGTGCATGTTCAGAAATGTGTGAGACAACAAAGAGTAGTTTGTTTACTACATTTTCTCAAAATTGGTGTTATTCTTGTGTGCGGGACAAAGATACCTGTGTGTTTGTGTGTTTGTGTGTGTGTGCGTAAGTGTGATTGTTTGTACATACTCCATCTCCTCCTCGGCAATGGTCTTCTTCCCTCCCAGGTGTCTTTTTCTCATCTCGGCTAGCATGGTCTGGACTTCCTCCTCCATCTCCTTCAGGCTTTTGTCCGGAGTTCCATCTTGTCGCGAGAGTGTCTGGTTCAACTCGGCAGCCTTCGACTGGAGGTCTGGACACAGACGCATAGAAACAATGCTGTGAGGCTACTGCAGATGGACAGATGTAGCTCATGAAGGTACAACCATATAAGCACTGAAGGACAATACTGATTCCAGAATCAGCTCATGCATCAATGAAAAATACCAGAAAAACTTGTTCAGGATTCATCCACTGAAAATTGTAGGAAAGTACAGGTATAAATGCAATGATTACATTTTTATTTTAGTAGCATTGATAAATACTATACATAAATTGGCATACTACTACTAGAGTTTTGCTAAATTTGGAGGCAGATGAACCTTAATACAAGCTCAGAAACACATAGCATAAAATATTATCACTGTCAAGTGGATGCTACATAACCTCTAACTTAAATATGACACTCGTGTCTGGGTTGGTTGGTAATCAGTAAAGATTAATGGTTGAAATATGAATATATAATAAATATGGTTATTTTTAGTATTATGTTATGTTGTTGGTGCATTTGTGCCCAGCCACATAGACACACTTAGAAAAAACATATCACAACACAACATATCATTATTTGATTTTTTTTTTCTCAGATCTTTTCTAGACTGCACCTGACAATCATCTGGTTTGGACCCAGGAAATGCCAAACCAGTCCTAACCCATTCGACACCTTTTATAGTCAAGTTCCTGGGTGGATGTGCTAAGTGCAGTATAGATGTAGGGGGTTAAGATAACATTTACTCTTTTAATGTTTTTATGTTTAATAATGTTTTTCCACTGTTAACTTATAATATATATATCTATTGAGTAATGGCTAAATCATTGCTATAAGTTAATTGATTGATTGTTATTGAATTGAATTGAATTGATTTCTAATTGTTATTTCCTGGAGTAGGAGGAGTTACAGTTTATACAAACAGGAGTTCAGACAATGCCGGCACAAGTGAGCTTTCAGGTTTGTTTTTTTAATTTTATATTAAATTTTTTATATTTTTTTGTTTTGATTAAGCTCATCTGCAGTGTAAATATGATGCACCTACTCTCTGCAAAAAAAGAGAAAGATCTTCAACAGTTTGAGGACGCCCTTCTTTTTACCTTCACTGATTTTGGAAGACAAGCGGGGAAATCTCAAACCAATCAATGATGTAACTGCACTCCAAGGATCATTTGAATAAAACGCAAAACTGCTGGAACTTAATGAGGTATGTATGTGTGTATTTGTTTGTGCAAGACAGAGGGGAAAAAAAGAATTTGTGTTGTGCATGTGTGTGCAGCAGGCTGTGTGTGTGTGTGCAGCATGTGTCTGTGATCATGGTGTGTTTCTCTCTCATTTGAAATGTAAACGTGATATGATTAAAGCAAGTTGAAACTTTAATGGTGTGTGTGTGTGTGTGTGTGTGTGTGTGTGAATGTTCGTAGGTGTGTGGGTGGGTGGTCCTCTGTGTGTGGTTGTGGCAATGCAGTATTTCCTCTCATTTGAAATGTAAACGTGATGTGATTAGAGCCAAGACAGAACTGAAGCCATCATGCTAATGAACAGCTGTACTGCACTTGTGTATGTATGTGCATGTTGTACTTGTATGTGTGCACGTGTTTGTGAATGTCTGCAAGTCTAGGAATGTGTGTGTGTCACAGCTATATAATTACATAGTGGGATTTAAAAGCCAATTAAACACTTAAAACATGGATGGAATCATATTATGGTATCTAGTAAACACAGGCACATACACTGAGGAAAGTGTGTACAGTATTTTCGTGCATCATTATGTGCAAGCATGTGTATCTGTGTATGCGTGCACAGTTTTATAAATGTGTGCACGTCTGCATCAGTGTTTGTGTGTGTGGTGTGTAATCATGTGTGTGTGTTTGTGATAGCCACTAATTAAGTCTCTAATTGCTACTCTCAATCATCCAGATCTCTCTCTCACACACACACACACACACACACACACACACACACACACACACACACACACACACACACACACACACACACACACACACACACACACACACACACACACACACACACACACACACACACACACACACACACACACACACACACACACACACACACACACACACACACACACACACACACACACACACACACAAGGCCAGAGGAGAGGACAGTTTCATCATAGCCAGTCAAAATGTGTTGGTTTGGTAACTTTCCTCTCATCCCAGAAGCCATAAAAAATGATTATGGTAATCAAAATAACTATGTAAATAAGTTTTACATAGAGCACGTTTGTTTTTGAGTTATTTAAATATACATTGTGAGCAGGTGAGCCTAAACAGGACTCGACTAGAGCAGTCAAGTCCAGCTGAAATCACATTTAATCATCCTTCTTTGTAGTCACACTAGATTTTGGAAGGAGCAAGGAGGTTAAAAGGTATACGCAAACGTTATCACTAATATGCACAGATTTTTAAGTCGTGTCTGTCAAAAGGGAGCATACATTAAACGATGAGTGGAGGACAACAGATCAGACAGACTAGACTCATCACTAAGAATTATTACGAGTTCCTTTACAAAAATACAAGAATTTATGCTGTAAATTATGTGAAAAAAGCAAATATAGGAGCACAGGCACTAAATCTGGTGGACACTAAGGACCGTAAGCTCTGTAGAATGAGCTTGCGAATATCATAAGAGGGAGTTGAACTTCTAGTGAGCTATGGTTCTGTACTAAAACCTATTTTACCATACATTCTCTTTTTTTACAATTCATTTAGGAATTGTATCTGTAAGACTGATCTGGGACACACAAGTGGTTTGTGGTGTGCAAAAGAAACATGTCTGCCTTGTTTTATGTGTTGAACCATTGAAACAGCTGAAGAGGAGCTCGACAGCACAAGGTGGTCAGAGTGACCTGCAAGGTGGCTAGTCCTATGAGAAAATAAAGGGACTCAGGTCCCTCATGGAAGGATGCTGATGGCCTGAAATCACTGCATAAAACACTGAAACCACTTGTAGCCTTCAGTGATACAGTCTTCAGTGGCGTGTATGTAAGGACTGTGACTGAGGTGTCACATGAGAAATACACATCACAAGATGGTCACACAGCTATTGATGTAGAGGCAGAGGGAGGAGATGCTGCAGCTGCACTGTCAAAAGGATACTGAAGCTGAAGTGTGCAGCCACCTGCTAGTTACTCATGCAGAAAAACGGAGACATATCTGCCAGAATAAACCACCTGCTCTGCTTCTAAGATAACATTTTACTAAAAGAAAATGTGGGAACATTGTTTCCTCTTGTATAGTGGGACAGAATTAAAACCCGGATCAGTGGATATGTGTCTTTTTATTTTATGTCTTTATTTATTAAAAGGTAATACTATGGAGTTTCTGACGACTAGCGGCACTATAGGGCAGTTTTTTAGGAGTGAGACCCCATTTTTTTGTGTAGTGGATGCACATGCAATTCTCTGCTCTAAGTTGGTTTAACTATCTCTACTTATTCAGGATCCATTGGAAATACTGCATGAAAACAATGTGTTACAGCAGGTGTTTCTCTTCACCTAACAAATGTACAAACGTCATTTTGCCTGTACAGTCTCTCTCTCTCTCTCTCTTATCACACACACGCCTTATGAGGGCACCACCACCTAATAGTTGCTAACAGAATATAGAAACAGAGTCACTGCATCCTGTTACTGTATATTGGTTGGTGGGTGACTCTTTATCACCATGGTTAGTGATGCTGCAGCCTGCTGGATGCGTTTTTATTGTTCAGGCAACAGCAGCTGGCATTATGCGCTGGCAGCTGGTAGCTGGCTGCCAGCCATCAAGCCTTTGTGTTTGAGATAAGTTTTCCATTAGTGAGCTAACAAGGAGGTATAAAGATGTTTTGGTTATCTCACTTTGAACACACACTTAAATTAAGCTGTGTATACAACAAGGTCTTTGTTCTATTTTTTAGTCGCGCTGAACTAGTTTTAACAATAATAATTACATCATACATTTTGTTTTTATCTACTTAAGCTTGCTCATATTTGTAAAGTTGCTACATATGTATTTAACTATTTCTTATATTATATTCATTTCACTACATTCTTGCTCACCTTTTCATATTCATTACTATATCATATCTCCTCTAATGTAATAATGGAAATTTCCCACAGAGACTCCTTACATTTAATATAATATAATGCAATATTCTCTAATGACAAATGAATCTAGTGAGACAGCAGACTGATAGATCCAGAAATCCCAGTTGGCAGAATACAGAGGCAGTTAATGAAGGAGAGGTGGTGTTCATTTCCGCTACCTTTAGCTCCCAGCAGCGTATCCCTGATGAACTGCTCCAGGTCCTCAGCTCGTTTATGAATCCTGTCAGCATCATCTTCAACCTGTTCTCCATCAGCAGACACCTTAGTGGCCTATACACACACACACACACACACACACACACGTTATAAAACAATAAACGTGTTAAATAAGTGAACATAATATTGACTTTTGTCAAAGAAAGGAAGGAGAAATACATTCCTAGATACAATGCTAAGATGATGATGGCCAAACATACACATATCTACACATTTAACAATGTTTGTGTATGTAGTCTTCTGCCATTCTTATGCCCCCACATACACAAACACAAAGATGGATGAATTATTGACAAAAAACAAACAAAACCTCACACATTAAAACACACGCGCATGCGCGTACACACACACACAAGACGACCTGGGGATACAAGAGATGGATGAACTCTTGACAGACAAGAAAACACATCCTAACACACTCTTTTTAACACACACAGACATACAGAAAAAGAGCAGGTTATTATTGTTGTGATTTGACAAGACCGTGCTATATTGTTTCAGCTTGTCTGTGTGTGGATGAGTATGTGTGTGATGGGGTGTAGGTGATAGCGTTGTTGTCAACAAATGTCAAGGTCCCAGTCCCTAAAAGGGTGTAGTTTGACAGTGTGAATGTGAGTGTTATTTTTCTCCATTTGGCATTTGTAGACCTCCTCTTCTCAAAAAGTGTTTTTTTCTATTTTGGTTAACTCAAGTGTGACTCTGAAAACTTCAAAATAAAAAATACACAAAGCATAGATTCTTGCATTTTCTAGGAGGGTATAGAACTGCCTCCAGGTGTTTATTGAAAATTACAATTATTAATTTGATATATACACACACATTTCAATTAGATTTGACTGATTTATAAAAAAAAATTGTAAATAAAAAATTGCTGACAATCTAGGAACAGAAATGTTGGCTGCTTGGTCTTTATATGGTGGCATAAACGTGATCCTGGTGCTGATGCATAAAAATTTATAATTTTTAAAGTAACACACTTTTGTTTCTGGGAACACCACTATAAGATTTAATCTGAACAATATCTATTGGATGATGTTACTCATCACAGCCACATGTCTACCTGTATTGTAATTAAAAATGCAGAGCTTTAGGCTATACAGATGGCCAGACTATTAAATTGATGATGTGCGCAGTCCTTATTCCTAGTAAACTCACAGTAATAGATGGAGACAGGATTGAAGTTATTACTAGAGAAACACGTTTTAATTGACCCACGATTTTTCACAGAAATGTGTGAAGCATTTGTCAGTATAAAACGCTGATTTACACAGTGGCAGAAACTGCGTAGAATAATCAATCATAACCGACAAGTTTCATGTGCACATAAGCATGGAGGTTTGTGCAGTGCTTTTACAACATTTCCCCCATGAAGAGTCATATCTGGGCTACCTTACATAGCCTGCTGCCACTGTCCCTCTGACTTTTAAATCAGCATGTTGGAAAAATGGTTGAATTGTTTTCTGTAGGGCTTTTATGTCAATCAGCATGCTGCAGATGGTTAGACCAGCTTTCATTTTGTCCAAATTGCAATTCACAGCTTGTTGTAGAAATGCCCAGACTTGTGTCTTTGAAGTTTCTCTGTACATAAGTGTTGCCTTTAAACTATGATCTCACTCCCTGCCACAGTCTATATTTGCTCCATCCCATTGTGTTAGAGACAGGCAGAGAAAGAGGCTGAAAGAAGGATAAAGAGTGAAAAGGAAGACAGACTATGACAGAGAGGAACTAACTGTTGAGTCAAAAGAAAAATAAAACTGTCTCTACCCTGCTGTGTAGCTGGTCCATCTCAACAACCAGTGATCCCAGGTTGGAATCGGCCAGTTGCAGTAATCTCTCCGGAGCTTTCTGAGGTGACAGCATGTGCTGCAGGAGAGAAACAGAGAGTTGAAGGAATTACAGAGAGAAATGTCTGACACATTTGGGCCCAAGGCTAGGCTTTTGAACTGTGTGGCTGTGTTGTGTAGGGCTGAAAAGAAGAGGATGAGTAAGTGAGAACAAGAGCAAGGAAGGAAGACAGAAAGAATTAAACATACATTATCTGAAACTCAATATATTGTAATTATAAATAATATATCAAAGTTAACATGAAAATAATATACTTCCATTTTGACAACAAAGATATAAAATGTTTTTGTTTTTTTTGCTGACTGTTTTTACCTTGAGCTCCTCTGTCATGTTCTCAAAGCGATACAAGATCTGATACGGTGGTGGTAGGGGCGTGGTCAGGGTGACATCAGTGATGATGCGATACAGTTGGTCCATATCGCTGATCAACAGACCCGAGCACTCATCATCACAGGCTGCAGGAACAAACACACACCAGCTAATGTGCAATGATGATGGTAAGACAGGACTGAGAGCAGAATGACAATATGTGTTTGCATATGTGTGCTTGTACTTTACTTGTGAGTCTGTCAACACATCAGTGTAGGATCGTGGTGATTGTTTGTGTGTTTAAGTAACTCCGGCATCAGAAAGACTGAGCTGCTGATGCATTAAATTCAGCACAGAAAGGCAAAAGCACCTATTATGAGTGCACACTGCGGGCTAAAAACACACACAAATGCACACAAACATCAGGGAATTCACACGCATACACATTTTTCTATATCGTGTGTGTGTGTGTGTGTGTGTGTGTGTGTGTGTGTGTGTGTGTGTGTGAGTGAGTATTTCTCTTCCTATCTTTAGCCCGAGGCTGATTTATTGCAGAAATTAAAATCTCTGACAAGGGAAATCAAAGATAAATAAAATAAAATAAAAACAGTTTCTACTCTATCATTCTTTGGCAAAACCAGAACACACAGTTACACCAATGCATTCATGCGGTAATATGCACACACACTTTTCTCGACAAACACACACACACAGTTAATATACAATTAAATTCAAGTATCTCAGTGATGAAGGATTGTATTCAATAACATCCCTGTGCTATTTGCCAGAAGGTTGCTCAGTATCTCCAGATCTGACTTTGCTGATCTGATCTTATACTATACTTTCACCCTGAGAGGCTTTCAACTTGGGTTTTCCATCTTATGGTCGCAACAAAACAAATCAAACAAACAAAACAAAATAAAACCTAATCTCCCAAAACACATTATATAGAAATGAATTACAGGATGATTGTATTTAGCAGAAATCATAGCAATTATGTTTCAAAGATTCAATGTTGAGCATAAACTCTCATGTGCATTTGGCCATCATGTAATACAACCCATGACATCACCTATTGAAATGTAGCTGCATTTCTATGCAAATTATGTTATATGTTAGATGTGAGGTGAGACCTGCTTGCATTTCCCTATTCACAACCGCAAAAGTGCTCAGTTGTGTTTGATAGAATGGGAGACGGAGCAGAGCACAGGTAAAATGCAGAGTGCAATCACTCTTCAACAAGTGAACAGCAGTCTGATCACTCCACTCTGTGTAAACCATCAGGACTGTGTGATTATAGTCGGATGGATGTAGAGGCGACCAGTTTGGTGTCAGGGTGCAGTGCAGCACTCGCACTGCCAATTTATGAACACACATTTTGTGTCAGTACACATAAGGACCTGAGCAAGCAATTTCCTCTCTGACCTGACAGTAGCAATTTCACATCAGCCTCTGCCTTACAACCTTTCCTTCTATGCTCTCACTTGTACACATACACTTACCTCTAGACATGCTAATGGCATGAATTGGCCCTGTCATTATAGTCATATTAAGTTTAAATTAGCTCCAAATGACATCGAAATGATTTTCTAAATGACTTGAATCTGACTTCTGCCGTGTTCCCCTGTCTCCCATGGCAACTGGAAAAAGGTTTTTGACTGCTCATTTGCATTTATAGTTGAAATAAAGTAAAAATCACAACATCAGATGACTATTCTGGGTGGTGGGCCACCATAGTGAATGGAAGAAACAGAAGAAAGAGAGAGGATGTCTGTGGTGTTCATTAAGTGTGGCACCCTGAGCTACTTTTCTGATAGCTGGTACTGGTAAGATTGTGATTAAAAACGTAAACCTTTGTCATGCTGGTTTGATAGTAACTATAAGCTCTATACCAGATATTTCAACCTGCAGATAACCTGGATAAAGAGAAAGAAAAAAAAACACCAAAAAGAAAGAAAACAAGGTAATAAGCACCAAGGATAATAAAGAACAAAAAGCTGTGTGTTAGTCTTACAGATGATCCCAGTTGGTCCACACACATGCCTGTCCATGCACTGGTCACACGACTTCCCAGAAGCCCCGACCCTGCAACGGCATTGACCGGTGACAGGGTCACATGGTCCAGGCAATGCCCCCCACAAGGAACACTTACACTCCTCGCAGTGACCGCCAGGCATCTGTGGGTTACCATGGTAACGAGTAGCACACCTGAACAGGGGGACCATGGGAGGAAGGAAAGAATAAAGAATAGTGTTGAGGATCACATTGCTTTTACCAGAGACTGCCAATGAAGTGATTGTGTGTCTGTGTGTATGCAAGTTTGTGTGTGTGTGTGTTTTTGGGGGGAGGGGGGTACCTGACCTTTCACAGTATTTGCCCTCATATCCCACAGGACAGGCTGTACATCGGTAGTCATTGAACCCCTCAGCTACGCAGGTTGGACTAAAACTAGACACAAAAATATTTCCCACAATGTCAAAATATTTCCAACAGTTTCATTTATAAGTTACCTTTAAGTTCCAGTATGCATGTAAAAAATGCTGAGTAAGAACATGACTGATGGGCAGATTAAAGAAAGAGTAATAAAGAGAAAGACACATACAGAACATAACAGTTGACTGATACTTTCAATTTGTAGTAAACACACTGTAAAGTACTTTCATATCAAATGAAAACTCATCAAAACCACACAGATATATTCCTGTGTTACTCATTCAATTAAAAGATGATAAAGCGGATGAATGAATGTAGCAAATAAAAGACAAAAGACAGAAAATGTACTTGTTCTCTGAGTTGGTAAGGGGGCAGGCGCAGGGTTTACAGTCATCAGCGAAACCTCGGACCACACCGTAGAATCCTGGAGCGCAGCGTTCGCACCGATCACCCTCCGTGTTGTCTTGGCAGTTCTACATGCCCATGCAGGCGCACACACACACACACACACACACACACACACATACACAGGAAGGATGTTATACGTGTGAAAAAAATACACTGACATTTCATTATGTAACGCAATTACGATGACTCTAACCCCAATATGCGGGTGCTAAATTTCTCATCCTCCACACAGCATGGGTTTATGTGGTCTGCGGTTGGCTGAAAATTCAGTTTAATTGTTTGAGCAAATGTAACCAACTGTACCACAATGACAAAAAAAAAATCTCATGCTGCTTATCCAGAGAGCTTTGTTATCTTAAAAGAACAATCATTTTTAAAATTCAATTCGGAGCATTTAAGCTACACTTTCATTTGGATGTTGTATTTGAATATGAAGACAGACACCAGAGTTGCTTGAGGAAATTTGTTTCTTTTTTTCATGATTTATAAACATTTTAAATAAAACTAAAGTATATTTCAGATTCGCTAATCACAGCTAGGAGGCAATTAATGCTGTACAACTTAAGCAGTGTGTAATCCCTTGTCTCAACTTGACAATGAGTAATTGAAAAGACGACAGCTGGGGTCACTCATCATCCCCTCCTTGATTAGTGTCAAAATGGCAATGAGGAGGCTTGTTTTTTGGTGAGTGAGATAATTATCTTGGCACCCTTGGTTCATTTACACCGTCACCAAATGAAGAGCATAAATAGTGGCTATTATTACCCACTGTCAGTTCATTTCACATTTTTTCATAAGAGTCGCACTTTTGATCACTGGTGTGCTTTGCTGCGAGGTGGTAAATTCAGAGACTTTAATGACATGTTTGACAACATGCTGGCAGCAAGATCATTTTAGTTTTTGTTTTCTTAAAAGTTAGGAGCTGTCTGCCGCTTAGATTTTCTTTTTTTTGCAACAAATAGATGAAAACAGTGATCAGACTACTTTTTTGTAGAGTAAAGTTGAATGAGCTGTTTCCATCTTTACATGAAAACATCTGGACTGTTACTGGGAACTACCCAGTGTGGTCGCAGCTGTCTCTGCTGGAGCTGTGTGGAAATCATCACTCATTTCTTTTTACCACCCACGGTTTCCAAGCCATTCTAGGCCTTCACACTGTAAAGTTTTATCTAGCCTGGACTGTTTCTGATTAAAAATGTAGCCGTCCACACACAGTAATGAATGATTCTTGGCCCAGTCTGTGCACAGCAGCGACCAGATGGCTGTTAGCTGACAAGCTTCCTACCTTAAGAGCAGGCTGTCTGAAATACTGTTTATATATATTATGTACCTTTCCACAATATGAATACACTTTACACACTAATATACACACAAGTGCTCACAGATGCCGACACATACTGAACTGGCACACACACACACACACACACACAAACAGACTCAGACGCACTCAATTATACAAAAACTGTATAATTGTACTTATGTAAACTTACATAACTCATCACATTTTACACACTGTATACACACACAACTCTCTACTCTTCATATCCCCAGGGCACTGTCTTATGTGTTCGCCTTGTTTGTTAAAATGGGAACTTCAATCAATGCAACAGGAAGTTGTCTCTTAACGAGGCAAGTCATTTCCATTAAACTTCCTGTGTTCATCGTTATCGCTAATTACCACAGAAACAAACTCGTTTAGCATTTTCAATTTAGCCCGCGCGGTTGGTAAATGCTAATGACGCTGTTATGGAGAGCGAGATGGAAATGTGCAAGGGAAAAATGGCTGGGAGGCAGAGAGAGACAGAAATCAAACACGAGGAGGAGGAGCAGGGAGAAATAAAAAAAGCGAGAAACAAATTGGCAAAAATAGAGAAAATTAAGGAGAGATGAGAAAGACAAACAGAAGTCGTGTGGATGTGAATTTGGACAAAGAAAAATAATCGAATTTAAGGTAAAAGAAATGGGGAATGAAGGGAAGATGAAAGGAGACAAAAGATGAGCAAATACATAATTGAGAGAGAGAGAGAGAGAGAGAGAGAGAGAGAGAGAGAATGTAGAGATTGAGAATTTAGCAGATAAGACAAGAAAATTTAAAGAATATGGAGGAGTGAAGGAACGAGAAAGAGGCAAATGGACAGAGGAATGAAACGAGATGAGTTAGAATAGCAAAATTAAAGAAAAGAAAACATAGACAGAATCAGAATGTAGGAAGGAAAAAAACAAAAATCGAGAATGCCGTACAAGCATGTTAAAAACAGTGCAACTCTCTCAGTCTGACAGTGTTTTTACAGATCAAATATAAGTGGTGACTTGTGTTCAGCATGTGACCGACTGCTCCCTGGGGCCAAGGTCTTCAGAAGGGGGACACACTACAGAACTGACCAGACTGTGAAAAGGCTGGAAATGACTAACAGCCAACAACTGGCATGTGCAGATTTGTCTCACAAGCCACCAGTTGGGTTTAGGGAAGACATGCAATGTCATTGTAACTAAAAAGACAGAACCAAAACAAAAATGAAAAGTGGGCAGTTCCTCTCTTTTTCCCCGTCTTACAAGCAAAAATTAAAGAAAATAAACTACCAGCTGAATTTGCTTTGTGTTTTACTGTAAGGGTCAGATCTTTTTTTGTCTTCATTATGTGTTTTAATAAGTAGTCTTGTAGCTTTGGGTCTAAAGGAGGGAAATTACACAAAATATGAATAAACCCTGGTTCGTTAATTATTGCAGGGCTAATTACAGTGCCTGACATCCCTCCAAACACACACACATACACACCTTTTTCTCTCTCTCACCTCACTCTCTTTTCCAGAAGTTACCTGGCATATGGCTGTATGAGGGTCTCCAGTGACAGAATGCAGCCCCCTCACACACACATTCATTTACCTGGCATATGGATGTCTCAGGGTCACAGGTGGATGAGTGCCCACTGCATTGGCACTGAACACAGCTGCCCATACCAGCAGCGGTGGGCACACTGGACGCTGGAGCAGATGTCAGGGAACCACTGCGAAGACGATAGAAACCTGCAGCACACTCCTTCAGAAAGAGAAAGACAAAGACAGATAAAAACAGAAAGAAACAACAGAAGTAGATTGAGAAAAGCTGGAAAATACAGAAATAAATTGTTGGATCAAATTTTAACAACGTTTATTCCCACTGTCACAACACACATTTATAAAACGCATACACATACTCTCAATAACACTCTGTGCATGAACACATAATTATCCTTAATTGTTATTTCTCTAGGGAACTGATGACCACTCTCACATGCATACACACAATTAAGAGTTATTCCCTTCAATAACTTTTGAGCACACACATGCTCACATACCCACTCACACACACACACACACGCACGCACAGACGTGCAAGGTAACTCTCTCTTCCTCTCTCTCCTGTTCAGTAATAATTAATGGGGTCCATTTAAAGAGCCATCTGTTCCTCTGCTAGCGCTAAACGCCCGTTTAAAAATACTTTATTAACAACGACGGTAGCTACAAATAGAATGGCCATCTGTCAGCCAAGCCCTCTACGACCTGACCATTTCAAGTTTAGCTACCGTTTGCTATTGGGCTTGAATTTGGCACTTTTTCAACATTATCTGTAGCTTCAAAATTATGTACGCATCTTTTTTTTTTTTTTTTCAGGCAATATATATGGGTGCTCCTCTGCACTCAAAGTAACAGGCAACAAGTGAAACAGAGGGTGAAAAATATAGTTAAAAGTTTGCTGGCATGCCACCTACTCATTTGAGATTAACACAATAATACTTAATGGACTCTCAGGCGCCAGCGTCCAGTGGAATTGCTCAGAACTGTTGCCACGGTGTATCATAAGCTGTCTCTACAAAATCCTCATTAAACTGAAGATTGAGTCACTCCTATATGCTTTCTGTGGCTTAAGAGAAGGAGCTGGACGCAGTTGAAAGTCAATTGCTTTGACAAAATCACAACCGAGTGTGTACGAGACGCTCAGTGAGGCTTAATCCTGGTTAAGCAAAGCAAAATAAATAAATAAATCGGAAAAAAAACAGGAGAATGTGAAAGGCATCACAGCAGCTTAAAACTCTGAACTAAATGTAAATTGGAAAGTTGTGAGATACGATTTAAAGCCTCGTCTGTGACATTCGTGTCGACATTCTGGCCAGCAGACAAAGAAATCATTCTTTTGAGAACTAGAGAGAACGAGACAGAGTAACTCACACAGTAATTCATGTTTGTAACATGTGTCAATACAAATGCTACTTATTGATTCTTTTTTGTAATGTTCACATGCAGTGCTTACGACATACATCAAAAACAGAAAATGAGTGATTTTTACATGAATATTTATTTGATTATCTCTCATCTCCTAGTTTCAGTAAGTTGTAAGACGTCATACCTCACAGGAAAGTCCTGAGTATCCAACTGGACAATTACACTTTTCTATCTGATGGGCTTTCTCGCTTTCTTTGTTGGGTCTCCCCTCCTCTGCCACTGTTAGACTGATCTCTGAAATACTGGGAGAGAGAAAGCAAACATTAATCAACACAACTGATGCGTACATGGTTCTAATAACAGCGGTTTCTTGGGACATTTGTATTAAAATCAAGGTACTTTTCTCATAACAGCACAGTATTTTATATGTATTTAGATGCCTAATATGGGATATTCAATTGGATATCATTGAGGATTATTTGCAGAAGGTTGAAATGTCTCTGCTGTAAAAATGGCCTTTAATAGAGACAAATTTATTAATACCCCCTAAGATACAAATGCCAGAGGTTTTTCCAACAGGTTATACTTTATTCAGCTGTCAAATTTCATATTTGATAGTTGGCCACACTGTGTAGGCGCACATGGAACTGTGTGTGTGTGTGTGTGTTTGTGTTTTTACCGGCTGTGTCTCATCAAGTTGCCGTGCGATGCCTTAATTAGGATGTAGTCCACATAGAACAAAATGTCCATGAAGTCCTCTCGAGTCATAGAGCGGCCATCTGCATACTTCCACTCATGCTAAACACACACATCACTGCATTATTATCACTGCAGTCTATTACTGGTATAATAGATCCCTGTTTGTATTGACCAACAGAGCTCGGCAAAAATAAATACGATCAGTATTTTGTTAACTTCTATTTTGGTTGTTAGTATTTAACAGAAGAAATTATTTTAAAAACCTATGACTCAAATATTTAATCCAATATTTTTCAGTATCACACTTTGCCCCAAAGCCTTAGTGTACCTCTGTCATGTCGATCTCGTGGCGTGTGAGCTGACCAATCTGGAGTCCCGGTATGTGGCGTGTCATCATTATGTTACGGGTAGGACCGCCCTTAATGATGACCTGAGGTTCGTATGAGGAAGGACCAGTTTCATCTCTGGCCTCATAGTACACTGCATATTTCAACTGCCCACCATATGCTGTGATCTGAAGAAAGATGGGGACAATTAATTGAAGACATAACCAGGACTGTGCTGATTTTACAGTTCTTTAATTAAACACAAACACAATGAGATTTCTCACCATGGAGCCTCTGAACTGCTCCGGCAGTCTCCAGTAGTAAGGTTCAGAGAGAGCTGAGGTGACCAGCTCTGAATGGGCGAGGATCTCAGGGTGCTGGAAGCTCACTCCTCTCCTCGTCTCTATAGTGTTAGATTTATCCACCAGGGGGAGCACAGTCTGCTCTGGCTTCAGCGTCAACTAGGATACACAATAATGATAATATTAATGTGAAGTTTTGAAACTATAGATCTGATCCTAGATTTTTTAGACTTCTTTAAGAGATTTTTCATGCAGAAATGGAACAGAAAGTGACTTTCTTGACTTTTTTTCTTGCTTGGTGATGTTAGCAGGGTAGCCTATATTTTGTGATATAGTAATTCCGAATGAGATGACCCAGGTATATCATTTTATTATTGTTAAACCATCATATAACTATGGTTTTAGTGCAATTGTGATTGTTCTTTTGGCAACAATGGGTAAAGTAACCTTTTTTCAGTTAGCGTGAGGATTGTTCTTGCACTTAATAATAATAGCAGTCGAGGTCAGTTAATATAAATGTCTTTCCATTTCTGAATATAACTTGTAAACTTATAAACTGATGGTGTCACACTGACTCCTGCTCTCTGATATATGAATAATATTTGATTTATTACTGACAGTCTGGAGAAAATCTACTCCTTTCTTTCTAAAGTTACCCACTTTGTGTTGATTATTACTTGAATAATATCAGGGTTTATTATTGACTTTGGGTTGTGGCTTAGTGGACCGATTTCAGAAAAAAAAACCTTATGTTGGAGCCTGGATCTCTCGCCGTATTGTGTGAATAATATCTGAGGCATCATGAAAAAGTGCTGGTTGAATCTGAAATCTGTTAAGTTACTAATGTTTGGATACTCTGGCAATATTGGCTGCATAATAGACAGGCAGGCACACATTAATTAGGAAAATGCTAATTTCTATTTCAACTGTTATCTAAAACAATTACCACACATCATTATGTACTGAAGCTGTCTTAACTGGTTTCTCATTTGCATTTCCCTTGATAAAACCATAAAATCAAACATTTCCAAAAAGTTTACTGAGCAATGAAATCTAATTTGGCATGTGGTTTCAGTAAACTGACGGATTATCATACTAACTACTTAAAAGTTAGTTTTGGCAACTTTTCACTCACATAAGTAACTTGCATAAGAATTTAAAATTCTATTGAGATTTCCCATAAACACGGTATGCATGTTTGGTTTAAACTATTTCAAATTAAGGTCAGATATAAATCATGAACTCAACAAAGCATACGAACCCTGGAAAACTCACTGTCCAATCCATAAAATAAAAACAAAACATATAACCAATAAACATCTACTATTTGCTTGCAATATTAAAAAACAGACCGAGGTATACCTGGAAAGGAAGAAAACATTGTATGAATAGCAGCAAGGTTTGCTTCCCCATGTTTAGAAATGATAACTGTGTGTGTATGTGTGTGTATACATGTACATTCCTTTGGCAAAAATATACAGTATACCAATAAAGATAGTATTTTATCAAACTAATAGGGGATTATTGATATGTGTGTGTGTAGGTAAATTTATAATTAACACCTCTTTAAGGTATTCCCCTTTCTCTCCTAATTAGTGCAGATCATTACCACTGTATTTAACAACCAGTAAGTTATTCTCCAATCACACATGCAGTTATCCTACCAGAGATAAATAAGAAAAGTTTGTGTGTGTGTGTGTGCGCACACAGGTCTCTCTCTAACCTCTGTGTAATCCCATGTAGTGTGAGTGTGTATGTGAATGCATGTGTACTGTGATTGTATATTGAGGTGAATTGGTGTCTAGATATGGGGACTGTGTGTGTGTGTGTGTCCCACTCCACTCAGTGTAATCTCACGATTCAGTGGTTCAGAGAAAATCTCCCTTTTTCCAATAAACTTTCCATTTTTTCTGTCTTTCTGTCTCTCTCTCTCTCTCTCTCTTTCTCTCTCTCTCTCTCTCTCTCTCTCTCTCTCTCTCTCTCTCTCTGTCAACAATAAATGAAGTGAATGTTTGTCGTTCAAATGAAGCCTCTAACTACACACCATCCGAAAACTCCACGGTTACCACGGAAACACTAGTTTATCGCCAACAGCAATGGTTTCCGAGATGAAGGGCCTTTATTAAAAACAGGCTGCCACTCAACAATTGACTGTTAACTTGCTGACTGTCTGTATGATGGTTTCCTGACATTTCCTGACATAAGTTTAAACCAGGCTATCTTTTAAAGTATGTCAGTTTAATTTAAATACATTTCATAAACATTTTTTCACACACTATCGGAAGCAACTCCATGTCCATGATCAAAGGTTATTGATTTCAACATTGTTCATTCAGTGAGGCAAAAAAAGAAGAAATCCTCCCCAGATCCACCGTATGTAGAAATCATCAACAATAGCCAATACCAGCACAATTCACGACATTCCAATCAGCCTCAGCTTTACTTTGTGTTAATGCTAATTAGCAAATGTTTGCATGCTAATACGCTAAACCAACACAGTAAACATGGTAAACATTATATTATCCAAACATCAGCAGGCTGGCATTAGCAATGTGAGTTTGTTAGCTGACAGGAGTATTTAGTTCATGTACAGCCTCACAGAGCTGCTGGCATGGCTATAGATTATGCAAAAAATAATTTATATAATTTGCATTTTCTACTGTGTAAAGATTCAGAATAAGATCTATTAAATCTGTATATTTATATTTGAACAAGTCTCTGATTGATACACTCATACATAATGATTACTGAAAGACATGGAACTCATATGATTGGCATAATGCAGTGTCAGTTGTAGGCAGTCAACTGTCAAATGTGTTGTCTCAGCAAGGGAGCTGGCACAGAGAGTTGCATCAAGTCCAGTTTACAGAAGATCCTCTCTGATAACACTGAGGTATTATAAGTGAAACGGCTCTTTTTATCTTTATTCACCTATTTAAAATGTATTTAAAGTTGTGGTGTTGCACAGTCTCACTGGCCTTACATCTGTGAAACACCTAAAAAAGCACAATAAGCTGTCAGATAATGAAAGTAGATTTAATTGATGGTTTAAAGAAATAAGAGTGACAGGAGAGAAGTAAACCACTTAAGATTTGTCTACTCACCCACATCCTGATGAGACCTTGTGCCTCTGTGCAGGACTGTGTCAGTCCGTAACAGTAACACTTGCTGCAGCCCATCGGATTCTGTGCCGACAACCCAAACGTGTCAGGCTTACAGCGGTCACAGTTGTCTCCCTCCACATTTTCCTAAAATAAAGGACATAAACACGCACAAAGAAGTGAGGAAACCCATTGAGATTCCTTTTGTACTGCATATTTTAGCAAAACTAGAATGGGGAAAAAAAAGCATGTTTGACTGAAAATAAAAAAATATTTTTTCTGCTTGAGGTCAGAAAGCACATTAAGCTATGGAAAAGCGCTCACTGGTTTCCTTGTATTCTGTGCCTTGACATCGGGCGTGAGCCAGCGGTCTCTCTAACCTAAAGTGAGGCTAACTTCAGTCAGCAATACAGTAATTGTGATTTTGTAAATGTTTACAACAAATTTAATTAGATATTATTTTACTAATTTAGTTATTAAAATATAACCAACCAATAAAACAACGAAAATGCATTCAAAGCCTTGGCTGCATTGAGGCAGAAATAAGAATCTCACTGCACTGAATGTTTACATTGTGAGTAAATAAGCAGAGTCCTGACTGCTCTAAAATGGGATTGTGGACAGCTGGGCTGTGTATTAAGCCTTTATTCAGCTAAGGAAAACCTACAGTACTGTCAACAATACATCATCCAATTAATGTTGAGTTCTGTCAAAAAGTCCTGCTCTTTACTCACCTGGTTGGTGAGTAAAGAGCAGGCAACAGAAGAATGTGAGAGTATAGTGAGTCAATACTCTTCAAGTAATCTAGAATATCATAGTATTTATTACTATAATATACTATATTTAATATATTACTTTGGCTACAACTAATGAATGTTTTTATTGTTTATATTTATATATTATTAAATACAGATGACATCAATTTAGGCTCATATAGTGTGAATTAAAAGTATTGTTTTGTTCAACAGTCTAAAAAGTTATTGGTCACATCACTATTGTAATTCGATTGTAATTTGAATGTTTATTATTCCTGCACATGCATTTCACCAATTTTCCCTCCTTTTCTGTGCGCGAAAAGTTGATTTGTCATGGCAGGGACGTGCAACCTTTTCCGAATAGCGATTCTGGTGGGCGTTCACACACGACGCATGCAAAATGACTCTGTAGCGCCCCCTATAAAGTTGCAAAAATCCCATAGGGAAAGTCGACGACTTTCTCACACCTCAACGAAACTCAGGAAACATGTTTAGCATACTCAGAAAATAAAAAAAGCCTCTTGGGCGGAAGCTCAAATTTTAACAGTTGGCAATTTTGAATCTTAGCTTTTTTACTCAAAACGAACTCGTCCTAGGGTTTTCACCCAATCGACGTCAAACTTGGTATTCATCAAAGGGCGTGGCTCTCAGGGATTGCTAAAGTTTGGCGAATCCTTCACTGCTCGCCATAACATTTCAAAACGGCTCTCACAGCCACAAAAAAAATCCTAGCCGCTTCAAATTTGCTGGGTATAACGGGGTCTCCGCCCTGAACGTTCCTGAACGTTCCGATGCATGTGGCTACGGTCAAATTCGATCTGTAAAGTTAAACAAATCAAAATATTTCTAAAATTATCTGTTGGAGTTTCTGAAAAATATCATGACCACATTTGACTGATGAAGTCACAGGTCACGTTGAATTCTGTTGTGAATTCTTCGATTGTCATTGATGCTCTTGTGTCACCTCATGTCATGTCACATCATATATGATGTCATATACGACCTTATTGATGATGAGGTCGACTAGGCTCCCTTAAATGGAATGTCTGGACCTCCTTCACATTGTCAGAGGTGACCGATGTTGAGCCGCCGGCGTTTCCCGTTCTGCACACGGCATGCAACAACTCTGCCTTGGGAAAGCCTGCTCACATCGTGTTGGTCCCCCACCTAGTCACAGACGCACAGAGCTTCTGAGGAAATACCACCTGCTCTGCTTTAGTAAAAAAAAGAACTTTTGATTCTCACCTAAGGAAATGAAAAAAACAAAACACATGGACCACACCCGGAAAATACAATAGAACAAAATCAGCAAAGAAGTGGAAGAAAAAATAATATAATTCTTGCACCGGACTATAAGCCGCCGATATCCAGGCTGAGAAATAAGTTATTTAGACGAAAAGATTTTGTACCATAAGTGTTTATTCATATACCGAACTGATTGTTTCTGATCAATAAATATAATATATATATATCAATATAATATAATAAACGCAGCAATAAAAGTGCTGATAAACAAAACAGAAAAGTCATTGATGGTTTTATTCATCTTCCTCCTGTGCACTAAAACTAAGTTACTTTATTTTTCTTTCTCCTGCGTACTGAAACCATTAAACACCTTTTCCTCCTGGGTGTAATAATATTATATACCCCCTGTGGGGGACAGCATACCACTCTGAACACGCCGATCTCGTCTGATCTCGGAAGCTAAGCAGGGTCGGGCCTGGTTAGTACTTGGATGGGAGACCGCCTGGGAATACCAGGTGCTGTACCCCCTTCCCATGGGCCCACCACCCATGGGAGGGGTCTAACGGTGCGAATGAGAGATGGGCGGCAGTCGGAGGCGGGGACCCTGGCGGTCCGACCCCCGGTTGCAGAAGCTGGCTCTGGCAGAAGTGGCTGCGGAGAGGGAAGTCTGGGCTTCCCTGCTGAAGCTGCTGCCCCCGCGACCCGACTACGGATAAGCGGAAGAAAACGAAACGAAACCCCCTGTGGGCCGAACAAAAAATTAATAGAATAGCCGCACCTCTGTATAAGCCGCATGGTTCAAAGTATGGGAAAAAAGTAGCGGTTATTGTCCGGAAAATACAGTACCTTGAAAAACTGTCTGCACGCGTACCAAAGAGAATCGGCCCTATTTTAAAGGAAAAGCGTGCTGACACCAAATATTGATTTGATTTGGTTATCTTCTCTTTAATGCAATTTGTATGAAGTTAATTAATAAATAAAAAACTATTTATAGCAACTTATTTATGTACACATCCTTACTTATGTTTTTTGTATGTTAAATGCGGTATGTTTAATTTATTGTCTCCTGATGCTACTGAAGCCATAAGGAAATGCAGATATGTCACACTTCCTTAGATAGAGAGGCACAAGCAGACAGACAGGCAGGCAGACAGACAGGTAACCACCCTAACATGTCTCAGGGAGCAGAAATAACAGATGGATAGAGAAGAGACAGGTGACAGATCCAACAACTGTTTGACTGACAGGCAGTCAACCTCCTACCTGTTTAGAGTGAAGATGACACCCAGTGATCTAAAACCTCATTACAAGCAATGAAGCACGTGTGTGTGTGTGCATGTGTGTGTGTTCGTGCATGCAAAATTGTGTTTTAGCATTTTGTCACTGTGTATGTGGCATAATGTGATCAGCAAGTGACAGCAAAGATGAAAGGTGTCTGTAGTCTGGGTGTGTCATATATTGAATATGTGCATATGTGCACTCACGTAGAGGAAATAAACACACTCAACGGAGTGTATATTCTGGCATACAGATGTTCGAACCACACTCTCTTTTCTCTAAGTTGTCCTTTATATTGAATGTGAAGGCTCAATGTAACCTTTTAGCAACAATACTTTTACATATATATTTTGATATAATTTACAGACTTTTATCTGGCAGATAAAGTTACTACTTTAGTTGCTGAAATGCATGAATATTCATTTGAACAAATCATGCAGTATAGTACTGTATTACAGTAAGTGTTAACCCAGTATATTCCCACATCTGAGACAATTTTACCAGCATTTAAAAATAATTAAAACAATCTTAAGCATAATATAGATCTAAGTACTGCAGATTCCTCAAGTAGGATTTTAAAAAATCATATTTGGTCTATTTTTATTCATTTATTTATTGATTAAGTATTCAGGCACTTAATGTTTGGTGTTGCTTCTGCCAAGGCATCATTCAAATGTTGTGGGAGGATGTGTTTGACGCACACAAGTTCATGTGCAAACAGTTTTCATGTTGTTCATGTTTCTTTTTTCAGAAAGGTGACCATTACAAGTAAATGAATGATTTTTTGTGTGTGTGTACGCGGTATGCTGTACCTTGCAGTTACACTTTCCCGTTCGATCTGCGCAGGCACACACTCCTCTCTCCAGGTCGCATGTCTGGCTGTCCGATCCTGAGATGTTACATTCGCACTGGGTGCACTGTGGGAAATGTGGAAGCATACAACACCAACCTTCTGTTATCAACAACATAACAGGCTCAGAGAGAAGCTACCAGAGTGTGTCCTAGCTTTATGCTTCACCAAACCATTAAAACTTTGCTCCAAAACTGAAAATGTTCACCATTATCTTCTTGCTCCCATGTCAGTTGAAACATCACTGAAGTTCTTTTGAACATCATCAACACAGTTATCCAGTTTTTGTTAAAAAAAACAAAACAAAAAAAAGTAAAAATGACCATGAACAGTGTCATTTGTTTCTTACATTAAAAATTGAATTTGATCATAAATGTTTTGAAGGCAGAGTAAACTCTCTGCTCCCTTAAATTCAAAAACTGCCAGTCTAGTAGCCATGTAAAATTCAATGGAGTTTTAACAAATACCGATGTTGGAAAAGGACTTGCATGTCATTTTAAGGTTTGAAAAAAACAAAAAACAGTGCTAAGTAGAATCAAGCATTCTCACTATGCTTAATTACTCCATTGTTGTTTTGAATTACACCCGATACTGTATACTGTTCACCTTTTTATTTCAAGTGGAGTACCTCTATTGAAAACGTGCTAATAATATGCTGAAAAGTTTGGCTTTGGCATAAAGATGACTTGGGATCTCAGAAAATCAGTGGTGTGATGGCACCATAAGGCTTCTTTCAATCAGGCATGAAACAAATCATTTTAAACAGGTTTTTTATGCTAAAATTCAGTAATACCATTATCATATCTGTGGGAATCTGTCTCCCTTGTCCCACACAGACTCCCCAATGAGCGAATCCCATCAGATATTCTCTCCAGTGCCAGTAAAAATAAAAGTACACTTTATTAGATTATTTACCTGAGGAAAGTCTCTGTATCCCAGCTGACATTCATTGCATTTCTCTCCTCTAAAGGAGTCACGACATAAGCAGCAGCCTGTGTCGACGTTGCACTGCTGCCTCACTGAGCCGATCACACTGCAACCACAGTTCTACACACACAAAGACAGAATGGACTTCAATCAGATGTTAGTAACACCTGACAAACACTTTTTTCATCATGTACAATGCCAGCATTTGTCTTCCTGAGTGCAGTCAACAGTCAACCAAGGAAACCAGAAAATTGTAAAAATCAGTGTAGAGTTAAATTTGACTCCATCGAGGTAGAGGGTTGCGTTACTGATCTTCAAAGGTCGAAATATTGTTTAGGGAAGCTGTGGTGGAATCACAAGATCCTCAGATTTATATAAATTATGAAAAATGTTAACACACAAGTCATTTTGAACTTGACCACTTTGACCCAGTTTTTTTCGCGGTAAGGAATGTTGATTCAGTGACATTTTATGTGCTGATGTTTGTATATACTTGGCACTGATATGGCTTTTCGTCAAGTGTTAAACATTATTTATACATTATCTTTAATAAATTAAACGTTTCATACTGAAGAATTTGCTGTGTCTATTTTATTGTGTTCCAGTTTATTTCTTTTGTAGTACTGTTTTGTACCTTCCTGCTTTGCTGTGTTTTACTTTGGTTTGTTGTCTTTGGTTCCTTTTTAATGTGTTTGGTACCACTTATGTCCTCTTTGTTGGCCTGATGTCGTCTCCTGGTTCAGTCTGTTGTTACACTGACAGTACTTTCACGTTCAAGCCTCTAATTGCTAATAGTGTACTGCTACTTCTAATAGTTTACTGTTATTGCTGCCTCTGGGCCCTTTGGTGAGATAGCTTCGGTGCGGAACAATTACTTTCCAAAGGCTTTGAACAAATTTGTGCTTAAAAAGAAAAAAAAAATACAACAGAAAAGTAAAGGAAATTGGAATGATAGAGTCAAAGAAAGAAAGAGTGATAAAGAGGAGGGAATACGGAGAAAAGGCTGAGTAAACAAGCACTGTGAACAGAGTAAGAGGGAGGATATAAAAAAAAAGAGTGTAGGGAGAAAAATAAGAAAGACAGAGAAGATAAAGTGGAGATAAAAAGGAAATGGAGAAAGCCATCAAGAAGTAACAGTAAAGAAGGTAGAGAAAAAAAATTAAACAAAGTGCAAACACAAAATGTGAAAGAATTAATGATTAAGTATTTCACTCCTATTATCATATTATATATGAAAAAGTCAGGTTTATTATTATTTGTTAGCAACTACTACTGCCAACACCATTTCAGCCTACCTTGCATCCGGTTATGATATCATGGCCCCAGTGGTTGGGAGCACAGCGGTCACATCTCTCGCCGATGGTGTTGGGAGGACAGATACACTGTCCCGTGTTAGCATCACAGTTATTGCCCACATGACTGCACTGGCAGGCTGTAAGAGAGGAGAGAAGGAGAGAAAGTGCATTTTAAATTGTTGTGAATAAACTCTGAAGACAAGGTAATGTTTTACCTGTCCAAAATATCACCTGCAGGCTATATCAAGATTACAAATAATGAAAAAAACCAACATATAATTTGTCTGGAATTGAGAATAGGGAAGTGAACTCGCCTAATTTGGTTGGAGACACAAACCTGGAGGATTAGTTGGACTGTGGTGAATTTAAGAGAAACAGAGAAAAAGTATCTTTATCTTTTTAATATTTTACACTTTCCACAAAAGTTGGAGTGAAAGAGAAAATGTTAACTGTATGATTACTGTTTAAGAGACAGAATCATATGCCCTATGTGTCTATTGATACATTTAATTTAAAAGGGTAATTTATTGAGTCACTGCATAAAAATTAAGTTGTTTATAGTATAAAAAGATTTGTTTACTAATTAACTCATCCAATTACCACCAGTCCCCAGCAAACACAGATGCCAAGGCCAGATGACTCTTTTCCTCGCTATGTAATCCTCATTGCGGGCAACACAAATAAAGTTTGTATGTCTGCTGCATTTTTAGAGCATTTGATTTAATAATTTGAACATTATAAATATATACTTCCTCTTATAAAAAGACAATGTCTAGAAATAGGCACTTAAAAACTAGTAGAAGGTTTTCCCATGATGTAACAACCCCTCAGACAATGACAGTGAAAATCAGCTAATAACAGCTAAATGCTTTCAGATCAATTATTAAACTCAATGTAAATTACAGACTGCTAAAGAAATTAATCAATCAATTCAATGGACATAGGCACACAGACATCCTCTAGTTTGATAACTTATATCCTTTGTTTTCTAAAAAATATTTATTGATAAACTTGATGAAATCTTTGAACATTCTTCTTGTACAAAAATCATCAGCTGTGCGACTTGTTCACCAGGCAAGATGCATAAGAAATCTTCTAGCTCCATAATTTATTGGTCGTGTCATTATTATTCTCTGTGTTCCACCTTCAAAGACGTTCATACCAATCAGCAGGCGAGATTTCTCTTGGTAACATTTCTTCTTTCCACTGTCTAGTAGGAACTGGGTTTCAAATCTCTAATTTGACAGTTCATTGCTTCCCTCCCACCCTCTTTTCTTCCTTCCTTCCTTCTTTCCCCATGTCTATCATTGGTTCCTTCCATCATGTACAGTATATATATATATATATATATATATATATATATATATATGCATTCATGGATGGGTATTTTGTTTGATGTAACCGTAGCTTGTGATACAATGTATATTTCATAACCCTGGGGAGAGTTGCTTAACTATTTATAAAACACAGTGTGAGGTCAAAAATGCAGGATCATCAATGGCAAATTCAATTTGGACTTCATCATTTTAGCAAACCTGACTTTTTAAAGATATGAAGTTTTAGGATCCTACAGGAAACTCATTATATTTCAACTTATTTGCTGTTAAGGTGCAGTACAGATGCTAACTATATAGTTATATCCACGTGATACTGTACCAAAAGAAATGCCTACACTAACAAAGTACTGTTCGAAATATACAGCAGCATACAGGTAACTAAAGCCAGAGACTGGTATTCTTTATTCAGTGTTTCAACCTTCATCCACATTTTAGATTTTACTTAGCAATGAATTATTAAATTGACACTATTATGTGCCTCATGTGGGTACGCAGGCATTTTTGAAATGATACAGCAGCTTTTTGTAAATAGAATTTCTTTGTAGACAATTAGGTGCGAACTTTAAATTAAAAAGGAATAAGAACAAGAAAGCAGTTTAATTAGGATAGTATTCTACGTTTGCTGCCATTACTTTCATTGCAAATTATAACTACAGAACAAATCTATATATTTAAAATTTGTTCAGTGGAATGGTATCAGAGTTAGCCCAAGGACTCCCTCCTCTTTCTACCCCATCACTAGGCTTACGTGTGCAGCCTCCCTCCTGGAAGTTGAAGAATCCTTGCGAGCAGCGGTCACATTTAGGTCCAGCAACGCCCGGCTGACACCGGCACTGACCGGTTTCATCACAGTCAAACGATTTGGAACCAAATGAGTTACAGTGGCACGGGACGCACTGTCCACCTGTGGTAATGCCATGGGTCTGAGGCTGGAGACACACAATCACAGACAAGCAGAGAGTTTATAATGTATCAGGTTGTAGACACAATCGAACAACTCAGGGAGGAGCCGTTGAGAAGTTAAGGCACGAGGGGCACATTTTGTTTTGGAAGATTGAATGGAAAGGAAGAAGGACACAAAAGAGGGAATGAAGGTAGGTAGGTATGAAGTAGTGCTTTTGATTTGCAGAGAATTTTAAAATTCAATCATTTCAAGATTTTTCCATTTAAAAGGACAGACAATAATTCCTTTGAAGCTTTGAGAACAGTCTGATGGCATGAAATCTGCTCGTTGTTGCTGCTAAGGGAAATACAAAACACAAAGCCATGCATGTTGGTTCATCAGACTGGACCCAGCTATTCAGAAACTGCCTCTTAAACTACAGAATGTCAGACTATTCAATTTAAACAAATCTTATGAAAAGTTGCCATGTAAAAATGTTACTTTATTAAAAAATCCATAAAAATAATAATATTATTTTTATATTATAATATCCACAACATCAATTCAGATACAGTGAACATGTTGTGTTTTGACATTTTTTGGAATATGCTACTAAAATCTGTAAAAAATATATTAATTATAATGTTTCCCCAGTTCCTTTGCACTTACATCATTGATTCACACTGAAATGTCTTTCACAGAAACAGCCATGCTGGTAAAGCTCTTATATAACACAAAGTTTGTCACACACATCTTATTTTTCATGTTCTGTTTCAAAGGTTTGTGCCTCAAAACTGTCACATCCACAAACATGACCACTGTGAAACTTGTTACATATATAAAATGTGTTTTTAAGACCAAGAAAACAAACAAACACACCCATGCTACTTAAACCACACCACTGTCATCCACATGCCAGTGTGTGTTACCCCTGTCTTAGGCCTGTACGCCCCCCTGGGACAACCCCCTGTGCGGGACCCCCATCTCTGCTGAACGGCTCCCATGGGAATGCGCTCCACTGGCCGGCGTGTCTCCCGTCTCTCGTAACCTTGGCGACGCAGGTCGCAGCGTCGGCCCACAAAGCCGGGGCGACAGATACAGCGTCCCTCAACATCACAGCGCTGAGAAATAGAGCCGTAAGGGCTGCAGCGACAAGGCATGCACTCCTGGCGCTCAGCATCCCACCAGCAGTTAGGCTTTGACCGATTACAACGTAGATGGGTGGAGGGATGGGAGGAATCAAGAGGGGGCAGACAGTGGGCCAAGTGAGTGAATGAAAGAAACAACAAACTGAAAAAAAAAACTTTTAGAAAATACAATACTATTCCTCATCATTTTTATTACATTGTTATTAATGCCAACAATAAAATAAACAAATACTTGAATATACCAACAAAAGTATAAATAACTATAACATTAACCTCACGCTACAGAAGAAAAGATAAAACAATCTACCAACAGCTGTTTGACACATAATGATGTAACACTGCATCTTTATAATCCTGCAGAAGCTATACAGTATGTGTGTGACCATTTATGGCCTGATAGCTAAAGTAGCAAAATATACATAGAGATTCATTTCTAATTGACTCCGATGAGCTACAAGGATTTAACAGTATCTTTCACTATATTCCCACAATTCATCCATATTTAAGGATAGGTTTGCAATTGTTCAAGTCAGTGTAAGTAACGGGGGACAAAATCCACAGCCTTCTTTTTCCTAAAGAGACTGCAACTGTTATAGATATTTTTTATCTACTATTTGACCAACTCAGTTAAAGTTTTTAATCAAAATGAAGATGATTTTGACCTGCATCACTTACATTGTAAACAGAAGCACCTGACTATTGTTTCAAGACAGACTTTAAAAAATTGTGAACCTATCCTTTAATACAGTCATAGAGCAGTAAGTATAACTTGAATGAATCATATTTTGACCTACCAGAAATCTACCACAGTGCTGGTTAACCTATTAACACCTTTTATGTGAAATGGTAAGAAAAATAAAGCATTACACAAAAATAAGAGCACCGTCACTAAAGATGTGAGGTTAAAAACATTCAAGACCAAGAACAATAAGAGAGAGTGACAGAATAAGAGCCCCTAAAGGTATGGGGAATTATTATTAAGAAGTCCAGACAGGACAGAAATGCTGATGATATCAACAAATATTGTAAATATGTGTAAAGAGTACTCAGCATACTTACCATACACTCATCACATTGTCGTCCAACCACATTATCTCTGCACTCGCACTGGCCGTTCACCTTATTGCAGACTTCAGATACAGAGCCATTAGTATGGCACTGGCAGGCTGCAGCAGAAGAGAGGAAGCATTATCATTCAATAATTGTAATGTTTGTAAGTGTGGACATAACTTATGATAGAACATTTTAACATGTTGGTGAGTGTGTTTATTTCACACTACAGTGAACTGGATAAGTGCTAAGATCCTGCTTGTCTTCTTCAGGATCAGTTGTCGATATGCACTTAAATATTCTCCTCACTGCACTTCGGAGAAAATCTTCTCTTCCCCAGATAAAGAGTGTAGTCTAGTGGGCTGACTAACGTTTGCCAGATTGTATTTTATATATTTTTAAAAAACATCTCAAATAACCAAGCAAGGCTACAATAGAGCAAAACGTCACATTCTCATTAATTCGAAATTTTCTATTTGCCCTGTTTGCTCGGATGATATTCTGGTGTTGAGTATGAGCACTGGCATGAAATCTTTTCTGTGCACAGGGAAAGTAAAAACAATTTACAACCCTCCATTCAGACACAGCTGAAATCACTAACACTGACTATCCCTCCTCATCTCCTCCAACTTAACTACACACTGACAAGCCATTTCTCTCACGTCTGACAGAAGCTCCTGAAACAATGTAAACAAACAACTTTGCTTCTTTTTCTCGTTCTTTAGTCAACATGGAAACTTCTCAAATACATCCACAGGTTGGAGACTAAATTTGATCTAAAATATGCGAGTGTACAACACAAACAACCCATGGAACAGCCTTAACAAAAATCTTAGTATCAAAGGCTACAAAGCGGACGGCAGTTTGTGGGCATGCAGTGTACCTTGAATTTTTTAAAGGAACTCTCTTTCATTTTCTTGTGGATAGAGTATTAACATTCATTCATCAACATTTGTGATATTTCAACATTGTATACTACAATGACAACACGCATTTAGTTCATTGCCTTTGTTGTGTGTATGTACAGTTTTTTATGGTTTCGGAATGGCTTAGTTAAAAAAATATCAAAACTTGTATTCACATATAGTAAGACCTTTCATATTTCACTCTCCTCCCACTCTGACTCTTTCTAATTGTGTTATTTTGTACGACTTCAAATTTATTTAAACTTAAACCCTACTGAGGAAAAAGAAACACCCACACACGCCAATCAACCTCTTAGATACACAATTCAAAGCTTGAACATCACAGCTCCCATTTGGCGGATGGGTTGTCAGAAGCACACACATGTACACACAAAAATGCACGCAAAAAAACACACCTTCTCAAGAAAATTTGTAGCACACATCGCATCATGTCACATAGATACACACACATGTACTCGTAGCCTGTTTTCCCTCCTGTCATTTTCTCCTGTTAGATGTAAAATAGACAGAAGGACAGACCTGAGTGTGGGATGAGAAAGTGAGAGAGAGGGTTACAGCAGATGTCCACACACACGAACAAACACACAGAAATAGTCAGAAATATGCAAAAACACACATACAGTCACAACATACATTGATTTCTGGTTCACACACATATGCAATGTGTCCTCCCACACACAACTACTCTCACTTACACACACAAATGTACACACACGTACATACGAGAAAACATGCACATATACAGTACGTTCTTCTCCGTTTCTCTATCTCTCTCTCACACACACACACACACACACACACACACACACACACACACACACACACACACACACACACACACACACACACACACACACACACACACACACACACACACACACACACACACACACACACACACACACACACACACACACACACACACACAGTCTCTCACCCCCCCTGGCTTCACCCTTCGGGGACCATCTGGACTCCGTTCTGTCAGCCGCTACAATGCGCGCCTTGTTGTGGGATAAAATGCTGCTTTTTGTTGTGTCTTATTTTTCAGTGCCGGCCTTGATGGTAGAGATAATATTTTTTTGCAACATGAAATACATCATGTTCTGTTACCAAGGAATAAGCAATCTGTCATATCAGCAGACTGCATTAATAGCTACCATGCATCTATTCTATATATTATTAATAATACTAACAGTGGTGCATTAGTGAGGAGTCTTTATACAATCTATTACAGACATAGTGCTGTACACACCAAATTGAGTCCACACCTAAGGTAAACAAGGTAAAGTAACAGAGACTTATTGTCGTTTATTAAATGCATTCAACTGTCAATTACATGCTTGTATATTAAAATACATATATGTAAATGTTTCCTTTTTGTTTAGCCAGCGCAGCACAAAGTAGTTTTGTGTCTGACCACTGAGCAAATAAACTAGTGAAATTCAGGTTTAAGCGGTTTGTCTGAAAATATTTCAAAAGTAGCTGCTGAAAAGTCGGCTATGTGTTTCTTATTTAATTTCCTCATTCAGAGCTCAAGAGCTGGGCTTCAAACCAGTGACCTTCAAGCCACAGTATTTTTGAATGTCTAGGGCACCTTCGTGTATAAAAGTATGAAAGCAGTCTCCACATACCTCCTACTTCCCTTTTACTGGCACTTATACTTTATACGGCAGAGCAGAGCAGTCTGAATCTGATATGTTGTTGTTGGGTGGTGTAATTACCAATGAAATCTTTCAGATTAATTTTACTAAAATTAACTGCAACTGTGGAAGATATCCACTTTTATTAAATTCTTCAGAAATACTTCTGTCTATTTTACATCTAACATCTAACATTTGATCAACACAGACAGTTAAAGTCTCAAATTATCTTCAAATAAACTACTGACACACATTTTTGATCGAAATCACTTGCACTTATCACTGACATTATAAACAGGAATGCCTGACTATTGTTTTGAGACCTAAAACAAAGTCATAGTAGAGCAATAAGTATAACTTGAATGAATCATATTTTGACCTACCAGAAATCTACCACAGTGCTGGTTAACCTATTAACACCTTTTATGTGAAACGGTAAGAAAACTAAAGCATTACACAAAAAAGAGCACCGTCACTAAAAATGTGAGGTTAAAACATTTAAGACCAGGAAGAGAGAGTGACAGAATAAGAGCCCCTAAAGGTATGATAAATTATTATTAAAAAGTTCAGACATGACAGGAACATTCGAACATGAACAACTCTTACTTAACCTTTAATCTTACCTTTAAAGGGAGCATATTTACATACAATCAACTCAAGTTATATGTGAATACAGCCTATATGCCTCCTTCAAATTTTTTTGTGCAAACTTCTGCTGATATTCGTACTATTTCAGGTTCAGGTTCGAACTACTTTAATTAAATGCTTCATTGATCTGACCTTTGGTTAAGTTTAAGACAAATTCCAGGCCAGGTTAGACATTTACCTTTTTGGGCCCATCAGCTCCACAAAAGCCAGAGCCCCACCACAGAGAACTGTATTGGACAGTCCATTAGGAATAGTAAAATTAGAATAGTACGGTTTCACAAAGACCCCAAAGGGTTTATTGATCTACTGTATGAAGCATCTTTGAAACATATATTAAATGTCAGACACACAGGAAGCATAATTACATTATTGAATTACTACATATCAATTTTGTTCCAGTAATTGGACAAAGTGTGACAGTGCAATTCACACGTCTTCTCAACAACTTACAAATTACTTTTTCCGCAAGTGAAAAATGGTCAGGGGACTTAATTTTCTTGAATTTATTCCTCAGACAAATTACTTTGTGGTCTAGTTTGCTTGCAAAATCAAACCATTTCTCATCCCTGGATTCAAATGAACCACTATTAGTGGGAGACACAAAATGGCTGCAGCAAAAGAGGCTACAGATAGGAACTTTGACATCAAAAGAAAAAGTAAAGGATTTTTACAGTCTAATGGTGCACAAATGGACTCGACCTGAACTCTCCTGCTCCACTCGATAAAATTCATTAAGACTGGGAGCGATAGGGAGAGGAAGGTAGACAGCGAGAGAGAGAAAGAGAGAGAGAGTTGTGTTTTAATAATTCCTGCTGGTCTTTTGTCATTCGTACAGGATCAATAACAACTCTCCATCTCCCAGACACGAGCAGCCGATCAGCACTGTAGGAGAGCAATAGATCAGGATGATTAATCAATAACCATTTAGCTGGGTGGAGAGGGGAAACAACTACAGAACAATGAACTATCAAACACACATTAATACCCTCTGTCAGCCTGTCTACCTGCTTCTGTGCTTGCCTGATGGTTTTATCCGTCTGTTTATCGGTCTGCCTGTCTATCGCTCTCTGTGTGGTGTCTCTCTGTTAATCTGTCTGTCTGCACGTTTGTTTCTATCAACAGCACAGGTCTTAATGAAGAATTTCACAAACAGACGCCATCTGTATGTCTGAATTTGCTGCCACTTCTCTTGCGCTCGTTATCTGCCTTTCAGTTGCTACACACAGGTATAGTTTTTATTCTCACTCTTAAACACAGCTGGCAGTTAGTGGGCCGCTCCAACATCACACCTCCGACTAGCACAGCTGCTTGCCAACGCACAATCACACACACACACACTCCAGATGGTGTAATATCTACTCAATGTTTTAGTGAGAGGATTAAAGGTATCATTAACTAAAATTGAGTTTCATAGAAACCACCGTTCAGTGTAACACTCCTGTTGTGACACTGAAGCTGCACTACTGGCTTTTTTTGTGTGGATTTTTTTTTTTTATCCGATTACATCTTATTCTGATGTTTGTAGACAATGCCAAAACAATCTGCTTCAGTCAATATGTTGCTTTTATCCAATTCATCTTCAATGTCTCCGGATGTAGGAAGAGGGGGTAGTGGCATGCAGTGAATCAAACATTATGACAATTACATTTACAGAATAATAGTAAATGCAAAACACACTGTAACAATAGCACAAGAAGCAAAGAATAAGTAAGTCTGCAAAAGAGCTCAACAGTCAGACAGCAACATTTTTCAAAAGTTTGCTAACAGTAGCCGCAGTAAGCTAGTGGTCGGACCAGACGAGGTGTGTTTCAGAGCTTATGAGTTGAATTTTCAGTTTGTAGAAGAATGAATGTGGCATTTCTTTTATCACATTTAAATAAGTGGATATTTGCTCATGTTTACACTTTTGCATTAATTCATTCCTTGATTATTATTTTGGTGGACTAACTGTAGCTTTCAACAATGACTCCAAATACACAAAACCACATATGTACATGTTTCTTTGTGATGTTTACTTACGTTGGCAGTTTTTTGCTGTGATGGCGTCTCCATAGTAACCTTCAGCGCAATTGTCGCAAGCCACGCCACCATAACCTTGGCGACAGCGCAGACACTGGCCTGTGATTGGATTACAACTGTCAGGTATGGATAGGTCCAGGTTGCCATGGCAATTGCAAGGCTGGCAGGAGCCTCCTGGCACAGTGGGCTGGCCGTAATATCCATTGGCACATCTAGGAGGCAGCAGAGAGACCGAGAGATGTAATGATAATGCTGTTTCACATTGGATGCACTGTACAGGTATATGATCTTGATTTTGAATGTTCAAATGCTAACGTAAAGAGGATATGTGGGGACATTATGCACGCTCTAGTATTTCCTATTCGGCATCACAAAGTATTTAAACATGTCAAGACTCTAGCAAACAAATTTCTAGAGAAAAACATTTGATTTCTTAGTATCTTTGTGGTGTTGGCAAATGACAGTACCTTTACTTATCATAACTGGGATACTGTCTGGATAATAAACACAAATCTGATTGGATTTTATTATGTTGTCAAGTTCATTGTGTTTGTTGAAAAGGCATGAAGAAGAATGCCAAAAAATTCCATCCTCTTGATTGGTATTGGTCATGGAAACAAAAAATTGAAATGGTTGTTAGCACCCAGAGCGAGGACAAGGACACACAAATGTGTGAACCGTCACACCACTCAAAGACTTCTATTTTTGTTTTTCCGACTCTTTCATTTGATTAATAATAAGAGGAAGTATTGAAGAGAAAATATATTAACTTGAGAGTGCTGCACCGTGACAAGAGCTACTGAAACCAAATAAAACAGGCCTAAGCTGAAATAAAGCTATACAGGCTGATAAGGGAATTGAGATGAGAGAGAGAGACAGAGACAGAGAGAGACAGAGACAGAGAGACACAGAGAGAGAGAGAGAGAGAGAGAGAGAGAGAGAAAGAGAGAGAGAGAGACCAAAGGGAGGAGGAGGGTCTTCACATTGGAAAAAGAATTGAATTTAGAGAGTAGGGTAAAGAAAGGACAGAGAGAGGGAAAGAGTCAAGAGCAGCCAGCCATTATTACCACTGACCCTCTTTGGTACTCAATAGAACTGGTTTATTAGCTTCTGTGTGTGTGTGTGTGTGTGTGTGTTGTTGTTGAAGTGAGTGTGTGTCCATTGCTGCTGTTGTGTGTATGTGGTTCTTTGAGTACATCCTCCATACTCAAGTGGGGTAATGTTTAATTTTAGCTGCAATTCTCATGTGATAGGAGAGGAGAGGATATGTGTGTTTGTGTTATGTTTTGTTTGCTGGACGAATTCATAAAACATTAATATTTTTCTATTCAATTCTGTTATGTTCTATTCTATTCTATACTGACCTGGTATCTGTAAGTGTGGTTTCGTGAAGTGAAGTGAAGGAAGTGAAGGTATTTATAGTGAGAAGTCTAGAGTGTGTGTGAAGGAGATATATTAGGGGGGTCAGACACCTGGTCAAAACCATCAGAGTGTACAGGAAGCAGATGGTGAGCACAAGTGGTAGAGAGTTACAGGAAAAAAAACGCAGAAGGGTTGGGATCATAAATGCTATGTTCTTTTATTTTTAGTGTTATGAAAGGGGAGTTGGTGCCAGGGGAAGAAAGGCCCTGCTCCTCCCTCATACCTTTTTTCTCTCTCTCTAGATATCGAAATTAGCTACCTACGCAGGGTTGTACAGTTGAACTTTAATGGTACTGATAACCATTTTTATCAATCAATATACATTTCTTCCTGACAAAGTTTTTATTTCATGAGAGATTACTTTTATGTGCTGTAGTCACCGGTTTGGGTTCAGTTGTTTAAAGTCTGACGGCAGTTGCAGGGTTGTTTGCTTATTTTAGCAGGTCTCTGAGTGTATCTGAGAGTGTTTTTATACATGCCTTGAGGGGCGAGAATATATGTTGTTTTGTTAATCTTTGATTACATCACCCATATAAAATTTTAAAAAATAATTTGAGAAACATTATTACAAAACATTTAGTTCCTTCCTTTACTGTATAAACACGTCAGACCTCTACAGGTCTGTCTTTTACTTTGTCAAAGGCAACAGTTTCATATTGAAAAGATGACATGGGTCAGAAAGACAGAAAGGGAGAGAGACAGAAAGGCTAAGGCAAATAAATAAGACATTATCATATTTGCCAGACACACAATGTCACTCTTTCATTTCAAAAACATTGTTAGGTTTTCTAAACCTTACCAGAGTGCCAAAAAATCTAGACATCTCCAATTTCCTGTCGTAATTTCATGATTTCACTTGTCATTATTTTTCTGTACCAGTGCTGTATTATAACTGGTATTGACTCATGATTTAGTCGAGGCTGTGGACAATTCTTTTAAATTAAATTGGATTCAGTGTAGCATGCTAAACAAATGCTACACCAGTACTCATAGTAGCACTACTATTAGTATTAGTTGGTGTTAGGTTGAACCTTGTATTTTTGTATGATTCTTTACAAGCTTTCATAATTTTTTTTACTTTTCAAATTGACCTGAATGTAATTTTTTGAGGCCGTTAGGTTAACATTGATAAATATAATAACATTAAAGATCATCGTAACAATTATAATAGCTTCCCATTTATTTTTAGATGAACATGGTAAATGATTAAAATGCAACAAAAATGATGTCGAGACATTGACATCTAAATGAATTTGTAAAACTTGAAATTTCTTTAATGATAATTTCAGACATACTGGCAAAGCCTAAACAGCACTAAATAACAGCTTATTACTCAAAGTGTATTAGTCAAAGTATTTGTTAGACAGCTGCGTTTAAAAAAGCTTTCAACTCGATTCTAAATGGCTGTTTATGGACGGGAAATTGAAAAGCAGAATCACTTAGCAGCGACTGGATAGTCTATTAGCATGGGTGGAATAGAGGAGCTTATTTTGTTAAAGCCCATAATACAGACAAATTGGCACATTACAATTAATTACCACTAACAACAACAAAAGCACTGTAGATAATGAAGTGTACTGGCAGGTAGTGTGCAGCACATATCAATTAGACTAATAGAATAAGAAACAACCAAAAGCTGATTACCTCTTTAATACAGCCATTACTAATAAAATATTATTTTACATTATATCAACACCGATATGCTCCAAGTGCGGCACCCAACAGTGTCTGCCTGTCTGTGTCTTCATGTCTCTCCCCTTTTTGTTTACCAGCCGTCCTCTCTCACTGACTGGAGGCAACATATGGCATCAGAAAAGCACAGACACATGAACACAAGAATGTAAATACACAGATGCATTCTGCATATTAACAGAAGATCACACTCACATGCACATACACAGACATCAACATACACGTAGGCTCACCCTCTCACCAGAACAAGCAAGCAAACAAACCCATCTCAAATTAGAAAAAGCAGCTTTGATGAAGATCTCCCTCACTAATGGATGGACATAAAAGTACATTGGAATAGTTGACTTATAGTGGCATCCAGTCTGCACTAGACCATATTTGCCAATAGCTGGATTGTATTGCAATGTAGATGCCATTGTGTGAGTTAAAAAAAAAATGGACTCACAGTGAGTCAGTGAGTTTGCCTTTCAGAGACAAACGAGGTTTATAAAAAGACAGACAGACAGACAGAAAGACAGACAGAAAGACAGACAGAGATTTTGCTGTGGACAGCACGGCGAGGCATGCAGACTATGCAGAGGCCCTGCAGCCACCGGCACCTCTCTTTTTAGGTGGCAACAAACAGCAAAGATGCCTGGATAAAGTGGAATTAAACACCTATATGAAGCACAGTGCTTCAGACCAAAATTATTATCTTCAAACAAGGACTGATGACAAAACAGAAATTTTACTTTTCATTAGCTCATGAAAGCAGACCGCTTGTACAGCAGCACAGTCTACAGAAATTCAACCTTTAGTAAAGATGAACACATTGTACAGGACATACTACTACAGTGTTCAGTCTATACATTATTCTACAATGTTGCCTTCAGTGGCAAAACCATAAGCAAATGTAGCCAGCACGATAGAGAGAGAAAGAGAGAGAAAGAGAGAGAGAGAGAGAGAGAGAGAGAGAGAGAGAGAGAGAGAGAGAGAGAGAGATGTCTCTTAACATCTTGACACAGCACAGACCTAATTTGATATGATGTTGAGTCCATATTCTCCAGAATATGACGGCTATTACTCAATTTGTTTGGTATTTGGGTATCACTTTCTAAAAAAGCACCCTCTTTACAGAGTTTGGTTCAAAACTTATTAACATTTACAACTGCAGACTTACAGTAGATTAAAACTCCTTTATAAATGACTTACAAACATGTATAACTTTAGACTTGATGGCTAATTAATAACTGAGAAACATGAGTATTTATTTATGATTACCAACATCGCAAACTGCAATACTGTCCAAAAGATTTTCTTAATAATGATCTGTAACTATTGATATTGATAAATAACTTTATAACAAAATAATTCTTTATAAAGGGTGACATAAGAAATAGATGCCAATATTTATGTGTCTTAATGGTATATTTTGTATAGGAATTAAACTATAATAATATTCTCCTAAACTAACCAAATTAAAGAAACTAAATATTACTTCATAATTTGGACTATGGTCATTTTTAATTCAATACAAAAAGAATCCACACATATTTTACTGACACTGGGTGTTAACATAACATTTATTTAGTCCGCTTCACCAAATGACAACATAGCCTGAAGTTTTAACAAGACTAGTATCTAGAGACACTTCTCATTAGTCCCGGGTTGGTAAAGACGCTAACAGCTAATGGAACAAGAATGTCAGTCAACTAATAAATGCGCTGTGCACAGAAAGCTACGTGGACAATGAGACATATAGGAAGCACTCAACACAAGTTAATGAGCAGCAGGTTCTGTTTTCATTGGGAATAGCTGACTGCAGTCCAGATATATATATTTTTTAATTAGGGCGTTCTCAAGGACGACAACAATAATAATGGTTTCATTTTTAAGATGAGCGTTGTTATGCACGTGTGAAATTATTCAGGTAGTTATGTACTGATGCCACAATTCCGCCGTGCAACATACTTAGTGTGTAAGTAAGTTTTAAAATTTACCAAATGTATTAAAGTTTTGATTAATGGTGATGAATTTGTGTTATTTCCAGCTGTTTATTAAGTAGTAATGAACTTAGCTAGACTTTTAAAATCAAGATTAAAGACATTTAACATAAGAGCATTTACAGAGGCATATTTGGGCGTTTTTCTTTTGTGTGATTTTCTATGTGTAACTTTGTGTTACCTGTCACATCGTGGTCCTGTGTATCCAGGCTGACATTGGTCGCACAGCAACTCCCCTTCTTGACTTAAGTGGCAGGTGGGACTGAAGCTGTTGTGATTGTCGAGACGAAGTTGTTGTTGTTGTTTTTGTTGAAGTTGTTGATGGATCCCGTAGCGTTGTCCCAGTGTGGAGAGGGGGAGGAGGATGAGGAAGGAGAGGAGAGGACAGAGACGGGTTAAGGCCATTGTTTGTCTCCCTCTACACACACACACACACACGCACGCACACCTGTGTCCCTACTTTCACTTTTCAATCCTCACATTCACACCCTGAAAGACACACACTTAACTTCCTCGCTCTCTCACACCCATCAACACTCCTGAATTTGAAAAACACTCTTCTTCTCTACAAACTGTACTCTAAATGAAGTAAGCGAGAAACAGAGTGAAGCAATATTCTCTTACCGGCGTTCTGTCACCCTCCCACTTCCATAAACTATAGATAGGTCTGCTGGCTCGGGTTCCAGGTCCCAGACTGACTCACTAGCTGACGGACAGGCTTGCTAACTATGAGCTAGTTGACCGAGTTATAAGTAAGAAAGCTTGGCCAGTGTACTGTAAAATAACACCTAACTCTTATATAAAAAAGGGGGTCATTATTGAATAATAAATATAAAAGAGGGCTAAAACATTTTTTTAAACCAACCATACTCATAAAAGCCACAAGTTATGGAAGGTGGGTGTATTAGTTTCTTTTCAGAATTGTTATGTTGGTAAACTTCTGTCAGTGATGAACATGTTTAAAATCAAGTAAAAAATTCTCGCAAAAGAAAAGTTTGTGTATACAATTGAGTAAATAGTCTTAGTGGTAAAAAATGTATGGATTATATGAATAATGTTATTTTGGAACATGTTTAAAACTTGTGTATTACAATGATTACTGTTACAAAAACAGATAAAATAACCAGACAAGAATGTTTGGGTCTGGTTAATCTAGCAAATTAAATAGATAACAAATCAAGGTACTTCTTTATATTCATGCAAAAGTAATACAATTCACTTGGAAAGGTGGCTCATTCATCCAAATTAGTTATTCCAATAATAGAACTTTTAATCTAAATCATACAGATCGGCATCAAGATTTTTGAGAATATTTAAATCCTGAGAACATTAAGGCTTCTTGCAAGAAATAATTGTTCAAAATTACAAGTGAGGCCGACTCATGAACCACAAAAGTATTGTCATGGAAGTTTATGTTGCTGTGGCAACATGTCTAAATTTGGTTAAATTTGCACAAATGTGTAATTTGATTAAGCAAAGAAAAAAAAAACTGTGACAGAAAATGATGAATGAATAAGAAAAGATTAATGCATGTTATGTGCTGAAAAACTGCTGTGAAATTTGAAAGAGTAGTTGTGAGAATAGTAGAATTAAATTTTGAGGTGAAAACATGGCTAGATACTATCAATAGATTGATAGATACTGCTTACTGACAAAAGACTGAAACCATCCTTGGCAGTGAGGTAATTAAGCCCAGGTGAAAATAAAAAGGAACAGCACTGAAATACTAAACTAATGTCTATTGATTCACCACCCTGCTTTATGCGGAAACTAATATAGACATCACTTTGTCAAATGTTCATAAGCTCTTAGACGTTGCTGCTTACTGAAATAGTCTGACTGGCTGGCTTTTTCAGCTGGCTATATTAGTTGGAGTGAACATAAGGGACTAGATGGTTATTTTGAGGGCTGAAAGGAACGGCACCTTCAAGCTATTATTACTGCAGGGGTTAGAGAGAGAGAGAGACATACAGACATAGAGAAAGAAAGAGAGAGAGAGAGAGACAGAGAGAGAGAGTTGTGTCTGTCTTTAGCTCTGAGAGGTTTGGACATGACGTGTCATGACTGCATGAAAATTCTCAGCTGCTGCTGCCTGTGTGTGTGTGTGTGTGTGTGTGTGTGTGTATATGTGTGTGTGTGTGCGTGCGTGCGTGCACCTAACATACAGCATCTCTCTCTGGCCATTCAGAGAAATTGCAGCTGCATATGAGCAGAGGTAATATTTCTGGTCGTGTAAAATTTCAATTGAACCAACACTTGTTTTTTGTGCGTACCAGTTTCCATGAGAAAGCCCTCTGAAGATCAAGTGGTGGCCTCTGTCTTTGTGAGACCGTAAAGATATATTTGACCTGGTTTTATCACCAGGTCAGCAATCTAAAAGGAAGATGGAAAGTTGATCGGGGCCAACAATGGCCATGAAGACTCTCCTACCTTCCAATAGAGAGGGGCGACAGTAGTTCACCAAGTTATGGAAGGGGGTCAGTGTGAGACTGACAGAGCAGACCCTGAGTCTGAATGTTTAATGATCTTCAGTCTGGGCGGTGTGGTTCGATACCATGCGTCTCAGGGCAGCTTCAAATTAATGATTGTACAGTTTAAACTATTGAAACTCAACTGATTCTGTATATTAAAATGTGTATTTTTTATATTTTAACAATAAATGTAAAATATCTCTATTTTAATTTCTACACATTTTTTATCTGATCTCCTTGGTTACTGCATTACCAATGAGGTGAAGCAGAGCAGAGCAGAACAGAGCATAGCAGAGCAGAGCAGAGCAGAGCAGAGCAGAGCAGAGGAGAGGAGAGGAGAGGAGAGGAGAGGAGAGGAGAGGAGAGGAGAGGAGAGGAGAGGAGAGGAGAGGAGAGGAGAGGAGAGGAGAGGAGAGGAGAGGAGAGGAGAGGAGAGGTTATAAGGAGATTGGTCAAAAAGAGAGATTTGGAGCCCCAGAGTCACTGAGGTCAGCAGTGATAGATTGAGGTGTTTAATTAAATTGTGTTGTTATGGCAGAACTAGCCCCAGCGTCTTGATAACTTACTTGTTGCCAGGCAGATTGAGCGGGCAAGCGCAGGGTTGACAGTCCACAGGTGACCCGCGGGTGGCGTTGCCATAGTAACCTTGCAGGCAGGTGTCACAGTGGGGGCCTGTGGTGTAATGGGAACAGTCCTGGAGGAGACACACAGGTTAAAGTTCATTTATATCAAGAGAACAAATCAACTGTTTGGCAAACAAGGAGTCTGATCAGTTACCCACAAGTCATGTAATTTCAAGCAAGTTCACCAGTTTCTTAAGTAACACTGTCTTGTATTTTTTGCTCTGCTTTGTTTTTTGTTGTGTGTGTTTTGACAGAGACAGTGCATATTTATTTAATGTTTGTTTTCTGCAGTTTAAGTAAACACTTAATATCTCAAGTGCATGTGTTGTTCGTACAACAAGCTGCCTTATCTCCAGTGTATTGTATAAAACACAGAGGATCAATAAGAAAAAAAGCAATTAGCTAACAAGAGACATACTCTATTTTAGTCCAATCGTTGTCACACTTGTTCTAGACATTAAAGTTAAGACAGGTAAAAACATAAAAGGCTCAAAGGTTACAGCACTGTAATGTGGAAACATTAGAAAAAACATTTGAAACAATTACAGATTTTTTTTATGAAAACATGTTCATCAAATAATGCTGTCAAAGGAAGTTATTATCAAGGAGAGAGCATAAAGAGATCAAGATTAACAATATGGTTTAGTTTTAGCATCACATCGCATCATGTTACCATAGTAACCAAGCACATGACACACAGGCTCAATTAAACACTCATAGTAACATCCCTCAGAATCAACAAATGTGCGTACAGTTCTCCCTCGCTAAAACACGATTCACATTGCACAACTTTTTTCCACAGCTTTTTTTAGTGCAATTTTGGATGCTTTTTTTTTTTTACAGCGCATTGTGTTCTGCATACTGACTAGCTGTAGACCATTGTTGTGTCTCCTGTACAGTACAGTATCAGCTTGCCAAATTTACACAAATTTACGGCAAAGTCACACTGCTAGCGATAGCAGTGTGACTTTGCCGTAATGTGCATGTTTGCAAGTTTCAACGGGTTTTGATCTTTGGTTTCATTCTATAATACTGGACTTATTTTTTCTACGAAGGTTTGAGCTTTGAGAGTGTTTAAACAAGAGAGAAAAGTGCAAAAATATGTCTGATGCATGTCCGGATTTCGCCTATTGCAGGTTATTTTTGAAAGTAACTCCCGTGATTAACGAGGGACCAATGTATTGGTGTAACTGTACTGTACAATTATTTTTTTCCCTTTAGGTGGTTTTCTCTAGCCTACTTTGATTTAGACTTGCTGAGTATTTCTGCGTATAAAGGTATAATGATACATTCAGCTCACAGTTCAGCAGAATACAAGGTTTATGGTTCAATACACCCCAATATTATTTAGAAAGTTTGACTGAAAACTAATTATTATAGCAGAAAAGTAAAATCGTCTTCTTACTTGTACAAAATACAAAGGCATGAATTCTGTTCATTATTAATATTATCTTTTTATTCTTTGACCACTAAATGTGTATCCACAGGTTGATCACTTTTTTCCCTTCATCAGAAAACACAAATCTCCCTGGAAAGTGTGTGTGTCTTTCTGTCTGCCTGTCAATGGGTATGAATATGTGTACAGGAGGTGTAAGTGTGTGTGTAAATTCATGAGTAACTTAATGTCAAATTGTCTCTCTCTCTCTCTGTGTGTGTGTGTGTGTGTGTGTGTGAGAGAGAGAGAGAGAGAGTGAGTGAGTGAGTGAGTGAGTGAGTGAGTGAGTGAGTGAGTGAGTGAGTGAGTGAGTGAGTGAGTGAGTGAGTGAGTGAGTGAGTGAGTGAGTGAGAGTGAGAGTGAGAGAGAGAGAGAGAGAGAAAGACTGCCAGTCTGTCTTCCTTTTTTCTGTCTCAGAGAGTGTGTGTTCTCTGACATATCCCCGTATCCCAGCATCCTCCTCATCTATAATGAAACATAACATGGTAATACCAAACCTACAGCTCTCTGTGCGTGCGTGTGTGTGTTGGTAGGTGTGTATTTGATGCTAACTGACAGCTTAAGCCTGAGGCAAGGAGTAGACTGGAGACTGACAATGTATGTGTGGATCCACATGAGCATGTTGGCATATACTATGTGCATGCGTGTACATGGGCTCTTAATGTGTATCTCTGTGTATGTGTATCATGTGTGAAACCAGGGTGTAAATGCTGTAACCTGAATTTCCACTAATGGCCACTAGATGGCCACTAGAGGAAGAAGATTGCCTTCTCCCTCTTTAACGGATTTATTTGCAGTTACCAAAAAAGTTTGTATTGAATAATCAATACAAAGTTAATGTATAGTTTTCTTTTCCATATGAGACCATTCGAGAGATTAATTTACATGAAGGAATGTTGTTGTTACTAGTTTTTACCTGCACAGTGAGTTAATTAGAAAAATTAATAAAGAAAGTACATAGTATTTAAATTCACAAATATTTATAAACATCAATTGATTATCTAGAAACTTAGCATTATCTACTATATAGTTCTCGATTTGGTTATTCAGTTATTCAGGAACTACTCAGACTCAATGGCTTCTAAAATTGTTACTTATTAGTTCTTCATTCTTTAGTATCACCTCTCTACCTAATTTCTGCTGAGGTTTGAACAGTTTTGGTCGTTTTCCCTGAGCTCCTCTGACTAGTTAGAAGTGGGCAAGGCTCAGTTGGTGGGTTGTTTGGTTACATAGTCTTGATGAAGCAAGTTTGTGAATTTTTTAAGTGTTAAACTCATAAATCAGGGGTGTCAAACTCAATTTAGTTGGAGGGGCACATATAGCCCAATTTGATCTCAAGTGGGCCAGACCAGCAAAACCATTGCATCATAACCTATAAATAATAACACCTATAAACTTTCCCCTTTCTTTTAGTGTAAATAAGTAGAAGTGCATTCTGAAAATGTTCACAATTAATGAAAAATAAGTGCTATTTCAACAATATTATATTTAAATATTATATTTTAATACTTATATTTAAAGCAATGTGTTCAAGGGCTTTAAGATGACATTGAGGCTTTCAGAAACAGATTTCAGAAACATAATAGTCACGTCACAGACACCACATTCATGGTTGTTCTACAATTTATATAGTACAGTATGAACTCTGAACTAAACGGAACAAATGCATGTGAGCTAGCTAGAGCCTTTATTAATTAATTATCTGAAAAAAATCAATGCTGTTCATGCAGGCAAGTTGACTGTTCAAAACATAAATAAAAATGTCAGCTCATTTACTCATGGCAGGCAGGTCACTTACTATTACACCTTAATGATGATATATAGGGTGACAGCTTTATGACTTAAGAGAGAAATTATAGTGTATGGTTTTTTTTTTCATGTATTGAGTACAAGCACAGTACAAGCAGTATTCTGTCTGAAAATTAAACTGTGGCTTGAAAACAATATTTTGCACCATGTTTTTTCCATTTTAGTATAATCTGTTGCCATTTTGGAAAATATCAAAAGCAGTAAGGGATTTTCATGAAAGCATTTACATTTGCTTTACTTTTTATTATTATTACTATTTTATTATTTGTGTTTTTTCCTTCTTTTTGGCTCAGCCAATTAAAAAGAACAGAATAATATAATAGAATAAATAAATACATGAGACAGACAATCAACTTATTGATCATCTTACCAGGCAATGTCCTGTGACCTCGTGGCATTGTGTACCATGTCCGTGGCAATGACAAGCTTCACACACACCGTTATACAGATCCCCGTTAACCCTCCGAAAACCAGGAATACACCCCTGAAACACACAAACACAAACAGCGAGACAGACAGAGTTGGAGTAATTACGGCACAATTATCTTCTATTTACCCCCTCAGTGTGTCTGTGTGCAATTATGTCTATAACACTGCATATTTCTGTGTGGGATTATGTATGTTTATATATCTGACTTTTGTAAATTTTGTGCATGTATGAGAGCGTGCCTGTATGTGTGCATGGCTGCATGTATAGTAAAATAATAGTAATACAGACAGCTGCACTAGCAAACAAAACACTACACTGTTATTTTTCTCTTTTTAGGAAGGTCATACCAGTTCTTTCATCATACATGTTCAAAAATGCTGAAAGAAAATATTTAAGAATTAGGTATATTAAAAACAAGCACATTTTTTAGATAATATATCATTTAGTGACATTCTTCAGACTGGAATTTTACATTAAAATTATTTACTTTGTTACAAAACTTTTTTTTATTTTTACAAAGACTGTTTTCTATTGGTTGCCATCAAGGTCGAGTTGATGTGTTTATATATACATTTACCTCACAGGAGGTTCCAGCATATCCAGAAGGACAAGAGCAAATTTCTACAGCTGATGCTGTCCTCTCTCCTCTGGCAGAGGGATTAGCTACCTGCATTGAGAATAAGTGCAGTCTACACACACACCCCCACACCCCCCCACACACACCCCCACACACACACACACACACACACACACACACACACACACACACACACACACACGTCATAAACATGTAGGAATTGGTTGTAGCATGCATAAACTGGGCAGTTTAAGTGAGTTTTATAGCATAGGTCAAGTAGGACTATGAAAATGTGTTTATTGTATGTTTTGCTATATGTGCTTATTCTATATGCTGAGTGGTGAGTCATCCACTAAACCTAACAGGTTATGTGTGATAGTATATTATACTGCATGAAGTGCACTATATGTGTGTATGTTTCTGTTCCTACCTGTACACAGCGCTTGGTTCTGTGCTGTAAGAGGCTCGAACCATCACTCTGGTGACATTGGCCAGCACAGACAAGAAATCCCTGCGACTGATTGGCTGCGCGGTCTCTGCCACCAGGAAGTTCTCTGGTAGGAGAGCAATGTGATTGGTGCTCGGTGAGGACGGGTACACGGGCTGGCCAAAACGTCTCTCAATAATCTTGATTCCTCCACCCTGGGGCAGAAAAAGAGGAAAGAAACTTTTCATCCACAGAGTTAATGTTCTCTAAAAGTATGCTTGTTTCATAAAAATACGATAATATACTACTGATTATGGAACTAAAGAGAGTCAGAGTGAATAATGTGTCATTAGGTAATGAGCTGCAGTTTCTATTGACATTTTGAATGGACTGAATGCAAAGTGAATTGAGCCCGACCCTCGTATCTGACTATCTCTTGTTGAGAAGCGATCAATGGCATGTAGCAGCTAACGCAGAGTGACAACTACTAATGGAGGGGGAAAGAGAGAGAGCTTACCGTGCCAATAAACCATTAAATAAAAATTAATTGAAAGAGAGGAGATGAAGGGAGGGATAGGGAGATAGAAAGCAGTAGCAGGGCTGAGCGATGCAGAGATGCAGACAGAAAGAAAGAAAAGCAGAGGAGAAAAAAGCCAAAGATTGACAACAACCAAAGTCACCTCGGAGGTAATAGTTTTCATTAAGTCTCTGAAAGAAAGGCTTTTACTGTCCATCTTTTATTGTCTCACACTTCTATCCACCATGCCTAAAAAACTGTGATTAAAAGGTTATTTTCTAAATCGTATTGTCAACAACGCAACAAAGATGCCCTAGTCCGTCTTTCAATACTTTCCCACTACCCTCACATGCTCATTGGTTCCTACAAAGTAATTATATATTGAAAAACAGGTCACATAAATTCACTTTTAAAAGGGACCCAGTAATTTTCTCATCTGTAGTTTTTTAGAAAACACCTTTTAACCAGGAGTATATAGTGCCTTTGTAGAAACTACTTTCACACACATTTGTTGTGATAGTGCACACACAGCAGTAGGATGGTGTATGTGGGATAAAAAAAAAAACTACACTGCCCACAAGTAAAAAGGGTGTGGCTCATCGATGTGTCAAAGATGAATGAGCTACAGTATATCAGCAGTGCTTATTTTATTTTAGTTTCTGACAATAGTATAACTTAAAACATACTGATTTACTTCAGTGGGAAGTCAGTAGTTCAGCTGTTTGATAAATGAGAAACTTGAATTAAATGGTCATTGTTATCAACACCATGAAAGTCTTGGTATGAACTTTTATTTTCTTATTTCTTTCTTTCTTTTTTTTTTTACAACTGTGCTGATGGAGGCTAATACATTGAGACAAAGACACGGAAATAAACAAAGCCATACAGACAAAGACAGAAAGATTATTGTCTATTCATATCCTCAATAGTTACATTCAATGCTTCTTCCAGTGCAAACAAGCAATATCACAACTTCGTGCAGATATGCGGAGAGTAAACAGTGGGGTGAAAAGAAAGAACAAAGAAAAGAAACAAAAAGAGACAAAGGCTGAAAGAGAGACAATGAAGAGGGAGAAAGCTGGTTGACAGTGTGTAGGTGGCTCATTATTGTCATCACTTGGAGAGGCTTTTTGTTGACAACAAGAGTGACACGTGTCCTCCTCTCCTCGTCCTCCCAACTCCTCCCACTCTGCACTCACTGACACGTCTTTAAATAACACAGGCTGATTGGTCTGCAACTATCCATCTCCCAGTTCTCTCTTTTCTTCTTTACTTCCTTCCTTCCTGATTTATATTTTTCTTTACCTCCTTCTTTCCTTGCTTCCATATTCCCTCCCCTTATACCTTTCTTTACTTCCTCACTTCCTTACTTATTTCCTCACTTCTTTATGTCCTTCCTTCCCTTCAATATTTCCTTCCTTCTTCACTTATTCCCTCCCTCCCTTCACCCCTTTTTACATTACTTCAGTACACCTCTTTCTTTTTTCCTTCCTCTCTTTCTCCATTCCTTTATTTCCTCCTTCTTTACTGTTCCTCCTTTCTTTCTGTTTCTCATTCTTCCTTTTATTTTCCACTTCTACTCCTCTTCTTTCTGTTCTTTCTTTTCTTTTTCTTTCTGTACAAAGTGCATTCACCAAAAAAAAAAGGAAAACTTTGCTGCTTATTATCTTTCACACTCTTCTAATTAAAATGCCCTCGTCTTTAACACACCATTGGTAGAAAGTTGTGTATGCAAAATAACTGGATCATTTCTGCAGCTCTGGCACACTAAACACAAACACACACCCCAACCTTCCTAAATACTGTTTGTGTTTGTTCGGTACACTCGCACACACAAACACACATGTTATTTAGTGATATAGGAGATATAAACAGTTAACTAATAGTGTTGCTGCTTTGCTTATTGCTGCCATACATCATATCACAACCAGCTCATTATAAAGACTACTGAGAGAGAGGAGGGCGGGAGAGGCTCTATCTGCATTTTTTATTGCTACGTTCAGCAGTTCTCTGCCAGCTGTAGCTGTGTGTGGGTGCCTGTAGGTGTGTGTCTGTTTTTAACAGTTTATTTGCTACTTCATTTAGCGGTCTTCACTGGTGCATAAGTCAATGTTATATATGCTGCAGAGAAATATGTAGACACACATTCACATATATGTTTATATTGGTTTTATCTGGGTGTGATGATTACCTCCCACACCAAAAACGATGTACTGTTAGGAACATTAGTTCACTGACCAAAGTGTCATCTTCATTTCAGGGCTTAATGCAGCACAACATTTGCACAAGTCAAAACATATTGGTCATATAATATTCATAATACATACAGATACATCTAGACATTTTAAACAACACTTCATTAGTTCACAATAGTTAATTAGCATTTTATGTTTAAATTCTCTTTCATTATTTTTTCTGTGTCTTTATGATTGTTTAAAAACTTACCTCTATGATGAGGTCAGGTTCTGAAGTGACCCTAATGGCCATTTGTTCTTGTTGGTCTGTAGTATAAGACACAGTGTAGACCACACTCCCTCCATAGGCTGAAAGCTGGAGAATGGAAGAAGATGAACACAGATAGAGATTAGTGTGTGTACGCTGTTTGTCAGCAAGAATGAGACCTTTATACATGACATTATACGTCACATTACATTTCCATTCAACCAAATTTCTCCTCACTCAGCCCCGGAGAAGGGACGTGATATTATGTTTCTGATGCTGGTAATATTGATATGATTATTGATCAGAACAGAGTAGTAATTTAGAAATTTCTAAATACAGTGCAGTAGCATTTCTGTTGGCCAAGTGAGCACATCCCTTTAGTTAAAGTTGAACAAAGGTGAACTCTGACCTGTGAATCAGCCGGACCTGGCTGGCGTTGTGTGTCAGAGTGAATATTCACAGGACAGAAATGTAATATGAACTTAATAATTACAGTGTAGTGTATTTAAAATCACTGACAGTTGCAATACTACTGCATCAATAGCACTACTACCTCAACCTCAAAATACCAAAACCACTATGACTAATGATACCACTAATGACAATGTTTTTCCTTAAAACTTATTTTAGAAGTATTAAATAAGTAAAGAGAAGAAGAATGCGGTGCAATCTTTGTTGTCTTGTGTTTCGTTGCAGTGTTTCTGTTGAGTCCACAGAATAAGCTTCAGTTGGAGAAAACGCTGCGTCGGCATGATCCTGAAATTTATTATTCCACTCCAACCTGAACAGTAATGGGTGGGAGAGCGACATAATAATGCCACCATAAAAACAGAGAGAGGTGATCATTGAGGAAGAGGAGAGGAGAGATGAAGAAACAGAGCTTGAGACAGAGAGATAGTGAGAGGGAGCTAGAGAGGGAGTATGAGGTGGGTTTAATGCCCCTATAAACCTCTTCCATTCTACATCATTACTCTCAGTTCTTAAAACGGGAGGAGGAATCACCCATTTCACAGCTGACTGAAAACACACGCGCACACACATATACACACCAGCAGGCACAGAGCTGCACTTGGGTGGATATTTTATTGACTAAATACCTATTCTCTATCTAACCTCATTTGCTGATTTGGATTTCAAAAGTTCATAGTTTAAATCCACACTGGACAACCAGTGCACCACTTGTGCTGTTCAACCTCGCCATTAGCCAACATCGCTCCAGTATGGACTATGCATTCACATCTCTTATACACAGTAGAAAAAACTCCATGTGGTGTTTTTTCCCTATGTGAACAGATGACACTGATCACTGCAATATCATAGCAACATGATGAAAGTGAGAGACGCCACAAAAGACTTTAGCAATGAGGTACTGTGTATATTATTTGGTTCAACACAATGTAATCTTCAGGCTATCCACATTTGAGAAAAATATGTATTTGTATTACAGGTATGCGTGCAAATATACTTAATGGAAGTCTCCTGCTTAAACCTGCATTCATTGATTTTTTTGGCCGGTAACACAACAAGACAACAACACAAAATAATATCACTTTACACAGTTGAAGAGAAAGCAACATTAGCATTTATTCTGCGTTATGTTTCTGTCCACCTGATGAATTAAAGTCCAATATTCACTCTCCTTTTGGAGAGAAACAGAGGCTTTGTTTTCCACAAACTCCTGAGAAAAATATACATCTTCTTCCCTGAAAACGGCTGTTTGCTGCAGCTGTTCATGACACTGATGACAGCAGTAAGACTAAAGCTCAACAGTCAAGTTGTTGTTGCCTTGAAACCAAAACTAAGGTGAGGGGAACTGTCGATAGATGACAATTCTCTGTGATTTTGGTTTAAGAGTGAGCCCTTTCCCATTATACATAATAATTAATCACGTTAAGGCAAAAATGTTGATTGGTGAAGTAATAAAGACAACTTATTTAATTTTCGTTTCATTACATGTACTTCGCAGAAGCATGGTTTCCCAACATGTTTGGCTTGAGTCATGTTAAATTAACATTATTTTAACATTTCTTTTCATATGTACAAAAGGTCTCACGACTCCTAAGATTTGTCCTGGGAACCCAACACCACTGCAATATCTAGATAAAAACCCAAAAGGTTGAAGCGGATTTGCATGTTTTATCTTGCATTTACTCTTGTGTTTGGTAAGCACTGGGTGACATATGAATTGAAAAGAAGAAGGAAAAGTGCTTCTTTGTGAATGATTCTCTATCCACTTAGCCTACCTGAATATGGCAAATTACTTCCTTTGAAATGATTGACATTTCTCAGAAAACTCATTTTTCTGACGCCATCCATTCAACCTGAGCAACAATCAAAGCTTTTGTCATGGCAACCTAATGACCCATCTCTATCCTGGGGGAGAGGAAATAAAAGAAAGAAAACACAGGAAAGAGAAAAGCCCAACAGAACAGAACAGCGGGAGAGGGGAATTATGGGGAGTGGAAATGAAGGAACAATAAACACTCAGAAACACAGAAACACTATACAGCTACAATAGACATCAGTCGGATCCTCCTGAGAGCTCGATAAGCCTGTTATTAACTCTATTAGTGACCAGAATAAGAACAAGACATAATCCTCACTGTTAAAACCCTTATCAAGAATCTGACACAATTATCATTAAAGCAAATGTTTTGACAAAATGTCAGTAGTTTATACATGTATTTTAGTTTAATATGGAGGTGTAAATACAGTAAAATAATTTCATACCATCAGCATTATTATTAGGTAAAGAAAAGTGAAGAAAATAATATAGAAAGTGTCTGCGGTACAGCTTCTGCTGTGGTTACTGGTGGTTATTGTACATGTTGAAATTGTTTACCATGTTCACCATCTTAGCTTACTGTGCTGGCATGTTAATATTTCCTAATTAGCATAAGAAACAAATTATGACCTGATGATGGCACTAGATGAAAAGTTAAGGGATCACCAAAGTTATTACAAGTTATAATGAAGGCAGCATAATGAAGGCACCATATATTACTGTACTATATACAATTGAACTCCATCCAATAGCTTTTGAGATATTTTAGTCTGGACCAAAGTGGGTGACAGACAGACAAAAACTAATTATCAGTTGAAATAAGCAATTCAAGATGCAAAACGTACAGTATGGCATCTGTAAACTAGTTGTATGTATGAAATGATTTGCAAAAATATTCTAAGAAAACAAAAATATTTCCATCACAAAACGCACTGACAGAGTCGAGTTTTTGTTTTTTTATATAATTTCATTTACAGTGGTGTCAATTTAACAATATATAACCCCAGAAATTCTGATGAAATTTAAATGACTTTCCCCCATTGCCTACAACCCTCTGAATATACAATTAAATTTAATAGATAAGTTCTCATGAGGAGAAACTGAACTATGGTGATTTTAGAGGTAAGTAACAACTACCAAAAGAAGGCACAGAAGAAAAATACAGTAAGTACTAATTAGACAAGTTAATGCCATTACTTTGAAAGTGATCAATTAGAATATGACTTGCTTTAGTGCAGACCACATGCTAGTTTCTAGTTGCTAGAGAGAAAGTGTTTGCCAATCTGCATTTCATATGTCTGCTTGCTGTCAATTTTCGGAGCACAAAAGCAAACAGTGGCAACGAACGCTGTCTTCAGGAGATTGGGCAGAGGGAGCAGGGGCGGGGGGGTGTTAGAGAAATCATCCTTCAGGAAATGAAAACCAGATTGTCACAAAAGCTTCAGAAAACAAACTTCCCTAAAATTACACACAAACACACACACAGGTATGCACAAGAACACACACAAATTCCCAGAGAAACAAAGACACACACACACACACACACACACCTGGGTCGTCTGTCTGATGCCTGTGGTTGTTTGCAATTGGTATCGGGAGTTTTCGCTTTCTGTTTATCTACCGGTCCCCCTCACACACTCACACTCACACACACACACACACACACTCTCACACACACACACACACACACAGAGAGACTATTGTTGTTTCTAGCAGTAGGTTTAGATTGGCTCCAGATGGACCAATAGACAGTGGAATGCTGAATAACATTCAACTGAACTGACCGAACTGTGTGTGTGTGTGTGTGTGTGTGTGTGTGTGTGAGAGAGTGAGTGAGTGAGTGAGTGAGTGAGTGAGTGAGTGAGTGAGTGAGTGAGTGAGTGAGTGAGTCAACTTGTGGTCTGGAGCTCCTGTCTAAATTGCTGTGTGTTGGGTTAGGGGTAACTCTGCCGGACAGGAATGAGGTGGGTGAAATATGTGAGGTGGGCTGTCAGCTATATGGGGTGCTTTGCATATGATTTGCCTTCGGGTGAAATTTGGGATCTGCGGTGTTTGTATAAATCTCAAATCACAGACCTTACAATCCATACAATCTTGGCCAACATCCCTTTTTAACAAGCTGTACAGTAGAGTAACTTGAACATATATGATGGAGAATGACTGGTCAGCCTCAGTTGTCACAAAGTACTTTTACTCTGTGCCTAGGAAGCAGTTGTACACACAGACAGAATGGAGTAACACACAATGTTGCATATACAAAAACTGCGTAAAAGACAAACATTTGAAGGTTTCTCTTATATTCTGAAAATGAGAACAACAAGGTCATGAAGTGATGCAAACAGCTCCTCGAGTTATCGTCATTCCATAAACACTTAAGAGACGAATATAACAAGGTCCTTTCTAATCTCTATGACTAATCAGGTGTGTCTAAGTGGGACAGAGGTAGCAATGTATCTTAAAGTTCATGACATCTTGACTTTGCAATGATTCAGCATTTCAGTGCATATTCTCTGTAAATTTCAATAGCTGTATCGGTGCCACATGAAAAACAGAAGGAGAAAGCAGCATTATTAAATGTTCAGGTGGTTATGTGCAGGACTATGACATGATAATTATCACTGCTTGAGCTAGAGGAGCATACGTCAGATGTACTGGAACTCAGTATGCACATCTCATCCAGTAAGATGACTAAGAGCAGCTCACTCATTTGCTTCCTGCCTCTTAGAGCCAATCCATTATTGTTCTGCACTCCCACGGCTCACTGACTCTTGAAAGTTAACTCCAGCCGCTTGCTGTGTATCAGACTTGAAGTAACAAACAATGGCAAGATGATGATATAGCCAATAAATTCAGTGTAGATGCACCAGGCTGTGTCTAAAATCATTCTCTATCTACCATATAACACATTATATTTACTGTCTAACATTTTATCCGAGTGGCAGAATTGTGAGTGTAAAGTAAACACGCTATATAATGCCCTTAAAAAAGGGGCTAATTATGCTAACAATCCCACAATGTGATGTGTTGCATTTGATAAGTGAAACATTGTCAATACTACACTTGGTGATACAAAATGATGGTGATCCATAAGTGTATGAGATCTCAGTTTAATGTAGCCTTAACTACTGAGTGTCTATTATATAGGGGACGGTGAATGAGCAAAGGCTTGGAACCTGAGATTTCTCATGCTATACACACAGCATGATAGCATCAGAATTAAGTATGTAAATCATGCTAATTCTGTGAGTATACAGCGCAGCCTCCAACAGCCACTACATGGCATTTCATATTAACTACCACAAGATTTGATTGGTCAGTTATTAAGAGCTTTTATTTTCTTTCATGCTCTTCAGAAAAAGCTCAGAGGTGTGTGTGATGTTGCATCCATTGCAACACAAGGAAACAATGTTGCAGGAAAAAAATCTATATTTCAAAACAAGAAGTATACTTTAGCAAGCTAAATGCTGATATACCAGGCTATGCATATTTATTTTCCCAATGGTGGCATCAACAAGACTAAGGTTGTGTGCACCTCATGCAATGCAGAATTGGTTTACTGTAAGAGTTCTTCCAGTCTCAAATACCACCTGAACGCAAAGCATCCCTTTGCTATAAGCAGTCAGTGATGCATTTTGCAAACTGATGCATTTTGGCTCCTGTTCTAATGCATCCCCTGTCTTAAGAAACCAAAACTAGATTAAAAAATCTATGCCCACCAATAAAATATAGGGAAATAATAACCTTATTTAAATGTGGGCCATGGGATTGTTGATTGTTGCACTTTCCAGGAGCACAAATGTGTGTGATACCAAATAATTTGGCGGATGAAAACTGGAACAGATCCACTGAGATTGATGTAAAAGGCACTTTTTCAGCCATGTAAGTAAAAACTGAAGGGGGGGGGGGGGTAAGTGAGAAAATGGGGAGGGGACCATCTTTTGCAATCCTGATCAGATTAGGAGTGGCACTATACACAAACTCCTACATACATGTTTTCTCTCTCATAAGTCAAAGCTTGTTAAAGCCTGGTGATCCTTTTGCAGAAAAGGGAGATTTCTTTTTTTTTTTTAATTGTTCTAGAGAGACACTTTTAAGGCAGTTTACATTCATCACAGCTGCAAGGTGTCAACCTCTATAACCAAGGTGAAACGTTAGCATTTTTCTGATCATGTTTGTCATTTGTCTGCTTCAGGTTTATACCTGTAGCAGGTTTTCTATTTAAAGGTTTATTAATGTGTGTTATTGGACAATACAACAAAGAATAAGAATATAACAAAGATAAAAAAAAGAGTATAGAGTGTTGAGTAAGGTAGACATGAGTGTTTAAGAGGGAGGATGAATCTGTATTATGTGTTTGTACAATAGTATCTGTGTGTTTGTCATGTTTCAGCGTATTTTGAGCTTTCATTCATCAGCTGTCAGAAAAGGATGTTTCTCCTCCATGTTCATCCATCACCCTCTTTATCTCTTTGCTTCAGTCTCCCAGTGCTCTCCCTCTCTCCGTCTGTCCATCTCTGTCACTCTTTTCCTACAAATGAGGAACATTTCTTGTCTTGACTGAATCTTTTAGTAAAGCTGGGTACAAGATGGATACAAGAAAGTTAGGATTTTTGAAGGTTGATGACACTGCTGATAGCTGGAACTCTGTTGAATATTCAACTGCTTTAATGTTGAACTGTTTACTGCTTAAAAATTCCCCGAAAATCTAAATACTTGGAAAAGATTGGAAAAGTTTCTGAAACAACATTTGGACCTCAAGACATCAACAATCACAGATGAAACAGCAAAATATAGAATATGGCTTCAATGTCACTGTCAAAAATAATAAATAAATCAAAGACCTTCCAATAAACAACTGGAGCAGTGTTTTTGAGTTATACAAACGTGTACAATCAATCAAACTCCATCCTTTACTAATGTAAAGTATATTTATATAGACAGTTAGCATACAGTGAGTTTATCAAAGCCTTTTTTGCAGAAAACAGCTAAAAGTGAGGTTAATGAGAGCAGTGAGACTGAGCCAAAACAAAGATGCTGGTTATACAACAAAATCAATGAGCTGAAAAGTCACTAAAATGCAACTTAGAATTAAACAAAACTGCAGAGTAATAATTAGCTAATAATCAGCTTTGAATATTACAGTTTAGCTTCAGTTAAAACTAACTGCCTCCTCCGTCTGATTTTCTCAAAGGTTCAGTCTTATAAGAGTTGAAATGACATCAAAATCATCTTAAAAGTGAGCGTTATACATGCAGAACATTACAATGATGCTACATCTTCATGCTTGCTACATTGAGAGTTCATATTTTGGCTCTTCACTATGAATGCCACTTATCTGCCAAATAAACCAAAGATATTATAAAACTATTATTTTAGCAGTGCAAGCTTAAATAATAACAATTGTTATTCTGGTAAATGAGCAGTCCCTGGACCTATAAAGGCGATAAAATATCCAATGAGCATCAGTGGAACATGCTTCTGGACCAATGAGCATCCAGGGAGTGTGCTAACGGGCCAATGAGCATCCTTAGCAATAATGATACGAGAGGTCATGCACGAGAACTGAGATAATCATCACACACACATTTATACGTAGATGTATCCACTGCTAGTATAACATTACAAACGCAGCCTGTCACTTCCAATGATACACGCTAACATGATAGACAACAGTGTGTGTATGTGTGTGTGAGACAGAGTTGCACAGTCAAGTCACATAGCATCCATCTCTGTAACATGATCAGAGATTGAAGCAAAGAATTGCTTTTTCATACAGTGCTCGCACACAGCTCCTAGCGATCACACACACATGCGTGCACACATACACACAGTGGTAATTTGTTTGTTTCCCATGTTTGGAGGCATTCGGTTCTGCTCCGCTGTCCCTAATGCCTCCAAAACACATCATTATCTGACTTATTTAGGCCTGGGAGTGTGTGCATGACTATGTGTTTGAATGAGAATATGTGTTTCTGTTTATGTGTGAGCATGTGTGTGTGCGCATGCTAAAAGAAAAAACAGTTGATTATCGAGTTCAACAGGCGAAACACTGTTTACCCTGAGAGACACAAAGCGCAAGAGAGAGATACAGAAAAAGAGAGAGAGAGCTTGGGGGAAGTAGAGGGAGATGATTTAGGAACAGGGAGGTGAAAAATGGGAGTCCTGGAGAGACAGCGGGAGAGTTAGAGGAGTAGACCAATGAAAAGAAACCAGGAATGGAGGGATGGTTAGAGGGATGGAGGGATAGAGGTTCAGAGTAAGAAGTGAAATGACAAGCTAGTTCTGCAGGGTGGAAAGTAATGAAATTCAGTGGTATATTCCTTTAAGCTATGACACCCAGACAAACATCACAGTCAGTCTGTTGTTGTAGCAGGCCAACAACTCCACTTCAGAAACATGGACTCGAGCTATTTGCCAGCTGGAGTGATAAAGTTTAATCATGGCCACAGAAAAGCAAATTCAAACAGTCGACATTAGCAGAAGCAGATCCAGAAAAGCAGAGCTGGGAGGGAGGTAAGAATCACAGCAGGATACGCTTTCAGACTTACATACAGAGGATGTATCTTTAGATCATAAACCAATCTGTTTATATGGAATATGTAAGTTAGTTCTAATGATGTGGTCTTATGTAGTCAGTTAGCAGCAGCCTGAAAGTACTTGTACAGTCAGATCACACATTAGATTGTGACTGGTGTTATTACAGTCTAATCAAAGCAATGGAAACAAAAGTTTGTATCATGTGACCTTGACTGCTCTGATTGTTGGACAACAACTTCAGAATAATAAACAACTACAGATGAGTTTTCATCTTTTTTAGAATCCTTATCATGCACAATACAATAAAAAGGCAAAGTGACACAACATTGACACATCCAGCACGGGGGCTGGAAGCAACAAGAAGAATATCTGTCCAATCCAATGTACATGGATACATAAATATAATGGATCTCAACAAATATTATAAAACTATAATATAAAGTTTTTGTTGAGACTCTGTGAGAAATGTTATTTAAATCTATGGTAAATTCTGAGGCAGGAGTTAATGTACTATTGGACATTTATTATATAAATTCTAATATTTTCATAGAAAGTGCAACAAGTGCCTCTGTGTATATACACGTGTGTTTGTCTGCATTACTAACCTTGTTTCCCAAGAATCGTCCAGGTGCGTTCCAGTAGTAGGTAGAAGCAAAGTCGTTTGCAACGTCTGCGTGTCGGATGGTCAAATATGCAGGCATCTGTCTGTGAACAGTCCACACCCAAACTCCTGTATCTCCAATCAGGTTCCAGCCTGTCAGAGTGCTTTCCTATAAATCAACAATAGTAAAAATAGATATTTCGATATATGGTTCAATTTCACCTCTTCTGATTCAGGATTTTTGTTCTTATACTGGTATAACTATCAATCATGTCCTAACATAAAGTACATTAAAAACAATGTGCAGTAACTGTTTAAAAAGTTACAAAATCAACAAGGAAAGTAAAGTAAAGGAGATGAAGGAGTACTGGAACATTTCATTCCAATAATCTTAAATCTAAAGTACAAGGATTTAGCTTTCATCAGCCTTGTTATTTGGTACTTCCATTACATTCAAACGTTAAGATGTAGAGATTTATTTTAAAAGGACATTTGCAGAGTTGCAAACAAACCTGACCTTCATGCTTTAACAAAAGCATTATATTATTTCTAGTCAAGCTCTAACTTTGTGCTCACTGTCAGCAGATCAGTAACACATGAAGGCATCTCTTCGTTTGTGCACTTTGTGTATCCCATATCTCAATAATGATTGGGCTCAGTTTCATGTAGTTCTTTAAGGCAGTGGTCCCCGCTCGGGGGGGCGGGGGGTGGGGCGCTCTAACGGGTCGCTATCGTAACATTTAAATATCCCTTCAAAAAAAGATTCAGATACGCCACAAATACATTTATAAAGAAAATTTTGTTTTCATGAACATTTCAAACATTTTAAGAATATGGAGTCAATGTCACATAGAGTTGTTTTTCTTTTATCTTCTGCATGTTTGTGTGCCCGCTAAGACTCACCAAGGTTTTCAAAATAAAATAAAAATCGCCCAGACTCAGATAATACATAAACCAGAAATAATTAGTGTCTCTGTTTCTTTTCCAACAATCTGCCTGCTAAGAAAGAAAAGTCTGAACTGAAAATGAATTTCAAATAAATTGACCTTCAAAGATCAATTCATAACTTTTTAATAATGTAGCCTAAATGTAAATTCCTCCTATTACTGCATGTCATTGATATTAAAATAATAAATTCCATAGCTGTATTTTCATATGTATTCCCTGTGGAACTATTCCATTCCTAAAATACTACATTTTAGGATTTAGGTCTGAGTTAAAAAACACAAAATATGTTTAACGAGGGTTCTGCACATCTGTCACATGTCAGCCAGAGAGTCTTGTAAATGACACAAAAGAGAGGGTTTTCTTCTAAACTCCTGAAGGTTTGTGTGTGTGTGTGTGTGTGTGTGTGTGTGTGTGTGTGTGTGTGGTGTGTGTGTGTGTGAGAGAGAGAGAGAGAGAGAGAGAGACACAGACACACATCTGTCGTTGCAATTAACCTGACCTTGGCTTCCCCTTTTTGAACACACACACACACACACACACACACACACACACACACACACACACACACACACACACACACACACACACACACACACACACACACACACACACACACACACACACACACACACACACACACACACACACACACACACACACACTCTATCGGTGTCTAAATCAGAGCTGTCATCCTGTCAACGTCTCCTCTCCCCTCCTCTCCCACCCCGCCTGTCAGTCAAAAACTGTTTTCCTCGTTTCACCTCTCTGCTCCATCTTGCCTCTTGTCTTGTCTCCTTCCTTCTCCTTTCCAGTCTTGTCCTCCCCTCTTTTTTTCCTCTTTTCCCCTCTTTGCTCCTCATTTTCACTCTCCTCCTTTGCTCTCACCTCCAGTGTGCTACATCCACATCCCATTTCTCAACTCTGTACTTGGTTGAAGGTTTTGCCTTTGCTCTTAGACTTAATAACCTGCAGTATTACCATTGCTTTGATACTCACTGTTGCACATTGCTACAAAGATCAATACTAGTGATTAAACTTTTATTAATTTCCAGATGCCTTTAATGTTTCCCTGATTTAATTATTATTTTGCACCTCAGAAGCATCTTAAGCCTGAGGGATATTTATCAAACTTGTGCATCAATGTGGAAGAGCAGTTTGTCCATCATCTGAGAAACATCTTTTGGGTAATCAGCGAAGTGATTCTCCTCTCTTTATCCATATATAATGGAGGGAAAAATCAAGAAAATAAGCAGGAGCAAATGAGATAAGTGTAAGTTAAAGGCACATTCTGCTTCAGTCTTGTGCTGAATACTAACATGCTAGCACTAGTCAGTCATACCAGCGCAGTGTCAGTTAGCAAGGTAGGCAGCTCGATTGCTAAGTTCAATGTCTGCAAAGCAATGTTTTGTGGAGCAGTTCATACTCTGACAGGGGTGTGTTGAAGAAAGGTGGATGGTGCAACAGATAAGCTACTGAATGATAGCTTCCTCTGTATTGGACTCTGCAGTTCTCCATTCCCTTGAAGGTCAATACTGTCAAGGCAGTTTGGTATCAATCAATGCCACAATTCTGATTTCAAAGTTTTTTCAATTAAGGTGCAAAGATTTGCCATTTTACATGCTTTCAGAGAAACATATTCTATGGTGCACTGGAAATAATGCAATTTAAATTTCCAGCAGCAAAGGTGTTAGAAGGTAAAAAAGAAAGAGCTGGGTTGTTAACTGTAAGTCAAGACACTCCCAATGTTTACTTTGAAATCTAGACATATGGCTATCAGATACTGTATCCTTATTGGCAGAGAAGAGGCTTGTGTGTAGTTTCTTACATTCTGATAAGTCCATGTGGAGGCAGAGCACTGACTGGCGACACCCATGCAAGAGCACTTTTCGCAACCATGTCGATTGTCACCTTGGAGATTGTAGAATCCCAGTTTACAGCGGTCGCAATTCTCTCCCTCCACATTTTCCTGCAGAAGAAAGAGAGACGGAGACAAAGAGAAAAGATGACGGAAAGACATGCAGCAAAAGTTTACGGGCTGTCCTCTGAGTGATGTTGTAAGCACAAGGCATGTGATTGCAGTGTTAATGTGGTGAAGATAATGATGACAAGGCTAGAGAGGTCAGTGTGGAGTACTTGTCATTATTTGTGTGATTAAGCGTACGTGTACCTTGCACACGCAGGGTGTTACACACGGGTCAGCGTTGGTGCTTCCCTCTATGCTGCAATTACAGCGCTGACAGGACGGGTAGCCCATATAACCCACGGTACACCTAGAGACAAATGAGTTTAATAACAATAATAAAGATGAAGTTGATGAGTATTAGAGAGGACCATAACGAGAAGGTTAGAGGGTCAATCCCCCTAACGACTGCTGTGGCCATCTTGGTGAAACTGTTTCAGAGTCAGACACTCAACCTCAAGTTTGCAGCAAACAGCTGACCTTGCACCAGAGGTGACATGCATGTATGTCCAATATGCGTCTCAGAGGAAATATACTAACATATTCCTAATTAACAGAATAATGAACTGAAGCAAGTCTATTAAAAACATTTAAGAAGTGATTTTAAAGACTATGCTTATTTTGCTAGCTTGATTTGCTGGAAGATTATTAAAAGTTCAGAGGGATGTATGATTGTATGTGCTTTTAGATTAGGTCATGTTAGATCAAGCTTGAATGATACCCACTGGGAGCTTGAGTCATTGCAGTGGGAGAGAAGACGATACAACAAGCAGTTAAAGCAATGAAACTAGTGATAACAACACAATTAGTGATTCACAGTAGAAAGCTTTTCTCATCGTAGTTCGATTCACAGGTTGTGATTTTTTTTTTTTTATCTGGTGTTTTGAGTGACAGGAGTTTGATGATACATTTAAAAAATAATATTCAAGTTGCAGTCAAAGACAAACAGCAAATCAAAATGAAAACAAAACATATCATTAAAAGATCTTAATAGAAACTTTCTGCCGATCATCAAACACTAATTGGAACAGACAACAGCTGAAAGGTTCAGCTCACCTGTCACAATGTGTCTCGCTCTTTCTGTATACGTGTGTGTGCGTTTGAATGTGTGTGTCTCTCACCTGTCACATCGCAGACCCCCAAAACCCTCCTTACACCGGCATGACCCTGCTGGCTTGCCTGTCAGTCACACACACACACACACACACACACACACACACACACACACACACACACACACACACACACACACACACACACACACACACACACACACACACACACACACACACACACACACACACACACACACACATTTAAAAAAAAAAAAAAAAAAACAACAGTGAGAATCAAAAAGAGAGTGGTTGACTCTTTTGAAGATGCTGCAGCTAAAATAGCTCTTCTTTGTAGACATAAAAACATTAAAAACACAAAGAGGAGTATATTTATCTCTAATATAAATAGTTCTCTCCTGTTCTGTCAAAGACAGGTTTTCAATAATATAAAGCTGAACAGATGAACTTGAATAACCCCATCCCCATAGGAAATCAAGCTGGACTGAATCGATCAAATGTTCATCAAAAGTACCACTTTAAAATGAATTAAAATGGGAAACGTGTGCTTGCATTCACTTTAAAGTGCTGCATGTTTATCCACTGAGTGGCTGAAATTATTATTATATCATATAATATTATTTAAATTTCAAGACATGAAGAATAAATGGAAACAAGAGGTCAGATAGACGTAAGGACAAAGATATTTATTTGCGTACTAGACGTGGCCTGGCTTGAATCTGCGACACACGATAGGCTGATAGAACCATGTGGGTCACATGAGCAGGGGATGCATGGGTTTTCCTCCTCAGCGCTCACCTGGACAGGTGGGAAAGTCAAAATGTTTTAAACACATTTGCCTCATAACATATTTTATAGAGGACACAGATACTGTTAAATTGAAAATAAAAGTGACGTACCCCAGTAGGTCTGTAGTATCCAGCAACACAACTCTGACAGTTGATACCATCTGTGTTGTCACGGCAACCAATACAGACTCCACCCCCTCTGTATCGGCCGTGGATATCCAGGCTGAGCGACAGATCTGCTGCAGTCTGATTGAAGTAGCATTCCTCTGCCTTCCCGTGGCAGTTACACTCTAAAAAAAAACAAACACAGAGGCACGGATAGACTGCAGTATTGCAGTTTGATAGGACTGTAGAGTCCCGTCCCCATCTTCACTATCAAAATATTGAGCATGAAGCCAGGAGGACCGCTTTCTAATCCCTTTACTTTTTCTACTCAGGAGTTTTAGAGAAAAAAAATCCAATCCTGTTTTGAAGACAGCACCCTAAAGTATCAATCAGTTACCACTGAGCAGGGTGTTATCTCCTGGGTGCCAGAGAGAAAAGGTGGGTTTCCCATTCAAGCTTCCCCTCGCCATTTCTTATGGTAGTTAAACATAAGCCCGGTTTTCCACTCACTGAGCTTACAATCTTAAATTCAGTCAAAACCTACTACACTTTTCTAGACCATCATCATTTGTGATATTGGGCTATACAAATAAAACTGACTCTACTTGTGTCACAACGATGAAAGGTATCTGTTGTTCCTCTGGTTCTCATGAATGAACATTTCTCATTTAAGTGGCGTTATATACCCAAAAGGTACCTAAGTCAGATGGGCTAACAAGACTCTACTTACATTATCTACAGAGGCAAGAGAAAATAAAAGTAAAGCAAGCCTAAACACGGTATTATATACATGTGTAAAATACATAATTAAAAAAATTATTCGGATATAAACTTAAATTAAACCTACAATGCTCTTATATATTGAGTTATGTCAAACACCTTGTACATTCATCTGTCATGTTCAAGGACTCTCAACCCACTGTTTGTATAATGGATCTCATTATGTCTCCAAAAGTACTTGGCTTATACTTGAAAGCAAACCTTCACCGACCTGTGAGTTGGCAGGTTTGGACCCTCCACCTACTGTTCAAGCGCATCCCAGTGCTTGGTGGCATAACAGTGGAGGAGACGCAATTGCCAGTTTTATCTCCAGAACAATAGAGGACTCTTCACCAGATCTGATCTCAGAGTTGGCACTGCAGATTATGAGGGACATTACACATACTACACGTATAATTAAGTCTGAATACCTTTATTGCGAATCTGACCATGTAACCTTTAACTGAGAGAACTTTAGTCTGATGAAGTACTATCCATGTAACAGAAGGGTTCGTATATTGGTCTTTGGGAGTGTGAGCAGAGAATTTGCCTCTTAGAAAGGCCAAGGCTAAAATGGTGCATCAGGGTAGCAAGATCGCCACAATACCTTAGATGAGAACAAAACCAGATAAGGATGTTTAATGGAAGAAGCAGCCTTGACAAAAGTGAACTGTTTGTCGTCTGTATGCATACTACAAACTAACCTTGTGCTGTGTACCATGCTCTGAGCATTAATGAAGTCCAACAATGCTGTACGAGATTTTTGTCTTGTTTATCTTTGTCAGAGTGGAACTGCAAAATTGTCAAGACGTGACCCTTCAAGCGGTACAGTGGTACTGGGCCTTCCACTATGCTATACCTGACTGCCCTGCCTTCTGGACACCAAGTTCCCCTAAAGCTGCGCCAATCATGTTTGTGAATCATGTTTGGATACAAGCACTCTCATGATGATCAGGTGCAGCAGACATGTTTATCAGGCCATTAAGACTGAGTCTGTCAGAAAGTGTAGCCTGTGTGAAATAAAATTAAAATTACATGTTACCCTCGTTTTCTGGTGGAAGCCTCATCGCTCCATAGTTGATGGTTAATGGACACAGAGGAGACTTTTGACGGCTTTATAAAGTCTTATTTTAAAAGCTGAGAATTATTAAAAGAATTATTAGATTAATTTAGGCATGTTATTTGTTGTTGTGTTATAGTTATTCTTACTCTCACAGACATGTCGAGTCAGGAAGGTTCCTGCCATCCAGGGCTGCTGGTTGTAACCAGGGCAACAACGATCACAGCTCCCACCACATGTGTTGTGTTCACATTCACAGCTAAATTTCTGCACACACACAAAAAAAAAATTAAAATTAAAAACACACACTAGCAGCACAGGTCTAAATTTGCTAAACATGGTAACAATCTGAGTCATCACAACGTTTAAAGTCCTGTGTAGCCACTTTTTCTCCTAAACCTACTAAGTGACTTTCGAGAGAAAAATAACATTTTAAAATGTGGCTTGACATATACAAGTTTAGTACGCGCTGCTTTGTAAAACACTTGCTCGTTTCTTGGAATTATAGGAAAAAATACCATCCAACTAACATTTAAACACATCTACAATTACTGTAGTGAAAATGGATGGCAGCAAACAGGTAATTACCAATATGTGTGGCCTACTGAAAGCTCATTAAACAACACTGTAAAGAGCCAACTACAATGAAAAAACTTGGTTCACTTTCCAGATTATCAGTCAGTAGCAAATGGGTTCAATATTACTTTCCCAGGAGAGAAATAAATTCATAACTAAACAGAGTCAAAGCAGAATGTAGCAAGAAATTTGCCAACTATAAGATTCAGTAATTCAATTGAGGATTTTCAGTAAATTGGTTGATGGGGAGAGGATGCCAGATTTAACTAAGAAGAGAGCAGTACAACAGCACAATGAGAGCCAAATTTGGATTTTTTTGGCACAAGTGGATTTGCCCCTTTTATCTGGGACTCAACGCTACAAATTCGGCTCCAGGCTGCCTTTGTGCTGAGCAGGCATCTGAACAAATGTTCTGGAGACAGTCATCAACAAATCATCCGGCATGTCTCCACCTAATGCTTTTTGAACGTCTGCCCAGGGCATTAACTGCATGGATAGATGAACTTGTATCAAAGTAAAGGAGAAAAAAGTCCTGTGGGAACAGAAGGCTAGAGATACATTTCATATTCTTATGTAACAATTTTTATGTGTATGGTCCCTGTTAATTAAACCTAATTAACCAATAAACCAATAATCTCTATACAATGTATTTGAACTACCTTCCAGACAACCAGTAATTTCAGTAAATATCAGAATGATGGAACCTGCTTGAAATTGACACCTAATGGTAGATTATCTTAAAAAGTCTAAAGGTAGACTAACTTAACTTAACTTAACTTAACTAGATTAACTTAAATAAGCCTGGTGTGTTAATGTATGATGTTTTCATATGACTCTTAGCATGTTTGAGTATTAAAAGTTGCATGCAAAATAAATGTTCATTGTAATACATTATAAGTGATTTTGGAGTCTTTGCAGGGTTATTTTTTTATAGTAGAGTACATATTTGTTTCATAATACATTTTATTGTTTTCTATGTTCGAGTCTGTGTGTGTGTGTGTGTTCTGTGATTCCCTCAAGACTCCAACGCAAATTATACCTTGAATACAAGAAAGTTACAGTTCAAAGTTCAAAGTTAAGATGTAATTATGTAATATATTTTGGAAATTGATCTGCAGAAATATAAAGTAAACATGATTGGTATTAAATGGGTATATAAAGAACAAGGTATAATCCTTTAAGTTGCTCCAATGTACATGGAGGATATCAGCCAATTAAACACATTGTCAAAGATAACCAAAAATTGTTTTTTTTTCTTCATTTTCAGTTAACTGATACTAAACATACAGCTCAATCTTTGACTCAGGTATAGTTCCTCATTATATCCTGTTAAGGTGAAGAGAACAGAGAAGACAAGAGAAGAAACTGGAGCTCTCAACACACCAGTGACATCGCTTACTGCCAATGACATCATCACCAAGGGACAAGACACAAGTGTCACGTCTGAGTTAGACTCTGTGGTTCAGCCTCAGGACATGTAAAGGACACAAGGCTGTGTGTGTGTGTGTGTGTACAGAAAAATCAGGTGTCTGGTATCAAACACTCGATTGAAGCGACATGTGTGAAAGCGCTTCACTGTGTCACCTGTGTCCCCTGCAGACACACACACAAAGTTTGATATAAGGCGGTAGCTAAAACACTGATGCCTGAGGGTATTCTCTGCTCCTGTTCAACAGTATGGAGAAGCTCCATTACCTTAGTTGTTTTGTTAGGTGGACTGAGTGGGAGAGAAACCGGGTTTTACCTTGGTAACAGTGTCGAGTGGACAAGCCTTGGCATGGCCGTAACAGATACACATCCCTCCAACTGAAATGTCCTTAATGGAATAGTAGTACTGACAAGAGAGAGCAAGAGAGGAAAGACGCGTTATAATGAGTACTACAGTATTAATGAATACATTAATAAATTAAGATGCATCAGACCTGGCTCTTACTTATCACAGTGAGATTCTTCACCTAGCAAAATTTGTCTAACACCATCATGCATCCGTTTACAGTTTAATATTACATTTGTAGGAGATTCCTTGGTTGGTTAAGGTTACCACATAATAGTGTAAATGGTATCACATCACATCTATGTCATCCTATGTCATTTTATGTTGTTTTGTTTTTTTTCTTCTGAAGATCTGAATGTGTCTGTCCTGTTGCTGGTGAATGAATATGAAACCACAATCAACATGGGTTATATAGAACTGAGACTTTTATTTTTTTTATCACTTTCCAAGGATATTTTTCTGTAAAAGTGAAAAGGAGAGAGAAAAATGTTTGAGTGTTGTGCATGTGTGTGTTCAGCCTCACCCGTCTCGTCACAATGGGATCGATATCTTTATGGTCACGAAGTGTCAGAGTCATGAGGTCAGCATTCAGCGTTCTGATTCGCTGAAACACCAGCCTGATGTAGCGGGCAGAGGTGAAGTTCAGAAGGGTCGGGGAGGGGTCATCCGCACTGGGACGACCATTGATTAAAGATGTGTGGATCTAAAGACAGAGAGACATAAGTCCTGATACGCAAGAACAGAATTAAACTTGACATGGTGCAAAGACAAACATGTACGGTGCTTTGAGCTTCCTGCAGCGGCAGATGGAGGAAGGAGTGAGAAACATCTTTGGTAAACAAGTGTAAACAGATGAGCAGAGGGAGGGTCTTTGTTTTCAGCACTTCAACTAAGTATCACATTCAATGTGTTTAAATAGTTAAAAATTTGTTATGAAAATTATTATAAAATGTAATACCTTTGCTATGTGGTGCCAAGGTTTTTGCCATACTGGACATATTCCAAATAGACTACAAGGAGATACTATAATAGCTCCACTCATAGTGGTAGTAGCGATACATATTGATAATTTGGTAACTTAAAAAGACTGTAAAAAGGCAGCGGTGCCTCATGTGTAAATCTGCAAATAACACCAATGTATTTAAATGATTTCAAGTACTTTTAATTAGAAATATGTCCAGCGATCCAGAAATAGTTATATGTCGAAAATATAATCAAAATGTAATCATAATCAACTAGCTAAGCTACCCAAATGCTGCTGAAAATATGATTAAATATGCAATAATGACTGAAAATAAGTCCTGTTATCATAAAAACAATTGATGAGGCACAGTCCAAGAGTACTTGGAGAGTTGCTTTAGTGCATCTGAAGACCTCATATAAACCTGTAAAATATGAACCAAATATTATACTATTAAATATAATAAATATTACCAAAGAGGCAAAATGGAAGACAAAGCATAATTCAGCCTTGTTTCATGTTGTTATCTATTCAGGGACAAAGTGTTTACGAGGAAGGACCTCAAACCCTGATATTGTGACTGACTTGCTCTAGACACACATAGAAGTGAATATAAATATATTATGTATCCACCATAATCAACAGGCAACCGCATACAGTAATAAGTAGTGTGAAGCTCTGTCTGTCTGTCTGCCTGTCTGACTGTCCATCTGTCGCTAATGTGGCCAAAAGCAACATTTGGCATCTGCAAAACAAGTCTTAGAGTGGGCTGACCGTGCATCCAAGCTACACACTTGGAAGTAACGAAGGAGATGGTTGTGTATGTGTGTATGTGTTTGCGCATGCGTGTGTGCGATGAGTGGTGGGGTGACATTGTGAATGTGTGTGTGCGTGACGCTGTGACACATCGCCTACGACTCATTATGGTTTCACTGTGATCAGACGGCTAGGGAGCTGTCAGCCACACTCACGCACACAAACACACACACACACACACACACACACTCAGACACCTCCATCGTTACTTGCAGCTCTTGACATCTCCCAGCTCGCACCCCCTCTAGCTCTCCCCCGCAGGACACAGACACACATACAGTGCAAACACACAAGAGGACATACACCAACACACACTTGTATGCATGTCCATGAACACACATGTAAACGTGTACACACATTCAGACATAATCTACAATTAGAAGCCTGTGTAGATGTGCGATTAGTTTGTTTTCACAGTTGTGTGTGAGTATGCGTGTTTGTTTGTGTTCTGCGGTCCCCCTTCTCTTCATTACTGTCAGTTATAGTTGCCGTGCCCCTCTGCTCATACTGGGTGCAATTGCACACACAGCTGATCAAAGCAACGTAACAGTAAACAGTTGGGTGCACATGTGTCTCAGTACGAGGGTGTGTTTTCAATAAATCAGCAACGGTTATTCCTATCAGTAATTAAAATTATATTAACAGTTCTGCACATTGAAATGAAACTCAAAAATCAGCTCTGTTGTAATTATCATTATGAAAACCAACTGCATGTATCACTTTAATGTTCACCATCTACCTTGTTCAGATTTTGTTTTCCTTTCAGGGAGCTTATGTAGTATACCTTTTTTATATGGAATACACACTTTTTTTTGACATGGCTCTGTAATGAATGCTGGATGCTTTACAATAGCCATGTCTGATTCAAATATAAAGGGCAACAATCAAAATCCAGGAAAAGGCAAAGTAAAATAGTCTGTCTATCATGAAGCCCAAATCAACCAACCCAGTCTTACTAAACTCATACAAACTCAGACCCTAGTTAACCAAACCTAGTCAATATCAACCCACATTCTTTACCCAACAATCAAAACTGTTCCACCTTATTACTCCCAAACTAAAATCAACTAAACTCCACTCAACTTGACTCAACCAAAGATAAAGACAGTCCCTATCTGATCTAACCAAAAACTAAGCCCAACTGTTCTACATCACAGTTACAATCTGTATCATCAGTAAGGACAAGTGTTACCTCTCCATTCTCCAAAGGGTGAATCTTTGAATAATAAGATGTGCAGATAACTTCATTATCTCTGGTGTAAGATGGAGTTCCTGTCCGTGGATAAATGTTGAACCGCGTCAGGCACTCTGTGTCTGTGATAGCGTAGTACTGCCAGGGTTCAAAGGTCACACCATCTATGGAACGCTCTAAGACCCAGTTACCTGTGGACAAAAATATTAATGAATAAATAGTGATGGCATGCATTAAAACAAGTGATGAGAAGAGATCGATAAAAACTATAATGGGCATCCAAGCCTGTGTTTGGGTCAACCTACTTAAAATTCATAGAAAATTGACAGAGCTTTCAATCATATATTCAATAACATGGAGCAAACTATGATATTCCACCTCCTGTACAGATTGAAGAACAAACTGAGCACATTAGATGTCACTAAACAGAGAACATATGAACAGCAACCTACTCTATGTTACTGTCAAGATGTGCAAGTTTCATCAAATGTTAATTCCTGCTCAAATGTGTCTTACTTATTGTCAACTTCACTTGGACGTAACCTTCAAAGTCTGACACAAGATTTTTCATTTTCAAATTCATCTGCTGAAGATGAAAAATGTCTCACCTTCAGTCTGAGTTTAATGTGTGTAGCTACCAGCATGATTTGTGGCATCATAACTAGTTTGGAGCCAATCATGGTCCAGAATGTATCTGAGGAAATCTGAAGTATGGATATGTAGGTAGTTAAAGGACGTCTTGCATCCAGCAGTTAACCTTGAAATGTTCATCAGTTCTGCATTGTTATGCTGCCTTACAAACACAGAAAGGGCAGCAAAATGTAAACCAAAAGTGGTTTCTTATTGTTTAACTGACTCTTTCAATTTAATTTGACATTGTATGTTCACGTTTTATGCATTTTGTGCAAGTAATTACCCCTTCTGACCATTGTATTAACAAATACTATAATCACTTCTTGCTTTGTGCATAATCAACCTGACCACAGGATTTTTATCAGAAATCTATTTATAACCCCTTTTGTAGATTTCCTGCCAAAAATGAAAGAGGGCAGAATTGGACAAAAAACATAATTCAAAAAGAGTCAAAAAAGTGAGATTGAAAGTTTTTTCTTTTAAAAAAGTTAAAAGTTGCAATCCATAAAAAATTAAAATATATAAAGCTGCAACAGTAGAAAACAGGTGTGAGTGTGCATTTATGTAATATGTATTTCTCAAAAATCATCAAGTACAATAAGGTCAGTAATTAAATCAAAAATCAACAGTTACAGACAGTAAGTTATCAAGATAGTTGGATGCTGGAATTTAAACTTAAAGACACAGAGCAACGCACACCAAGACTGTTTAATACTAGACTAAATATGCGTTTTATTAGACAGTTATTGTCTTTTAAATTACTTTTGTATTTTCTGTGTGTGCTCAGATGGCTGTATTTACTGCATTTAACTGTTCAAGACTGAAAAGGCTTTTTTTTTTTTATTGGAAGTGGCTATAGGTACAGACTCCTCCTTGTCAATAGTCCATTTACTGTTAGTACAGAATTATTGAGCATGTGCATCAGTATTGATTGCACAACATCAAGTAATCAAATTCAAGTTGTTTCAAGGCCGCCGGCTGAGTGGTCAGCAGAGTTATCTGTAGTTTAGGAGACCAGGGTTCGGGTTCTGGTGTGGGAGCTGTTTTTGCTGTAGTTTAATGTTTAATGGAAAGCAGCTGACATCCTACTTTTCTGGTAACAGCACTTTCAGTGGTACGATGTGCTGGACGGTTCCAGCCGACTTTCACCCATTTTATGTTATAACAACGCTGTGATTAAGGTCTGAAGGTCTGGTTAAGTTTATGCACAAAAAACTTGGTTAGGGTCAGAAACAGATTGTGGTTTGGGTAAAATGCAATAACAGGCATCATCTGTACGCTAGATACCACAAGACATCTGGCAATAAAGTCCAGAAACTGGTTTCGTACCAATAGAACAAACTACTATCAGCACAGTCCAGACCAACAACCTTGTGGACTACTGACACAGAACCGTTCTGTGTCAATAGCCTGTAAACTATTGCATCAGCTATGTTGCTTTTTACATTATTAAGAAGAACACTTACCGGGACGAGGTGAGTTGGCTGCCTTAATGATCACATAGGCTATCTGGAAAACCTGAGAAAATACAGAGGATTGAATAAATAACAAACAAATCCTTAATATACTTTTACCTCCTGAAACAACTATTGTGTCAGTGAACATATTTAGCCTTACATTGTGAACTAAGCTAATAGCCATTATAACCATGAAAGGTTTTAGAAACCTCTCATAGGGGTGTGGTGGAAAATAAGATGGCATATTAAGTAATACAGCCAGGTATGAAGAAATTTAATACTTCGATTTTCACCATAAATATCTAAATATTTAAAAATGATTAGTTTCAACCCACTTCACTTACTCACTAGTTCAGGTTTTATGTTTTCTGTTTCCTGCTAACAAAAAGACACGACAGTTAGGACAGTAAACAGGGTTTATGATGGTGAGGACTGTTTAGATACCGCTGCCAAAAATGAGAAAAGGGGGTGAGAGGCGTTGAGAAAAAAATTTAAAGGATTTGTGATTTTTGTGGTTTGTTTCAATTGTACTATATTAATAAAAATTACTTGACTTGTGTCTTGAGTCCATCAATGTAAACAAACTCAAAAAATGTAACATCTGTGCAATACATGGCATTTCATCAAATGTCATCCAGACTTTTCAAGTAAGTAAAAAATTCACCTGGTTTTTATGAAATAATAACCAATTATTTTATTTGTTGTTATATAAAGCACACTGGCTTTCCTTCACTTTTGAATGCAATAAATAGATATTAGATGTAGGTCAAATGTTGACTCCCTCAATCACCTCTCTCACTTTCACCACTCGGTCTTTCACCTTATCCATTCGCTCTCTGAGTATCTCTCTCTCTCTCTTCTCCTGATGTGGGAAGCAGTGTCACATAGCAGCAATTAGAATAGAGAGAAAGCTACCGTGTGTGTGTGTGTGTGTGTGTGTGTGTTTGTGTGTGTGTGTGTGTGTGTGTGTGTGTTTGTGTGTTTGTGTGTGCGAGAGAGAGAGACAGAGAGTGTATTTCAGGGTAACCTTATAGCAGTCATTCAAACCCCTTACAAAGAGTCACTGTTACCAGTATTCACACCGAGGACGGGATATGTGTGTGTGTGTGTGTGTGTGTGTGTGTGTGTGAGTTCTCAGCAGTAGCTTGTAATATGGTGACAGGTTTGGGACAGCTCGGCATCTCCAGCAGCTAAACATAGATGAACACAGCTAACTAATGCAGGATGTGGGTGTGTGTAGGGTTATATATATATATATTCCCCGTTTTGATCAGGTTTTTTTGTGGGGGTTTTTTGCCTCTAAAACTCAACAAATAAACACACAAATAACTGTCCTGCAAGAAATCATTCACCTTTTAAACACATGTCTATTTTGCATCAGTTCATGGTAAGTTCACGTATTAAACAGACAAGTAGTCTGTATTAAATTTAATTGGCCCGATTCTTTTTTCAAGCATTCTTATTTTTTTCACTGCAGCTTGGTTTGTATCTTAACCTATAACCTCAAATTAACAGGTTGTCTGAAAGTTTTGTCAGATTACATTTGAGACCTTGTTAATCCAGTTAGAATAAAATATACAAAAATGCTTTCTCACTGAATAAAACCAAATACACTACATCAATAAAAGAAAAAAAGAGATCTCTGAATAAGTAACATAATAAAGCATTCTTACTATAGAGTTTCACCATTTCAAGTCTAACGCCTCAGTCACCCCATGTAGGGAGGAGACTGACTGAAATCACAACTGGTCTTCCTTTATGGGAGTCAAACATATGTCTAAGTTACTTTTAAATGTTTTAATATATTAAAAGAAATTGGAATAAAACATCTTTTAATGTACCAGAAATGCTGAAGCGGTGCATGCCACATCATAACCGCATTCCCTCATTGTATTCTCATGATACCAGAAAATAGCAGTCATCTAGGGATTTCTAAATGAGGCGAGTACAGCTGCTAACAAACCTACGCCACTTACATTTTGTCAAGGACAGGCCTTACTGGAAATGATGCATGTTGCTGGTATGATAGTGTTTACAAGTACACCACTTCTGCATGTCACTGCCCCAAGACTTTGGATTAGTACTACAATGCAGGTTTTTGTAAACTCTAATAGTTTCCGCCCAGTTTTAATAACAAACGCTGGAACATTTTCCTCAGTCTCTAGTTCAGCGAAGCATTTAGAGACTGACTTTTGAGTCTAGCCTTGTCCTATTCCAGCCAGGGACCGTTGTTGCATTTCTGCCACTTGAACTGTCCAATAAAGGAAAAAAGAAGTTCAATGAGCTACAACTGATAAGCTGAAAAAGCTAACTAACATACAAAATACAAACTGTTAGCAGTGCACTTTTCCTCTAGATGTTGCTCAATGAGATATTTTCCTACAAATTGGTAAAAGGGAGACAGGAGGATAAGAAGGTAAAAATGCAGATTGAAATATGAGTCATTGACTGAATGCAAAAAGGTTCTCCATCTATGTGAACAGGCAATTATGGACATGCTAACTGTATAAACAGAGGGTGCCATTATAAAAGATAAAAATATAAATGTCTCTCGAGTTCTGATTTCATCTCAAAATAAGAGCGCAGAGCAGATCTGGATAGGAAAACTATAGTGTGTATACTTTTTTTTAAACTATAGTGTGAAACAGTAAGTGATTAATTTTTCCCCAGATGAAATGACGTAGTAGTTTTTGTACTGATGAAGTATACAGTGCTCTAAAATGAACTCCTGACTCAACCTGCTTTTTTTATATATTTCACATTACTTCAAACCAAGGTGTTAAGATTGTAAAAGAAGCAGAGGCAAATTATCCATGAAGTCAAGTCTATAAAACTACAAAATTGCACATGTCCAGATATGATTAGTGTCTCTATTTTTACCTTTCACCACTGAATCTCAAAACTATATAAATCACTATTCATTTTCACATAGTTCTTAAGAGTGTTATTGTAGGCATCTTACATAGTTGAAAGGAAATACTCATGACATGCTAAGAGAACCGTTCTTGGCAGATACTTGGGCCAAATGAGCAATTAAAATGTTTATTTTAAATGTTCAGTGGGTTCATTTAAGCCCTGTGTCCAGTATGGTTAGGTAGCCCACCAATAACTGGACTGTGTAGAATTCATTTTGTCTCAGCGTGATTTGGACAAACAGTGACAGCGGTTTTACTGAACAGCTGCCGTTTACAGGCCATTCACATGGAAACGTGTTGAAACCTCTCCGGCCTGATAAACTGGCATCAAACTTCAAATTGCAGTCAGCACCCAGCCAATTATATTAAATTCCCCACAAAAGCGCACACAATGACTAAACATCAGACACAAAGAGCAGTAAGATCAGAATCCAATAAGAGACAGAATTAGACAATGAAGAAAAACATAAAACTCAAACAAACAAAAGGACATGCACACAGATAGATGGATATGCTGCAACAGAAATGATATGCACACTCGTTAAAACTTACTGTCACTTCAAATGAAAAAGTGTTAACATCTTCCTGGACTAATAAAGTAGCTTTTGGCCGAGTTCTTAATAGCGTGAATCATCCAACATCCCTGACTGTCAAATTTGCAGGCAAACAAGTAGCAGATATTCACTGGAGCCATGCAGTCATCTCATTCCAGGATCATTCTGCTTTTCCACTGAGCTGCCACTAAAAAAACAATTTGGGGAGACGTTTTGAATGCTGCAGTAGTTTGAACGACAGTCTCTTGGCAGCTCTGCAGCAAATAATTAAAAAATAGAAAAGTTCAATGCACAACAAAAACTTGAAAAATAGACTAATCACTGTGCTTTTCACATCATCTTAAACAGTAGAGAGGCTGCAGTACAGCGCTGTATACACAGATTAGTGGTGTGTGTGTTGTGAATGAGAAACAGGGAGAAGAACATCGAAATAATATCCAGTCTGCCTCTGTCTGCCCAAAACACAACTTTCAAGTGTATATACTGTATATATACACACACACACACACACACACACACACACTTTGTTGTAATTTGGCCTTAAGCTTTTAAATAGGCTTTAGTCTGCACATAACACCAGATGCTGCAATCTCTCCCGTATTCTTGCTTTGGCCCGAGCTACAGTCAAACATTAGACCGACAAAGCTTCATTTGGTACAGCAGATGTTTCATTCACCTCCTTTCCATTATGAATAAAGATTTTTTTTTTTCTGCCACTAAAAGCACCTATCATTCACATGTACCTCTTCATTGTTTCATTCAATGAAAAGTAATGAGTTGTTTTTCATTTAGGGTACGTTGTGTTTGAGGTTTGTTTCCCGTGACTGGAAAAAAAGCAAACAACATTTAACACACAAAACGTCTCTTCTAAGTCAGGCAGATTTGTCTCTCAGGAGTGAGCATTATAAAGCCGAAGAAGCTAACAATGAATTGTAACTCCAGCATTGAACAAGGCACTGACTGTAGTAAGTTGTGATGGTTTTAAATAAAAGGTTAAGGTTAAAATAGGACAGTAAATCATCAGCTTCGATGGTCTGTGTGTGTTTATCTATAAGATGTTGTTGTTGTTTTTTTATGATGTTTGCAGTTGAGGCATCTAAAACTCAATGTAGTTGTGGTTCACAGATGAAGTGTGAGACTCACAGTGAAAGAGCAGTACAGTCAGTCAAAGGAACAACAACGGAGGTAATTATGGTGAAATGAAAGAGCAGTGCTGACAAGTACTGTCTTAATGACGAAGCCATCTGAATGAGTTTTTTCCTCTGAAACTCTTTCCGCAATGTTCAAAGTATTACTTTATCTGTTACTTACAGAGTATTGGCTAAAAATGTCTGATTGCAATCTATATTTACATAATAAATAATGCAAATAAGCGTGTTTATAAGTCTTTTTCAAACCTATTTCAAGTATACAGCACTGAAGGCAAAGGAATAGAAGAATGTAGAAGAAACAGGGTATCACAGAAATCTCAAAACTTGATGATTAACAAGACCTGTGAACTCCGTTTATCACTTTTCCCCACATGGCCATTCTTGTGGTAAATTTTCCTCATTTTTATGACAGAGCTGTCAACGCCTCTTTTTTTCAAAGCACCTTTTTTTAGATGTCAACCCTCAAGAGACTTTTTTTCTTCTTTATCTTTTATTATTTCTTTACTTTTTTATGAGACTGTGTTTTGTTTTTGTTTTTTTTAAATATGCACATAATCTTTTTCTGGCTTAATCGAATACTTTTGATCACTGATGATGAATGTTTTGGCTAAAACAGTTTGGATCCAGGGTGTACCTGTAGACTGTATAAAGACCATTACAGAAATGGTCTTGGGGAATTCAAGGATTTGCATGTGACATTTATGAATTTGTGTTAGTGTTGGTGTGCATTTGTGTGTGTATGTTGATGTATATATTTGAGGTAGCAGTTTGACTGACAGCCTCTTTTTCGAGATCCTGATCATGCTGCCACGTTCTCTTCCCACCCTGAGAGAGCAGAGCCGCTGCATGATTTGACCCCGTCCATCACACTGTCCATCAGTCAAGCTGGAAGCTGCATTTCCATAATAACTGCAATTTAGTTGAATCCTGTCTGGGGCTGATAAAAGATTGTTTCCATAGTGAGGCAAGTTTAACCCCTCATGGTAAAATAGTCCTAACACATTAACGAGTAATTTCGTAATCTATATGCATACTAATGCCAATGCCAAGACTTCATACACTGAAATAACAAACTTTTAGTTTGATATGGAAATACCTGGTGTATAATAGCCCCGATGGTATGAACAATAGAACATTTAAATTAAACCTTTAAAAGCAGAATTTAGGAAGCTCACACAAAGTCAGAAATGGCTCTCAAACACTTTCAACAGCTCTCTGCAGAGGACCTTTAGAGTACACTATAAGTCAAATGCATCTGCATGCACAAATACATTCCAAGAATTCATCTAGAAATGATGAACATACACAGACGACCGTTTCTCTCACACACACACACACACACACACTCTGTAAAACACACACGGACCCTCAGCTCCCACTTTCTCATTATTTAGTCTTTCTGTCCATAGAGGCTCAACGATAACAAGAGAGGAAATGAGGGTGCTGATGTCACAGGCGATAACCTCACACACACACTCAGGCACACTGTCATTTTCTGAGTGAGATGACTGTGGTCGCAAGGGAAATTCAGTGCGCTGGAGGGTAAATAGCTTTCCATGGCACTGATCGGACTCTCTCTCTCACACACACACACACACACACACGCACTCAAATACAAACGCATGCGTTAATGGCTGTGACTACACAGTCAATCACTGCAAATCAGGTGTGAGGTCTATCCATCTATTACTTTGATCAAAATAAAATTGATTATTTATCTGATCTTTTCTCTTGTTTTTAATGTCTTTGAAAAGCATGTTGTAACCTGGTTTTGACAAGTTCCAGAAAAGACAGGAAATAAGGTGGACAGAGCAACAAAAGGTCCCGAGGCGTATTCACACCAGTGGCGTTGTGGCTATGTGGCTTGTGTTAAAATGATGTGTTGCTATATATGTTGGTTATTGTACATTGAGGGTCAGAACAGAAAAATTTTGGGGATCCCCTTATTTTTCATCTAGCATCATCATCATCATCATCAGGTAAACATTTTAATTTGTCCAAAACTTTAGTTTATGACCAAATGCATGATAGCAAAATGCACCTTTAAAACTAATAATCCCAGCCAGCCTCAGCTGCACTTTGTCATGAGCAGTAAATAAAGGACATTCCCAGGACATCTCCCATCTAAATTTTTAATCACTTATAGGAAAAATAAGGTTTCTTAATCTGTAAATGTAATACTATTTCAGTACTTACAGTAAACTGCTAAAATGTCTGTTTACTGTCTATTTTTGTCTTTTACATTTTAATGAGGGAACCAGCAAATACCAATAGACAAAATTAGAAGTGCATCCAGTCAAATAAAATGTTACATAAATAAATAAAGATAACAATTTTATAGTAATATGGACAGCCTTTCCATTGAAATCAACACACATCCGGCCATTATAAGAAGATGGCTGTTACAACAGAGTTGTCTCAGTAGGTGATTACTGAGAAAAAGTACACTGGTATTAAAAAGCTTTTAAGGAACCTGCTCATGACAAGTGGAGAAAGATGAGGATTGGTTGATGGTTATAATCAGTTTTTCATTCATTTCTCTGTGGGTGACAGCAAGAATAACGTGTGTGTGTGTGTGTATATATGTGTGTGTGTGTGTACATGTCAGTCACTTGCTCCAAACACTAATATTATGGCCAGAAGTGAGGGAGAGAGTGATTGAATGAGTATGTATATGGATATCAAAAGCAGACAGAAGGACAAGCACTCATTGGCCATACAACTTCAACAAAGTGTGAAAATGTGTGCGTGCTTGTTTGTAAGACCATTTAGGAGTGAATAAATATTCAGCAGCCATGATTGATGGTCATGAGGTCATTAACATGTCATGATGGCGGCAGCTCTACTTCCTGTCCAGAGATAATTACATTTTCTGTGATAGTTGGCACAAAAAAAAAAAAAAAAGACAAAACCTCATTTTTCCTTCTACATTCAAATTCACTTAATATGAAAAACTGAAGGCTGATCTAAAATATTCATAAATTCACTTGTTACCAATGTTAATACAAAACAATGCATTTCATTACAGTTTTTGTGTTCATATCACACTGATTACAGAAAAGCTTATATAGAAAGACTAGACTACTGAAGGAAGAGATGTGAAACAGTCTCAATTCTTTGATTCCTGAGGATTGTGCTCATTGGGGGCTTAAACGCAGATTATATTTTTATAATGATACAAATGATACAAATTTTGCCAATGATTGCAACAGTCTATACACAATGGCTACAGGTAACGAGGAACATCAGTAAACATGTCTGCCTATGTATGAATAACGTTTGTGCATGTGGCCGTTGTAAGAGTAATTTTTTCCTAAATGAACTGATGACTGCTCATGAACTATAGTCTCTCAGCCCCATTACTTTTATTCTCATGACATCTATAATTATAATCTGGCAGTCTAATCTATTTAATCATGCTTCTAAACTAAACTAATGTCCTAAATCATCCCATGTCAGTACACAGATCCTCAATCACCAAGATCCCTGCCAAGCTTTCCAAATCAAAAATGGAAAGCCATTATTTAAAGAGTGACACCACCCGTGCTTATGAAATGACTGATGGCAAAGTTGTTTTAACCAATTCTGGCATTGCTGAAATAAAATAATAAATAGGTTGCTTATTCCATTGAAAAACAAAGACACAAGAGCTGTGCATTGAACCTAAATGATATAATTATCACTAATCGCATGAAATCAAAGCAGAGATCGGCGTGATAATCTGCAGCCTATTGTGTTTGTGTAAATCTAGAAAGACAGTGTTTGTGGGAACAATATCGTGGCAGTATGTGTTAGGATGATTGTGATGGACTGAGCACCAGGTAGGTGGAGGCCGTCAGCTGACTTTCAGTACTAGAACAAAGTCAGGAGTTACGTTGAGGAATGCCAACAGAAAGCTACTTGGACAGCTGATCTAAGACAGACAAGGAGCACTGGGACCAATGTTGTGTGAATCTGGTGACCCACTTCTTAACAGTTTACCGAATCTGGCTTAAAGTCATCGCTCAAATCTGATATGAGAAATGTAGTGAGTATAGGTGGCTGTGGGTCAGGATTTACACTACGCTACACTACTGTTTTCTGATGCTGTTAAACTAACACTGATGAAGAGAATAAGGTCCTCTTCACAAAGAACAGAGGCTGTGGTCTCGTTTTTATTTCTGGCAGTTATAGTGATTTCCAATAATAACAAGTCACCATTAAAATCCTTCACAACCAACATAAATCCAACCTGACCACAGCTGTCCGTCAATCTTTGTGAAGAAGGAATTGGTACTGCTAGCTTTCGAGTCTACGGGGAATAAGTGTTTGATACTCAAAAAGATGGAGTATCAGTTTAAGGTTGTGGTAAACCTTCACGGAATAAATGTTTTATGCTCGTAAGTACAGTAGTACAGTTAGTTTTAGTGTTTTCTACCTGTTTCAAGTCCAGAGTTATAGTCACATGGTGGTAATCCATCCCGTTCTTGATGGAAGGACTTTGCCACCAGCGGTTGGTCCCATCTATAGCATATTCTATGGGATGACGCTCTGAACACACAGAGAGAAAAGCATATCACTCAAAAAATAAAAAAATAAACATTTTAGTCTTGAATCCAGCGTTGTTCTGAGAGGGCAATGTTTCTTTCTCCACTCTTTTTTTTTCATCTTCTGTCATTTCAACTATCCAAGGCCAAATATCAAAAGCACATTTTTCAACCATGTGAAAAAAAAACTTTTCTTTTCCCATTATGATGATTTTTTTTAACTTCTGTATAAAAAAGAAAGCCACCATATTTGCAGAATTTCCTCCTGCTGTTACTACTCCACACAATAGCTTCAATGTAACAGCCAGATAATACACATTATTATTATTATATAGCAACACAGAGCTTTTGCTATATGTGCTGTGTTTGTGTGTGTCCTTGCGTGTTTGAGTAGTGAGAGAGTATTTTTTAAGAGAAGATGTGATGTTTTAGCTTGACTGGCACCTGTCAATCACCAGGGTACTTATGCGTGGCATTTCTGTTAAAAACCGTAACAACTATCGCTTGCAAGATGAAGGAGCTATATCCTTTCTCTCCTTTTTCAACACCACACCTTCTTTTTCTCTCTCTTCTTTTTTTCCTCTCAAATCTGAAAAGGACAGACCACTGGAGTCTCACAAAAATCTGTAATTTAATAAGTCAGTGTGTCCGTCAAAAAGATAACTTTTTAGTCGAACAATCACTGGTTAAGAGGTTCTTCTTTCATTTTCATATACTTCCCTACTTTTTCATAACCTTTTTGGAGAAGCATGTCCATTCCTTCTTCTTTCTTTCCTCATCCTCGTTGACTGACTGTTAGACTAACTGCCTGACTTGCTGGCTGAATGAGTGACTGGCACACTAGTCAGAGAAGCGAGTAGTGGTAATGGTTGATTGACTCACTGATGACTGGTTACTAGTTTAAGAGCGATTGTTTGCCTTCTATGACTGACTAAGTGGTTAACTGAATCATTGATCGGCTATTTAATTGACTCTCAGGTTTGAATCATGACTGAAGGCTAATTTTGTATTGTCATCTCGTCACGTCGCGATTGATTTCTCACTTCATTCGGTAATTATCATTTCATTTCAAAATGATTGGTTAACATCTGGCCAATTTGGGCTCTAATTAACTTATCTAGCATGATTAATTATTGTAATCTCTACAACTGTAAGTTAATGTGAATGTGCAAGAGTTTTTCTTACCATGTGGCTTTGTGCTCTTTTGGTTGCAGAATCCACACTGTGGGTTTCTTACAGGTTGACCTGGTACATGTTCTACCAGCTTACAGAACATATCTGGACCCAATGAACCACAGGTAGCATTGGCTGTTATATCTGCCATGGACGCCAGGTTCAATACAGCCGGGAACAATCCTGGAAAAAAAAACAAAAAAAAAAAACGCACAGACAATTACATACAGAAATATCCGATGAAACATAAATGGCTGTACAGTATGTGCTGGTCAAGCGTTTCTTTATCGGGAGGATGAAAAGAATATTAACTGAAGGGTTGTTTGGCAGTAAACAACCAATTTCTAAAAATGCCAGACTGTACCTTTACATATCACAAAGATGTACGGATAAAGATGACGCAGATACACAGAAATTGCAGCAATTTCATCATGTCTTGTGTAGTCAGATTATCACTAATCACAGGTTCTTCAGTGTGTTCAGAGCAGTTCAAATGAGGTCATGCTGGCTTTTTTCTTTAAATTGTAGAAGTAATTAGCAACATCCTGTATATCCTGCCTTGCATACAGGTTTTGTATTTGAAGTCTATTATGCAGTTTCTGTATGTGGTCTTGTTCTGAGGTGAGCCAGCCTATGCATGTGTCTTTTGTACTGAGGTTGTGCGTAATTAGCTTAGAACATGAGGGGGAGGGCAGGCGTTTTATACCATCCTAGTTAGTTAATCTGAATGTATTTTTGGTACAGTCTAATGCAGTTAACATAATTTAACCCTCACAGATAGAGAGCTGAGTTCGCTTTATCTTTGGATAAAAGCAGCATACAGAGAACATTTTTTTGGCCCACTGTCAACTGTGCAGACTTTAAGGAGGTCTAATGCTACTTTATCAAAGGACTATAAATTTGCATTATGTTGCTCAAGCTTCCCCCCACACCCTCCCCATTTCCTGCCCATGGATATTTTTCACTGCTGGAGCCACAGAATATAAACTTGAGAGAGAACATACATCACGGAAAAGATTATTTTTTTTCCAGGACATTGTGAGAAGCCATCAATAATCTTTTATTATGCAAAAGTGACATTGTTTTCCTCCCTAGTGGACCCCTGATGAGTGGTTGTGGTGCTAAACAAAAAAACTTCTTAGAGGACATGAAAACAGAGCTACAGTTCTTACAACTTAACTTCAATAAAAGTCCATTTTAATAAACGCATTGGAGTCATGACTACAACAGCCTGAACCTGCTCCCCTTTCTCTATTTATTGATTAATCGTTTGCCTGAAAATGGTAAGAAACACCTATTACAATTTCTCAAAGCCCAAGTTGATATTAGAACAGTCTTTTTGTCCAAAACCCAAAGATATTCAGTTTAATATCGGAGTATCAAGGAAAATAAAATGTACAGTAGAAAAGCTTGCACCTGTTAGTTTGGGCATTTCTGCTTAAGGAAAGACATCTGTCGATAGACTAGTTGATTGATAAACTGATCATTTCAGCACTACTTGCTATATGATATTAATTCTCCCCCAGTCACAAAGTGTTTTTACTGCTACTGTACCTGTTACTTCAGTTGGATGTTTAAGCTTCACTGTGCAGAATGATGTATGTGAGGAGGAAGAAAGAAAGCATGCAACTTGCATAAGTGTGATGTGGGAACTTCAGTGCACATATACTGAGAAATGATTTTGAAGTTGTTAAACTTTTTGAAATGAGAAATATTTACATATTCATGGATTCTGGAATTTTTATTTTAAAAAAAGGAATTATGTATTTTTAGGATACCATTTAATTTAATGAGGTGAGTGTATTTTTTGCATAAATCTGTACAAAAAATACAGTTTTTCAAAACTAGAGTATTTTGTATGCATCTTAAAACATGTCTGGAGGGGATCTTTAAATATTTTCTTGTTATTTCCCAATCAATATAGAGATATACTGTGTGTGTGTGTGTGTGTGTGTGTGTGTGTGTGTGTGTGTGTGTGTGTGTGTGTGTGTGTGTGTATATATTAATCAGATTGTAGGTGTAACTCATCTGTCTTGTTCCCATAGTAAAAACAAACATTTGTCTCAGATTGAATGACAAGCTTGTTGAACTTAAAGTACTGGAAAACTCACATGGTTCGCATTTCCTGTCTGGCAAACAAACACATGCATGTACTATGTTACGTCAGACATCCTAGTCTTGGTCTGAGATCCACAGATTTTCTAGTTAAACAACATGTGTATTTACACACTAACGTAAACATAGACACATGCACATTTACAATAACTGTAAACAGACAAGAAAAAGGGATGAGATGGAAGTGGAGAAAGAATGTTAAAATATAACCCAGCAGAAGAGAAGCACTTGTGAAAGTGTGGACTTTGTGAATGTGCTCGTGTCCAGATGAGCCCAGCTGTTTGGCCAGATGTCAAAACTGATGAACTGTGAAGGACAACTGAGACATCCGAAGTCTCTCTCACACACACACAACATCACAATATACTGTGAACACTCAGTCTGAGAAACATACACCACTGCAGGAGCTCAGATTTCCATAACAAGAGTTTTCATAAAGGAAAATATTATCTTCCAGATGAGTGTTGACACCAAGTTCTCACTGTGTAATGAACTTTGTAGCAGTCATACTTCCATTATTGTGTCATGTCTTAGTTGTTATAGAGCACATTAACCCTTCAAACTGCGTTTATACATATTTTTGATACTAACCCTAACAGAAAGATGAAATTAGTAGCTTGTGAAGAGTCTGGCATAATAAAATAAAGACCCAGATATTTTCTGACACAGTTGAAGGAGACCAACCAAAGCAACACAAAATTATTGTGCCGGAGCCTCTCAGTGGTGGGAGGAAAAAATAAATAAATAAAATAAAAACACCTGATGTACTTTTTAGTGCTTGTTAATTGTGTCCAAGGTCAAGAATAAACTTTGATGTTTGGGACCTGACCTACAGTGTGTGCTTCACTTGAGGTTTGTGTATATGTGACTCTAGTGCTGCCACTCCAATACGATGTTGTTTGCCAATGGAAAAACCTTAAAACGGATGCTGAAGTAGCAGGTCAGAAGGCAGCAGTATTTTTAATGAAAGAAATATTAATAAAACAGATTCAACAAAAATAGCTAAAGTAAAAGGGAAAAAGCAAGTGGCCATCTACTCTCTCCCCTACTCACCAGTTGACTCGTGACAGGATTTAACCTTCTCAGCCTCACTGTATCATCTCCTCAGATTACCATAGAATGAATCACAAGTGTCTATAGGATTTACTACAACACAGTTTTATCCCTCCTACCTCAACTTGACATAGTGCCACTAATGATGCACACCTGTTGTAACTATCACATTAAGCGGACGATCCGTCCTACTGCACCATCACACAGCACTCGAAACACATAGTCAGTGTCTTCAGTTTCATCGCTTCATAGCGGCATGTCTTTTTGTTTTTCTTTTTATGCCTCAAGATTGTCAGATACTTGTTCAACCTCAGTGGAGAACAGGTTCAAGTCTTTTCACAGAGATCTTTTGTTCACATATTCCCAATTTAAACAGTGGCAACAGGCAAAAGATAAAGCTGTCAAAGAAAGTAACAGCATGTAGGACCCATTTATTTATATATATATATATTTATATATATATATATATATATATATATATATATACACACACACACACTAGCCACCCATGCATATCACAGGAGCAAAGAAAAAGTGCGCACCAGTTGTCATGTTGCCAACATAATCAAATTATCTTGCTTAAGGCTTTAATTCGAGATCAAAAAGCAGTTGCTTTAACATGGTCCTTCTTCTCCGCACCGTTTATAACTGCTGCCTTCCTGCCAGGAAATTAAGCCAACATCCTGCTCATTCCTGGGATTTGATCCACAACCTGGAAAGAGTCTCCAACCAGATATGCATGTGTGTGGGAGACTGTGATCTTTAATAGTGTCATTTTACCTTTATTTGAGACAGCTAATACCTTAAGCTTCCTAACAGTTCTGCATGTCTAATGTATAGAACAACAAGGGATTCAAAAAGGAAACTCAATTGTGTAACCACATATTTCCGTTTGCTTCAGTTTCATCTTTTCCAATCCAGCTGGGAAACGTTGGTGATGACTTTAAACCATTCGTGGTGCTTTTACATGCTCACATAACACCATTTCTATTTCTTTACGAATTGAACACACATTAGTCCAATACCTTTGTATATGACCACATGCTTGCTGATGACACTGCATCTGCCTCAGATGTACTTTGTGTTTAGTGCTTATTAGCGTGCTAACATGCTAAACTAAGATGGGAGATACATTTAGCATCACCTAATTTTCACAGAACAGATTTAGTTCACAAAATAATGCAGAAAACAGGATTTAAAAAAAAAAAAAATTAAATTGTTGATGTAGGTTGTCATGGCAACGCCTACTAAATGTAAAAATGACTTCTTAAAAGAAACTGATCATGTGTACAACTCTGACTTTGGCTACAGATAACACTTTATCTCTCACGCCTTTCATGTTGAACAATAAGGTGAGATCACAACAAAGAAATGGAGAGGACCGACTACAGACAGGTTTCAGATTTCAGATTCATTAAATGACAAGGACACACAATGACTGTCTCCCTACGGCTCTATGACTGACACACACACACACACACACACACACACACACACACACACACACACACACACACACACACACACACACACACACACACACACACACACACACACACACACACACACACACACACACACACACACACACACACACACACACACACACACACACACACACACACACACACACACACACACACACACACACACACACACACACACACACCTCTTCTCAGGTTCATCACCTTCCATTCTTTTCTCTCTGCTCTGATAACCATGGTAACCTATCTGTCTGTCTGTCTGTCTGTCGGCCTCTCTATCCTCCGTCTATGCTCTGTTAACCAGATGTCTCAGAGGAATTACTGCCATACAGGCTCTAAATTATAATACAAAATGTATTAGTACACCCCATGAAAGCTGAGCAATGTCATTGCCAAAGAATTTGTGTCAACAGCCCAACACTGATTAGAGGGCAACTTCTGTGGTGAAGCCTGCTGATTTATTTACAATATACGATACATCATCTTTGAATCTGGATATAGTTATAAGATTAAACTTATGTGTTCTCCTAGTGTTAAAGGCTGATGTAGCTAAGCTAAATTAACCTGTTTGGTCATTATACAGACATTACTAATTTATTAAGTTATTTTAAGAATGTTGTGTGTTCAACTGGCATTCCCAATGTAGTGACTCAATATATTAAAAGTGATATTAAAAATATATCATGATCTTTGGCATACCCAACTTTCGTTGTACCCCCCAGTACAATGACAATAAAGATGATTTTTCTGACAATTTTACAAAAAAATAAAATCTATATTTGTTTGCATGTTCATGTAACATGTAGGGGCATCATATTCAAAACTTCACTCATTCAGAGACTGTTTAGCTCTCCGTTTTAGCCGTTTAGCTGATGCTAATGATAATGTTACTCTTGCAGGCATCTCAACGACCGGGAATCTTTTCAGACGCAGAGTTTCACCTGACGCAACAAATGCATTGACACAGATACACATTAACAAAAGGAGGAATGTTTAAACATGTCACACCCATCTATGTGATAATAGGGACAATATGGCAGTGGCATGGAACCCAAAATCTATATTTAAAAAGGAGAAAATGTGAACATATGACCAGATTTCCAAGAGCTTCAGAATGACAGCAAATTATTTTTATTGTACATTATGAATAAAAGAGAAAGAGAAGATGACTCTGCACTGCTTGTCCGGCTGTGTGTGTGTGTGTGTGTGTGTGTGTGTGTGTGTGTGTGTGTGTGTGATGGATGTGTTATTGTTGAGTTTTGAGGCTAGATGTATGCTTGATTGAATAAGAAGAAGGTTGAAAAAGACAGGATCATCTCTCTCTGCAACTCTATCTCTCCTTCCATCCGGAGTAGTTGAGTGGAGAGAAAGACGGAGTTGAGAGAAAAAGATAGAAAGATTGATGGAGAGGGATGAGATGGATTGAGGGATTCCCACAGAAAGATTGAGTGTTGTTTAAAAGGGTCAGGGCCAGGAGAGGAATGAAGGATGAGACTGTGATAATCCTGTATACTCACAGAGACACACACACACAGAGAGAGTTTACATAAAGATATTTAAATACAAAGTGTGTGTACATAAAAAACAGACATAAAACAGTAAGACACACATGCACACTTGCAAATATGTTATGTACAATTAATCGACCACGTAGACACACAGATGAACACAGATGTACAGCCCTCACTGTAACACTGGCTCATCCTCAGCTTTGTGAGAATCACATCTAGAAAACTAATCTGCTTTGTTTACTCAGATGTGCTCTAAACCACTGAAATATAAATTTCAATTCTGCCCCGTAGTCTCACAAACAAGGTAATCAGGAAATGGGATTTCAGCAATTTAACAAGGATAGAAGAGTTCGACAGATGTCTCACACATGTGACAAATTTCCTCAAAGTATCTTCACGCAGGTGAAAGGGACAGGGACTGTTTACTCCTACAACCGCCAGATCATCATTTTATAATCTTGCCATCTGAAGATAAACTTCTAGTGACAATGAGAGAATGAAAATTGTTTTCTTGAGATCACAGCTACCTGCTAACAGATTCTGGCTGCAATGTGTCTAATCAGTCTTGCAGTCTTGAGATAAGAACATAATTATATTGGTATCTTGAGATATCAAACTTTTTTTTAATAATAACAAAAACAAAGAAAAAGATGTTTTCTCAAGACCAAGAGTTAATTTGGTATCTGATGGTGACTGCAATGTCTGCTTGAGTCATAACTCAACTATGGTAAAATATCAACAGGACAAAAATAATTTGCTGGCTCAAGTTAACAAGACAATTATCGCAAGATACTGAAATAACACAGTGCAAGTAGTAGGTAAAGCAACCTTCCAATAAAAACTTTGATCATTAAGGATGACATCAGCATAAAAGTAAAAGTAGCTTTAGACTTTTTAGAAGAAGTTAACTAATGACGTTTAAACACCAAATAAAGCTTTCAGCATCCATCCAGGTGGAACAGTATATTAAAAATACTTTATTATACACATATTTGTGTTAAGGATATAGGCACCTCAAGTGTTAATTTTCTTCTTTCTTAATATTTATTAATAAACATCACAAGACCTAACATTAAACACAGGTTGGATTTAATCAGCTCATGATAAACATAAAGTAACTCCTCATGTAGAGATAGGTATACTTGATTAACTTCTACGTGGTAAAAAAAAAAAAAAAAAAATCACATCACATCACACGTACACACACGCAGACACACGCACACACACACACGCAGAGACACGCACACACACGTAGCTGGCAGTCTGTTCACAATATATTGATGACTAACATTTAGCAAAGCTCACATCTGAAATGTTTAATATTAGCGCGCACACACGTTTTCAGTGTTCCCTGGTTTCTGCGTGTTGTTTCTATGGTAACTTAGGTCCTACTGACATGTTGGATAAATGAATGACTTTCTAATAGATGGTAAATTACGTCTGCTGGACATTGCTTCTGTTTCTGTCACTTGCACATTAAAAATGTTTATCATATCACTTGAGCCACTTTGTAACTTTGAAACAGTTTTTCCTTCTATTTTTAAACTTTCATCTACAAAGGATGTTGGCAATGTGTGATATTTAGAGTTATAGATTTGTTTAAATAATCAATTAGACTGACAGATAATTAGCATTTTAATAATTTTTTTAAGAGAAAATGCACAAATTTTCTTGTTCCAGCATCTTAATTTTGAATATGTTCTGGTTTAGTCCTCTGTGATATAAAACTAAATATATTAGGGTTGTGGACTTGGGCTTTGGGAAACAACAATCAATATCTGACATTTTATAGACCAACAACTAATCACTTAATCAAGAAAATTATAAAGCGATTAATTGATAATGAAAAAATTCATTAGTTGCAACGCTAGTGGTATTTTGCTATGCCTTAGACTAAAATATTTTAAAAGATTTTGTTTTAAACATTAAATTTGAGACCAAATTCAATAAAAAACCAACATTTTTGTGAGCTATTTTACAAAGGCCGGAGCAAACAGTGCCACAACAGTTTAGTATTTTCTAACCTTGAAGTTCACTTTGCCCATCTGTGTGGTATTTTGGTGGCTATTTTACTTTTACATTCTATTCAGTGAACACATTTAATCAGCATTTTAAAAAAAATAGTATTTTATCTTTACATTCAATACTATTTTTGCCTTCAGATGGCAAAAAGGACACATTCATCCTGTGAATCATTGCAAACATTTTATTTGTTTAAACGTGGCGTTTCATTATTCTTGAAATGCATTATAGTGCAAATACAGCTGCATCACACCAATTTCGATATGGTGTGCCCATTTATGACGCTGATGAGACTCAAGTGTCGAATTGATGCGATCATAAAACCTCAAACATTTTTTAAATGTGATATTTTGTGTTGGTACAGTACTAATTAGCTGTTAAAACACAAACATCAGTCTTGGGCTGCAGATTTTATGTTACTGTGTTTTCACACTGTGCCGCTCTGCACTGGAGAATAATATACTGTATGTGTGCCTTCATTTGTTGAGCCACTGTTATACTGTGACTGGAAGATCTGTTTCAGAGCTGAGACCTGTGATGGAGCACCTTCCAAACTACAGTATATTCAACATCACTCAACCCTTTTGCACTGTTGGGACATATATGTCTGCACCAAATTTCTTGACAATTCATCCAAAAGAGATTTATTACATAGTTATATTTTAAGGGGTTAGAATAATCTCATTTGAATTGTATATATTATGACGTTTTTTGTTGGGTTTTTAACAAGTTAAGTTTTTTTGAGAGCTTGGACTCTCAAATCGATCAATTACATTCCGGGAGGTGGTGCCCTGCTTATCGGGATTAATTAAATATTTTATTTAAAATTGACCCTACAGCAACTTCAGTAGTAACGCTTGAGTATTGTCATAATGAGCGCTCCTCTTGCATTGTGGGAATGAGTACAGTCACAGAGAAGGATATTTATGTGTATAAAGTCTGTCATTCAGTCTTTGTCTGTCTCGGGAGGTGCCACAGTCAATATGTTCATGGTGAGATAATTTCAGTTTTATGTGCATTTTAGAAGAACGTCACACTAAACAGTAGAGCAACCACATCATAAGATGAAGAAAAAACACACAATATATGAAATAATTGTCTGTCTACATTTGTCTCACTCCCACTGCTTGTCTGGCTCTTCCTGCTGTTTTTCTACATATTATCCTGCCACACGATTGCTGTGAATATATATGTACTTACAGTTTGTTATAACTTGTCTGGTGTGGTAGGATTTAGAAGATGTTCATTAATATATACACTCTCTGTCTCCATCTCTTGCTTTACATCTGTTGGCCGCTCTAAGTAATAAAAACTAAGTCAACATCCTGCTCTCACTAGGACTTTCTGCCCTGGGAGCGAGTATGTCTGCGTGTGCGTGGAGCACCAAAGGAGAACACAAGCAGACAGTCGGTCACCCTGCCTTTAAAAACAGCAATAAGGATGACTTATTATACAAAAAAAATAAAGGCAGGGGATTCTTGTGAAAGAGTAGGAAGAAGGATTGTGGGCTGATCAGAAGGGTCAACAGGACATTGCTTTATTTAACTTCCTTCGTCTCGCTTTCAATTAAATTTCACGTCTTGGACTTACACCAGCACGACAAGATCTCGCTTTTCTCTCCACTTACTGTCCCTTCCCACATACCATGTCTGCTACCAGGCTGATCTTTTTCAAATGGCTGTAGGGTAATGATAATGTGATAAAGACAAAGCAGAGCATACAAGAGGACAGCAAAGAGATATAATTATTTGTTATTATATCCTAATGAATATTACTGAATACGAACTGCAGCTACAAGCAGCTGTAATTACTACTTTCAATGTAAGAACTTGTGATGTGCATTTCTGCTTATAATTGCACCCAATTTCAGGAAAGACCTAAATATTGTCCTTTTGCAGGTGGTTACAGACATGTGAGCTTAAGTGTGTGTGTGTCTGTCAGTCTGTGTGTGAGCATAAAGTCAGACTAAACAGGAAAACCACATAGTTATGGACAGTTAATCCCTTACTCTCTCTCTCTCTCACACACACACACACACACACACACACACACACACACACAAAATGTCAATGAACTGACCCATGTCTGCTGGAGGCTACAGTGATCACTGTGCTCCAGACTGGGGGGTGTCTCACAGTTTCTTCAGCAGTCAAATTAATTTTGCAGACTAGAATGTGGCATAAATTATATCACATACTCTCCTTGGGTCTTGGGTCGTTCTGTTGTTGCAGTGTTTCAGTTTATTGCTACTTGATTATGATACCTGCCCTGTTTAGCTAAAGTAGCTAACATTAGCACATGCTCCCAGTTAGTTAGTGTTCGCTTCAGTGTGCGTTAGTGGGCAGTGTTTCTAGAGCGTGAAAGGTGCAACAGCCCGTACTTAATTGGAAGGTCCTGTCTCTATATAGAAAACATGGGCGCCGAACATAAGCAGCAACTCTGGCCTTCAAACTTTCTTTATCAATTTGACACCACATGCGCAGCTGCAAATTCAGACAACACAATGGAAGTGTCAGGACACTTAAAAATGATAAAGATGCAATCACAATGTCAAAATAAACCAATAATACTTATATTTTCCGAAACTACAGACAGATAGCCGACTTCAACAACGTCATGAGGCCCAAATTGTGGTAACAGGAAGCGTGTCCAGATGTGTTTATCACTTTTATTAGTGTGTTGAGCTTGTGGATATCAAAATACTATTTAAAGCATAACAAGATAATCAATCAAACATATACTGTTACTTCATTTTTAATTTCATTCAGCACTGCTAAAGGCCTGTCTCAACCCTTTACATGGAAAAATAACCAATAATTTTTAAAAAAATTTAAAAAAAGTTCTTCACATTGCATAAAAAGTTTTTTCTAAAAGAATATGGGACAAGAGGAAGAGGATGTTTCTGTGCAACAATCCCTGGATAAGTGGTTGAAGTGATTTAGCTGAGCTCAGACCAGCCTGCAGTAAATCTATCCTGCAATGGTCCAACTGCACTCTCTCACACACACACACACACACACACACACACACACACACACACACACACACCAGTCTATAGCTGATAAGGCAGTGATGAGGACTTTGTTAAATCATCCACAAGCACCTCAGAGACACAGTTATGTGTGTGATAGTGTGTGTATGATTTAAGCAGGAACTCATCTGTGCTAGCCTTGGTTAGTACTTACAGACCAGCCTGCAGCCAAGGCTACTGCGCGCGCGCACGCACACGCACACACACGCACACACACATATATACACTGTCTAGGGGATATGGGGGATGTTGGTATTGGTAATGAAAACATGCCAGTGAGTAGATTTACAGAGGAGAGCAACTTGACCTCTGACCCCACAGAGATTTATCACTGGTGGAGGATCTAATCTTCTCATAACTACAGCCACTACATTCGCTTACAACCCCACACCGATAGAATAAGACGGAACAGAATAAAATAAAAGCCAGTTATTTATCTTTAGCATTAGCAGCTTGACCTGGTGAAACTGAGCCAATGTATGTGAGAGCACAACACCTGACGGTACCGCCACAGTGTCGGTACGCTTAAATGAATACGTAAAATGAGAAAAAGACTTTTTTTTTTTTGTTACAAAAATTCAACCTTCCAGGTGGGAGGTAGATTATGCTTATCTATGTAATAGATGCTTCCAAAATCTAGAAAATATGCAATTAAAATTGGGTATAATTTTGGGCCACATTGTGCAAAATTATATTTATTTCTGAAATCTCTATAAAATACCATTAGTTTCTTGAATAATTCCTATATATACTGTAATAAGATGCCTTTTACCTAACATATCGATGATCTGAATGTGTTTTTACAGCAACATACTGTAGGTAACACACACAGTATCAGAGTGTTACGCAGCTGTCAGCCTGTAAAACAGCAGACAGACTGAGACAGGAACTGAGAGTATGACTGTGTGATGACTAGAGGCCTTGCTATGCCAGTGGGACTTTTACTGTGTGCATGTCTGTCTGTGCATATGTACAATGCAGATGTGTTTATATAGATGTATTTTGTATGAGTGTGCAGGTTTGCCTATCTTGAGTAAATGTATTTTGTATTTGTCAGGAAATAACATCATTCTGTAGATGCGGCCGGCGCGATCACAGGGGATTGCTGGTAATTGGACATCCAGATGGACGTGCATGAGCTTCTAGGAAGAAATGGTTACCACAGAGATCGAACCGAACACACAGGCTACAACGTTAATATCGTTCATCTCCGTCTTTGCACCTCTCTTACTTCTTTTACTTTGCCTACTCTATTCTCATTTTCCTTCTCACCTATTCCCTGGTCTCATTCCTCTCTCGCCCGCTCCTCTCCTGTATTCTCCATTCAGCTGACTTATGAATGACACTGGAGGAGACAGGAAACAGTACGATTGGCTAAAGAATTACGTGGGTGGGTCCATGGAGGCCAATCAACAAAGTATGCACAAAAGGAACAGCCAGTAATCATGAGTAATATTCCCTGCATGCACACAACTAATAAACAGTTGTATCTGGAGAAACTCTGTACAGTAGTGAAGACAGTATCTGCCTACCGAGCATCAGAGAGACTGATGGAGGTTTGAGCTGCGATCAGTCTCTCTGTTAGTTAGCAGAGGCGTGGCTATCCCGCTAAGATTGTACAATTACTTCTAACAGTTTTACAGTCTGTTAACAGCAGACACTGCCAACAGCTCCAAGTGGGATAACATCATTACAGGCCCACAAACAGATGTTTAGACCTGGTTACAGGGCTTGTATGTGAATCTACTGACAGAAAGGCCTGGGACCCTATAATTTTTAGTGTTTGAGTAACTTTTGTGGGTATAATTTCCACACATTAAAATAGTGCATTTATAAAACCATCTCTTAACAATTGAATGCTGCAATAATAATTGCTGGTTTTCAAAGTTTTGTGAATCATTATGACTAAATTACCTTAGCAACCTGTTCATACAGGTTGTTTATGAACAGGTTGCTACAGTATTGCTAAAATATATTTTTCCTTTATATATTGTTAACGTTGAATAGACTGTATTTCTGTTCCTTTTTTTTTCATATTTCTGATATGTAACATTTTTATGTTTGCCTGTCTGAAAACACACAGAGCACAGCACACAGTGTAACACAAAGTGTCCAAAAAGGAAATACATCAAACTGAAATAGAAATGAGTTCAGCCAGAGTTGGGAGGTCCTCACGCAGCATTAAATGATGACTATGCATTTTGACAGAGCTGAACTACAGGTTGCTGACTCATCGTCTTTGACCAGCACTGATGAATACACATCCGTTATTAGCTGCCCTGAGGTTGTCGCTAACTGCTCTGGCACGGGAAATGTTCAGGTTAGATTGACCGAAGCTGAAATGTGTGTTTGACAATATAGAATCCATTACAGTATATGTGAGCGCTTAATAGAGAGTGTGTATGTATTAAATGTTTTATGATTTACGGCAGTAGACTTAAAACGTTTAATTTTTGCCAATAAATGTGTACATTTAAAGAAGGGACATAAATTGAGATACTACTAGATAAAACTATAGGAGAGAGATAAAGAGACATGCATGGGTGAAAACAGCATCGACTACAGCGCTTTCCATGTTGCTTATTGTTTGTGCAGATGTCCGTTTGACAAAACTATCAGTTACACCGAGGCTCAGATGCCCAGTATGCACCTGTATGTGAGTGTTTGTGTGAAAGAAAGCGCAAGAGAAATGTGTGTTTGCAGGTGTGTGTGCATCTGTGTATGTTAGAGTATACAGCATCTATTACAGTGGCAGTACAGACAAACTGCTCCCTGGATAGACATTGATTTTTACCCAATGGATCTCACTGTTAGCAAACCTAATAGCCTGGTGGGTAATGGGTTATGCTATGAATGAGCCCCTATAGCCAGGAGAGAGGAGAGGAGAGGAGAGGAGAGGAGAGGAGAGGAGAGGAGAGGAGAGGAGAGGAGAGGAGAGGAGAGGAGAGGAGAGGAGAGGAGAGGAGAGGAGAGGAGAGGAGAGGAGAGGAGAGGAGAGGAGAGGAGAGGAGAGGAGAGGAGAGGAGAGGAGAGGAGAGGAGAGGAGAGGAGAGGAGAGGAGAGGAGAGGAGAGGAGAGGAGAGGAGAGGAGAGAAATGGAAGACTAAGTGTGAAAAAACAACGGAAAGAGGTGATGAAAAGAGAATAGGAGGAGGACATGGGAGAGAAAGGAGAGAAAAGAAAGCATGCCTGAGGATAAACCAAAAGGAAGAAAAGTGTAGAGAAGAGGAGAAAGATGGAAAGAAAACAGAAGAGAAGAGATGAGGAAGACTAGTAAGAGAGAATGAGAAGGGAATAGATCAGATGTGAGTTGAAAGGGGAACTACTATTTACCATTATCGCTAATAGGTTTCAAAAGGAAGCAAGTCGTTAGCTAAATGGATAGGCCCTAAATGACACATTACCATGTTAAAGGCTGATTCCGCTCATTATTGGAGCTTTGATTCCTCCATGCATCACCAGCTAGGGCTGTGAGCTGGCCACTTGTACACATACCTGCTGGCTCAGCAAGTAGACACACACACTGGCAGAAATGTACTGGGGAGAGGGGCCATGAGAGAGAGAGAAAAAAAAAAAAACTTGCAAGACTCTGCACTGTTCTGAATATTTATATAAATCAGAGAACACCTAGTTTTCCCATTACAAGACAGGTTTGTGGTCTGAAATAATACAAAACTACATCATGAAATCTTTTGGAAAGTAAATGAGGTGTCTGATAGTATTAGAATAAAGCAGAGAGTAGAGTCGAGAGGAATAAATATGCCTCTGTTTCTCGTATGGCTTGCAGTCGAACAGCTGCTTAGTAGATGACACACAGCGTAACCCGGCCTGTTGTGAAATAGTGATGGAATATTTGCATTAGACACGCTGTATTTTAGAAAAAGAAAAAAAAGACAGACATGAGGAAAGAAATTGTGTGTGGGTGTGAGAGTGTTATTGTCATTAACAGACAAATCCTAGATGGCTATGACTAAGATCTAAGAATACTGATTCCACCTCTAGCAAAAGTGAGACAACAAATTCACACTCTATAGGCTGTAGCCAGTACGTACATGTCGCTATAATTTGCTTGTTACAGTGAAGTACTTATGTAACATGCATAAACACTTTGAAAACTGCAATTCAGTGACAAGTTTATCTTCTGTGAGTCATTCTAATATAATGCATGACCCTTAGACAGCGATTAAAGGACCTCACCACAACCCCCAAATGTGTTTAGACTGTACAGATATTAATCTGTAATAGTCTCCAGCAGTTTTTTTCTAAATCTCCTTTCAATTCCCCAAATTCATAAATCAAACAAAACAAAATGTGAAGTTGACTTAAACTTACGTTTACTTTCTTATACTTATTTGAGGTACTGCAGCCACAACCCAGGTTAGGGCTCGAACATCACTAACTCTTAAACTGACAAAACTTTTGACAGATAACTATTTTTGCTCAGGAAGCCAACTCTAGGTTTTTTAGACATGTATACCACTAGTCTGAAAGTCACAGTAACCTGTCTTGTGACTACAGTGCAGTCTGGACTATCAACACTAATGCCGGTGAAGGATTGTTTATCCCTTTTGTAGTGATTTCTTCCAGCACGACTACTACAGATCAGTACAAAATGGTCAGACTACAAGGGAACGAAAACAAAACTGTTGATATTTACAAAATAAAAATCATGTTTTTCATCCCTGCATTAAAATATCTAGACATCACCAACATCTGTCTAGTATTTCACAGAAATACATAATCAAATGCACCCATTGCCAAAATCCATGCACAGTGTTATGTTATAGGGTTATTAAATATTTTTTTTACATTAACTGCATGATTAGATTTGAGAAAACCTGAACCATTTGTGAATTAAGCAACAAGTAAAGCTAGTGGAGTGGGATTCAGATAATGTCTTTAGGGTCATTTGTGCAAGTTGTAGCCTGTAAGTAGCTGGTACTGTAATTTAATACTCTCGACAAAACATGTCAACATTTTACTGATACTATCAGCGCGGTGACACAACACTAACCCCAACCTGGACAAGGATATTTTACTGGTTGGAAGAAGCACAATCGGATTTGGCTTGAAATGAAACCCGAGGAAATAAAAAAAACAAGTATGCATGTCCCAAAGCAGAGCAGAGCAAGACCCTTACAAGTCAAACTAACAGAAGACTTTGTTAACAGGGTCCAAGCCGGCAGAGGACAATGAGCTGGTTGAGTTACTAGAACACAGCAGTGGGCTCCTCTAGGAATAAATGTGCTGACGGACCACCCACCTCCCACCCACTTTCAGAACAAGCCTCAGGCTCGGCTGAATGCTTGGGTCGGCTTTTCTCTGCAGGGCCAAACAGGGTCAGCAGAAGAAACATGAAGTATGAGTCTCTCAGATATTAAAAAATGGATAACAAGAGTTCTTTTTCCAAAAATATTGCCTAATGTTTTACAGAATCTAGAATTTGCTCTGATTTTAGGATAGAGTAATATCTTGATACTTCATTGATCCCAACCTAAGACTCAATGAATCATTCCACTGAGACTCATCAAATATTCATCAAACAACTTATGCCAGCTAAAGGCACTTCAGTGTTTGTTTTTGGCCTCAATAGTTGGCCTCCATTCGGCCAACCATCATGACATTATCTAAAAGCACAACACATGACGACCCAGCTACAGCTCTGCCAACTGCATAGTGCCCTGAACAGGAAACGACACTGTGGAATAATTCGCTCCATACCAGCCTTGTCCAATCACAGACCAGTGCACAAAATTCCCAGATGTCACCAGTCTATTAATGCATAGCAGCAAAAGCTCTATGGCCCTGGTCGACATGCACACACACACACACACACACACGCACGCACGCACGCACGCACGCACGCACGCACGCACGCACGCACGCACACCATTTTTCACATATTTCATTTCATGTCAGATGTGAACATTTGCTCTGCATTAGGCTCTCTGTGGGTTTGCCTTGGACCACAATAATGGAAATACAAAAAAAATATAATGAAAATGTGAAATTACATCCAGAATGTGTCTTACTCTCTGTCCGCGCACACACATACACAAACAACACTGATGAGAAAAGCAACTGGAATAATGGAAAAGCAAAAATGTATACCCAACACATGCCTCTTTCTCCCTCCTTCACGCTACTCTTGCATCTGTCACTGTTTTTCTCTCCGTCTTTGTCATACTGAGAGAGAGAGGGAGGGAGGGGTGTGTATAAATGTTAAATCCATAGCTAACCAGGCCAGTCTAATAGACCCTTATTCCTCTGATGCTTTATCAGCTCAATCACACAAACATTCAGCCCCAAAATAATGGCCTTTCTGTTTGCTGCCTCTTTCAATGTGTGCATGTGTGTGTCTCTTTTCCTATCTAGGAGCTGTGCTGCAAAGAGTATGTGTGCGCTGCATACAGATCTGTCAGTAAAGCCCGAAATGACGATGGTTGGGTTCAGGAGTCCTAGACTCTCATTGATTCATTTATAAACTTGTCAGTCAATCGAGCTGCATGTACTTGATTTTAATTCAAAGTTACAAATGAGGAAGAAGTACATACTCTCCAGTATTGAAAGAACATCCCCCTCCTTTAGGATGAGGTCCTTTAAGCATGTCAGGTAAACTGGATATTTGGAAGCTTTAAAACCAAATTTTTGTGATCCTTCATATGATATTTTCTTCCCTACACCTCACAGAAATCACTTGTCTGTCAAATGGTGTCTCAGATTAGAGGAATTCTCCTCCCTTTACTCTATCTGCGTTTTACTGTTTTTGCAAGGGCACCGTCGCTGCATCGTGGGCTTGGCACCACCCAAGATCATTATGAACAACCCTGAGTGTTTCCTTCCTCCCTATAACAGTGATATATTGATATATTGCCACAGCCAGACCATTCTCCAGCACTGGCACAGCGGGTGGGGAATGGTCTGGCAATGCAAAACTAGTACCCAAGTATCTTTATCCCAAATTATTTTTTTTAAAGTGAGTTAGATGACAGATAAGTAAAGAGTCAGAGTCAGAGGTCTGTGATGCAAACTGACAAAACTCTGCAGCTCGAATACAACTGGTCAACCACGAGACTCTGGAAGGATCCACACATTATGACCACACAGCAAGCTCAGGTCATGACAACATGAGGTAGAGGACAGAGACCCTGAAAGGTCAAAGATCCTGAGAGTAAGAGGTTGCTTTAATATAGAGGGCCATGACACAAAATCATCACAGCTGGACACACACACACACACACACAGACACACACACACACACACACACACACACACACACACACTAACTAACGCACCAAACAGTCAAAAGACATTCTCGAAAAATCTCACTCTATGACTCTTACACACGCGTTCTGTAAACATGTTGTAACCATGTGTTGAACAAGGATGTCGTGGGTTATGTAATTGTTAGTTTCTAGCAGACACTAAAACCCGCTGGTATCAATCTATACACAACTTCAGAGAAAAACCCCAGTCTGGACCACAGAGGCCACAGCAGTTTGCCAACAAAAGTGTAAAAATCAGCTTTAGAAAAATGACACATAAAGTATTTGTGTGTTGATGGGAGTCTGGCTCTGTACAGTGGATTTGCTGTTGAGGTGGTCTCTTAAATGACCTAAGGAAAAAAAAATAATTCTTTAAAAATAATTCAAATAAATGTTTACTTGTTTTACTTACTCCATTATGAAGCCACAACAAAGTCAAAGCGTCTAAGACTGTGTGCAGACAACATGCTAATCATACCAACATGTGTAGGCCATGTGTGTTGCATTGAATGTACTGCACACATTTGGCACTTCATTTGGCAATCATGAAAGTTTGGTTGTTCGTTGTACATTTGATGTTGTATAACAAGACTTGTGAAAGTTTGATTCCATCTCCAGTTTCTTCATCTTTCTTCAGGCTAGAAGTTTGGATATTCTCAGTGCTCCTCCACTCCATCTGATCTGCTAATTACAACTAAATCATCCTTTTTCTTGCTGCTTCAGTGTAAACTACAATATACTGAGACACTCTATTGATTGAAGCACAGAAAAAGAGCAGTTTGTTATCATATATATTACAGCAAAGCAAGGCAAGATTGACAAAATTCTAGGAGATCTTAATCAAAAAGTGTCTTCCTACACAGACTATAACTTTATTTAACTTTCTTTATTGGTTGATTACATCCCGAATTGCAGCCCTTCTTCTCATTTCACCGAGTCATAATTTAGTCAAATTGAAGCAAACAACTGTCAATGATAACATACAATCACATAGTACTGGAATCAATGCAACTTGGTGGCACTTGGTGGATTTCTGATATTCAACAGAGGTTTAGTCATCAGAGTTGAAGCTGATTGGCCAGCTGACCCGAAGGCCTAATGGTTAAGGCACATATCGTATAACAGCAACATCCATGTTTCCGTTCTCTCTCCACTGACTCAAATAAAAGCAAAAAGCCTCGACAAAAGAGTTGCGTCTGAACAAATTCATGACTCAAGGAGTTCACGTCATGCCCACAACTTTGACTAGTACATCAAACCAGTTCATTTCGATCGATGAATACTTATTACAAAAATTACAACAGTTATATTAAACTTGATTATCCAAAAACTAATCATTTGATTAAAGTAAGCCATGTTGGTGCATCCCAGCATTGTAGCCACAGTACATGACCTAGATAAAACATAATGAGACTTCAGATAAAAACAACCGCAGACCAAAATCAACAAACTGAGAACTAGTTCCCAAAGTTTAACTCAGAACAAGAACATATACAAACCAAACCCAACAAACTAAAAAATCTAAAATAGAGCTGGGGGGTTGTTTATGGCCGTCTTTGAACTGCTTGTGTCAGACAGATTTCTCCTGTAAAAAGACAGCTTGCTCTCAGTGTGTTCGCTGTGGATAAACAGTGATTTTCAACTGAAGTGATTTGAGCTGGAACAAAACAATAAGACCTCCAGAAACCAAGAGTGAAGGAGTAGCAAGACAAACAAACTGAGGCCAGACGTTGAGCTCAGCGATGGTCGCAGAGGTTGTCAGTGATACTCCTACACATGATGAAAGAGAAGAAGAGGAGGAGATGAGGGGGGGAATGTACTGTACAGTGGGCACAGAGGGGAAGCAAGGATATGAAATAGTAAAAACACAAATGTTCAATGTTTTAGAAGGCTAGACAAGTTTAAAAAGGGGGGCATGATCCATCATCAGCATCAGACAGACATTTTTTTTATTTATAGGTCCTGATTTTATAAAATAACTCTAAAAAGCTATGGAAAACCACAGATATTATTTAAACCTTTTGTTTGCCAATTTGATATTGAAGTTGTGCAGTATTTTGCATCTGAGAGGGAGGAGTAAAGGACACTGAGGAGAAAAGGTGGAGACGAAAGAGGATCAGGAGGCCAAGGAATGAAAGGAGAGGAGGACAGAAAGAGCAGAGAGAGACAAGAAAGAAAGGAGGCGAAACGGGATGGAGGATTAGGAGTAGCGGAGGAGGGGACGTGTCTGTTAGAGTGTGTGTGTGTCTCTGTGTGTGTGTGTCTGTGTGTGTAGGGGGGCTCATTATTGACACCATGTGTTACCACAGGAAGCTCCTTGGGAAAATATAAGCACCCAGAAAGATCAGAGAGCGAGAGCGAGAGAGCGAGAGAGAGAATGACACAGAGAAAGAAAGATGGAGAAACTGAGGTCAAACCAAACTCTTTGCAGCTGCAGACCTCTTTGTGTGTGTGTGTGTGTGTGTGTGCGTCTGTCTAAGGGTCAGTAGCCTAATGTTTTAGCAGCTGTACATCTGTATGTCAGACGTGCAATGTTTTAGCCACAAGGTCACAGTGTCAAATCCCACAGTGATTATAAATTCTATCTTCCTACCTCAACTAACAATCATTTTCATATCGGTTAATCTGCATATTATCTTTGATTAATCATTTTGTTTATGGAATTTCTGAAAAGGTTGATACAAATCTGATCAATCTTAATATGGGTTTAGGAACATTATGTTTTGTATTAGTCATTTTCAACAATATAATATAAAAACTGGTTAATATAGGCTCCAACATGTTAACCTACATTCTACTTTTTATTATTCCAGTTAGCTACCTGGTGGTACCTGGTTGCTGCTGGAGAGCAATTTACTGACACAGCAGCAGCAGATGTATGAGTTTTCCTCTCATGGAAATTTACTATTTGGAGTATGCAGGTTAGATTACTTCCCAAGAAACACTCATTTTAGATTTGAAGGCTCTTAACATGGAGAATTTACTTGTCTTAAATTTCATTATTTTCTATGTCGTACACATTGCACACAGATTATTTCTGAGCACAATGTGGCCTAAAATTAACAAATGTGTTCAAATTAAAGATGGAAGTTGTCATGTTTAACATAAAATGGATGTGGGAGCTTTTGCAAACACGCATACAACCTGTGTGTGAACTCACATGTACACATACTTACCAATTCATCAACTCATGCCCTGTTTCTTTCACTGTCTAAACCCACAGTAGAAAGGAGCAGGGCAGAGCAGCTATTGTGTCCCTGGTAGAATTAACTATTGATTTTCTCCTCAGCATTATCAATGCTGTTCTGACAACAAAACAGCTAGGAAACACTCACACTCATGGGTGTTCACACACACACACAACACACACACGCACACACAGACCTAGATTTTGTTCAGTAGAAGATGTGCTTTGTAGGAGCTGTGCAACACAGCCCCGTAGGGAAAAGCACAAGTCAAATATTAGCACGGTACTGTAATAAGGATACACTCACAAATACACAAACAATGATACATGCATACATACAAAGAATCCAATATACAAAACAAACTAACCAAATATTTCCCCAGTCTTATCACACATGCATTGTGCCATGAAACATTAGACAGCATGTTTATGCATCTCGTCTGAAACCAGAAGGCGGCTCACAGTGGAGCTCTTATTAATTCATTGTAATGAACGATATGATCTAGATCATGACTGAGTAATGTTGAACTTTTTCAGTAGTTGAGAACACCTTTAGGTATTTGTTTGCTGAAACAGGAAAATCAAAGAGGTTCTCTGACATCTTATGCGACATCTTTTTAGTGAACCGACTCATTTGCACCCACCCACCCACAGCTGCATTTCTTCACAACTGTCGGAGTTCAACTGGACATGAATGGGTAACTACTTTTTCTTAAAACTGACAGGTGGAACAGTACCAACTCAATTTATGAATTTATCACAGTTAACTAGTTTTGGTCATTTTAATTTTAATTAATTCCCCGGGCCTATAACCAAAATGTCACCATGTTCAAGTCAATTATCTTCTTTTAGTTACCATTTGTGTTTCTCAAAATTGAGACTATAATTTGGTTGTAGTATAAAAAACGTTGCAACTTTTGTCTTTAACTGAAATGTTAGAAATTATTTCTTCATCCTCTTTTCATTCCTGCAGCCATCTGCCTTTGATAGATTTTTTTTTTTATTTTATTTTTTTTATTGTGCCATGAAGCCATCCAGAATATTTCCCACCAAGACTAATTTTATGTCATGGACAATACTCTTACCAACATCCCGAAATTGATGTTCTTCATTTAAATGTTAAAAATCTACATGTAGCACTCCTGATACTTAGCCCCATTCCAAAAAGTAATATACCAGCAATGCATACTGACTTCTTGAAACCAGCAGGTATCACTTAGCTGCAAGCCAGCATCCTGACCTACTTCTGCCCCACACTGTGACTAGTGTCAGAAAAAATGAAACGAACTAAGATTCCAAATGTCAAAGTCAGTGACATTAAATCTTTATGTCTCCTTTCCTCTCCGGCCTCCTCTGTCTTTCTTAATGACGACAGGAAACACCATTCCAACTTAACACCTGGATAATTTTAGCTCCCAGAGGATTCCTCTAAAGTAGAGACACACACACACAGAAACACACACACCTGTTGGCTGTTATATAATCTGTGTCTTTGGCACAATGTCATCGATTAATTCTTGGCTGCCTTGAAGTCAATGACACTTTAGCAACACATTGAGTCAGACACTGTATTGACAGTAATGTGTACATATATACATATTAAGTACTAGAATAAGCCTAACGTTATATATCAATTCCACCAAAATTAAATTAATCTGAAATATGTTACATCTATAGAAGACACTTCCTGTCTTTTACAAGGTTAAATGAAAAACACATTCTCAACTCAAAAAAAAGAAACTTTCATTCGTGGTGGGAGGCCTGATGGACGCTTTCAAACAATCTGCATTCATCTGCATGTCTTACAAAACTACATACAGTCTCATTTGGCTACACAACCTGTAATTACAGCACAAAGCAGTCTAAAGCCTTCTGAATCCTTCCCACCTTCCTGATTTCTTTTCTTACTTGACTCGTCCTTCCTTCGTTCTTTTTCTTCCTTCCCTTGCGTCTTATTTTGTAGGACACACTGATTATATTAACTGTATTTGGGTTGTGAGTCTACCAGCTTTCCCCTCTGGTGTATCCCATCAATCCATCAGCTACGCCCGGCTGCTTCCACATTAACATAGCAGACTGAGATCAACATATTTTAAAAACATTGTGACAGTGAGATGACTTCACTCACTATAAAAATGTTGATTTCTCTGATGAGTAGAAAAACTCATTGATTCACATCACATTCAGCCCAGTTTAGTTAAATCCGTATTACCATAAACATATAAACATCTGTAATTGCTCTGAAGTGACCTTTTATCCACAAATTAACCTTCCTCCTCCCATGGAGAAAATATTTCATAGTATCACGCTGCACTTTTGATGATGCCACAGTCCAAGAAACAACAGGGAAATCAATCGTTTTCCCACGTTTCCTGATATGTTTGCTTTTATGAAGATGGTCAGTGAGGTTTCTGCAGGACAGCAATATTATAAATAAGTCACATGGTCTTGGTAAATAAATATCCTAATTTCTCAGTTGGTTTACAAGCCTTGTCTGGATTTATTCCACACTGGTGTCTAGTGAGTTTACTTCGCATCCAATCATGCAAATCAGGCCCAGTAACATTCACATTATTACACACTCCCCAACTCTAACAAGTCAACTTTTCTGTCAGTTTCTCAGAACTTCTCAAATTCTCCCCAGTGTCAGCCACACATTTGTGGTATTTTATGATTTTATATCAATATTTCCTTGGCTTGGCTCTACAGTCACATGCATCATGCACACACACATCCAGTGGAAGGTCATAGTTACTTATATTGCAAGTAGCCAACACTGATCATGCTGTTGATTATATTTATATAGAGAGAGTCTTCTGGCCTTATGGTGATAAAATAAGTAATAGTTTACCTACTGTTTATTTATTTCAACAATACTGTCAACAAACTTATATGAAAACCTACTTCAGGACTGTTATTTCCAATTATTTTTCAATAAATCATAGTCAATATGATGTCATTAAATGGTAAAAATGGCCATCACAAGTTCCTAAAGTCCAAGGTACCATCTCCCAAGTTGCTTGTTTTCTCCAACCAACAGATAAAAAGCTAAAACTATTCGATTCACATGGATATAAAAACAGAAAAGCACTCACATTTTTGAACTTGTCAGCAACTTGTTGGTGCTTTTTGTTTGATAAATGACTTAAATTTCAAATATCTCTCCATAACATTAGCATATTCATTACTAACAACAATCAAAGTGAAATGTTCAGGCATGAGGGGCATCCTGAAGTGAGTGTAATTTGAGCAGTTTTGGTTGGCAAAAGCCTGGCAACAGATCCTACAATTTTCACCACATTTTGAGTCAATTGGTGCAAAAAAATATTTTACATCTTTCCAACTTAGCCCTTCCTACTTCAAACCAGTGACAAGAGTATATATATATAAAAAATATATAAAAATATACAAAAATCTCTCGTGTGAGCAAACTAAAACTGTTTGAACAAAATAATGTGCATTCATGTAGGACCCCACTGCTCATAGTAAGAAGCTGATCGAGAAAATAGGTTGTCAGGACCTTGTAACGACTATTCATCAACTTACATCTTTTCTCGAAACAGCACAAAAACCTTTTGAATACAAAAGGAAATAGTTTCAAAAGCTCTCGTTTCCATTTAACCTGGCATTGTATACTTCCAATCCCTATATTTATTTGCTTCAACCTCCTCCTTGCTTAATGTCCTCCGTACCTTTCGTCTACCTGTATCACCCATTCTCTCTCTATCATTGACATCTCCCCTGGTGCCTAATATCAACCTCCTTCCTCTCCCCTCTCCGTTTCATCCCTCCTCCTCTTCCTCCCTCTCCGATTATCTCCTAGTGTCTCTCTGAGCTCTGGAGCTGATAGAGAGCATGCCTGCTTGACACGCCTGGTAATGAGGCTCCTCATGCAGATGGCCTCTCCCGCCCTCTTCTACTCACTTTCTCTCGCTAGCACACACACTATGCAGAAACACACACACATACACACACACCCTCCCCCCAGGAGGTCCCAAGGCCTCCTGGGTCAAACAGTAGCTTGAGATGTTTTGAAGAGGATAAACAGAAAAAAAGCATGACAAGCATTAGATTTGTTTCATCTTTCAAGCAACAGTCTCGCTCTATAAAACACACAAACATCAAGTCTACGCACACACACACACATGCGTACATAACCAACTCATTGACTGTCTTCATGCATTGAAGGTACTTGTTTTCAACTTCTAACAATGTCTAATTCCACAGCAATTTGGTTAAGTGGGACAATTTGACTAAGTATTCTAAGAATCAATGTTTTGCATGAATATATTGACTCTTATTGTGCAACATGTTATTGATTTTTGTCTCAGCTGTCAATCCTTCATCTCTGTTGAAGGTTTTGTTGCCCATTTGTCATTGTTCACTATGTTACAGCCCTAACACACAGCATATAATTAATCTTTCACAGCCTCACAAATACACCCGCAAGTTTTCCTCAGGTGTATTTCATGGCACGATTTGATTATTTAAAAGGTCTGTTTCATCTAAATTACATAAAAACATAGAATATATTCTCACTTAACCCTACTGGTATCAAGTAATGCAGATTGATTTGATTTGTTTTTATCTGTCAAGGTTTAGAGATATTCTGGCTTTATAATACCATGGAGGTGAACTGAATTTCATTTGTGGTGCTCAAAGCATTAAAAGTTATATTGTGTCTTTCCAGAAACAACATCCTTGGGCTGCCACCAATAAAGGTGAAAATGCCCAAAGGTAAATTTTTAAGAAACAGCCTCCATGTTACTATTAAAAGTGAAGGTTACCGGTAAAAGTGAAAGGACAATTTCTTTTCTCAGTAGAAAATACTGTAGTTCAGCAGGAAACTGTTGAGGGCAGTGGTTATCATTTGAGGACTGTGACCACTACAAACAACATTAAATTCACCATCATTATATTGGGGGTGATGGCAAAATTGTAAGTGATGGATATCTCAAAACCAAAACTGCATGACTAAATCTCACAAGATGTAAAAGATAAAATGTTTTCTCTTAATTAGGGTAAACAGAACCTTTATGTCACATTGTGGCTGAAGCAAAAGAGAAACACTAAAATCAACTGTATGTATACAAGGCAGATAAATTCATGATTTACAATAATGTTATGTGACAAAAGATATCCTCTTTTGCAACCTTCTATATCAGGGGTGTCAAACTAAAATCCACAGTGAAGCAAAGTTAAAAACTGAGATAAAGTCACAGGCCAAACCTAATATGTATTGACCACAACTGATATGTAATGTTAAACAAACTTTAGTTTTGCTTAAACACAGAATCTGGAACAACCAAAGCTTGATATTAACACATAAGAAATTAAATTTGAAGTAAAAGACACATCAGTGGTATTCATTTCTTATTTAAATAAGTGAAATAAATTATGCCTCCCACTGCATCCTTTTAAGTTCCTTTTGGAAGTAAATCTTTTTCAAAGCCAACAACAAAACAACCAAAAATAATTATTTCATTCAATGAAAATCCATCTTTTCAACTATTAACAGTCCCTGGAGAAAAAGTGCATAAAGAAAACATATATTCCAGCTCAGTTTGCTACACTAGTATTTACTCTGCACACTGATCAAAGACAGATACCTGCATGTTTTCTTAGATGCAAGTTCACCAATGTCTGGAGTCAGGCTCTGAGCTGACATAGATATGTACTGCTGAACATAGAGAGTATTTGAGCAGTAGGGTACGTAATTGCCTCGGGGAGGAAACACTGAAACTGCGCAACTCACCTGTATGTTTCTCCCGCATCCTGTCGACCAATCTTTTGACCGCACAGCGCAGGCGCAGTAAAGCAAGCTAGCTAGCTAGCTTTCACAGCAGCTTCACTTCTTGATTTAGCTTTCATAAACATAGTCCGCCGGGAAACCAAACTTTTTTTTCCATCTTCTTCACCTTCTGGAGCTTCTGCTTTATGTCCAGGTCCTTGTACTTCTCATAATTTTTCGTTTCATGGTGTCTTCTTGTGTTATTTTCCATCGTTACAGTCACGTTAGCTCGGTACACAACACAAACAACTCTGTCCTTTATATTCGTGAAAAAATAATCTGCCTCCTACTTGTCTTCAAAGCTCTTGTTGTCTATCTTTCGTTTGGCCATGTTTGTGGAGGCTGGATTAATTTGCCTTGCTGTGACTGTTTCCTGGTTGTTAATGACTGTCAACAGAAAACAATGGCCGCTTGCTGTTCGCGACTCCGCGCCATTTTACCGGCAAAGCATTCTGGGATTTATAGTATTAGCGGAGTAAGCGGAGAGACAACTGTAATGCACATTTGATATGATCTCACGGGCCAAATATAATTGAGTATAACTAAGTTTGCCGTGCTCTAAATAATCTGATTATTTTTCACAATGGCACGGAGTCACATGACATACAGTTGCCTCCACATCACTGTGTGGACTGCAACTATGTGATAATGCGAAAACTCACTCGGGGGTAGGTAATAAATTGTGAGACTATGACATACAGTGTTCAGTGGACAGTCGTAAACAGTGTTGGTTTAAGCAGCGGCTGCAAAAATGGTCTACTAGCACACAAGGTCATGTTGATGTTTAACCACTTACTATGATTTACGAGTCTAAATATTACAACTAAGACGTGTATCTGACTGTTTTCCCATTAACAAAATTCCAAACAACACTCCGACTAAACTGTTTAGACAACTTTAACTGTGAGAGTAAAAAGTGACGTTATTCCTGTTTATCACACTGCACGTGAAGTTTTCAAAAACTCTTTCTGATTAACTGATGATGGGAAATGAGCTGCTGACTGTTCTCTGCTGTGAGCAACTCTCGCGGTGTAGTGTATTGATTAGTTATTGGTCAGTAGTCTTACCTATCAGTCTATGAGGACTTACCTCGCTGCTGAGCTTGGCAACATTGCCATAGTAACGCGGCCAGGAGCACGAGCCGGAGTCGCTTCATGTTGTCCAATCCGAAGTTTGATATCTTAGACCACCGCGCGCGCCGTGCAGTCAGCGCTGTCCTCTCGCGCGCCTCTGTGCTGAGCTGAATGTCAACGGAAACTTTAAAGACGTTGTTCCAAACTCTGCCTCTCTCCTCCTCCTCCTCCTCCCTCTTCCCCCTCCAGGTTTAAACTTTGGACAGGAGAGAGAGGAAAAATATGAAAGAAACATGGAAAACTTGAACAGAAATTTTCATTTTCACAAGTAAACTTAAAAAGAATCAAAAACTGACAAAGAGTTCCCTAGATTTAGTCAAAAGTTTGGACACGCCTTCCCAATCACTTGAACGTGAAAGTGTGATACTGTATATGTCAAAACCCAATTATTAAACAGAAAAAGAAGAAAACTACAGCACAATATAGTCAAACTTAAGTCTTGAGAAATCCTACACGCCATTTTCCAAAGTCCTTTTCACCCCTTTGATCCCTTCAGTCCCAGCAATTATATATTTGACATGAAGATAATTTTTCTTCTCCCAAATTAACTTATACTGTAGCAAATATAGCTTAGTATAGGGCCACAAAGGAAAATCATAATTAACAATGTGGGAAACCACAAACAAAGCAGCAGAAGGGATGAGAAAGAAAGAAATGATAGCTGAAAATAAAAGAAACGGAGCACAGAGTACATTAGAAGTGAGGAAAGCAAGGCATGAAAAAAACAAGAGTTGGACAGAAGTTTTGGTCCCAGTCACTCTTTTGTTCTGTGGCTCCTCCTGCTGCCCTGCACAACTCACCACACTCCGGGGTAAAAAGTTGAAGTAGTTTGGTGAGGACACAAAAGAGCCGAGTGTGCATACAGAGACTGGAGTAACCGATGATGGTGCAAAGGTTGCTAAATTACACTCTACAAGTGATTAATAATCAATATACCACCTATAGGTTAACATTTTCATGATAGCATTGCTTTTATGTAAGGAATGTAAAAATTTATAAGTTTTATTGGTCAAAAAATAAAAGGTTGGTATGCTTAGTAGTTGTGGCTTTGCCCTGCACTGTATCTCTGTGTGTACCTCTCTACTGTGTATGCCATTAATGCGGTTTACTCCTTCATGGTTGAAAACAACTGGCATATTATAATGTTACAGCTCACCAACTTGTCAATCACTTCACACACACACTTGTGCATGTGTTATGCAGTTGTGCAGGTGTATGGGTGTGTGTGTGTGTGTGTTGGGTAGGAATTTCAGTATGAGTGTGTGTGAATGTGTTCAGCCTCTGTCAAGTTTTCTCAGAACCGTAGACCTCCACACACTGAGAGGCTGAAGATGGGCTCTCCTCACTGGGCTCGGGGGTCTGGGCTGCCCATGAGTGCTGCTGAGTCTGTGTGGGGCTGGGCAGTGTCAAGGCTACACCTGCACTGGACAACAAGGTGAGTCACATCATCTATCAACTATATTTTTATATATTGATTTAGTACGGTTACTCCAAAAAAGGAAATATATTTTTATATATTTATTTATTTACTCATCACAATTAGGCAAAAGTATACATATATTTTTTTTGTACTTTTTAGAAATAGCTACCTATACAAATATGTGTATTATATGCATGTTAATATCAAGTGTTTATGATTATTTACTTTGCAAAAACTTGAGTTAAAATGCTTCTTGATATAACCACATACTCAGTAAAGTGGTTTCGATCGGCAGGTTGTTTCAGGAAGATGAAGAGATGTCGATTCTGACCCAGAGCGACGAGTTGAACAGAACCTACAGTGAGGACAACAGATTTCCTCTGGACAGCATCACAAACAGTTCTGATGACACCACAAGAAACAGATTATCACCTAGAGAAAGCAGCCTGACTCTGACTGAGCAAGATAGTCCAAAAGATCCTGACATGATGGGATCCACCAGCACTTCATGGCAGAAGAGCCCAATTCTTAAAGAAACCAGAGCGACTATAATCTCCACTGGACCCAGAACTATCACCATGACTTCAGCCGTCTCTCCAGCAAACTCCCCTCGGTTGAAAAACAGCAAGCAGATACAAGCAGGCAGGATGGGACGCAACAGTGAGGAGAACTCAAGTGTAAAACAAAGTAACGAGAGACGATCCTTCAGGTTGGTCAGACATCTTGGAGGGAATACGCAGACGCAGAGACTTTCTGATGATGGAGAGGAAAAAAAAGACACGAAGGGAGTCGTAGATGGATCTTCTCAGTTCTTCACCAGCTTGGAAGAAGAGAGAGCAAGGATGAGTTTAGCCAGACCAGTTCAAAGCACCACAAGTTTGAATCCAGCTTCAACCATCACCGCCTGGGAGGCCAGCTGGAACGTCACAAATGCTATACAGGTAAGGGGGAGCTTATGTATGGACATCTTTTACATACCTAAGACATTATACGTGTGTGTAAAACTGCAACTGTAAAAGATGTCCTGATTGTTGGGTGAGAACTTCAGGAACATTTTAATTCACTCTGTCAAATACATAAAACATATACGTTACTGTCAACTATTCATTCAAAAGCACTGGTTTGCATACATTCATTCTCCTGCTTACCAGGCTGTTTGTCAGGCACTCACCAGTTTTTATAATCAAATAAAGTCTGAATCAAATTGTTAAAAAAAAAAAAAAGAAAAGCTCCCAGCGTGTGTTCTTGTGGCGGTAATGCTAATATCTTATTATGCTGTAAATGCTGGTCCATATTCAGCCGCTGCGCTCATGTAAATGTGCTCTTTAACTGAATAACTGTAGTGTAATTGAACGGTGTCACTGGGTCCATAGTGAATGCATGATGACATCAGGGTATCAACACACACACACACACACACATACACACATACATACAGGCAAATTCAGACCGACACATTGTCACATACACACAAACATGCTCCGTCAGGAAGTTGCATTAAATGCTTTTCTGTCAGATTGCTGTAAACACAAAGAATTTTAATTGTTACCACTGTTGTCAGGACATAGAGACATATACCAACATACATAATGATGGTTAGTATTGTATAAGTATTGTATGTGCTTTCTTTATTGATGCTAGTCTGTCTATCTGAGCGCCAGGATTTTGTTTTTGTGTCTGTGCCAGACAAGGCACACAAACTCTCTAGTCTCTAAAGAACTCAGACATGTGATATATTCCATATTACTGATTTAAATCTTAAATATTCACTCTGGAAACCGTTAAGTGAACTCAATGCCTTCAACTATATTTGTGTTTTAATTAGCCGATAACACCAGACTGTGATTCGTATAGTTCTAATTTTACTTTACTTGCAGCATGTTTTTCCAACACCCTCCTGGACTGTTGGGTTAGTTAATGTTTTGCAGGTTATTCATTTCCTGCAGCACGTTGTGTTCAGGAACCGGAACCAAATGGATCGCTCAGTAATTGTCTTTGTCAAGGTTCATGGTGACAGTTAGGTTAAGTTAAGTAAAGATCCTAGACAGTGATACAAGAAGCAGAACACATTTACACCTTTTTAGTGCAAAAACAAATGGGCTAACGGGTGTCCTAACAATCGGAAGAACAGCAGTTTTATTTCCTATCAAGGCTAAAATGAAAATATGTATTTTCCTGGGGTGTTATATTGATGTGAATATAACTGACTGTCTGCCAGCATAATAAAGTTTTTATTAGAGAGCAAATTTGTTGCCAGAAATGCAAAATCCTGCTCCAGCTCTCAAGGCTCCTGATTTGGGAATATTATTAAACTCAGTTTGAATTCAGACCTGTTAATGAGGTAGCTCCAGTTTGTGTTTCTTCATCAGAGATTAGTAATGTTGACCTTTTGTTTCTGACCCTGAATAAGGCCAGTGTTAATATAACTACATGTGATTAAAGGACTTTTCAGTTTATGAACGATATTTTACCTTAAACTGGGTTGAAAAAGTACTAAATGTGATTTTTTTTCAAACCCATAAACAAGCCATCGGGAAATTTGTTTTGGAAAGACGGCTGTCAAAACTTATTTGGTTCAACATGCTGCCAAATCATCTTCCCAAGACTCTGCAGGAAAAACTAAGGCTAAAAAATGCTGCAGGGTAGTGCGTTAAAAAAATACACTTTTGCAGTGTTCCCGTAATCTTCCACCAGTTATTCAGTAGAGCTCTCATTTGTCATCATCATCATCATCATCATCATCATCATCATCATCATCATCATCATCATCATCATCATCATCACGATCAATACTCATGTAGGACTGCAAGTAATGATTCTTTTTATCATCATTCATCAATATCCAAGTAGCCGACCTAACCTTTATTTACCACAATAATTATTAAAACCGGAATAATATCTATGATTAATTATTATATTTTCAATCATTGATTCATTCATTGCTTGTTAGTCTATGAAATGTCAAAAAACTGCCCATTCCAAGTTTTCCCAAAGCCCAAATGTTTAAATCGTTTACTAACCAAGATATTAACTATTATAAATGACAGAGAAAAGCATCAATAACTAAAATTTTAGAAGCTGTTTGTGTTCATTTTTCATCAGTGTATCATCTTTCACCAGAAAAATAATAAGAATTGCCACCATCGTTGTCAACCTCATCATGCCACCTTGCATGATTATGATCAGGAAAGAAGAAAAGGGAGTAGCAGTGGCAAACATCTCAATACATTTCATACATTCTGAATTGATTGCATGTACAAAAATCATGTAGTAATTACATTTATCCATCTTTGAAAGGATTATGAGACAAATCTTTTCCTTTTTTTTCCAATTCAGCAACAAAAACCTTTGTTATGTAAAAAAAAAAAAAAAAAAAAAAAGGCACCTTCAGTTTTTTTTTTAAATATCAAACCTGTTTGTGTCTGGTGGTGTCTGCACCACCTAATCCCCTCATGGTGGGGAAAGACATTTCTCTATCTCTTTTTGTGCACAGGGCGTGTGCTTGCATACAATATTGTTCATGACCTAAAGGGCAACAGTTGAAATCTTCCTCCTGGGGCATCCAGACAGGAGCAGTGACTGTATAATAATCCTTATTTTTTCAGAATGTGTCTGCTTGGTTGCCAATATTGCGAATGTAATGTATGAAAAAGAGCATATGTGTGTGCTTGGTCAACATTCCCTGAACATATTTTTATTTTTTTTAAAGCCGTCTTGTGTGTCTGATTGTGGCGAGTCAGATCTGAAAAAGAATGTCTCTTCTCTCTCCATCTTTTTCAGAGCCAATCAGGGATTTCTTTTTTTCTCCCTTGTTGTACCGCTTTGTGATTGGGAGCTGCTTCAGGTTGTGCTCACAGTAACCAATGAGGAATTAGCTGGCAAAAACACAGAGAGAAACAGAAGTGAGGAGAGAGGGTGTGCGTGTGTAGGAGGAGGAGGGCGGGGGAGGGGGGTGAAATCAAATACTTGAGCGTCAGATTTCTCTCACACTGCTTTCATCCCCCAGCAGCTCCATTTTAACATCAAAGCTCTATCAGCATATGCCTAACAGACACCAGTTACAACTTAGTAACTTGAAAGAGAAAGACTGCGTGCATGTCTGTTTATGCATCCGCACAGTGTGTATGTGTTCGCGTGTGGTTCCACAACTCTCTCAGCGAGTCCGTGTATCTCCGTGTTCCAACATCCAAAACACAGCAGCTCCATCAAAGTAGCTTGTTGTCTCCTCTGATCTCCCCTTCCACTTCCTCCCCCACCCTCCTGCTCTCCAGCCATGAGGCCGCACCTCTCGTTTACTCCGCTTTCCTCCTTTCCGTTTCGTTCCTCTCCTCCTCTCGTCTATCATCTTCTCAGCTAACCTTCCATTCTCTCCTGGCTCCTGGCTCCACTCTCTGGTAGTCGCAAACAATTTTCCCTTGGTGACGGGCCAAAGCTCGACTCTCCTCTTCCTTCTGCTCCTTGCTGGTCTCCTGCATCCTCGAACTCTCTAGGCGTTACGCCAAAATTCTCTTTTCACCCCCTCATCATCCTACCAACGTCCTTTTTTTTTCACTCTTTCTCATTTCCTCTTCTTCCTCTACCTTAATCTTCTGCAAAGGTTTTTTTAATTTTCGTTTTTGACCTCTTTGTACTTCTGACATCTTGTTTAATGGAACCTTTGTGCTGTAAAGCCATCCAGTCTAGAGTGACCCAGTGGATGATAACAGTTTATTGGGTTTTTAAGGCATTTCCAGTAACATCTTGGTCATGTCATATCATGTCATACACCTATGCTCTCTCTCTCTCCCTCTCCTCCCCCTCAGGGTATCTTTGTGTTGGGTTTGCCCTTCGCTCTGGTCCAGTCAGGTTATGTGGGTCTGGTTCTGCTGGTTCTGTCAGCATGGGTTTGTAACCACACAGGACGGATTCTGGTGGCCTGTTTGTATGAAGAGGAAGAAAGGTATGGCTTCTGTTCTTTTCTTTTGTAACTACCCAACTGCAGTCAAGTTAGTTTTTTCTTTTTTTTTTACATAGCAGCATGTTATCACTTTATTCTGCTTACTCTTTTCTGATAGAGCAGAAATGTATTCAGCATCTTTTTAAACTTTGTCTCATTGTTGTGGTTTCCAACGAGCAATAACCAATTAAGTTCTGCCTCTGCTGATTGCTTAGATTTTGTTCAGATATTCTAGACGAAAAGAAATGTGAATGTTTTTGGCGTCTATCACTGTTATATATATATATACTGCAGGCTATCAAAGAAGACCAAAAAAGAAAAGAAAAAAATCCTGACTTGGACACACAAAGGCTTCAAGGTTCAACAGAGTTGATGAAAACAAAATTTCAACAAGATTTCAAACATTTATTCAACATTCACTTTAAAAAGCAGTAACAATGGTCAAAAATATGAATGTGTATCAGACACACTGTTCCATGGTAAAATGTGGTAGATGTGTGTCTTTCAGTGGAGAGTCTTGCTCCGTGTCAAAGGTCAGAGTCCGGCACAGCTACCAGGATGTAGTGGAGGCTTGCTGTAAAGGACTGTGGCCCAACTGGCCTGGACTCGGGGGGTGGATGGTTAATGTAGCCCAGGTAACGCACAAACAATAAAGATATATAATTCTACATTAATATAACATTACTTAAGATGTACATGTTGATGTTGACAAAAAAGAAATTTCCAGTCATTTATTTCATGAAGTGAACATCTATGTTTGCACCTCTGTCTCTTTCCTCTCCAGGTCATTGAACTGTTGATGACCTGCACCCTCTATCTAGTCGTCTCCACCACTCTTTTGTCTGACAGTGTATCAGGGATGGCTGTTCCTCGATCAGTTTGTTCGCTGGTGTCTCTGGTGTTCCTGCTGCCCTGCCTCTTGCTCACTGATCTCAGACCAGTCTCCACCCTCAGTCTCCTCTGCTCCCTGGCCCACATTTTGATCAGGTGAACTTGTGTACGCTGCCAGCTGATCAGTATCAGCTGATAAACCCACCAATCCTGATGAATCAGTACAGCAAGGCGGTCTTTATAATCTCGTTCTCACTCGTGTGATCCTTTTGCAGCTGCTGTCTGCTCCCACCTGCTTAACGCCTGTTACTGGTTGCTTGATTTATTCCTCATGCCAGGTGTCTTGCATGAGGGAAATGAAGCTGGTTCTTGAGGTTCTCTGGTTTCCTGAGCTCTTAGAACCCACTGATCTCTCTACTGTTTTCAACTATTAAGTCCCGTGCACATACACAATACTTCTCAGGTGTATTTCCTGATAACTCGAGAAAGAAAAATGTTTAGTCTGGGAGTTTATTATATTCTCTCTTTTTTTTACAGTAAAAGGTCTGATGTGTTTTATTCAACTGAAACTGAAAATATTGAAACTAATTACATTTGTCAGAGGATGTCAATCACTTTTCATTTGTCTCATGTTATTTTGAATTTAGGCTCAATTTACAGATTTGTGGCAATAATTTTGGTTTGATTTATGGGTGCACAAATAAATGTTGAATGAATGAACTGATGAATGAAAGGATTACTCTTGCCTTTATTAGAGCATTCTCTCCTTTTGTCTCTGCCTCTCCGTCAGCCTGCTGGTCATACTGTACTGTCTGAGTCGGTCCAGTAGCTGGTCTTGGTCCTGTCTGTCTCTGTCTGTGGACCCAGAGGACTTCCTCGTCTCTGTGGGCGTCATCATCTTCTCCTACACATCGCAGATCTTCCTGCCTCCTCTGGAGGGCAGTATGGAGGACAGAGGGCAATTCAATTCCATGTTGGGATGGACTCATGGTGCTGCCTGTATCATGAAAACAATGTTTTCTTTACTGGTTAGTAGTGTTTAGTATCTAATCAACCCAAATCTAATCAGAGTGGACTTTCTACAACTTCTGAATCTTACTACTTAACAATTTGTTGAAAGCCAAAAAGCTGACAAATACAAAAAAAGTGTGTATAATTGGCTCGACATCTACTTTAAAACATTAAGTCTAATTAAAGGATGGAAAAGGGATTGGCAAATTGAGTGATTGATTGACTGATTGTATTGATTGTTTTCTTCGTCGATTAGGCCGTGTTGACCTGGGGGGCAGAGATCAGCGAGGTCATCACAGACAACCTGCCCTCTGACCTTCGACCTGTAGTCAATCTGTGTCTGCTGGCTAAAGCTCTGCTGTCCTACCCTCTGCCATTCTACTCAGCTGCTGAAATACTTCAAACATGTCTGCTCAGAGGTGAACAGATGTATTTTATATTTAAACCTCTGATCTCACCCAAAGTATTGTCACCATACACGAAGTAAGAGTTCCTACAGGCCATCTATTGAAAAACATCATTTGTATTTATATTGATATACCCATGGAATACGATGTTAACGATTGGCTGTACAGTAGATTAATGTTTTACAAGTCAAATGACCGTCATACACATCATCTCAGGGTGCTATTTTGTTTGCACGTACAACTCTGTATGGTCCATGACATCAGAGATAACAATATTAATCTTTCACACTTCTGCCTCCCTTGAGCAAGACATTCAGTTCCAAATTACTTTGGGTAGGTGGAAATCAGTGCTGCTTTTTGGAAGACGTTCCTGGTAAGAGCATGAACAGCCAGTTGACAAATTACCACCCATGTCACATGCTGGGATCCGCCCTTAAGCACCCTGCTATCTTACCAACTACTGAATTTACCAACATAAAGTGTCTTAGTAAGGTGTTGGAACAGCGTCAAAGTGCCTTGACGTTGATTTTACAAGTCTCTGAACTCTACTAATGATAATGAACACTGTTCTTCTATGAGATATTCATTATACTGGTGTTGATGATGGTGGCGAGGAGCACTGTCGAACACAAAATCACAAAAGGTGTTCACTTGAGTTGGGATGTAGCCATAGCATATGATTCACATCATTTTCTGTGACTCATTGTGCCCCTATTTTCATCCTGGAAGAGACCACTTCCATCACGACGGAAATGTTTCATCATAGGATGAAGGTGTTATTATTGGAAAACAACGTCATCACAAACTGCCAACATAAGCTCTGTATGTCCTTTCAGACGCTGCTGTCACATTGAAACATGGAGGCTTGCCTCGCTCAGTGCTGTTTGTCCGTGGCGCCTTGCTGATGACATCATACCTACTAGCCCTGCTGGTGCCCAGGTTCTCCCTGTTGATGGGTTTGACAGGCAGTGTGACCGGGGCGGCCATGACGCTCATACTGCCGTGCCTGTTTCACCTGAGACTGCAGTGGGGTCGCCTCACTGTGAGGGACCGGCTGATAGATGTGGGTATACTGAGTCTAGGGGTCATCTGCAGTGTGTCTGGTGTGATTTGTTCTGTAAAAAGGCTGGTGGAAGGGCTGTAGGAGGGGCGGATGGATGGATGGATGGATGGATGGATGGATGGATGGTAAGGTAAGGTAAGTGTATGGACAGGGTCAGCCTCTCCCTTTAATTACTTTCTGTATTAAAATATTGTATCAGTGCATGCTTTACAGTTTGTTTTCTACAACGTAACTTTTCATCTGGTGGTATCCATAAAAACTCTGAAAAAATAAAATGTAATGTAATAAAATGACATTATTTCAGTTATGTCGAGGGTGATCCATCACTTTGGTCCAGACAGAAACACCTTAATGAGCATTGGAAACTTTGTACAGGCCCCAGATGATATATCGTACTGACTTTGCCAATCCCCTGATTTTTCATTTAGCACTACCACAAGGCTGACATATTTGTTTTTTGGTGTAATATTCCAACATTTATTGGGCTAGATTGCCATGAAGTGTGGTGCAGATATGCATGGTGCCCAGAGGATGGATCCTAATCACAGCTTTCCTCTAGCACCACCATCAGGAGTGAAATGTCTCAACAGCTTTTGGGTGGATAAAATAGCAAATTATTTCAATTAAATTAGTTTCTTTCCATAAGATAATGAACAAATTAATAATTAATTCTCTTTAATATAAATTCTTTCCTCCTATCTTCATTGTGAAAATAATCTTATTAGCCTCAACCTAGAATACAGATATATTCTTCTTTATTTTTTCTCCTTTGGGCTGGAAAAGAGTGACAGATGCTTGTTTTATCTCATGTCTGAATTTGTAATTTTAAAATGTGCATACAGGGAATATGTGCGAGTTTGTGCGTGTCATGGCAGATGGGAGTAAATTTTGCTTTGGATCTGTTTATGTGCATGTAACCCATTGTGGGATTGACTTCAACCATGCTGAGAAACAAATAAATAAACAAGAGAAAGGAAAAAGAAAAAGAAAACAGGAAGGCGAGTATCATTTTTCACACTGTTAAAAACATCTGAATGAAAATGTGAAAGAAAGAAAAATGAGTCTGGAAAAGATAAGACCGAAAAAAAGAGCAAAAACAAGAGAACTGAATCACAGATGAATTAAAGAAGGTCAAGAGAAAGTTGCAGAGGAAGTTTTTAGTTTTTTTTCCTGCAGGAGTTTGATGTAACCACAGATGATTCAGACATCTGTGGGAACGTTGAATTCTCACAAGCCACTATACTTGAAACACATGTATGCACATCACTGCATGACAGTATCTTACATAATGTAGTCACATTTAAAAACATTTCCTGGTAGTTAGCTAATGAAGTGAAATTATTTTTTTTTTAAAGAAAACACTGAAATGCTGAGTTTCACTCTTACTAAAGCCCCATGAAAACACACACACACACGCATATACACACACACAGCTGACAAGGAGACTCTAAGCCAACACACCTGTCACCGCCCTACAGACATCATTAAAAGACACATGTGTGTGTGTGCGTGTCTAGACTGCATAGTTGAGGTCAGTTTCATGTGGTGATGTGGCATGTACACAGTCTGCCAGTCTGTCAGGTATCCATCAATCTCTGGCCCTGTTTACACCTGCCATTAAAATGTGTCTCAGGTGATCCGATCACAAGTGAACAAGTATGGGTGTGAATGCACTTGAGATGCATGTTAATGCCAGGTGTGAACAGGGCCCCTCTCTCTCACACAAACACACACACACACACACACTTTCAAATGGCCTTCAAAAGAAGAAGATAGATTCAGACATTGGATGCAGGTCAGCCATTCTTCACACTCAAGCTAACATGTTTTTATGGTGAGTTTAAGGTAAGAGGATGTCTGGGTGTTTAGATTTAAACCATCATATACATGTTTGATAGTTGACGTTTCTTTTAGGTCATGTAGAGAATGCCTCCACCCTCACTAAACAGACTGAGATCAGTTTTCAACCAGATATGCAGCAGGAAGTCTTGTATCAGGCTACTTATTGGAAGAAATATTAAATATGTGTATTGTGCAGCAATGACAAGTAAACGTTGACAAGACTTTTAGCAAGTAATACGATCACACACACCTCATTGAGTAATATGAGGTGTGTGATCTGGCAGTCCTGTTCTAAAGTAGCACATTACAGCACTATGCCTGCTAAATCTGCATTTACAGCGCATGTACCGCACGCTTTCTGTGGTAAAACATAAGCAAACAGAACATTAACTGAACAGAGGCAGACGAGATATAGACTGCGTAGGTTGATATTTAGCATTATATGGGTGCCCCTGTGTTCCAAGGGTTGAAGGCGTTCACTGTGTAATTGTATCGTTTCTGGTTTGAGGACCCATTGTAGTATGTCTTTCCCTTTCGCTCTCTGCCCTCATTTCCTGTCAGCGCTTTACAATCGGAAGAATAAAATACATCAAAACACAATGAAATTAACTGTGATAGTGATGATGATGATGAAGATATATTTATTAAAATAAATGACTTGATTTGAACAGAAAAACAACCAATAAAACACAAGAAATCACAAGGGGGAATAAATACCACACTGAAAGTGAATTAATACCCTGAAAAGAAGTGTGTCCTGTTTTTTCAGCAGTTGACCTTTACAATGATCAATGACTATTAAACACAGTACAGGGGTTAAAAAAATAGTGCATGAAACAAAAATGACAAAACAAATTTGACCGAGGAATGACGTGCTTTCGCTTCACTTTGACAATAACCGATATACAGGCACAGAATTAGTTTCTTTTGCTTTCACCTTCTGATCATTACTCAACTGAAAATATTATTGAACTACAAGTAGAAATCACCTGAAATATTTATAGTAGCTATATTAAAAAAACAACAACAAATGTTCCCTCTGTGCTGATAACTTGGTGACCTCTGGGTCTATTGATTAATCATAAAACGAGCATCTAATATCTTGTTAACGGTCATTGCTGCAGTCGCCCCCAAAATTATATTCAATATACCTGCGGCTGTTCTTTTCAATGATAAATGATACTATTTATATACTGGGCTTCTGCCATACCTTTTCGTTTGCTGAATTACAGTAATAGCACTTCACAGGTGCCTGAATTTTCAGAAGGCATTATCATTTTGCAGGTAGGTCCTCTTTGAAAAATTGTCTGTCAGTTGTCCAGTGTTGCACAATAGGTCCTTTAATGAAGTATTTTCAGACCTTATTGAGTGTAATTTAGCCGGAGCGTGCCTCGTGGTTTGGGTTGCGGCATGTCAACTGACGTCAGGTTGGAAAGGTTGCTGCAGTTAATCCCACCGGAGCCAATTATGCAGAAGATGTACGCACTCGCCCACACTGCGAGCTGCTCTCGATGTCCACTGTGTGACATATGGCAATCACAGTGGCTGTCCTTCAACCGGGTGAACCCAGGTTCAAATGCTTGTGAAGATAATAAGTGCATCCTGCCACGTCACACAAACATTTCAAACGAGCAGAAAACAAATCAGTACAATGAAATCACTGCAATCAATGAATGTGCTTAGCTCGCTAGCTAGCCCTGTGTGTGGTCAGATAGGTGATTTTATTTTTCTTCATTCATTTCTTCAGTGCTGATTCTGGCCTCTGACCTTCCCACACGGGTCAAATAACTCGAAACACTTTTAAATATTTGAGTCACTTTGACCTTTTTATCAATTCTCACCGACTGTGAGAGAGACTCATGAGTCACGTATCCGTGCTACCTTTATCAGCACAGGGCTCTTACAGCCAGAGGTATGGAGCGCTTTCCAGGGCGACTTCACCTGTCTGATAAAGCAAATCAAGCGCTCCTGCTGGCAATGAAAGCGAGAGAAGAAGGGAGGAGAGGAAGGAGTGGGTCAGGGGACGAGGCAAAAGGGAGGATAGGGGTGGGCGAGGGAGATATAAAGAGAAAGAGAGAAAAAGAGCAAAAAGGTGAAGATGGTGACAAAGATAGGCGGTGAGAAAGAGATGGAGAGGTAGCGTAGCAAAGTGAATTAGCTCCGGTGAATAAGGAGCTCCACGCTGACTGCCAACTTCGCTAATCCTGCTCACATCTGGCTGGTGAAGACACCGTGGCACTATGTGCGTGCGTGAGTGTGTGAGTAGGAGTGCCATTGAAGGGCCGCATACATGTACAGGGTTGAATTTGTGTTTGAGAGTCTGCACAGCTCAGCTCATGTTTATGTACATGCATGTGCCCATATATTCGTCTTGCCTGTGTGGGTGTGTGTGTGTGTATGTGTGACTCCCACAGCAAAAAAGCTGCATTCAGAGCGATAAAATTGTCCCACTGTGTTTTTTTTTTCAATTTTTTTATGGCAAAGTCATCAACATCCTCGGAATTGCTTCTCTGTTATGCTTTTATGTAGTTGCTTGTGTTTTCAAACTTTGTATGGCCCCTCGTTCACATTTTTATATTTTATTTCCCAAACTCTAATCTTATTTCTCTTCTTTTGATCTTTATATTTAAAAAAAAAAAACTAGACATTGAAATGAAGTTACAGCCACTCAGAGAGTATACTCATTAACACCAGGTTTATTCCAATATGCTATATGTTTTGCATAGTTGTGTAAAAGCTGCTGGTTTGGTGGAAATATATTAAAAGTATATTTAAAGTGGAGCATGCTAGGTGAGCCTCTAAGCTCAACTTGGCCTGCACATTATAATAAAAACCACTTTGGTCAGCTGGCACTGTCATAAATATTAAGGAGTTATGGGCAGTCCTACAAGTCTATCAGTGCTGTACTCGCTCATTCATCAGACCGACTCATCTGCAAATCCATCCTTGGCAAGACTCCGCTTTATCTGAGCTCACCAGTCCACATCTCCACCAGCTCCAGCAATTCCCTCCCCTCTTCCTCTCCTCCTCCTCCCAAAGCTCACACTTCCTTTGGCTGTAACCCACTCTACTGTGCAGCTGCCAGAAATTGCAAAATCCCTAAAATTGATCTTTTCATCCCAGCCATATCCTTTAAAAATAGGCCAGTCAAAACACTTTCTGGTTGCTGCACCTGCTGTCTTTCCTAAACCACACAGGCCTTTTCTTTCTCACCATCATGTGCTTTGATAGTTGCCTGTTTTCCCAACACTGTACACTCTACTGTATATGTTGGGATTTTATCACTACTTTTACTTTTATCGCCACTTTTTGTGACTTGATGTCAACTCTGGCCCTGGTTTGACTTTGACTGCAAATAAGAACTGAGGCCCGGCTAACCTACAAGGTTAAACAAATACAAATGAAGCAATAATAATATTGCATCACTGGCGGTAGCGACATAATGAGAGCATTATGATAATTAAACATTCTAATAAGCTTGGGTCATATTTAATCCTTTGAGCTTGAGGTTAGCTGATGTGGAGGATGATCATCATAGAAACACCACTTGTCGAATAAACACAGTTGTTTCCAGTTTCTCTAACTCATATCATATTTATGTAGTATTAATATTTGCCTATATTCCAGTGCATTAAGCTCTCTCTGTTAGGATTGATGTCTAGGATTATTATATAGATATTGTGGTCACTCTGATTATAAACGTCCCCATTATTAAAGATTTAAGATTAAAATAGGTGGATATAAAGTGGAAGAGGGGTTTTATGAAATGTTATAATGTTGAGAAGCAGCAGAAATTGGTTACAAAAATATTAGTAAAATGTAACAAAGTAGCAGGATGAAGAAAAAAAACAGTGAAAAGTCTTAAATAGATCATTGCTAGTGACTATATTGTTGTCAAGTGTCTTATTTCTGTCAGGCTAATTATGATCTCTATATTGGGCAAAATAATCCTGGTTATTATAAAGGCATTATCATGGAGCCCCTGCAGCTTGACCGCAAACTGCATCCGTTAATATTTTGGTCAAAGTTTTGCTTCAGTGTGTTTAACTACACAATGTACCCATTCTCAACAACCTACTTGAAACCTACCGTGATGGGTGGTCATTCTCTTTCTCTGTTTGTTGTTGCTGGTTCAACCCTGATGGATGACTGAAGCTATAATATTACATAACAACAGGTACATTTTTTAAAACACGATCTATTCTAGTTTTTTGCAGTTCTGTGCCGTGTGAACGGTGGTGAGGACAGACAGATGATGATTAAAATTAATATCATTCATGATTAAAATTAATATCATCAGACACAGATCGCATACGCCATGACCCACATCTGACGGACACACACACACAAACTGTATAGTACATGTTTTAATATGCAACACACACATGCTGTGTGTGTGTGTGTGTATGTGTGTGTGTGTGTATTTGCTGTTTATTGTGGGGTCATTCGTGATATTGGTTGTCAGCAGCTGTTGACCTGCTCTGTTTCAACAGCAGGACACAGGATGATCTCTCTCTCTTTCTCTCTGTCTGTCTGTGTGTGTGTGTGTGTGTGTGTGTGTATATATAATTAAGTAAAAACATCAGTCATGAATCCTTCCCTGAATAGGGAATTACAAACACTTTTATAATAATAAAACCTTATCATCACAGTGAGCAGCATAACAAGTAACAAAACATTCTCATCTCAAGGTCCACAAAGTTTTATTTAGTTCATGACAATGCCTTTTATGTAACATCTAGTTTTTATATTAGATTTATACAGTGGTGTTACATGACCTTTGCCCTCATAAAGACAAGTCACATGTGTATAATAAAACAGAATAGGATGAATTGTGGGATATAGAGGAAACATTAATAATATGTATCCTCACTGTATTACCTCCACTTAATATGAATTATTATTGCTCTCAGCTTCCTGATTGAAATGAGCAGTAGATGTAACATTTATGGGGGTTATAACTTTTAAAGTGGTGTGTCTGTTGAGTGGGCCATCATATTTTTGCTGCTGCGTAAAAAAAAAAAAGAAAAAGTATTCCCAAAAAACATAATTCAGATGTAAAGATATTTAAAATGCATTTCTAAAATCTACAGCAGGATATGAATGAGTTTTTCTGGGTCCAGGGTTCCTATAAAGGTCACTGGATCACACAAAAAAAACATCTAACTTTTCAATTAAATTTTAATTTTCCACAAATGTAAAGCCAAAATGGAAATGTAGAGTCTACATCTGAGTGCTTCAGTGGAAATAGCTCCACAGATTGTAGTTTCTGCTAGAGATAAGGCTAATGTGGTCATTCTTAGGGGTAGTAAAGGCTCTATGGTAATTTCCTGTAGAAATAGCAGCTTCCACAGGCTGTAGCAGTTAGTGAGATAGATGGTCCAGTGGAGAGGCAGAAAAACTACAACTCAGCATTTTGTACTTTATCTATTAGAGAGGTAATATTGCATGATCAAGTGTGAGACACATTCACTCACACTCTCACTAACTCTCCCTCTGTCTGCCTCCCTCCCTCCCCCTTTCTCTCTCCGTCCATTATGTTGACTAATGAGTACAGAGTTTCCAGTACATCCAATAGTCACTGTCCCTCTTAAAGTCACACACTGAGCTCCAGATCATTGCTCTGCTGGATGTAAAGTGAAAAGGACAAAGATACCCAAATCTGTCTGCAATGCAACACTGTTAAGTTATAGTACAGAATTACCATTGTCCAAATGATCTTGACTTAGAGTGAGTTAGATTTGAACTGGGTGGGAAGAGAAACTCGCCACAAGCACATTTTTACAATGAAACACCATTAACGCAACATAGCTGGCGTTATCAGGTCTAACTTTGGAGCGGTTTCAGAGGAATAAACATGATCCGCTGCACAGTGGATTAGTAGATGGGTAGATAGGGCAACACATGTTAGATGCAGTAGGTTGGTAGAGATGTACGCCGTTAGGACAATCTGTGATTTTGGGTTATGCAAATAATATTTTATTTGACAACACAGTTGAGTAAAACAGGGTGTAAAGAGTGAGAATAGAGTACTCAACAAACAAATAGTAATTAGGGAGACACTACTACGCTAATGAGTGTGTGTGTGTGTGTGTGTGTGTGTGTGTGTGTGTGTGTGTGTGTGTGTGTGTGTGTGTGTGCGTGTCAGTTACCCCAGTGTGTGCGTAAGTGGATTAGAAACAATGAGCGCTCTGTGTTGAAAAGACAATAGACATACATTCCCTGTGCGTCCCTACATCTCTCTCTCTCTCTCTCTCTCTCTCTCTCCCTCTCTCTCTCTCTCTCTCTCTCTCTCTCTCTCTCTCTCTCTCTCTCTCTCTCTCTCTCTCTCTCCTCTCTCTCTCTCTCTCTCTCTCTCTCTCTCTCTCTCTCTCTCTCTTTCAGTGTTTTTATTCTCTCCTGCCAAATTCCCCGTCTATGGGATTTTTCTATTCACCTACCGCTGTTCATTTTTGTCTTATTTTCTTTGACTTATTAAAACATAAACCTGTATTTGAGTGTGTGTGTGTGTATGTGTGTGTGTGTGTGTACATGTTCTGTGTGTATGACAGAAAAAAAGACAGAGCAAGCAGTCCAGTGGTTATTAATCAGTAATTAGTGCTCTGTGATGTGTTGAGGATTAATTTACTGATTCTTCTATCGCCCATCTGCTCTCTCTCCACACACACACACATACACACACAAATAATTTTCGACAGAGTGAGAAAATAAGCACACACACACGCAGACACACACACAAAGGCCTTCTATCTCTTGGTAATAGTCTTGTCTGATTTCACGGTGTGTTCTGCTGATCTCTGATCCGTCTGGTCCAGCTGGACTCAGCCTCCCTGTGGCTACATAACAGAATCATCCTAAACTCTTTCTTGGAAGATAAGCAGTGTGTCGCCTGCAGCCTCTCTGCGACATCCTTGTTGCTCTGTCAGAACCCCGAGAGGAAGAAGAAGGAGAGTTTTTAACTTAAGTACAGGCAACAATAACATTGTCATTATACTGAAAGTATTGCTGTTAACTACATGTTCAAACTACATGTTTGATGCTGGTGAACTTTGACGCTCAGATTTGCACCATTGACCTGTGCTGATGTTTGAATATCTTCGATGCTACATGTATCCCTTCAGCTGTGTGATGCTACGTCACTCTGTCATTTTGAATGGATATATATATATATATATCGTTTAGCATATATATTTGCACCATTTGTACCCTTCCCTATAGTCTACTTGTACTTTTATCAGTGTGGTAGGAGTAATTATCTGCTCTACATTTCAGTATCTCTTTAATAAAAAAGAGTACATGATATATTATTCTGCACATTCTACCACATGAATCTTTTATTTTTCTTAATTAATTCTAAATGTTCCTCCAAAAGACGCGTTGTTCTCTGCGCATAATTAGAAAGAACAATATGGGCGTTGCATAGACGACTGTACAGAACGGCTTTTGATACTCATGATTCATACAACTCTAGTACAACATAGAGAGAGCAAGAGAGAGAGAGAGAGAGAGAGAGAATAAAGCCGCACGCAGCAAGGGTTACCTTTGCTTCTCTGCAAGAGCGATCAGGGCCATCATGTCATTGGTCAAGCCTGGCGTTGAAACGCTCAACATGACCAGCAGTTTCACAGCTGCTTCCATTAAAAGGAGCCTGTTTCTTTTCTTCTGCCTGCTGGGCTTCAGACTACTCTGCACTTACCTTTCAGCGGAAATTACTGATTACTCTCAGTGGTTGTCACCTCCAATGTGAAACAGCGAATACCAAACAGTGAGCTCATTTGATATATATTTCATATATATACAGTATATATATATATGGCCATTTTTGTAATGTCTTATGTTTGATCCACAACAGTGTCAGCTTGAGTAAGTCACATGTTAATTGCCTTGCTCAAGGGCACCTTAACAGCATATTAACAGTGAGCAGACAGTGTTCCTACATTCACCCGACTCATGTATTATCCTCTCAACAAAAGAGAGCCAGAGTGAGGCGTTGCTCTTTGTAATGAGAGCTTCTCCAGAGTAATGAAACTTGTGTGGAACAAAGAGAAGGGTTCTAATATCAAACTGCGTCCTATTACCATAATAACTGGGAAGGGGACATAGCCTCAGCTCTGGCTAAATCCAAACCAATCGCCTTTGATAACGACCTGGAATTAATGTCCAGCATAATGGAGTACAGGGTGAAAGAGGAGGAAGGTGGGTGGATGGGGTGGTGTGAGTAGTGGAAGACTTGTCTTTATCAGGGAAAAAAAAAGGACAAAGGGAAACAGGTGCTGACGGGGAGACAGGAAAGGAAGGTAGGCTGGAAGGTGAGGAGGAGGAACGATGTCAGGGTACGAGGAAAAGAGAGGAGAGGGGAGAGGGGGGGAAGGAGTGCGGCAATGTTTCAACAAAAGGTCTCATGTTGAGAAACACTTATTCTCCCTCACTTTCTCTCTTTCCCCCTCATTATCACTCCACAGGGTGGAGGAGAGGGGGGGGATCCGGGAGAAATGGCATTTTCATTTGTTCTTTTAAGGAGTCCTTATTATCACCTTTCAAGAGAAACCCTCTCTTTCTCCATATCTCTGTCTCTTTCTTTTTTTTCTCTCTTGCTCCCCCACAATAGATTCAAATACAAGTTTTCATACTCTCTCTCTCTCTCTCTCTATCTCTCTATCTCTCGCTCTCCTTATCCTCCTTGTCTCTCTACCTTTCACTCTCTCCCTCCTCTCTCTTGTTCTCTCTCTCTATTCTGCAGTATAATTGCATGGCTGATTAATTATAAGGGAATCAGAAAGAG